>CM077182.1:24055617-24655617 GCA_039654105.1 Coreius guichenoti | reverse complement strand
CCGATTCCAAAAAAGTTGGGACACTGTACAATTTGTGAATAAAAAAGGAATGCAATAATTTACAAATCTCATAAACTTATATTTTATTCACAATAGAATATAGATAACATATCAAATGTTGAAAGTGAGACATTTTGAAATGTCATGCCAAATATTGGCTCATTTTGGATTTCATGAGAGCTACGCATTCCAAAAAAGTTGGGACAGGTAGCAATAAGAGGCTGGAAAAGTTAAATGTACATATAAGGAACAGCTGGAGGACCAATTTGCAACTTATTAGGTCAATTGGCAACATGATTGGGTATAAAAAGAGCCTCTCAGAGTGGCAGTGTCTCTCAGAAGTCAAGATGGGCAGAGGATCACCAATTCCCCCAATGCTGCGGCGAAAAATAGTGGAGCAATATCAGAAAGGAGTTTCTCAGAGAAAAATTGCAAAGAGTTTGAAGTTATCATCATCTACAGTGCATAATATCATCCAAAGATTCAGAGAATCTGGAACAATCTCTGTGCGTAAGGGTCAAGGCCGGAAAACCATACTGGATGCCCGTGATCTTCGGGCCCTTAGACGGCACTGCATCACATACAGGAATGCTACTGTAATGGAAATCACAATATGGGCTCAGGAATACTTCCAGAAAACAATCCACCGTGCCATTCGGCGTTGCCGGCTAAAACTCTATAGGTCAAAAAAGAAGCCATATCTAAACATGATCCAGAAGCGCAGGCGTTTTCTCTGGGCCAAGGCTCATTTAAAATGGACTGTGGCAAAGTGGAAAACTGTTCTGTGGTCAGACGAATCAAAATTTGAAGTTCTTTTTGGAAAACTGGGACGCCATGTCATCCGGACTAAAGAGGACAAGGACAACCCAAGTTGTCATCAGCGCTCAGTTCAGAAGCCTGCATCTCTGATGGTATGGGGTTGCATGAGTGCGTGTGGCATGGGCAGCTTACACATCTGGAAAGGCACCATCAATGCTGAAAGGTATATCCAAGTTCTAGAACAACATATGCTCCCATCCAGACGTCGTCTCTTTCAGGGAAGACCTTGCATTTTCCAACATGACAATGCCAGACCACATAATGCATCAATTACAACATCATGGCTGCGTAGAAGGATCCGGGTACTGAAATGGCCAGCCTGCAGTCCAGAGCTTTCACCCATAGAAAACATTTGGCGCATCATAAAGAGGAAGATGCGACAAAGAAGACCTAAGACAGTTGAGCAACTAGAAGCCTGTATTAGACAAGAATGGGACAACATTCCTATTCCTAAACTTGAGCAACTTGTCTCCTCAGTCCCCAGATGTTTGCAGACTGTTATAAAAAGAAGAGGGGATGCCACACAGTGGTAAACATGGCCTTGTCCCAACTTTTTTGAGATGTGTTGATGCCATGAAATTTATTTGCCATTTTCTCAGTTTAAACATTTGATATGTCATCTATGTTGTATTCTGAATAAAATATTGAAATTTGAAACTTCCACATCATTGCATTCTGTTTTTATTCACAATTTGTACAGTGTCCCAACTTTTTTGGAATCGGGTTTGTATATCAACTTTGTCATACCCATTACCATGCCAAACACTCCAAGAGCTGTCATGACAGAAATCCATTTTATAAACCAGATGGACATATTTTAATGCTATACACTAATTTCAGTGTTGTAGTAAACCAGCTCATTCGAGTCTAGACTGAACTGAGTAGGTTGAGTCAGAGTCAAGATCGAGACCAGAAGTTCAGACAGTGTAAATATGCTTTCCTTTGGGTGAATGAAATCTGGTTTCACATCAGTGTCACATGAACCTCCGGAGTACACACACATAATGTTTTCCAGTCCAGAGAAACGATAGCACAAAACGATCATAAACGTAAATCTACAAAGACCACAAAACATATCCTCAGTGTTTAAGTACTCATGACTGGACTCCAGTTAAGAGTACAAATCTTGAGTTTGTGATAAGAGTCTGGTCTTGAGTACTACAACACTGCTAACTTCTAATATTAAAAACTGTCAGTTTATTAAGAAATTAATACATTTTTTTTTTTTTTTAACTTTTAAATGTTTTAAACAAAGCATGTTTTCCATGGGAACATTATTTTTATATCTGGGTTTTCAAAATATGGTTATAATATCAATTATGTACTTCAATTTGGCACCCTCATGTACAGTCAGCTACATGTCAGTTCCTCACTGAGCAATGGATAACACTAGGTCTTTCAAGACAGCCTGTCTTTATGTCTTTGGCTTCCTCTGCCTTTTATTAAAAATATTCCTTTCTCTGCCATACGGACTGGTGCATTCAGATGATCTCAATGCGCAGACACATTTAATATCACAGCCAGAGGTCAACTCTTGCAAGCGTTCATGTCAGTGTGTGTGAAAGTGTGCCAGAAAGTCGAACATTGGCTGAGGGACACTGAGACACTTTAGCAGGTGAGGAAGCCATCTGTGAAATGGAAACTTATAAGACATCCTTCAGCACAAAGGAACTCTTAAGGGCCCTGTTCTTGTAATTGGACTATAGATACTGATTTTCAATTATGTTACATTACTAGGGTTGCAGTGTGATATTAATGATATTTATGTGTAATACATTTACAACATGTTATATATGTTCATGCCCCTTTACCCTAACTCCCTAAGGCAGTGGTTCTCAACGCCGGTCCTGGGGACACACCACACTGCACATTTTGTATATTTTCTTTATTTAACACACCTGATTCATATCATCAGCTATTAGAAAAGAGCTCCATGAACTGAACTGAGTGTCTGCGTCTGAAATCGCATACTTTCTTGAGTAGGTACTTATTTTGAATAAGTAATTACTTCACGACCGCTAAAAAAGTATGTAGTATATAGTATGAATGTAATCCGGACGTACTACATTCGCCATTGTCGAATTGTTGTCATTATCACATGACCTACCAGCGTCAGTTACGTTACTTCACTGACATTCATAAATCCTCTCCCGTGGCCTCATGGGATAGTAAAGTGTCTAGTAAGTAAAATGGTACTTACTGGCTTGCTCAGTTGGGGACACTTAAATTTCAACTATATTACTGATCTGCCCGCATTGACACTATATGATAATTGAGCTGGATGACATCACCGTTTTCACCAGAGCAGCTGTACAGCCGAATCAAATTCCGTTGCATTATTTTCCTGTTACCACTGTGAAGCTGCTTTGAAACAATTGGCATTGTAAAAAGCGCTATATAAATAAAGGTGATTTGATTTGATTTGAAATAAAGTCTGGATGCATGTCTCTAATTCTGAAATCTTCTCCGTCAGCCTGACTATCTCCTTACATTTATCACATGTGAAGCCCTGTTCGCCAACGGAGAAAGATATACTAAACATGAAACATGCAGTGCAAGTGACAATGACAGGAGAAGACATGTCCTACCGCATTTGTTGATTAATCCAATTTACCACAGTTGTTTGATGGAGTCTATTTACTAATCCAACTCACCACAGTTGTTTAATGAACTCAAAAAACAAGAGACCTGAGTGCAGAGAAGGCAAGCTATCAGGCTAGCGAAATGCTAACACGTGATAGTGATTTAGATTAAAAGCTAGCGATGTCAGATTTAATGTGGTAGGCAATATTAGACAATATATGGTGATGGGTAAATTATATTTAGCAGTTTAAACAACGGAATGATATCAAATAAAGATTCAAAAGCAAGCAAAGCACACGCGAGCACAGCAGTCAGCAGGACAAACAGGAGGCAGACAGGAGCAATCGATCAGGATGATCATGTCAGAATGTCTCAATATGAGAAAGGCTTTTGGTTTGTTTACATCAGCAATTTAGGTAATGGCAAATCAGAAAGCAAAAATAATTATTAAATATCCATTCCAATTATGATTTTTGTGGCAGTGTGCATAGAACAATTTTTCATAATTTTTCAAGTTTTATTCATTTAATTCATTAGAAGTCAGTATGGTATACTGTGTCAGTCAAGATTTGTTTGTTTATATCCATACTTAATGCAGAGAGAACTCAGAGAGAAGTAGGGAAGTCTTATTATAATCTTTATATAACATGTGGCATTTGTTTATCCAAACAAAAAACCATTTGTTTATTTATTAACCATAACATATGGTAATCATAACCATGGACATGGCACCCCTGGCGATGTGCCAAGATGCCACAATTATCCCTGTCCTAGATTGACAAATATCCTTTGCAGAGTTCATCTGCAAAAGAAAACATTGCCAAAACATATATTCTACTCGTGAAATTCTGAATATTTCATGTGACAGTTGTTTAGACATCCAAAGAGAGACATGAGTGGCTGGTAAAGTCAATGGTCAAATCTCCCTCAGATTGAAAGGAAAAACCTTGTTTTACAAGTTTATGCAAAGTAAGAATGAGCCTTGGCAGTGACAATCCTCCGGGAAAAGATAGCATTATCACATCCCTCGAAAGCATCAAAATGCAAAGAATTATTTACTTTGCACTAGTCAGGCCCCAAGACAATGAGTGCTATGACAGAAAAGATGTGTTTGGACTAGTGAATGCTTTGGGCGGCCTTATGGGGTTCAAGAGCTCCTTGGGCATAAGGATGAAATAAAATAAAAGAAGACTACAAAGGAAGTCCCTTGTATCATCAATCTCATCCTTCAGAGCAGGACCCCCCTGAGTCTGCACTGCTGTTTCTGGCTCTCTCTATACCTGCAGCAGGTCTCCAGACACCCCTGTCTCCAACCAGGCTACTGGACCAGCCCATGCACATTAATGCAGCACACTCCCCATTATACAACTCTGAAGTCAGTTTCCAACTCTCTACAAACTACATCCTGCAGTGGAAGTGGAAAGTAAAAAAAAAAAAAAAAAAAAGGTTTGGGAAAAATGGTTACTCATTTGGGATCATCCCTAAGTGCTGATGGTTGAAACATCCAGAGTATCATCTGCTGAAAAGTAAGGATGTGTCAGGAGGGCTGAAACTTCATCTAGTTGTCCAACAAATGGCTAGTTGTTTTTTCTTATCATGTTATCCTCCTGAGAACCAGAAACAAAGTATTGTGAATTTAATATTTGTTCATGTCATTACTTTGTTTAGAGCATAAGAAACAAATTGGGGAAAAAGGGAAAAATTAAAAAAAGATATTTATTCATATGTTATGCTATGTCCACTGTTGGACACCAGTTTAAAAAAATAAAAAGAGATGAAATGACATGTATAGGCAGAAACAATGGGATTTTTGTTCCGTTCACCAATCGATTTTTAGGTTTCAGGATTTTTTTTTAAATCAAACTTTGTATAAAGATGATTCTCAACTATGTTATGAAAGATATGCTGTATAACGGAATGAATTGATATACCATTGATGTGTTTTAGGTGCAACATGTAATGAAAAAAGAAGTGTAATAATGGGAGTAAATAATTGGCAACATTTATAACATTCATAATAATATCTAATATTTCATAGGAATATTGATGTGTAATTTCTTTCCCTATTCACTTGTTTTGTCTCCTAAAATGGCTGATAAATATGCTTTAAATATGTCCTCTACAGTGGGCATGTATGAAATCAATGCCCTGTTTTGTAACAAAAAGTCATATTTTGATTAGAAACCCCATAACATGTTCATAAGATGTTGATTTATGACAAACAATTTGAAAATTAGTCAGATTTATATTAGTCAGAATATTATCATATTTCCATAAGAGTGCTAATGTCAGTCATTTTTAAAGACCAAGGAGAGGGAGTTGTCATGTTGAAACCTCCAAACATTTGTTATCTCAGAAAAGCCCTGGATGTGCTCTTTACAGGACATTCAACTGTGACATTTGACTTCCATAGTACTTTTTTTTCTATACTGAAGTCAATGGGGCCCATCAACTGTTTGGTTACCAGCCTTATTCAAAATATCTTATTTTGTGTTCAACAGAAGAAAGAAATTCATACAGGAACAACTTGAGGGTAAGTAAATGATGACAGAATTTTAATTTCCCTTTCAGTCAGTACATTACGAGTTATGTCAGTTACTGACGGAATGGGGGTTTCGCTTAGAAGCCAATCGCCTTCGAGATCTACAAAACGAGCCAATGCCATGAGAATGCCATGAGTGTAGCGACTGAGGCAAATCAGACACATAATCGGCTGTTACATTTAACAAATATGTTTTAAATGCTTTGTGCTTAGTAACAGACTTTCCCCCAGCACAACAGAGAAAGGTCCTCAGTTACCCTGGATACCAACTGATAAGACGTTTTATGGCCCTAAAAAATGTGGCCACATGGAAAAGGCCATAGTTAAGACACAAAGCCTGTAAAACACACGCTTTTGCCTCAAGTTATAGACAAACTGTCTATAAATGAACATGCACTCCAGGACATTGTATGTACGCCTATAACTGTCTTGTAAAGTGTCCCTTGTATGTTATTTCATTTATGTCTTATGAGCAACTTGCTACTTCATGTAACCTCATATATGTCACGTCTCCTATCAGATTAATGCTCACTTCACGACTTACACTTTCATGTATGTCACTTCCTTGTAAGAGGCAGTATGTGTTTGTTGCATTAATTGGAGTATAAATGGGCACAGACCCATTGAATCCTGCTTGAAATAAAGAGCCATAAATCTCCCACAGAGGAATTTCCCGCTGGAAAAGCCCAACAATCCCATTGGTCAACCCGGGTGGGATTTCTCTAAGACTCTTAAGAGAGATGCTGCCGACCCACGCCCTCTTCTCTTCTCTTCTCTTCTCTTCTCTTCTCTTCTCTTCTCTTCTCTTCTCTTCTCTTCTCTTCTCTTCTCTTCTCTTCTCTTCTCTTCTCTTCTCCCTCGCACTTACAACACACGCTGTGCCTGTGGGCTTCTGCCTGGCAGGCCACCAAGCATGGTGGGCCTACAAACACAGAACCTGCGTGTGTGGGACAGGAAACCCGATGCCGCCAGCAGGCCCAAACTCCTCACGCCGTGTGCAACTTCCTCAACCTCGATGGAGTCAAAGCAACCATGCAAGCTCACCGTCGTTCTTTCGCTCAACACGGAAGGAAACGATCGCCACTACAAAGCCATCGGACGGAACCATCAAGACTTTCTCCTGCGACTGTATATCTGGACGCCTTCCCGGGCAAATGCAAGTAATGTACTAAGAAATACAAGTTGCTGTGTAGTTAGTAAAACTGTAAACTCCTTTGCTCAGACAAAGGAGCTTATCAGGGATGGTTCTCCCAGGTTTAGACTCTTTGCATAACTTCATCCATCTGTACTGACCTGGTTTTTCTAACCACTTTAACTTTACCTCTTGCCATGTATGTTTTGTGTCTGTATGTTTTATGTCCGTTTAATCTTGTCCGTGATTTAGTTATTAAAGTTTGTGCACAATATATGTTGGTTCTGACTCCCTGCCTGCAAACAAATTGTCACTTAAATGATCGATCTTGTTATGCGCTCTAAGCGCTTATGTAAGTACAAAGGAAGAATTATTTTTCTGTGGCCATGAAATATATCCTTTTCTTAGAATTAATTAATAATCAATACTGAACGTTCATAGGATGAACTGATTGATTGATTGTAATGTTAATGTAGCTACATCAAGTTAATCAATTTAACTGATTCAAATATTCATAATTAATCATAATGAATAATCATAATGAGTTATGAATAATTATTAATATTTCCCCTCTGAGCTAATTTGCTACATGAGTCTGCGGAATTTGCATAGCGCAGCTCTGCCCCACCTCGTGGGTATATAAGGAGCTGCGCGGCAATCTCGCATTATGTTTCTGCTTCGGAGCCGAATGTTCACTTGCCTTCCTGAGCTTTCAAGACGAGCGTCTCTCCGGAGTGTCGGTGTTACGCCGCGTTCCAGCGAGTTCCGCATTCCTGTCTGATCTGTGCAGTGATCCAGCACAGCGTGTGTGTTCTCTCTGGGCGCTTCGGCATTTCTGCAGAGTAAATCTCTTCTCTAAAACAGCTACATGTGACATCTTCAAGATGTCTCGCCCGTGTGTTTCTGGGTGCGGTCGGCTGGTTAGTCCGTCTGACGGGCATGATCGCTGTTTGGCGTGGAATGTCATTTATGGCTCAACCTGGCGGATATGCAGGAGGCTGAGCGAACACGTTTCCTTAACTCCCCTATCTCTCAGGCTGGGCTATTCGGTGGGGCGGTCGTGGACTTTGCCCAACAGTTCTCGGCCGCACAGAAGCAGACTGAGGCTATCAAACATATTCTGCCCCGGCGGCCCGCTGCTGCCTCCACCCAGCCGCCGGCACAGACGCCTCAGCCTGCGCCCCGTCGAGGCTGCCCTCCTGCGGCTCCCGCCCCTCCCGCCCGGCCCCAGCAGCAGCCTACATCTGGGCTAGGGCGCAGAGGAGGTCGCAGGAAGGCTGCCCAGCCCCTAAGCCGGCCAAACGGCAGGCCAAGTGGCGCTCCTGAGACGGGCCGCTCGGAGGTGAACACAGATCTTTCCCAGGAGATGGTAACAGAACCACTCCTTCCCCCAGTGGAGGGCCGGGGGAAAATCTTTGGTTTTCCCCTTCCGCCGCTGGCCTCACGGTCGGCGGCACCCTATTCATGGTTAAAGAAAGATCTGACATGTTCACCTCCGAGCCCCAAGAGGGCGCGGATGAGAGTGTGTGACGCACAGCCTCCTCGCCTCTCTCATCCCCCTCTGTCGCCAGACCCCTGTCAGAGGAGGCCCCAGTGGAACGCTGGTCCTTCCCTGGTCTCCTCTGTCAGGGCACGGAACACGACCTCGGGTCGCTCCAACACCTCCCATGTCTGGGCCAGTCATTCCGCTTCGCTGCCCCATCATGGGTACGCCTGTTGTTTGCATGACCCCGCTGGTTCAGTTTTTGGGAGCCTGGCTAGAGCTTCCCAGTCTGTCCAGCTGGCTCGCTCGCACGATCAGGCTCGGCTATGCGATTCAATTTGCACGGTCTCCTCCCCGGTTTCGGGGAGTCTGCTATACCATGGTGGGTGGCAATGCCCCTGTCATGCGTGTCGACACCCTACTGGCGAAGGGTGGGGTCGAGATCGTCCCTCCAGCCAGGATGAAGTCCGGCTTCTACAGCCCTTACTTTATTGTACCCAAGAAGAGCGGTGGGTTACCAACAATCCTGGACCTGCGCGTCTTGAACCGAACCCTTCACAGGCTTCCATTCAAGATGTTGACAGCCAAATGCATTTTCGAATGCGTTCGTCCATTGGATTGGTTTGTAGCGATCGACCTGAAGGACGCATACTTTCATGTCTCCATTCTTCCTTGACACAGACCGTTTCTACGGTTTACCTTCGAGGGGCAGGCATACCAGTACACGGTTCTCCCATTCGGGTTAGCCCTGTCTCCTCGCGTCTTCACGAAAGTCGTCGAGGCAGCCCTTGTGCCACTCAGGCAACATGGGGTTCGCATCCTGAACTATCTCGACGACTGGCTGATACTAGCTCACTCTCGAGATCAGGTTTGAGAACACAGGGACCTGGTGCTCCGGCAACTTGCCCGTCTGGGCCTTCGGGTCAACTGGGAAAAGAGCAAACTCTCCCCCGTGCAGAGGATCTCTTTTCTCGGTATGGAAATCGACACGCTCCGGGTCCCAGTTACTCGGGCCTGCCGTCAAACCTTCACCCCGTGGTCGAACCTCACTTTTCTACGGGCTGGAGTGCCCTTAGAACGAGTTTCCAGGCATGTTGTTGTATCAACAGACGCCTCTGCCATGGGCTGGGGTGCCATGTCCAATGGACATGCTGCCGTGGGCTCCTGGAATGGACCCCAGTGACTATGGCATGTCAATTGCCTCAAGGTTGCTGGCCGTACGTCTTGCCCTGCACCGCTTTTGAGCCCTGCTGAAGGACAAACACGTACTGGTCCGTTCAGACAACACGGCGACAGTAGCGTACATCAACCAACAAGGTGGTCTACGCTCCCGCTGGATGTCGCAACTCCCCCGCCATCTCCTCCTATGGAGTCAGAAGCATCTGAGGTCGCTTCGTGCCTGTTCACATCCCGGGAGACCCGAATCATGCAGCTGACGAGCTCTCATGGTTTCAGCCACTTCCGGGGGAATGGAGAATCCATCCCCAGTCGGTTCAGCTGATTTGGGAACAGTACGGCGACGCAGATAGATCTGTTTGCCTCCCACGACTTTTCCCATTGCTGCTGGTTTTACTCCCTGACTGAGGGGACCCTCGGCACGGATGCACTAGCACACAGCTGGCCGCGGGGCATACGCAAGTATGCATTTCCCCCAGTGAGCCTTCTTGCACAGGTCCTGTGCAAGATAAGAGAGCACAGGGAGCAGGTCCTTTTGGTCACCCCATAGTGGCCCGGCCGGACCTGGTTCTCCAAACTCATACTCCTTGCGACAGCCCCTCCCTGGTCGATTCCTCTGAGGAAGGACCTCCTTTCTCAGAGATGGGGCACCCTCTGGCACCCACGTCCCGATCTATGGAGGTTTGAGTACCATACCACCACAGGTGGTGGCTACCATCACTTCCGCTAGGGCCTTGTCCATGAGACAGGCCTATGCGTTGAAGTGGAACCTCTTCGTCACCTGGTGCTCTTCTCGCCGAGAAGACCCCAGGAAATGCCCGATCGGGTCCGTGCTCTCCTTCCTCCAAGAAGGGTTGGAGCGAAGGCTGTCTCCCTCCACCCTTAAGGTTTACGTGGCCGCAATATCTGCACACCACGACCTTGTGGACTCAAAAACGGTAGGACAGCACGACCTGGTCAGCAGGTTCCTTAGAGAAGCGAGGAGGATAAATCCACCTCGCCCTCTACAGATGCCCTCTTGGGACCTCGCAGTGGTCTTTTCTGCCCTGCAGAGAGCTCCCTTTGAGCCCTTGCAGTCCATTGAGTTGAAGTTCCTTTCTATGAAAGTGGCACTCTTGATTGCCCTGGCTTCCATCAAGAGGGTAGGGGACCTGCAGGCATTTTCGGTTGACGAAGCGTGCCTGGAATTCGCCTCTCACGTGATCTTGAGACCCCGGCCTGGATACGTGCCCAAGGTTCCCACCACTTCTTTCAGGGATCAGGTGGTGAACCTGCAAGCGCTGCCCTTGGAGGAGGCAGACCCAGCCTTGGCACTGCTCTGTCCAATTCGCGCTTACATAGACAGGACGCAGTGTTTCAGGACCTCAGACCAGCTCTTTGTCTGTTACGGAGGGCAGCAGAAAGGGAAGGCTCTCTACAAGCAGAGGTTGTCTCACTGGATAGTGGACGCCATTGTCCTGGCATATCAGGTTCAGGGCCTGCCATGCCCCCTAGGGGTAAAGGCACACTCCACTAGGAGTGCAGCCTCCTCTTGGGCTTTAGCGCATGGCACCATGGGCGACACCCAACACTTTTGCGAGATTCTATAATCTCCATGTAGAGCCAGTGTCCTCTCGTGTACTCGCTCCAAGTGGCCAGTAACTGGACAGGCTCAGGCGTGCGCTATTTCACTCAAGTGAGTTTCTCAGTAAGCCCTGAGTTCCTCCAGCACATGTTCTCAGTATGCCTGCTTGGTCAGCCCTCGGCTAGGTGCTAGGTGTTAGGCTAGGTGCCTCCATGTGCATGGTTCCCCCGTTGGGCAACCCCCACATGTGTATTTCCACGGTAAGTCTCTCCGAGCACGTGTCTTCCCTTGGCAAGACACCTTGCCACTCCTTGGGTTGAAACATTCCACCTGCGGCTGGATACCCCAGAGTGCTCCATATGCAGCCCATACGTGGGTCATATGTGTATTCTGTAAGTCCTCCCTGCGGGCAGGCATTGTGTTGCATTTCTCCACGTGGGATATGCTTCCCAGTGTACCTTGGTATTGGCATTGAGCCTAGCCCCTCGTTCGTGCTAAACTCACGGCAGGGAGCTCTGGTCAGCGCAGGACGCTGGAAGACAGCCGTTGTAGCGAGATTGGATTGGGAACCCCCATTCCGTCAGTAACTGACATAACTTGTAGTGTACTGACTGATAGGGAACGTCTCGGTTACGTATGTAACCCTCGTTCCCTGAAAGAAGGGAACGGAGACGTTACGTCCCCATGCCACAACCGCTGTACCGCTGGTACGACCGGGGCGCTCAGCCTCGGCTCCTCAGCAGGTAAACATAATGCGAGATTGCCGCGCAGCTCCTTATATACTCACGAGGTGGGGCAGAGTTGCGCTATGCAAATTCCGCAGACCCATGGCATTCTCATGCCATTGGCTCGTTTTGTAGATCTCGAAGGCGATTGGCTTCTAAGCAAAACCCCCATTCCGTCAGTAACTGACGTAACGTCTCCGTTCCCTTCCTTCAGGGAACGAGGGTTACATACTTAACCGAGACGTTTTGGGTGAACTATGCCTTTACTGAACTATACTTTCATGCTGATTTTTACTATGATGACTACAGCTCAGCCCTGTTTAAAATCAGTATTCAGCGTTTGTTTTCCTCTGCAGAATCTCTCATTCTGGTTCGATAGGAAAGAAGTGAGGCAGAGACAGCGCAGTGAGTGATAAGCCAAACATTTATCTATTGACTGTGTGCTGCACCTTGTCAGCAGAGTCAATATTTACACTTGCATAACTTTTTATATGTAACAGCAGTCTCTGGGAGAATTTACATTTGGTCCAGGAAGATTTTCTCTCTCTCTGCCCTGTGCCTTTTTTCTTTCCTTTACCTTTATACCAACAGTTTAGGAAAGGGGCCTTTTCTGTTCCAAAAAGACAGCGTCCCTGTGCACAAAACATGATCCACAAAGAAATGTCCCCAACAAGCAATTTTGGGTTTAAAAGACGGCTAATAGCCGTCCAAACACAGCCCTAACGTCTAGGCTAAAACAAGGCAAAATTTGGGCTGTCAGTAAAAATTTAATAGATGTCTAACCATTGCCTAAGTATAGACTAGTCATCTAGAACATGAACATGTCAAAGAAATGAAACTGTTGACTTTGCTTGCATGATGGAATATCATACATCTCATAAGTTATTTTGGAAAAAACGATGCGTAACCAAATTCAAAGTTATTTTGGCTAGAAGTGGGTTACATATAGCCGGACTATATCGGGTCTATAGTTAACAGAGACGGTGAAATGACGGCTATAGCTTGCTGGGTCTGGTTACTGGTTTACAGGTGGGGAACAACTTGACTGGCCTGCACAAAAACCTGGGAATGGATTGTGGAGAATTCTGATGGATCATGGTATACAGATGAAATATTTCAAACAAAAATTATTTCAGCAAAGTAATTATTTCATCAGTGTAGTTGGTACATATCACAGGGCTATACTTAAATCTTTTTTTCAGAATTAAATCAATTCAAAATAACAACAACCATATTGTTAACAACTCATTTCATAACATATTTTTAACACCATGCACAAGATTAATTGGAACCTAAAACCATAGAACATAAAATAGCTTTTGTGTAAAAAAAATGCAGTGTGTTGTAGCTGTCAGAATGTGATTTGCGATGTCTGATCTGTGGGCAACAGAAAATGAACATTCACAATGACTCGCTTGTATTTTCACATTGCACAGAATAAATATTCTTCAATTCTTTGAGCTCATAATTTTAAAAGCATGCTTATTTGGGCATTTCTTCATGAACTTGCTGACAGAAACGACACGGACAAGGCATGATTATTGTTATAGCAAGCGATACATGTCGGCAAATCAACTTGCACTTGCAGACAAATTCTTTTTCTTTTATTTATGTATTTTTGTGAACTTTCGGGGTACCGAAAAGGCACCACACTTTCTTTTTCTTTCTTTCTTTCTTTCTTTCTTTCTTTCTTTCTTTCTTTCTTTCTTTCTTTCTTTCTTTCTTTCTTTCTTTCTTTCTTTCTTTCTTTCTTTCGAACTACATAACATCATTCAGCATAATTAAAACTGATCATTTTAACCAATAGTTGTATGTGCACTATTATTTTTTTTATATGCCCAATATAGTATCCCACCATTAGTTTAGCATCATCTTACAAATGGAATCTATTGGAATCAGCTATAATCAAGTCTATGAAGAGTTTTTAATTCATTTATTTGTGAACCATTTAGTTTAGGATGCTTCCTTAGAAAGTAGCTGTGTATGTAGTCAGCAAGGCAGCTCACTAGTTTTTGTCTGCACTTTCTTGCTTGTTCTCTCTCTCTCTCTCTCTCTGGAGCTGAATCTAGTTTAAGCACAGACCTCTGGCCTGCCTGCGGTTCTCTATGATTTGTGGGACTCACATGGGAGGAAAGCAAGATTCCTATAGGTTAAAATCTGCAAACAATGACTCGTGTTGGCTTGATGGATGAACTACATCCTTCCCCATTTGTCTGTGCTTTAACCATCGTCCTGTTATCAATTGTTATCCAAAGTTTGCTAACACACACTCTTTGAATCTTGCTAGGTGAATGGAAAAAGTGAGAAACAAGATGGAAAGAGATATGCGATGGAGGTTAGACCAGAGCATAAGTTTGTATAAGAGGACTCTTCAAAGACTCTCAGGTCCTAATTAAGAGTAGGACGCTTCCTCTTCCCGTGACATTTCGCTGGACATTCTTGATAAATGTCACACCCGTGGTTACGCCAGCAGCAAATGGATGCTTCGCCAAGCGCTTAATAACCTTTATAAATATGCCTGCCAGGAATTCAAATTCTCGCACCCACATTCATAAAAAAATGTGCCTTGTAAACAAGGTGTGTGTGTATGTGTGTGTGTGTGCGCGCGTGTGTGTGTGTGTGTATGGGGTCCTGCACATCAAATTAAGACTGACACCCCAGTCAGGTATGTGTAGGTTGCAATGTACAGGAATAGCTAAATGGGACTAAGTGTGTGTGTGTGTGTGTGTGTAAATTGGCTGGGAATTAATAATAGCATACTGCAAAATAAATAGCATGCCAAATACTAGATATATAACTAAATGTACTATTTAGCCCCCTTTACATATACAGTATTTAGGCTACTGGTAAAATATTGGTAAATTGCCATTTAAAGATGTGGGAACAGGAGCTCAAAAGTACTGGCAAATCAGTTTTGGAAATTTTCCAGTTTGAGAAGTTGTAACATTACCAGTAAATTACCGTTTTGACGCTATGTTTGAACAAAGCATTAGATTACCCTTATATGAGCATGTATGTCAGGAAGCGCTGAAGAAGTCTGCTTTGGGCCAATCATAAAGCTCTAACGGAAAGTGGTGCGATTACTGTTTTGTTTTCTGTCTAAACAGAAATTCTATAGTTTAGAAAATGGTAATAAAATATGACAAGAACTTAATCTGTGTCAGAACAAATTCATCTTGATAATGTCAGATAACTTTGATAGAAAGGTATGTAATGGATTATAATCAACCAATCAGCTGTCAGCTGTTAAACACAATTAAATAATACCAATTTGGGTCAACCAATTACCAAGCAATGCTTCATTTGTTCAGTCTGTGGTGTAAAAGGTCGTATTAGCAATTAAAGAAAAAACACAAACAAAACATGGTCAGGTCAAAGTGTCTGAGTAATTTTGGTCCTACATTTTTATCAGTTCTACTGGTAGTCCACTGTGTGAAGAATTTTTGGGTATAATCAATGCTATCTCACGACCAGTTTGTACGTATTTTACGAGGTTGCTAATTGTACGATTTGTCTAAACCCCAGTGACAGGTAGGTTTAGGGGCGGGGTTAGGGGTTAGTCATTCGTACGAATTCATACAAATTGGGCAACTCGTCAAATACATACGATTTAGCAAAAATCGCACAAATTCGTACGAGTGAGGTCGTACAAATTCGTAAGAATTAGCCACCTTTTAAAAGGTGTACGAACTGTACGTGAGATCAGGTTGGTATAATATGTCACAGTTTACTTTATTTTGCTATCCTCACTTACATAAATGAACTATAGTGTCCTGCACCCACTAGTAAAAAATTATATCTGGTGTCTGAATAATTTTTGGTTTGACTGTGTATGGTGTATTTACCAGACAAGTCGTTCTGGTAAATTTACAGTAATTTACCAGGTTTAATGTGTGAAAGGGGCAATGACAGATTACCCTAACCCTAATTCTAATATGCTATAGTATTGTCACATTACCTAATTTATTTGTTACCAAGTGACATCCGGTTTTAATTAAATTTTGTGTAAATGGTTGTGCAGATTACAGTTGATATTACTACTCACATTGGAAATAAAAGGTCAAGTTTTCAATTGTCAGATCAGTATTTATGTAGTGAACTCTGGATATAATAAGCATTTTGGAAATGTAGAATGTAGACCATTCAGGTATTTCATGAAAATCCATACTGCAAAAAGTGAAAATGTGCAGTGGTTATCTTAAGTAGCTATTTCTATCTGATCTTGTTCTTAAAATGTACTTCCATTATTGTAACCTATAAATGATGCTTGATGAAATAATATTTCTTACTTTAATAAAACAAGTTAAGTCAGATGTTACCATATAAAGCACATTTTTTAGGTTACCTGACAAAACAGGTAACAGGATTTTATACTACTGAATAATGCAGGAATAGAAATAGTATTAAGTATGCAAATAATTTACATTACTCTCCAGTCGATGTTAAATGTTTGTGTCTTCAAAGTTATTTATCATTAGAGAGAAAGACATAATTGAATGGGCGGTTTGTGGTGACTATGTGCTATGAATGTCATTAAAAATGACAAATATCAATTTAGATTACAGTAAGGCCTGCATCTGTATTTTGGGCGATTCATTTGCTTGCCTTGGAAATGGGGATTGTAGTAATTGTCTACACATTAACTGTGACTCTTTTGTGGGTAATGCTAGATTTGATGAGCTTTTTGTGCTTAGAAAAAAAAAATAAAGATTGACATATGTGACCCTGGACCAGTCATAAGGGTCAATTTGTCGAAATTGAGATTTATACATCATATGAAAGCTGAATAAATAAGCTTTCCATTGATTTGTTAGGATAGGACAATATTTGATACAACTATTTGAAAATCTGTAATCTGTTGGTGCAAAAAAAAAAATCTAAATATTGAGAAAATCGCCTTTAAAGTCCTTAGCAATGCATATTACTAATATTAATAAATTTTTTATATATTTACGGTAGGAAATTTACTAAATATCTTCATGGAACATAATCTTTACTTAATATCCTAATGATTTTTGGCATAAAAGAAAAATTATTTTGACCCATACAATGTATTGTTGGCTATTGCCACAAATATACCTGTGCGACTTATGACTGGTTTTGTGGTCCAGGGTCACATATTTAGAAAAAGAACTTTACTTGTAGTATGTGAGTGATTCTCTCAAAACATTTGGGTAATATTTCACTCTAAAATCAATAAATAATTTTTCATATAAGAAAATAAAGATTATTATACAGTACGACCAATTAAGTTAAATTAAAGGAAGTAGAACACATGTATGAATACTTTACTTTTTTAATGTCACAATTTAAGTATTAATATATTTTTGTATATGTAATACTTAAAAATGTTTTTTTTTTTTTCTTTTTTTAATTGTTTGCATATCAGAAAATACACCTTTTACATGAGTACAGTTGCAGTACAGTAAGATGCTGTTGTGGGGAAATATAAAATCTAAAAATAGTGAAAGTATAATTTCATAAATTAAAGTCATTATTTTAAACTTAAATGAAATATGATCAAGGCATGGTCTTGAAAGTTTAATCATTTAGCATGATCTCTTTAATATTTGTGTGCAGTACTTCTGGATAACCTTGTAAAATATTTACTTAAAATATCAAATATAAAGTGAAAATTGTTTAGGATATCTTGTCTTTGAGATGGAAATGAAAAAAAAAAAAAAATCGTGATTTATGCATGTTTATTACTAACGACAATTATCTGATTAAATAAAGCATCTAAATAAACTCATTTATGTTTGTTGAGGTTTTTTTTTTTATTTTTTTTTTTTTAAATCAGACTCTCTCCGGACATGTGGCTGAGTGATTACACTCTGTTTGTGTGTGTGAGGATGTGTTTCAAGGTTGTTTCAAGTTACACAACGCACACTGTCGCGCGGTGGCTAATTGTCTCTCCTGAGGAATAATTAGATGACAAAAGTGTGTAATAGTGGCTTCGCTGAACACACACACACCACAAACTGTATGCTCTGTGTTCAGCATGCTTCACAGTGCGCGATCATTTGTTTTGCATGGAAATTTGACATAAAAAAATGAAACAATCACTGCATTCCTGTACAAACAGGAAATAAGGTCATCAGAAAAGAGAAAGGGTTCTGATTATTACATTATTAACAAATAAAATAATTTTACTGTGAAGTACATTTGAAGAATTTACCACCATGGAGGACTAGGAATGCCGCTTAAAATAAAATAAAGGAATCAGTCAAATCAATTTCTTTTTGAAAAATAAGACAAATGTTATAAATGTAATAGTTATTATTTAGTTAAATGTAATAGTTACATTTTACAATAAAAAAAAAGAATAAATAATTGTATAAGTAAATTTGATTTAATTATCCTTATTTAAATAATAATAATAAACATTCTTAAAAAAGGTACATAAAAAAAAACTAGTAGTAAAAAAGGTCTTTAGTCAAACACCAGCTAAAATGTCTAGATGGTTTGTAGATGCAAAGATAATAATCAGGCCAATTAGATAGGTAATTCATTTGACTAATGACCGCAGGGTAGAGCTGTATGCACTGCTGGGACAGAGAGATGCTTAAGTGAAACCAAGTGCAAAATTAAGGTTTCATTAAATCAAATTTGTTATTAATGCTCTGTCCTGAGGGTGCCACATGGCCAGGGACACATACAAAACACTGAACTTATTCACATCTCTATTTTTGACAGTGCTATTCAAACAGGCAAAACCATGGTTCCCTGAGAAGGGGAACGAGACACTGTGTCATGAGTTGATGCTATGGAAATGCTCCTTGTGAGCTAGTGTCTGAAGCATGTGTGCTACACGCCAATCTTTGATTAGCTACCAGGTGACGTCACAGGCGCGCCTGCTGTAGCCAAAGCATTGCAATACAGCGCACCCATGACCAAGAACTAGATAGCCTGAGGTTATGTCCGCAGCTCAATACCACCCGTATTCCCTGACATATCACTGAATTGGTAGCAGAACTGGCTAGATAGCTGACAGACTTACTGTGTCTGTTCAGTAGTGGTTAATGTTGGCTCCAAGCCTGAACCTCGGGACAAGACACAAATTTGGGTAGCCGTGTGCCCAGCTGCGGCATGTGCAGCACATAGTCCACAAGGCTATTGCTCCGACTACTATCCGAACCCTTGACCATCAGATTTAAAGGGGCAACCTATTCCAAGGGAGCATAGCATTTAGCATCTTGTCCTCCGGAACTCAGGAGAGAACTGTGTTCCCTTTCAGTCAGTACACTACGAGTTACGTCAGTTACTGACGAAATAGGGGTTTCGCTTAGAAGCCAATCGCCTTTGAGCTCTACAAAACGAGCCAATGGCATGAAGATGCCATGGGTCTGCGGAATTTGCATAACGCAACCCCGCCCCACCACGTGGGTATTTAGGGCGTTGCGTAGCAATCTCGCATTATGTTTCTGCTTCAGAGCCGAGTGTTACTGCCTGAGTGTTTTTTCTCTTCAAGACGAGTGTCTCTCCAGAGTGTTGGTGTTACGGCGCGTTCTAGCGAGTTCCGCATTCCTGTCTGATCTGTGCAGTGATCTAGCACAGCGTGTGTGTTCTCCCTAGGCGCTTCAGCATTTCTGCAGAGCAAAAACTCTTCTCTAAAAGAGCTGCACGTCTGTTTCAAGATGTTTCGCCCGTGCTCCGTTCCTGGGTGCGGTCAGCTGGTTCCTCCGTTTGACGGGCATGATCGCTGTTTGGCGTGTTTGGGCCTCGTGCATGCCGAGCGCGCGTTCATGGATGAGTCATGTTCCCACTGCGGGAACATGGCCATCGCAGTGTTGCGGTCAAGACTCCGTGATCTCCATGCTGGAGGGAGAGTCCCCTCTACCACACCCCAATCTATTCCCTCCATGAGTGGGAATACTTTGGCTGGTGGTCAGGGTGACTTGAGGGTGACGGTGTGGGCCAACCCGACAAATCCTCCTCGGGCTACACCCCCTTCTAGCACACTGCAACCTGTGGTGTTGCCAGATGAGGGCGCAGGGCCGTCCTGGGCCCTGCGTTTCATTTGGCGCACCGGTGGAGGATGCTATGTCGATCGCCGCATCACAAGGTGGGCTGGATTCCTCGAATCCAGATGACGATTCGGCTGTGTTGCCTCCTTCGGGAGTCCCAGCATTGCCCGAGTCTGATCCAGAGCTCACAGCCATGCTTTCCCGGGCGGCCGAGGCTCTTGGGCTTGTGTGGAACCCTCCGCCATGTCCCGAGCGTTCTCGGCTAGATGATTGGTATCTGGGGGCGGCCCGTGCCGAAGGCGCCCGTCAGCCCCCAGTGCCCTTCTTCCCGGAAGTGCATGAAGAGGTGTCGAAGTAGTGGAAGTCTCCCTTGACTTTTCGCGATCGTTCGGCAGCCACTTCCGCCTTCACTGCCCTCGATGGCGGCGTGGTGAAAGGGTACACTGGGGTTCCCCCTGTTGAGCGCTCTGTTGCGATGCAACTGTGTCCGCAGAGCGCTGCGACATGGCGTGGTGACCCAAAGCACCTGTCCAAGGCCTGTAGGTTTACGTCTACTCTGGTGGCGAAGACCTACAGAGCTGCGGGCCAGGCCGCATCTGCCCTGCATGCGATGGCCACCCTACAGGTCTACCAGGCCAAGGTGCTCAGAGACATGCACGAGGGCAATGCTGACCCCGCGTTAATGCAGGAGCTGTGGGCGGCCACCGACCTCGCTCTAAGAGCGACGAAGGTGACCGCTCGCTCTCTCGGTCAGGTGATGTCCACTTCTGTGGTCCAGGAGAAGGCAGCCCCGCCCGTCCCAGCCCCCCAGCCTGCTAAACGGCAGTCTAAGCGGCGGTCCTGAGATGGGCGGCTCGGAGGTGAACTCGGTTCTTTCCCAGGAGATGGTAGCAGGGCCACTCCTTCCCCCGGTGGAGGGCCGGGGGAGAATCCTTGGTTTTTCTCTTCCGCCGCGGTACCCTATTCATGGTTAAAGAAAGAACTGACATTTTCACCTCCGAGCCTCAAGAGCGCGCGGCTGGCAGTGTGCAACGCCAAGCAGCCTCACCACTCTCGGCCCCCTCTGCTGCCAGCCACCTGGCAGACGAGACCCCCGTGGAACGCTGGTCCTTCCCTGGTCTCCTCTGTCAGGGCGCGGAATTCGACCCCGCCCACACCTCGGGATGCTCCCACGCCTCCCATGTCTGGGCCGGTCATTCCGCCTCGCTGCCCCATCGGGGGTACGCCTGTGGTTCGCATGACCCCACTGGTACAGTTTCTGGGAGCCTGGCTAGCGCTTCCCAATCTGTCCAGCTGGCTCGCTCGCACCATCAGGTTCGGCTATGCGATTCAGTTTGCACGGTCTCCTCCCCGCTTTCGGGGAGTCTGCTATACCATGGTGGGTGGCAGTGCCCCTGTCATGCGTGTGGAGGTCGCCACCCTACTGGCGAAGGGTGCGGTCGAGATCGTCCCTCCAGCTGAGATGGAGTCCGGCTTCTACAGTTTCGACCGCCTGCAGTTGATTTTGATATTCTAGGTAATATCAACTGGCCAGAATTTTGAGACCGCAATAGACGTGATGGAGTATAATGCGTTAAGAGCTCGCTCAAGTACTGGGGAGCTAAACCATTTAGTGCTTTGTAAGTAATCAGCAAGATTTTAAAATGTATACGATGTTTAATAGGGAGCCAATGCAGTGTTGCCAGAACTGGGCTAATATGGTCATACTTCCTGGTTGTAGTAAGAACTCTAGCTGCTGCGTTTACGATAATCTAGCCTTGAGGTCATGAACTAACTGTTCAGCATTTTGCATTGAAAGCATGTGCCGTAATTTAGATATATTTTTAAGATGGTAGAATGCAGTTTTACAGATGCTAGAAACGTGGCTTTCAAATGAGAGATTGGTATCAAAGAGCACACCCAGGTTCCTAACTGACGACGAGGACTTGACAGAGCAGCCATCAAGTTTTAGACAGTATTCTAGGTTACTACTTGTGGAGTTTTTTTGTCCAATGATTAAAAATTCTGTTTTTTCTGAATTAAGTTGCAGGAAATTACTAGTCATCCAATTTTTTATATCAGCTATGCATTCCATTAATCTTGTGAACTGGTAAGTTTCGTCAGGGCGTGAAGAAATATAGAGCTGAGTGTCGTCAGCATAACAATGAAAATTAACGCCGTGCTTCCTAATAATATCTCCCAGTGGTAGCATGTACAGGGTGAAAAACAACGGTCCTAGCACTGAGCCCTGCGGTACTCCATACTGAACTTGTGTTCGGTGTTCGGTGTGACATCTCTTCATTTAGCACCTAAACTCTGGAACAGTCTTCCTAGCATTGTTCGGGAAGCAGACACACTCTGTCAGTTTAAATCTAGACTAAAAACACATCTCTTTATTATGGCATACACATAAAACATTTTTAATTTCTATTATTCAAATCAGTTAAATGATTGTTTTAGGCTGCATTAACTAGGTCAGCCGGAACCGGGAACACTTCCCATAACACCTGATGTACTCGTTACATCATAAGAAGAATGGCATCTACGCTAATGTTAGTCTCTCTGTTTATCCCGAGGTTTACTGCAGTCGGCCGGATCCGGGCCGTATCTGGACCAGATGGTGGACCTTAGCCTGGACATGACGACTGCATCCCTGAAATGTCTGTAGAGACTGTGTCAATTAAACTCCCCCCTGTAAATGCCGCATCGACACGACATCCTCATTAAACCCGTCCCCGGCGTGACGACTCCAATCTTTCAAATAATCCTACGAATATCTATTGATCTAATATGACTTCTGACCTGTAATGTTGCCAGAATCATAATCATACACTATTTGTTCGTCGGCCAGAGGAGAACTGGCACCCCAACTGAGCCTGGTTTCTCCCAAGGTTTTTTTCTCCATTCTGGCCCTGAAGGAGTTTTGGTTCCTTGCCACCGTCACCTTTGGCTTTTGGCTTGCTCAGTTGGGGACACTTAAATTTCAACTATATTACTGATCTGCCCGCACTGACACTATATGATAATTGAAATGAGCTGGATCACATCACCGTTTTCACCAGAGCGGCTGTACAGCCGAATCAAATTCCGTTGCATTATTTTCCTGTTACCACTGTGAAGTTGCTTTGAAACAATTGGCATTGTAAAAAGCGCTATATAAATAAAGGTGATTTGATTTGATTTGATTTGATTCTACAGCCCTTACTTCATTGTACCCAAGAAAACCGGTGGGTTACGGCCAATCCTGGACCTGCGCATCTTGAACCGAACCCTTCACAGCCTTCCATTCAGGATGCTGACAGCCAAACGCATTTTCCAATGCGTTCGTCCATTGGATTGGTTTGCAGCAATCGACCTGTCTCCATTCTTCCTCGACACAGACTGTTTCTACGGTTTGCCTTCGAGGGGCAGGCATATCAGTACACGGTTCTTCCATTCGGGCTAGCCCTGTCCCCTCGCGATTTTACGAAGGTCGTCGAGGCAGCCCTTGTGCTGCTCATGCAACACGGGGTTCGCATCCTGAACTATCTCGACGACTGGCTGATTCTAGGCCACTCTCGGGATCAGGTTTGCGAACACAGGGACCTGGTGCTTCAGCACCTCGCCCGTCTGGGCCTTCGGGTCAACTGGGAAAAGAGCAAACTCTCTCCAGTGCAGAGGATCTCTTTTCTCGGTATGGAAATCGACTTGGTCGCCATGTACGCGCAGCTTACGAGTGAGCACGCGCAGTCACTGCTGACTTGTCTTCGCCAGTTCGAGGGCAAGAGTGCGGTTCCACTGAAATATTTTCAGAGGCTCCTGGGGCATATGGCATCCGCAGACGCGGTAACGCCGCTCGGTTTGCTTCATATGAGACCGCTTCAGCACTGGCTTTGCGATCGAGTCCCGAGATGGGCATGGCAACACGGCAGTCCCAGTGGGTCCCAGTGACTCGGGCCTGCCGTCAGATCTTCACCCCGTGGGCGAACCTCAGTTTTCTACGGGCAGATGTTCCCCTAGAACGAGTTTCCAGGCATGTTGTTGTATCAACAGATGCCTCTGCCACGGGCTGGGGTGCCATGTGCAATGGACATGCTGCCGCGGGCTCCTGGAGAGGACCCCAGCGCCTATGGCATGTCAATTGCCTCGAGTTGCTGGCCGTACGTCTTGCCCTGCACCGCTTCCGAGCCCTGCTCAAGGACAAGCACGTACTGGTCCGTTCAGACAGCACGGCGACAGTAGTGTACATCAACCGACAAGGTGGTCTACGCTCTCGCCGGATGTCGCAACTCGCCCGCCATCTCCTCCTATGGAGTCAGAAGCATCTGAGGTCGCTTCGTGCCGTTCACATCCCGGGAGAACTGAATCGTGCAGCCGACGAGCTGTCACGGTTTCAGCCGCTTCCGGGGGAATGGAGACTCCATCCCCAGATGGTTCAGCTGATTTGGGAACAGTTCAGCGACGCACAGATCTGTTTGCCTCCCACGACTCTTCCCATTGCCGCTGGTATTACTCCCTGACCGAGGGGACCCTCGGCACGGATGCACTAGCGCACAGCTGGCCGCGGGGGGCACGCAAGTATGCGTTTCCCCCAGTGAGCCTTCTTGCACAGGTTCTGTGCAAGATCAGGGAGGACAGGGAGCAGGTCCTTTTGGTCACCCCATATTGGCCTGGCCGGACCTGGTTCTCAGAACTCATACTCCTTGCGACAGCCCCTCCCTGGTCGATCCCTCTGAGGAAGGACCTCCTTACTCAGAGACGGGGCACCGTATGGCACCCACGTCCCGACCTTTGGAACCTACACGTGTGGGACCTGGACGGGACGCGGTAGGTTTGAGTACCCTGCCACCTCAGGTGGCTACCATCACTTCCGCTAGGGCCTTGTCCACGAGACAGGCCTATGCGTTGAAGTAGAACCTCTTCGTCACCTGGTGCTCTTCTCGCCGAGAAGACCCCATGAAATGCTCAATCGGGCCCGTGCTTTCCTTCCTCCAAGAAGGGTTGAAGCGAAGGCTGTCTCCCTCCACCCTGAAGGTCTATGTGGCCGCGATTTCGGCTCATCATGACCTGGTGGATTCAAAAACGGTGGGTCAGCACGACCTGGTAAGCAGTTTCCTTAGAGGGGCGAGGAGATTAAATCCTCCTCGCCCTCCTCAAATACCCTCTTGGGATCTTGCAGTGGGTTTATCTGCCCTGCAGAAAGCTCCCTTTGAGCCCCTGCATTCTGTGGATCTGAAGTTCCTTTCAATGAAAGTGGCGCTCTTGATTGCTCTGGATTCCATCAAGAGGGTAGGGGACCTGCAGGCATTTTCGGTTGACGAAGCGTGCCTGGAATTCGGGCCGGCCAATTCTCACGTGATCCTGAGACCCCGGCCTGGATACATGCCCAAGGTTTCCACCACTCCCTTCAGGGATCAGGTGGTGAACCTGCAAGCGCTGCCTATGGAGGAGGCAGACCCAGCCTTGGCACTGCTCTGTCCAGTACGCGCCCTTCACACTTACGTAGACCGGACGCAGTGTTTCAGGACCTCAGACCAGCTCTTTGTCTGTTACGGAGGGCAGCAGAAAGGGAAGGCTCTCTCCAAGCAGAGGTTGTCTCACTGGATAGTGGACGCCATTGTCCTGGCATATCAGGTTCAGGGCATGCCATGGGGTTAGAGCACACTCCACTAGGAGTGTTGCTTCCTCTTGGGCTTTAGCGCATGGCGCCTCGCTGACAGACATTTGTAGAGCTGCAGGCTGGGCGACACCCAACACATTCGCAAGATTTTAGCCTGTGTCCGGTCGTGTACTCGCCCCAAGTGGCCAGTAACTGGACAGGCTCAGGTGTCTTCGCTTGCTGCGCCATTCCACTCCACGGACTGGATGCATGCGCATTTTCTCTCAGGTGAGCTTCCCAGTAAGCCCTGAGCTCCTCCAGCACTGCTGATGTCGACACCAGAGTGCATGCCCGCTTGGTCAGCCCTCGTGTTCGGCTAGGTGCCTCCGTGTGCATGGTTCCCCCGTTGGGCAACCCCCACATGTGTATTTCCACGGTAAGTCTCTCTGAGCACGTGTCTTCCCTTGGCAAGACACCCTTGCCACACCTGGGGTCGAAAAATTTTCCACCTGCGGCTGGATACCCCAGAGTGCTCCGTATGCAGTCCCTACGGGGGTCATATGTGTATTCTTAAGTCCTCTCTTCGGGCAGGCATAGTGTTGCATTTCTCCATGTGGGATATGCTTCCCAGTGTACCTTGGTATCGCCGTTGAGCCTGGCCCCTCGTTCGTGCTAAGACTCATGGCAGGGAGCCCTGGTCAGCGCAGGATGCTGGAAGACAGCTGTCGTGGTGAGATTGTATTGGGACCCCCATTTCGTCAGTAACTGACGTAACTCGTAGTGTACTGACTGAAAGGGAACGTCTCGGTTACATATGTAACCCTCGTTCCCTGAAGGAAGGGAACGGAGACGTTACGTCCCCATGCCACTTCCGCTGTACCGCTGGAACGGCCGGATGCTCATGCCTCGGCTCTTCAGCAGGTAACATAATGCGAGATTGCTATGCAACGCCCTTTATACCCACGCGGTGGGGCGGGGTTGCATTATGTAAATTCCGCAGACCCATGGCATCTTCATGCCATTGGCTCGTTTCGTAGAGCTCAAAGGAAAATTGGCTTCTAAGCGAAACCCCCATTTCGTCAGTAAC
This sequence comes from Coreius guichenoti, assembly GCA_039654105.1. Lineage (NCBI taxonomy): Eukaryota > Metazoa > Chordata > Actinopteri > Cypriniformes > Gobionidae > Coreius > Coreius guichenoti. The sequence continues at coordinate 24,628,982 of CM077182.1, read as the reverse complement.
TGACGTAACATCTCCGTTCCCTTTCTTCAGGGAACGAGGGTTACATATGTAACTGAGACGTTCTCTCAACTGCATGCTCTAAGGACAGAGCAATGTTCTTCAAGAGACCTGGTGAAAGAGCATCATAACAGGGCATAATTGCCCAACCTCTTCTGAGGCTGAAGAACTTCATCACGGAAGCACTAGGGAAGCACTTTACCCAAAACAGTTCTCCTAGGGAAATCTGACTATAACCTCCAGTATGAACCGGAGGGGCTACTGAGAGAGCGAAGTGCCATAGTACTCTCGTATTACTGACTACCAAGTAGCTCCTGTTGTCTGATGGTTGCCCATTCCTACCGTTCCAGCGAACGACAGAGAGTGCGTCTCTGAGCCCATGCTCTAGTGGGATGTTGAAGATGTTGATTGCCCACCTTTTCTGTCCCGTCTAGCTTATTGACATGAGTCCACAGAGGGAACACCTAGCTCGGGTAACATTGACTAGTGAGGATGTGGGATGTTGTGGTGTTACCCATCATACACGCTCATCACCATTTAACTGTTATAGAAGGAGCACACTGCATACGCAAGCAGTAGAATATCCCATCTTCCCTCCTTTTGTCCAAATAAAATGTGAAACTGCCTCCTATACCCAGTTCACTAGAGAATGATAGATGAAAGAGTGGGACGCAATAGCGTGAAATGCCCAGTCTCTTCATCTGGGTCCACTATTTATGTGCCACTAGGGAGGCACATCAATATTAACTCCATACTCCTAGTGGATGATGTGCAACTTGTCACATTTACTTCACTACTGTATCGGCCCTCTTGCACTAGGAAGGGCGGCAGGTAGAGGAATGGGATGTGGCCACATTAGAGCCCAATTCCGCACCTACAACACCCAATAAATCAGAGAGCATGTCCAAATTACCTCCATAGCACAAGCACAAGCACAAGCAAGATGAATAAAAGAGTGGTTGCAGCCATCACTCTTCCTCCATTACAACAACAATCTAATTTTTCCTGCCAAGGAGATCTACATGCGTATCTTCTACCCAGGGCGTCCTAACATTGCTGTGTTCAGCAAGCCCCTTAACATTAGCATAACTAGTTAGAGGAGCTTGAACACGTGCCAAAAATGGTTTATCCCATGAGCTCGTGAACTCATCACGGAGATCGGGGATGAAAGGAAGGCTCACTGGAGCGGGACGCCTATGACCCGCGAGGAATCTCTCGTCCAATCTGCTTGGGGCGATTTCCTCTTTCCACAGACTAATCTAAATTCAACTTGGCCGTGATGTGGGTCATTACATCGAACAGCTACTCATATGTGGGGGTGAGGGAGGAGACAGACTCACTCAACACATCTACCTCAACTCCCATCACGTCTAGATCCTCAGAACTAGCCCGGGCCAATAACATACTAGCAGGCGATGCTTGAGAAAGGGTTAAACCCGTCTCGAGCTTGTCTCCAGCTGCTATCCCCACAATCCTAGTCACATGGCTGCCTCGGCAGCCGAGGGACCCGATCCGCGAGGTGCAGACTCCTGCACCTCGAATCCCCCTTGAAAAGAGCCAGGTGAGAACAGAGGGCTGATCGAGCATGCTCTGCTCTGAGGCACATAACACACATATCATGGAAATTGCCCTGTGTTATGTAACTCAGACATGGCAGCACACACTTCCTAAATGCTTTGGTAGACATATTCTTTTTCTTTTTTTACTCCTAGCCACAAACAAACATAAAGTTCAAATGCACAGACAGACAAATGGCTTCCTGAAGACAAAGAAGCTGATTACGTTCTCTCTAGGTGCCTTTATATACCCTGTTGGCACACCTGTGACATCAATTTACCATGGTAGCCAATCGAAGTTTGTCGTGACACCAGCTCAACAGGAGTGTTCCCATCATGTCAACTCATGACGCAGAGTAGACTTTCACTTTGAAAGAGAATCACACTTTCTGAAGGTGAGGAGATTGCTTAATATACAATTTCTATTTGTATTTAATGGGATATTTGATTTTAAAAAGATGTAAAAATTAAAGTTAAATTTTAAAGGGATAGTTCACCCAAAAATGAAATTTATCCCATGATTTACTCACCCTCAAGCCATCCTAGGTGTATATGACTTTCTTCTTTCAGACGAATACAATCGGAGTCATATTAAAAAATACCCTGGCTCTTCTAAGCTTTATAATGGCAGTGAATGGTAAATGAGATTTTGAAGGTCAAAAAAGCGCATCAAACCATTTTAAAAGTACTCCACACGGCTCCGGGAGGTTAATAAAGTCCTTCTGAAGAGAAGTGAATTGTTTTTGTAAGAAAAATACCCATATTTAAATCTTTATAAAAAATTTAAAAAAATCACCTTTATTTATATAGCGCTTTTTACAATGCCAATTGTTTCAAAGCAGCTTCACAGTGGTAACAGGAAAATAATGCAACGGAATTCGATTCGGCTGCACAGCCGCTCTGGAGAAAACGGTGATGTCATCAGCTCATTTCAATTATCATATAGTGTCAATGCGGGCGGATCAGTAATATAATTGAAATTTAGGTGTCCCCAACTGAGCAAGCCAAAAGCCAAAGGCGACGGTGGCAAGGAACCAAAACTCCTTCAGGGCCAGAATGGAGAAAAAAACCTTGGGAGAAACCAGGCTCAGTCGGGGTGCCAGTTCTCCTCTGGCCGACGAACAAATAGTGTATGATTATGATTCTGGCAACATTACAGGTCAGAAGTCATATTAGATAAATAGATATTCGTAGGATTATTCGAAAGATTGGAGTTGTCATGCCGGGGACGGGTTTAATTAGGATGTTGAGTCGATTCGGCATTTACAGGGGGGAGTTTAATTGACACTATTGTCTCTACAGACACTTCAGGGATATGGTCGTCATGTCCAGGCTAAGGTCCACCATCTGGTCTGGATACGGCCCGGATCCGGCCGACTGCAGTAAACCTCGGGATAAACAGAGAGACTAACATTAGCGTAGATGCCATTCTTCTTATGATGTAACGAGTACATCAGGTGTTATGGGAAGTGTTCCCGGTTCCGGCTGACCTAGTTAATGCAGCCTAAAACAATCATTTAACTGATTTGAATAACAGAAATTAAAAATGTTTTATGTGTATGCCATAGTAAAGAGATGTGTTTTTAGTCTAGATTTAAACTGACAGAGTGTGTCTGCTTCCCGAACAATACTAGGAAGACTGTTCCAGAGTTTAGGTGCTAAATAGGAAAAGGACCGACCGCCTGCAGTTGATTTTGATATTCTAGGTATTATCAACTGGCCAGAATTTTGAGACCGCAATAGACGTGATGGAGTATAATGCGTTAAGAGCTCGCTCAAGTACTGGGGCGCTATACCATTTAGTGCTTTGTAAGTAATCAGCAAGATTTTAAAATGTATACGATGTTTAATAGGGAGCCAATGCAGTGTTGCCAGAACCGGGCTAATATGGTCATACTTCCTGGTTCTAGTAAGAACTCTAGCTGCTGCGTTTTGGACCAGCTGCAGTTTATTTATTAAGCGAGCAGGGCAACCACCCAGTAGAGCATTACAATAATCTAGCCTTGAGGTCATGAACGCATGAACTAACTGTTCAGCATTTTGCATTGAAAGCATGTGCCGTAATTTAGATATATTTTTAAGATGGTAGAATGCAGTTTTACAGATGCTAGAAACGTGGCTTTCAAATGAGAGATTGGTATCAAAGAGCACACCCAGGTTCCTAACTGACGACGAGGACTTGACAGAGCAGCCATCGAGTGTTAGACAGTATTCTAGGTTACTACTTGTGGAGTTTTTTTGTCCAATGATTAAAAATTCAGTTTTTTCTGAATTAAGTTGCAGGAAATTACTAGTCATCCAATTTTTTATATCAGCTATGCATTCTGTTAATCTTGTGAATTGGTAAGTTTCGTCAGGGCGTGAAGAAATATAGAGCTGAGTATCGTCAGCATAACAATGAAAATGAATGCCATGCTTCCTAATAATATCTCCCAGTGGTAGCATGTACAGGGTGAAAAGCAACGGTCCTAGCACTGAGCCCTGCGGTACTCCATACTGAACTTGTGTTCGGTGTGACATCTCTTCATTTACTGCTACAAACTGATAACGGTCAGATAAGTATGATTTAAACCATGCCAATGAAGTTCCACTAATGCCAACATAATTTTCGAGTCTATTCAAAAGAATATTGTGGTCGATAGTATCGAATGCAGCGCTAAGATCGAGTAACACTAATAGAGATATACAACCACGATCGGATGATAAGAGTAAATCATTTGTTACTCTGATGAGAGCAGTCTCAGTACTATGATACGGTCTAAATCCTGACTGGAAATCCTCACAGATACCATTTCTTTCTAAAAAGGAGCATAATTGTGAGGACACTGCCTTTTCTAGTATTTTTGACAGAAAGGGTAGATTTGAGATTGGCCTGTAATTGACTAATTTTGTAGGATCAAGTTGCGGTTTTTTAATAAGTGGTTTAATAATAGCCAACTTAAAAGTTTTCGGTACATATCCTAATGTCAAGGATGAATTAATGATATTAAGGAGAGGATCTATGACCTCTGGAAGCATCTCTTTTAGTAGTTTAGTCGGTATGGGGTCGAGCATACATGTTGTTGATTTTGATGATTTAACGAGTTTAGCCAATTCTTCTTCTCCTATAGCAGTGAATGAATGTAATTTTTCCTCAGTGACACTACAATGCACTGTCTGATGTGATACTGTAGTAGACGGCTGCATTGTTATAATTTTTTTCCTAATATTATCAGTCTTACAGGTAAAGAAGTTCATAAAGTCATTACTGCTGTGCTGTTTACAAACATCAGAAGTTGAAGCTTTATCTTTGGTTAATTTAGCCACTGTATCGAATAAATACCTAGGGTTGTGTTTGTTTTCTTCTAAGAGAGTCGAGAAATAAGCAGATCTAGCAGTTTTTAGGGCCTTTCTGTATGCAATCATGCTCTCTTTCCACGAAATGCGAAAAACTTCTAGTTTTGTTTTCTTCCAGCTGCGCTCCATTTTTCTGGCTGCTGTTTTAAGGGCCCGGGTGTGCTCGTTGTACCACGGCATTGGACTATTTTCTTTAATCTTCTTTAAGCGCCGGGGAGCAACTGTGTCTAAAGTGCTGGAAAAGAGAGAGTCAATAGTTTCTGTTGCAACATCGAGTTCCTCTAGGCTATCTGGGATGCTGAGGAGATGAAACTGATGAGGAAGATTATTTACAAAGAAATCTTTAGTCGCAGCAGTGATAGTCCTGCCATATTTAAAGCGAGGGGACGGCTTTGCAGCCTTTGCTAAATTAAGTGTACATGATACTAGGTAATGATCTGAGATGTCATCGCTCTGCTGCAGAATTTCAATGGTATCAACATTTATTCCATGTGACAGTATTAGGTCTAACGTATGATTACGGCGATGAGTGGGTCCTGACACGTGTTGCCTTACTCCAATAGAGTTTAGAATGTCTCTAAATGCCAATCCCAGTGCGTCTTTTTCATTGTCTACATGGATATTAAAATCACCAACAATTAGGACTTTATCTGCAGCAAGTACTAACTCTGATAGAAAATCAGCAAATTCTCTGGTAAAGTCTGTATGGTGCCCTGGTGGCCTATATACAGTAGCCAGCACAAATGTCAAACGGGATTTATCGATTTCACTACATAATGTTACATAAAGCACCAAAACTTCAAAGGAATTATATTTGAAACTAGACTTGTGAGTAATACCGAAGATATTATTATAAATTATAGCAACACCTCCCCCTTTACCTTTCAGACGCGGCTCGTGTTTATAACAATAATCTTGGGGGGTGGACTCATTTAAAGTAATGTAATCGTCAGGTTTTAGCTAGGTTTCTGTCAAACACAGCACATCTAGGTTATGATCTGTAATCATATCATTAACAATAAGCGCTTTTGAGGAAAGGGATCGAATATCCAGCAACCCGAGCTTTATCATTTGATCATCTGTATTATATCTGTTGTTTATTTGTTGGACATCAATTAAATTTTTACCGTTGAATGATTTTGATGTTTTTTTGTATTTACTAATTCGTGGAACAGACACAGTCTCTATGTGATAATATCTAGGTGAAAGAGTCTCTATGTGCTGGGATTTATCTGACTTCTGTGACGTGAGACAGCTAGCAGGCGGTCGGGTAAGCCAGTCCGTCTGCTTCCTGACCTGGGCCCCAGTTAGTCAAGGTTTAGCTCTAAGACTATGTGCCAAATTACTAGAGAGAAGAGCGGCACCATCCCAGGAAGGATGAATACCATCTTTTTTCAACAGGTCAGGTCTGCCCCAAAAGCTTTTCCAATTGTCTATGAACCCTATGTTATTTTGCGGACACCACTTAGACAACCAGCCATTGAGTGATGATAGTCTGCTAAGTATCTCATCACTCCTTTTAACGGGGAGGGGACCAGAGCAAAAAACGTCATCTGCCATCGTACTTGCGAGTTTACACACCTCTTTAATGTTAATTTTGGTGATCTCCGACTGGCGAAGTCGAACATCATTTGTGCCGATGTGAATAATAATCTTAGAGAATTTACGATTAGCATTAGCCAGCACTTTTAAATTTGCTTTGATGTCAGGCGCTCTGGCTCCCGGTAAACATGTGACTATGGTGGCTGGTGTCTCTATTTTCACGTTCCGTGTAATAGAATCGCCAATAACTAGGGCACTTTCAACAGGATTCTCAGTGGGTGCATCACTGAGTGGGGAGAACCTGTTTGATGTTCTAATCGGAACGGAAGAGTGGTTTTTTGATCCGCGACTATGCCGTCTCACCGTCACCCAGTTGCCCTGCTGCACGGGCTCTACAGCCGGAACCGAACAATGTACAGAGTTCACTAAGCTATTCGCATCCAAAACAGTGTCTAAAGCTGTTACATTCTCACTACTCTCAAATAAAGTCTGGATGCGTGTCTCTAATTCTGAAATCTTCTCCGTCAGCCTGACTATCTCCTTACATTTATCACATGTGAAGCCCTGTTCGCCAACGGAGAAAGATATACTAAACATGAAACATGCAGTGCAAGTGACAATGACAGGAGAAGAAGACATGGCTTACCGTATTTGTTGATTAATCCAACTTACCACAGTTGTTTGATGGAGTCTATTTACTAATCCAACTCACCACAGTTGTTTAATGAACTCAGAAAACAAGAGACCCGAGTGCAGAGATGGCAAGCTAACAGGCTAGCGAAATGCTAACGCGTGATAGTGATTTAGATTAAAAGCTAGCGGTGTCAGATTTAATATGGTAGGCAATATTAGACAATATATGGTGATGGGTAAATTATATTTAGCAGTTTAAACAACAGGGAATGATATCAAGTAAAGATTCAAAAGCAAGCAGAGCACCTAAAATAACTAGCCTAAAATTTATAGCCTAAAATAACTAGCTTCTGGCAGCTGAAAGAGTAACCTGTGACCCGACGCATGACGTATTGATGAACGCGGAAGCGCAGAGGATAGAGCAAATCAAAACACCGGTCAAGAATTAGAAGCCTAAAACGAGAATTTTTTAAGAGTCGGAGGACAATGTCGGAGGATTTCGATATAAGAGAAGAGGAGCTTGAGTTTGTTGCCCAACCCTATTTGTTTGAACCGCGAGAGGCGTCAAAGCTTACACTACTCCTACATCACGTCAGGGGTTACTCTTTTGGCGCAAGTTGACTTGCGTACGGTCATCTGCCGGAAGCAAGTTATTTTAGGCTATAATAATTTAAATATGGATATTTTTCTTACAAAAATGCATCGATTAGCTTCAGAAGGCCTTTATTAACCCCCCGGAGCCATGTGGGGTACTTTTAGAATGGATGGATGCGTTTTTTTTGCCTTCAAAATCTCATTTACCATTCACTGCCATTATAAAGCTTGGAAGTGCCAGGGCATTTTTTTTAATATAACTCAGATTGTGTTCGTCTGAAAAAATAAAGTCATATACATCTAGGATGGCTTGAGGGTGAGTATATTATAGGATAATTTTCATTTTTTGGTGAACTATCAGTTTAAGTTCATTCAAATAGATTTAGAAAAATTTTAATTTAATTATGTAAAAACATCTTTGGTTGAAAGAGTACTTTTAGTTTCAGTTGAGTGTAGAAATTTGATTTGTTTTTTTCTTTTCAAAAAACGTGATTTTTTTTTTACATTGATCAAACACATTTTTTAGTGTACAAAATGTTTATCATTTAAAAAATACATGAAATAAAAAGGTTGATAAAATCCTAATAATATAATTTTAATTGTGTTTTGTAAATTCCATTATTATCATCTGGTCTTGTGGAATGTATGAATATCGGTAACACTTTAGTTTAGGGTTGAATTCTCACTATTAACTAGTTGTTTATTAGCATGCACATTATTTCGGAGCACATATTAATGCCTTATTCTGCATGACCATATTCTACATCCCTTAATCCTACCCAATACCTAAACTTATCAACTACCTTATTAACTATTAATAAGCAGTAATTAGGAGTTTATTGAGGCAAAAGTCATAGTTAATAGTTAGTTAATATATAAACTTCAGCTCATGTAAGTTTACATGAGTTTACCATGTAAAGTCTGCAAAATGTTTATCGTTAAAAAGAAAGGATCATAAGATTGCGTTTTGCTTTTATTTACAACTAAATTGACGGAGCTATTTGACAAAAGATATTTGGGTCACACTTTAGTTCTCACTATTAATTATTTTCCAATGATGTAAATGCACACTGTGAAGTATATGTTATATTTTAGTTTTTGGTCAAGGTAGGCGACCATATTTCTGACATTATAATGCGTTGCACCCATCCTATGAGAAAGTTCATTCAGATATAAGATACAAATCTTATATCATAGTGTATCATAGTACTGAGACTGCTCTTATCAGAGTAACAAATGATTTACTCTTATCATCTGATCATGGTTGTATATCTCTATTAGTGTTACTTCGATCTTAGCGCTGCATTTGATACTATCGACCACAACATTCTTTTGAATAGACTCGAAAATTATGTTGGAATTAGTGGAACTGCATTGGCATAGTTTAAATCATACTTATCTGACCGTTATCAGTTTGTAGCAGTAAATGAAGAGATGTCACACCGATCACAAGTTCAGTATGGAGTACCGCAAGGCTCAGTGCTAGGACCGTTGCTTTTCACCCTGTACATGCTACCACTGGGAGATATCATTAAGAAGCATGGCGTTAGTTTTCATTGTTATGCTGACAATACTCAGCTCTATATTTCTTCATGCCCTGACGAAACTTACCAATTCACAAGATTAACGGAATGCATAGCTGATATAAAAAAATGGTTGACTAGTAATTTCCTGCAACTTAATTCAGAAAAAACAGAATTTTTAATTATTGGACAAAAAAACCCCACAAGTAGTAACCTAGAATACTGTCTAAAACTTGATGGCTGCTCTGTCAAGTCCTCGTCGTCAGTTAGGAACCTGGGTGTGCTCTTTGATGCCAATCTTTCATTTGAAAACCATGTTTCTAGCATCTGTAAAACTGCATTCTACCATCTTAAAAATATATCTAAATTACGGCACATACTTTCAATGCAAAATGCTGAACAGTTAGTTCATGCATTCATGACCTCAAGGCTAGATTATTGTAATGCTCTACTGGGTGGTTGCCCTGCTCGCTTAATAAATAAATTGCAGCTGGTCCAAAACGTAGCAGCTCGAGTTCTTACTAGAACCAGGAAGTATGACCATATTAGCCCAGTTCTGTCAACACTGCACTGGCTCCCTAATAAACATCGTATAAATTTTAAAATCTTGTTAATTACTTACAAAGCACTAAATGGTTTAGCTCCCCAGTACTTAAGCGAGCTCTTAACGCATTATACTCCATCACGTCTATTGCGGTCTCAAAATTCTGGCCAGTTGATAATACCTAGAATATCAAAATCAACTGCAGGCAGTCGATCCTTTTCCTATTTAGCACCTAAACTCTGGAACAGTCTTCCTAGCATTGTTCGGGAAACAGACACACTCTGTCAGTTTAAATCTAGACTAAAAGCACATCTCTTTACTATGCCATACACATAGAACATTATCAATTTATATTATTCAAATCAGTTATATGATTGTTTTAGGCTGCGTTAACTAGGTCAGCTGGAACCGGGAACACTTCCCATAACACCTGATGTACTCGTTACATCATAAGAAGAATGGCATCTACGCTAATGTTAGTCTTTCTGTTTATCCCGAGGTTTACTGCAGTCAGCCGGATCCGGGCCGTATCCAGATCAGATGGTGGACCTGTGCCTAGACATGACCAACTCATCCCTGAAATGTCTGCCGAGACCGTGTCAATTAAACTCCCCCCTGTAAATGCCGCATCGACACAACATCCTCATTAAACCCGTCTCCGTCGTGACGACTCCTATCTTTTGAATAATCTTTCGAATATCTTTCGATCTAATGTGACTTCTGACCTGTAATGTTGCCAAAATCATAATCATACACTGTTTGTTCGTTGGCCAGAGGAGAACTGACACCCCGACTGAGCCTGGTTTCTCGCAAGGTTTTTTTCTCCATTCTGTCACCTGAAGGAGTTTTGGTTCCTTGCCACCGTCGCCTTTGGCTTTTGGCTTGCTTAGTCGGGGACACAAATTTTCAACTATATTACTGATCTACCCGCATTGACACTATATGATAATTTAAATTAGCTGGATGACATCACCGTTTTCTCCAGAGCGGCTGTACAGCCGAATCAAATTCTGTTGCATTATTTTCCTGTTTAACACTGTGAAGCTGATTTGAAACAAAGGGCTATATAAATAAAGGTGACTTGACTTGACTTGACTAATCTCTCAGCTGCTCAACATATGGGAGGTCAAACATATGGCGCTCACAATGTCTCCACGTGTGGCAAGTATGTTCTGACAACCAGTGTGTCTTTTCATCTCTTTTACTGCAGATGTCCCCAGGGGAGGACAGGCGGCCCACCATTCCACGCTTTCCATTGCCCTTCATGATGGATGTGTTGCGCGAGTGTTGGACTCGTCCCCGGGGCTGTCTCTGCCTTTTTTCTGGGTTAAACGGCACCCTACATCACACCCATCTATACATTCGCAAACTGAACGTGTTTACTGGAGTGTAAAAGCACAGCAATCCATTTTCTGTCAACATCTCAAGATAAAAGAGGAGGACGAGAACAAATATCTTAGACAGCACTTTTGAGATACGTTGAAAATGATATCACAACCTGAGCAATGTTGGATTTTTAAAGAACAGGTTTTCATCATTCATGTAATTCTGTTGAATCATTTAAAAAAGTTGTGTTAGAGAAAATAAAGTTAAAAAATATTAACTGTGCACTGGTTTTACATCTATGAAATGATTTAGAGGTAGAAATTTGAGTGAAAAAGTGCAACATGTAAACATTATTATGCTACACAGATTAACATGGGACCGCATTTTCATACTCTAGCTGGGATGGTACCCTTTTCAGGCTATGGAAAAGGTTTGTTGTGTTTCCCGCCTTGATTGGAACCTGACAACCAATGACATATTTTACAGACCGTCTGGGCCGGTTCACACAGAATGCGTTTTGATATTTGCCGTACTTTTCAATTGTTTTTCTATATAAACATGCAGTAGATGGATGTTTTTGAACTTTGCACTCACATCTTTTGTAGTGTCTCATGCATGACATGTTCTAAAAGTGTGGGGCTCAAGTTAAAAGAAGTTCTTTTAAAAAAGTTAAGAAAAAAAAACATCTCAAGAGCTTGTGTGTTTTTTGGATTTTTTTCCCCAACCAACCTTTGTAGCATCTAAATTCAGTACCTTACATTCAGTAACCTGCAACTTATTTTTAATTCTGTAATCTGATGTGAAACAGGATATTAGTGTGTAAGGAAAAATAGTGTGTGGGGCTTGATTAAATGGCGGAAAAGGTGGTTGGTCGCTTGAGAAAGAGGTCTTTATAATAACATGCACAGATTGTTCACAAACATGCATTAAGGAAGTAAATATGGTCAATTACATACGGCATTCTGGGTAATATTACCTCAAAAAGCAGGCACAGATGCACACTTTGAAAAACTTTTGGCATTCTGTTCTCAGCATATATGAGTCAAGACTGCTTTCCACCTAATTTTTAAATTGTTCCACACTTTTGTGGAAGACCCACCAGGTAGCATTGCTCTTGATGGTTTCCTGAATGCACTGTGCTGCAGGAAACATTAGGAGGCAATTAGGGTCGTGGTGTGGTCAGTGGTGATGTTGAGCCCTGTTTAAATCAGGAGAGGATGGGGGGTCCTAATTACATGCTAATATGGGCCAGGCGGTGTCATGAGTTTGTAATTGGAGCACAGCTGCTACTGGGAGCAACAGAGGAAATGCAGAGAGAGACTGCAGCAGGTCAGGGTGATCCGAGCCGGTTTGTCTCTGTCAGAGGACACGCTCGAAAATTCATGCAGTTTGTTCTGAGTTTTATGTTGCCGCTTAGCGAGACCTAAAGTGAGGACTTCAATAGTTTATTAAAAAATTAAACTTGTGTAATTTACTCCTGTCATTTCTGACCCTTTTAACATTCTTTGTCCCCTGGAAAAAAAAGGGTGAATTTTTACCTTAGGAGAGTGATCTGGCCACTCTTTTTCATACATTCAAAGGAAATCAGGACTAGGGTAGTCAAGCCTTAAATAAATCACAAAAAGTGGTCCATGTAACTTGTGTACTGCAATGTTATTTTAGTATCATTGAGATTCTATTATAGTTTTTTTTTACTGTATTGTACTGTATGTAACCCGGGGACGGATTCACAAAACATTCTTCAGAATAAAATTCTTCTTAACTGCCAATTTATTCTTATTTTCTAACTTAAGAAAAAAGATAATATTTTGTATTCCCAAAAACTTTTCTTAAGAATGTTCTTATCTTTTTTTCTTAAGATTGTTCTTAAAAATCATTGTAAATAACTTCTTAAAAATAGGATAACCTCCAACCTGTCTTAAATACCCAATGTAAAATGTTTAATGAATTTATTGGGTTGTTTCAAGTATTAAGCATTACAACATAACATTAGCTACCTAAATATAATACATATTACTACTAGTAGGCTACCATATGTGGACGAGTACTCTGAAGTGACACCGATCGATCATTTGAACGTATACATGATGCGCTCACTCAAGCTAGATCTAGCAAGTCAGCACACACAGATACATGACGCATTCACTCTAGAGAGTGTGTTTGAAAGACGGAGCACAAATGAATGGGAAAGACTGCTGCATCTTGAGTCAGGCTCTTTCAAAATAACAATTTAAACTTGACACGCTGCATTAAAAGCACAAAGCTGAGTGATTAACTCCCGTCAAGCCAGTTGCTTCGAAAATAGCCTGCGTGCTTATTATGATAACTACGGTAATCTGCAGGCAGTGCACAAAGACGGGCTTTGAGGTGATTTTCATTTAGCCAGTCTTCAGCAATACCCGCCTTTCAGCCAAATAACACCTTTCATTTTCTTCTTAAGTCAAGAAATGAAGATATTTGCGAACTTCTTAAGAATTTTTCAAGAATTGCACTTAGGAACATTCTTACGAACTTCTTAGAATTTATCTTAAGAATTTTCTTCTCTTAAGAAGATTTTTGTGAATCCGGCCCCCGGTTCCCTGAGAAGGGGAACATAATAATAATAATAATAATAATCTGTTACATTTATATAGCGCTTTTCTAGGCACTCAAAGCGCTTTACATATAGAAGGGGGGAATCTCCTCAACCACCACCAATGTGCAGCATCCACCTGGATGATGCGACGGCAGCCATATTGCGCCAGAACGCCCACCACACACCAGCTTATTGGTGGAGAGGAGACAGAGTGATGAAGCCAATCAGTATATGGGGATGATTAGGAGGCCATGATGGACAGGGGCCAATGGGCAAACATGACGTTGATGCTATGGCAATGCTTTGTGTGAGCCGGTGGACCCTATCATACACCCGGCGCAATGCGACACCAGGCACGACGCAAGTTTTTTTGCTAGTTTCAGCCCGACGCAATTATCATTTTCACGTCCAGCGCCATGTTGCTTAAATAGCAAATGCACTCGAGCCCATCTGTTCGCCCATGGGCATGCTGGTCTGAAAACGAGGTGTGTTCAGGCACATTGTTGACGCTTTGCTATTTTGAGGCAACTAAAAATGACTTCACCATTGACCAACAAAATCCTGGTCTAAAGTCAATAGTGCAGTATTTTTTGTGTTATTTAAAGGGCACGTTAGTAATATGCGCCTTTAGGCGGGTGCACAACACGCGTACACTCACAACATTTTAAAATATTACAAATAAAAGGATTCCTCTCTGGAGAAGCGTTCAGTCTTTACGCTTGCAAATTCCGCCATGGTGCAATTGCAACTGGCTTTTAAAGGGAATGGTAGATGAGACTCTGATTGGTTTATTGCATGTTACGTCCAAAACACACCGATGACTCATTAAGAGACTAGGTACAACCCTTTTGGCTTTAAAACGCAAATAATAAACTTTCATGATGACAAAGAACCTGAGCCTGACCATGATGATAATCAAAACCAAATAGATGTTTTGTTCGTTTTTGGCAGAGTATCTGAGGCACGAGCTGTAAAGGCACAGGACTATTCTGGACAGAGGTTGGGGAGCAGCAACTCATTTGCATTTAAGGATGCATGCACAAAAACTGGCAACACACTCTTGGGAGCAAAGAGTAAAGCATCCTGTACTAAAAACCGGGAGAGGCCTCAAGAGATAACCTCGTTCTCTCAACTGCCTGCATCGCAACTGAGGCCAAAAAACTTAGCCGCCGAACCTCTAGGGAAGCACTCTACTCGTTAGTCTGGTCTCCTAGGGAACAGCTGATGGTTGCCCATTCCAACATTTCTAATGAATAGCAGACAGAGAGTGCGTCACTAACGGCGAATAAGTCCACTTTTATGCTGTGTCCCAATAACTCACAAACTGTTAGGAAACGTGTTAACATAGTCCCCCACTATGTCCACACCTTCACCTCCAGTTATAGACTAGAGGGGCAACAAATGAAGGAGTGAGACGGGGGCGTCAGATAGATAGTGGACTTACCACTCCTCCTATTCCATAACAGCCCCTTGCCTACCAAGGAAGTGCCATAATGCCTTTTTAAATATAAATGTGATTCAAGGGAAGCATATTGATACTTCTACCAACCTCCATGCCAGGAAAGGCGACAGAAGAGGAAGTGGGACTCTTCCTGTGCTTTACTAGCCTATTTGACATGTAAACACAGAGGGAGCACATAGCTAACACCTCCGCACTCCTGGTACCAGAGGGGGGAAGGGTGACCAATGAGGATGTAGGGTGTGAGTAGCGGTATTGCCCATCATCCATATTTATCACAGCCCATTTGTTATAGAGGGAGCATGACAAGTCAAAAATGCAACTCAAGGGTTCGGCTTGCTTTGCCTCTTGGTTGAAATGACTTCCCTCTAGTCCTCTCTTAACTTCTTATGAGATTGGCTCCTCGAGCAGCCACACTCTTCTTCTGACCCTGTCTCCAGCTAGAGCCAGCAACAGGGTCAGAAGCAGGGTATGTAGGACCTCAAGTGCAGAAGGGGATGTATTGCTCAAACACCACCGATTTAACCTCTGCCTCCCTAAACTTTTGGACCACTGCCTCTACAGTAGTACCAAAAAGCCCAGAAGGCAACACCGGGGCATCAAGGAGAAAAGCTTTCTCTTTCTTCTTGAGCCCTGAAAGGTTAAGCCATAGATGCCTTTCTGTGGCAACCATGGCAGCAATTGAGCGGCCCACGGCATGAGCTGCCTGCTGGAATGGAGGGCAAGATCTGCAATAGTATCTTAAGTCTGTTTGTTTAGAAAAATTATTTTTGCGCACCTCTCCTTAACAAGCTGCACAAATTTAAATACCATTATTGCCCATAGGACAAACGCAAGGAAGTTTAATACTTATAAACTGTGTTTGTTCCCAAAGTATGAGCAGTAGTAATTGTGATGCTTTTTTCAAGCAATGTTAAAAGTATGCCGTGATTTAAAATACCTTTATATGAAAAAGCAGTATATATATATATATATATATATATATATATATATACAGTGGGGAGAACAAGTATTTGATACACTGCCGATTTTGCAGGTTTGCCCACTTACAAAGCATGTAGAAGTCTGTAATTTTTATCATAGATTTTTAAATAATTAATTTGCATTTTATTGCATGACATAAGTATTTGATCACCTACCAACCAGTAAGAATTCTGGTTCTCACAGACCTGTTAGTTTTTAAGAAGCCCTCCTGTTCTCCACTCATTACTTGTATTAACTGCACCTGTTTGAACTCGTTACCTGTATAAAAGACACCTGTCCACACACTCAATCAAACAGACTCTAACCTCTCCACAATGGCCAAGACCAGAGAGCTGTGTAAGGACATCAGGGATAAAATTGTAGACCTGCACAAGGCTGGGATGGGCTACAGGACAATAGGCAAGCAGCTTGGTGAGAAGGCAACAACTGTTGGTGCAATTATTAGAAAATGGAAGAAGTTCAAGATGACAGTCAAACTCCCTCGGTCTGGGGCACCATGCAAGATCTCACCTCGTGGGGCATCAATGATCATGAGGAAGGTGAGGGATCAGCCCAGAACTACACGGCAGGACCTGGTCAATGACCTGAAGAGAGCTGGGACCACAGTCTCAAAGAAAACCATTAGTAACACACTACGCCATCATGGATTAAAATCCTGCAGCGCACGCAAGGTCCCCCTGCTCAAGCCAGCGCATGTCCAGGCCCGTCTGAAGTTTGCCAGTGACCATCTGGATGATCCAGAGGAGGAATGGGAGAAGGTCATGTGGTCTGATGAGACAAAAATAGAGCTTTTTGGTCTAAACTCCACTCACCGTGTTTGGAGGAAGAAGAAGGATGAGTACAACCCCAAGAACACCATCCCAACCGTGAAGCATGGAGGTGGAAACATCATTCTTTGGGGATGCTTTTCCGCAAAGGGGACAGGACGACTGCACCGTATTGAGGGGAGGGTGGCTGGGTCTTCCAGCATGACAACGACCCGAAACACACAGCCAGGGCAACTAAGGAGTGGCTCGGTAAGAAGCATCTCAAGGTCCTGGAGTGGCCTAGCCAGTCTCCAGACCTGAACCCAATAGAAAATCTTTGGAGGGAGCTGAAAGTCCGTATTGCCCAGCAACAGCCCCGAAACCTGAAGGATCTGGAGAAGGTCTGTATGGAGTAGTGGGCCAAAATCCCTGCTGCAGTGTGTGCAAACCTGGTCAAGAACTACAGGAAACGTATGATCTCTGTAATTGCAAACAAAGGTTTCTGTACCAAATATTAAGTTCTGCTTTTCTGATGTATCAAATACTTATGTCATGCAATAAAATGCAAATTAATTACTTAAAAATCATACAATGTGATTTTCTGGATTTTTGTTTTAGATTCCGCCTCTCACAGTTGAAGTGTACCTATGTTAAAAATTACAGACTTCAGTGACTTACAGACTAAATGGGCAAACCTGCAACATCGGCAGTGTATCAAATACTTGTTCTCCCCACTGTATATATATATATATATATATATGCATGCATTACATGAGTGTACAAACATGCAAAAATACATTTTTGGAAAATACCACCATTGCCAACCACTATGCTTATACACTAATTGCCCTGAAATGTTTAAGAAACAGATCTATAACTTTTGCTCATAACTCAATGTGGACAAATTGCTGTTTCAATGGTCATATTATTATCTCGCCTATGGACACCTTTGTCCCCATCTCAACCAATCGCTTTATCTGTCTGTCTGTACTGTTTTATTTATTCCAGTCATTTCCATATGCAACATGATCGGGGAGGAAAGAGGATCTCAGAGTCTCTGTTACCTCTGATCTGTTGAGGACAGAGAAATTCAACTGTTCAGAGATATTTATAGAGATTTTTATTTTATTAATTTAGTATTAAATTCTAGAGAAGAAAACAAAAACCATCAGCAAGTCAAGACTGAGGCTTTATTGGTGGTACTGTATGTGTAATGCTGAATTTTCTGAAGTTTATGTAACCAACTGGAGTTGTAGATATTTGAATGTAAAGTATAGTTTTAGCTAACAATATTTCATAATCTGTCTACTTCACATTCTGTCAAACAGAACTTCTCTAAAATAATACACTGAATTTCTATTTGTCACTTCAGAAAATGCTCAGAACATCTTATTCTCTCATTCTCTTTGAGATAGGCCACCTCTGACCAACCAGCTACGTTTGGCATCAGAAATCGGATACATTCTCTCTCCTTCCCCTGCATTTTCTCTCAAGACAGTCTGCCATGTCTGTTACTTTGTTCAAGGAAATAACTGTCATTTTCCATTTGCTCTTTGGTTCTGGTGGTTTGATGCCGCTACCTGCAGAGCATAGCTTGATGAGTATATTAACACTGACTCTGTGTGGAACGCATTATCATTCTGAAGATTTGAGAACCAAGAACTGCTGTGATTTCAGACAATATTAACACATGGGTTGTAGTTCTTCTTAATCAAATCCATCATTCACATCCCTTTTGTTTTGCATCAGTAATTTTAGAAGTAATGTGGTAGGCACAATGGCCTAAGATGTTGGAATAGGCTCCATCATTCCTGCGACCCTACATAGGACAAGTGGTTGGAAAATGAATAGATGGATGTGGTAGATACTTTAAAAGGTTAGTCAAAATGGATTTTTAAAAATAACAATTTTCTCATTAGTGTAGTAACAAATTAAATTTTAAAGAATGTTCACAGTGCTTTTTATATACAGCAATACATATACTATATTGCCAAAAGTATTGGGACACCCCTCCAAATCATTGAATTCAGGTGTTACAATCACTTCCATGGTCACAGATATATAAAATCAAGCACTTAGGCATGCAGACTGCTTCTACAAACATTTGTGAAAGAATGGGTCGCTCTCAGGAGCTCAGTGAATTCAAGCGTGGTACCGTGATAGGTTGCCACCTGTGCAATAAGTCCATTCGTGAAATGTCCTCACTACTAAATATTTCACGGTCAACTGTTAGTGGTATTATAACAAAGTGGAAGCAATTGGGAACAACAGCAACTCAGCCACAAAGTGGTAGGCCACGTAAAATCACAGAGCTACAGACAATAGTAAATAGCTACAGACTGTAGTCAATAGCTACAGACCTCCAAACTTCGTGTGGCCTTCAGATTAGCTCAAGAACAGAGCTTCGTGGAATGGGTTTCCATGGCCGAGCAGCTGCATCCAAGCCTTACATCACCAGGTGCAATGCGATGGACGAGTCTGGGTTTAGCGGTTGCCAGGAGACCGGTACTTGCCTTTAAAGTTTGGTGGAGGGGGGGTTATGGTGTGGGGTTGTTTTTCAGGGGCTGGGCTTGGCCCCTTAGTTCCAGTGAAAGGAAATCTTAATGCTGCAGCATACCAAGACATTTTGGACAATTTCATGCTCCCAACTTTGTGGGAACAGTTTGGGGATGGCCCCTTCCTGTTCCAACATGACTGCGCACCAGTGCACAAAGCAAGGTCCATAAAGACATAGATGAGTGAGTTTGGTGTGGAGGAACTTGACTGGCCTGCAAAGAGTCCTGACCTCAACCCGATAGAACACCTTTGGGATGAATTAGAGCAGAGACTTCGAGCCAGGCCTTCTCGTCCAACATCAGTGCCTGACCTCACAAATGTGCTTCTAGAAGAATGGTCAAAAATTCTCATAAACACACTCCTAAATCTTGTGGAAAGCCTTCCCAGAAGAGTTGAAGCTGTTATAGCTGCAAAGGGTGGGTCAACTCCATATTAAACCCTACAGATTAAGAATGGGGAACCCTGCCAAAAAACTCGATTGGGATAGTTTTGGGCTAATTTTGAGTATCAATTGGGTGGGTTTTGTTATGAAAACCTGGCAACCCTTACCTCACCTACACACACAAGTCCGGTGGGAGAGAACAAAGTTCTTCAGTAGTTGCAGAACTCCAGTAAGTAGGCTGTCAAGGCTATTTTATTCACTTTAAACATCAGATGAAGTGATTGTTTTCTCTTTAATACAGATAATGCTGAGTCATTAATAAATTAGTCATGATGAAAAAATGATAACCAATGTATTTTTCCGCTATGTTAGCGATTATAACGTTACCTAGCTTGTTTGGTAGCTTGTTTAATACCATAGCTTGTTAGATAGTATGTCACCCACTACAACTGACACGGCGATAAACCTATGTGTGAACTGATATTAGACTAATACGTAAGATCTTCCGTTGTGTTGGGTTTTGCTCAATATGATGTTAAGTGGCAGATCACTGGGCTTGCTGCAGTTGAATATCTAAGTAAGAGACGTCCTCTGTCCCACTCCCAGATAAAACCTAAAATAATATGTGGAGGACGCAAGATTATTTAATAATTATAATATGTCCGCGTGGTGAACCTATGAGCCTAACTCATATTGAAACAACTATGGCTTTGTGTTGTTGGCCACTGTACACATATCCTTACAAGTACAATTTTGGCTGTTTTATTTGTGTCTCCTTCAAAAATTGCTCTTGAGAAATTTTGTTTATTGTCCCCTTAACTTGTAAGAATCGGTTTTACTGCTAAGACAAAAGCTGAAGATCCAACCCCCTGCAATAGAACAATAAAACTCACTAATCTGGAGAGAAGATCTCACAGAAAGAGTGTAGGACATGGGCCTGCCCAAACCTTCTCCCACTCTCCCTCACCGACTCCCTTCCCTCTGATTCAAGTCACAGGATGCAAATATACCACAGATGATGTATCTTGTTAATCTATTGTTTTCCCCCTTTCATGTATGGTATCTTTTTAAAGGTCTCAATGTGATTGGTAAAATGGTCTCAACTTCACTGCTGTCACTGGTAGGATGAGAAAGATTGAAACTTATGAGAATTCTGTTCTCCTTTTGAGTAGTCTCAGAAGATATCTGATCCTCTCTCCCGAAACCAGGTGTTTGTGTTGCAGATATTTACAACCCTTTTGTTCTGGTCTGGGTATTTAAGGAAGGGTGGCAGAGCTGCCATTTGGGAACATTCTGTAGCCAGAGCCCCCATGCAGTGCTGTGTCAGTGTCCGAGAGGCACTCACACACACTGTATGTACAGTGCCAGATATAATGACTCTTTGAAACTATTTTCATGTTACTTTGTAATTGTATTTTATATTTTTATGCTGAAAGTTGTGTACCATGGATTCGTGTTTAATTATTTTTATGTAAGTTCTGTCTGGCTAAAATAAATGTTAATCTTGATTTATCTTGTATTATTCTGAAAATCATTATTCTAGTATGGATCAATGTGGAGTCCTTTATTTCCGCAAATCTTTTGCCAGAATAGATCATACCGAGGACCCCATGACTGAAGCATGGAGCGCAGCATGCGGGATAATCCGATTTCTGACTATTACTGTATTAGCAAGTTGCAGCTCTCGTGTCTATTAATCAAATTACACTTTTTGTTGAGTAAGCAGGTGCGACCACTTCAAGGTAAAATATTCACTCTGCAATCCTCTGACTAATATCAGAACTGGCCAGTTTGTGTTCGTGAACGCGCGAATCGCGTTGCGTCTGTTTCTGTGCGATATCGGGTCCCTTGATGAACGAATATTTGAAAATAAGAGATACTAAGAAAAATCAACGATCCAAATTAAATCACAACGAATCATCAGCTGTTAAATTACAAACGTAACAAATTGAACGAAGTCACATAAAATTGGAGTCAGATCACTTTATTCATGGAGTCAGATTTAAAATTAGATGTTAATAAAATAAGTGAATTCAACAGAAATGCTGAAAAGGCTTACACGCAGAATCCTTCAACCAAGCCGTTAGATTCCGTTTTTGGGCTAACGGATGGACCTTACAAAGTGGTGACCCGGACCTCCGTGATCTCCAGGTTGCGAGTGCCTTTTCAGCAAAATATTGGAATTGCAACAAGCAAGAGGTTTGATTTCCATCTCTTTCTTCAGCTGTTATGGTAAGTCCATTCTTATTTGCCTTTTAGAAATGTTGGGAGTATATACTGAATACTGTATAAATCCGATGGGGCTTGAGAATTAGACAACCACATTGCTTATCAGGGACATGAAAGCAACAGCGTAGAGTAGAAATGATATCCCTTGCTTTAAATTTCTCCTTGTTTGCATACGCAGCAAGAGAGGAAACCTAAACTGGAATAACATCATCCAAATTTTATTTTGGTACTCAAAAGAGGCCCGTAAATTAAAACCTAAAGTCTGAGGAAAAATGTCCAGTTACATTTGTTTATTTGCGTTGCTTTAACAACGTTGCAACACGGAAAAAGAGCAAATGGTCACGCGAACTTGTTAATGGGATCTTGTGATTAGATGAGCTAAAACATATCAATGAAAATATCTCACTGGAATCCTTTGTGTGTAAAATGTGAAGGTGGACAAAATTGGTTTAGGGCTGATGTCACAATTATAAATGTCTTATAAAATATAGCGTTTTACCTTGGTCTTATTTCCGACCTTGCAATCGCTACACTTTTGTGTGTTTATTAGTGTCTCAAAAGAGACTGAGACAATTAACAGACCAAAAGTAATCTTTTGGCTCTCCCTCAGACCCGTGTTTGTCAAACCTTTCTTTTCATATGCAAATAGATTCTCTAAAGAATGCAATTGATAACATCTCAGCCCAAAACAAGAAAATTGTGCCCAATTCTATATTGTAGTCACGAAAATCTTTAAATTGAGCAATGATTTGACCCGTGCTCTCAGTGTTTGCAGTTTATTGAATGTCCACAGCAACTAAGTTTATAACTGGTTTCCAGTCTGGTCTTGTTGCTGTGCACACAATGCACATGCCAGCACATCTGTAGCTTCAGGGCCAATCAAAGATGTGCCTTCTAAAAGATCAGTGAGATGATAACAAGTCATTCTGGACAAATTACACAGCAGAGACCCTCTTGAGACCAACAAATAAAATGTTTAATTTATACTATATTTATAGTATAGAATATGATTTATGTTATGATCACATTATAATGTAGATTATATCATAATGGCCACAAATGGCTTTTAATCTCATTATGATTAAGCATTATTTAGAAGAGGAAAGAATGTTGAAGAAGTAGAAAAAGGATCAGAAGGTAGAAAGATGGATGTGTGGGATGTGCAGGTAAGGAGAAAGACGGCAAGAGCACTACTATTGTTGAAATGATGGGAAGGAGAATATAGATGGTTAGAGAAAGAACTGTTAAGGAAGAAAACTGAAATGAAAAAACTAAAGAGAAAGAACTTCTTTACCTTCTATTTGTGCAAGAATCTTTAATGAGAAAAATTACAATGCCCAGTTAAAATGATTAACCTGATTGCTGTAACTTGAGTAGGCCGAATTCATTCAAGGCCTAGTAATTTACATTTCAGTGATCTGGAACCCAGTGAGAACGGGGAGGTGCAAGTTTTCCATTGTAACAAAACCAAAAACAAAGGAGCGCAAGCGTTAGAAAACTCCTCTCTGGGAGAGTCAGATTACATGGGATCTGATCGGGGAAGTTATTTTACTGGAAATGTAATGAAAGTTGTGTGTTATGTTAACCTCAGGCATTAACTCCACAGGGTTTACAGACCACAGAGATCCAAATGGTCAAGTGTTTGAATGGCGCTGTAAATACCAAATCCTAAACAAACGGCACAGCACCACACCTGGTGATCTGATGCTCTAAACACAGATCTGGCTTGAGTAAACAGCATTATTTAAAGAGATTCCTCCCAAGGGACCTGGGTGTGATAATGCTATCAACAAAGCAGATTGTGTAAACTCAACTGGAACAGCAGCGTAAGGTGCAACATGTTTGACTGCGTTTACACACCAGCAGTCAGGCCTGACCATTATAAATCAGTTTATTTGACCTTTTTTCTTTACAGAAACATAATCATGATGATGATCAATGTCTTTGTAAACCGAAACAAATTTTCTCATAATGTCATAAAACCTTAACAGGTTAAAGCCATCTACAACAACTGTCTGGCTAAGACCATTTAAGAAAAAATCAGATAGCACCATCTATCTTAATGAAATTTGTGTAAAGGTTCAATATTAGACTGTGTTTCTCTCTCTGTGTTTGTTTTCCTTTCAGGCTGATGGCTGCCACTCTTCAGACCCAGATTCCACAGGGACTGGGCTGGCCTGCATCAGCCAGGACACACACACAACTTAACATGTAGGAGATGGGAGTGAAGAGACTTCAAGAGGCCATTCATACATCACAGCACACATAGCTACATGGCTTCCCAGTTTAAAACTGGAACTAAATTATACAACACAGATTATGGTAGGATAGACACCACCCATCTCCTATACACAACATACACAACACACACCCTTAATTCTACAACCACACAACATCTCTACCTGGCATAGATCATAGGACTATCCAGGCCAAAATCATTCACATACTGCAAATCTATCAAACATTATTCACCTTCATACATATAGGACAAGGGAAATTATTTTCATAATTCCTTTTCAGTTATGTTGAATAATTTTACGGCTTACAGCCATGTCAACTTCCTGTATGTAAACACTGTAAGATGCATAAAACATGTGCATGGCTATAGTCACACATCAACTGATTGACAACTAATTGATCAGTGAATTGATGGACAAAATGTTTATTATGTCCAGTCCTTAGCATTGTTTCAAACTGGGAGGGCCCCCTAGTTTCCAACATATGACTAATGACAATAAAAATATATCTAAAGAGGTAGATCTGGAATGCAGGCATTTCTATCAATTAATTAAACAATTCTCAGCCAGACCTGCATCATTGAGTGTGACTTAGCCTGTACATCAAATGCACAGAAGATGAGTGCAAAAGCTAAACTAGAGATTTTAAATCTCTGCTTCTGTAAATCTCATTCTCTAAGTGATCTGATTGAAACATTAGCTTTCAGTAATGATTTGCAATTAAAACAACTGATATAGACAATTTTATAATGGCAATTATTAAATTGTGTATTTCCATGTTTAATTATGTGATATATTTTAATTATGCATACTGCTGGTAAATATACTAGTTATATTGACGTTTTGTTACCCTTCCTTTAATTCATCCAGACCACGTTTAAATTCCACTTCCATGTCACAGTGGTAGTGAAGAATCTGGTGATCAAATGAGACCTACCCACTAGATATAGGACAGTGAGAAATGAGACCTTATTTACCACTCGCACTTCTGACATGAGATTATCATGTGTTGTTATTTTTATGTTCTTGTGTTTATCCAACAACTCTCTTTTCCCATCTCACAATAACCACAAATTCATCAGTGTTCAATTATTGCATGGTTAATCAGAAGTTGTTCAGGTGTCTCACACACAATGGAGCATCATCAGTGAAACGATTCCTTCACCCATGGAGATCTGACCTGCCCGGCAAACCAAACCTTCTGCTTGAAGGTGACCGAGGACTTCTCAAAGGGTCAGCTATAGCTAAGCATCCTGGGGAGGTCACAGATGTTTCCTCAAAGTGTAAAGACACTTTCCACTGACACTTTCTGCTCATGCTAACTAACACAACAGACTTGGGACAACAAGTCATTCTACAGACTGAAAACCATCACAATCAAGTGCAGGTGGAAGCAAACCTGACCAACAGGATCATGCCCAATTGCTACAGCACCCAGTCAGCACAGTACGCCTACACCTAAAGGGACTGTGCCACAGAGGGGTATTTTGCAGTGTTTTCATCTTCATGTTCAGCCTGTCTTAATGTTGTTATTTCAGGTGACTACTTGATTCCTGCACCCATTGACTCATGCTGTTAACTCAAGGATCAGCACCACGAACAGTCCGGAAACAACATCCAAAATATGGAAACAGGGAATGTCCAAATATGTCCCCTTGGGAGCTAATCTGAATTTGTCCCAAGGGGCCAGGGGCCGTCTGTAAGAATCGGTTTTACTGCTAAGACAAAAGCTGAAGATCCAACCCCCTGCAATAGAACAATAAAACTCACTAATCTGGAGAGAAGATCTCACAGAAAGAGTGTAGGACATCGGCCTGCCCAAACCTTCTCCCCCTCTCCCTCACCGACTCCCTTCCCTCTGATTCAAGTCACAGAATGCAAATATACCACAGATGATGTATCTTGTTAATCTATTGTTTTTCCCCTTTCATGTATGGTATCTTTTTAAAGGTCTCAGTGTGATTGGTAAAATGGTCTCAACTTCACTGCTGTCACTGGTAGGATGAGAAAGATTGAAACTTATAAGAATTCTGTTCTCCTTTTGAGTAGTCTCAGAAGATATCTGATCCTCTCCCCCGAAACCAGGTGTTTGTGTTGCAGATATTTACAACCCTTTTGTTCTGGTCTGGGTATTTAAGGAAGGGTGGCAGAGCTGCCATTTGGGAACATTCTGTAGCCAGAGCCCCCATGCAGTGCTGTGTCAGTGTCCGAGAGGCACTCACACACATTGTATGTACAGTGCCAGATATAATGACTCTTTGAAACTATTTTCATGTTACTTTGTAATTGTATTTTATATTTTTATGCTGAAAGTTGTGTACCATGGATTCGTGTTTAATTATTTTTATGTAAGTCCTGTCTGGCTAAAATAAATGTTAATCTTGATTTATCTTGTATTATTCTGAAAATCATTATTCTAGTATGGATCAATGTGGAATCCTTTATTTCCGCAAATCTTTTGCCAGAATAGATCAAACCGAGGACCCCATGACTGAAGCATGGAGCGCAGCATGCGGGATAATCCGATTTCTGACTATTACTGTATTAGCAAGTTGCAGCTCTCGTGTCTATTAATCAAATTACACTTTTTGTTGAGTAAGCAGGTGCGACCACTTCAAGGTAAAATATTCACTCTGCAATCCTCTGACTAATATCAGAACTGGCCAGTTTGTGTTCGTGAACGCGCGAATCGCGACGCGTCTGTTTCTGTGCGATATCGGGTCCCTTGATGAACGAATATTTGAAAATAAGAGATACTAAGAAAAATCAACGATCCAAATTAAATCACAACGAATCATCAGCTGTTAAATTACAAACGTAACAAATTGAACGAAGTCACATAAAATTGGAGTCAGATCACTTTATTCATGGAGTCAGATTTAAAATTAGATGTTAATAAAATAAGTGAATTCAACAGAAATGCTGAAAAGGATTACACGCAGAATCCTTCAACCAAGCCGTTAGATTCCGTTTTTGGGCTAACGGATGGACCTTACATCATAAAAAGAATGGCATCTACGCTAATGTTAGTCTTTCTGTTTATCCCGAGGTTTGCTGCAGTCAGCCGGATCCGAGCCGTATCCAGATCAGATGGCGGACCTGCGCCTAGACATGACCAACGCATCCCTGAAATGTCTGCAGAGACCGTGTCAATTAGACTCCACCCTGTAAATGCCTCATTGATACGACATCCTCAATAAAACTGCCTCCGCCGTGATGACTCCGATCTTTCGAATATTCCGATCTAATAAATGCCTCATCGACACGACATCCTCAATAAAACCGACTCCGGCATACTGACTCCGGTCTTTCGAATATTCTGATCTAATATGACTTCTGACCTGTAATGTTGCCAGAATCATAATCATACACTGTTTGTTCGTTGGCCAGAGGAGAACTGGCACCCCGACTGAGCCTGGTTTCTCCCAAGGTTTTTTTCTCCATTCTGTCACCTGATGGAGTTTTGGTTCCTTGCCACCATCGCCTCTGCCACTTTGGCTTTTGGCTTGCTCAGTTGGGGACACTAAATATTCAACTATATTACTGATCTGCCCGCATTGACACTATATGATAATTGAAATGAGCTGGATGACATCAGCGTTTTCTCCAGAGTGGCTGTACAGCCGAATCAAATTCTGTTGCATTATTTTCCTGTTTAACACTGTGACTTGACTTGACTTGACTTGTGATGGAAGGAGATGGAGCCCTCTCTGGACTGGGGACAGGAGGCGGCGTCCTCTCTGGACTCGGGACGGAAGGAGATGGAGCCCTCTCTGGACTCGGAAAGGAAGGAGACGGAGCCCTCTTTGGACGCTGGTCAGTGGCTGGAGCACTCTCTGGACGCTGGTCAGTGGCTGGAGCCATCTCTGGATGCTGGTCAGTGGCTGGAGCCATCTCTGGACGCTGGTCAGTGGCTGGAGCCATCTCTGGATGCTGGTCAGTGGCTGGAGCCCTCTATGGACGCTGGTCAGTGGCTGGAGCCCTCTCTGGATGCTGGTCAGTGGCTGGGGCCATCTCTGGACACTGGTCAGTGGCTGGGGCCATCTCTGGACGCTGGTCAGTGGCTGGAGCCATCCCTGGATGCTGGTCAGTGGCTGGAGCCATCTCTGGACGCTGGTCAGTGGCTGGAGCCATCATGAGGCATACCGTGTCCATTGAAGTTAGGTGTGCCAGTTCAATAAACTCCATGGTATAATCCTCTATCGTCCGTTTCCCCTGACGGAGGCACATGATCCGTGCGGCTGGATTCATAGTTGGGTTAGTCGTTCTGTAATGAATTGCTGACTGAAGAGGCTGAGAGAGAATCCACTTGCACGCACACTTTTAGTTACAACATGAAAATACAAGAACATCTGACCCAGAACACAAATACGATCCACCACGGAGAACAGCATCAAAATCAAATCAAATCACCTTTATTTATATAACGCTTTTTACAGTGGCAATTGTTTCAAAGCAGCTTTACAGTGGTAACAGGAAAATAATGCAACGGAATTTGATTCGGCTGTACAGCCGCTCTGGTGAAAACGGTGATGTCATTCAGCTCATTTCAATTATCATATAGTGTCAATCCGGGCAGATCAGTAATATAGTTGAAATTTAAGTGTCCCCAACTGAGCAAGCCAAAAGCCAAAGGCGACGGTGGCAAGGAACCAAAACTCCTTCAGGGCCAGAATGGAGAAAAAAACCTTGGGAGAAACCAGGCTCAGTTGGGGTGCCAGTTCTCCTCTGGCCGATGAACAAATAGTGTATGATTATGATTCTGGCACAGTACAGGTCAGAAGTCATATTAGATCAATAGATATTCGTAGGATTATTCGAAAGATTGGAGTCGTCGCGCTGGGGACGGGTTTAATGAGGATGTCGTGTCGATGCGGCATTTACAGGGGGGAGTTTAACTGACACGGTCTCTACAGACACTTCAGGGATATGGTCGTTATGTCCAGGCTAAGGTCCACCATCTGGTCTGGATACGGCCCGGATCCGGCTGACTGCAGTAAACCTCGGGATAAACAGAGACTAACATTAGTGTAGATGTCATTCTTCTTATGATGTAACGAGTACATCAGGTGTTATTGGAAGTGTTCCCGGTTCCGGCTGACCTAGTTAATGCAGCCTAAAACAATCATTTAACTGATTTGAATAATAGAAATTAAAAATGTTTTATGTGTATGCCATAGTAAAGAGATGTGTTTTTAGTCTAGATTTAAACTGACAGAGTGTGTCTGCTTCCTGAACAATGCTAGGAAGACTATTAAGAGCTCGCTCAAGTACTGGGGAGCTAAACCATTTAGTGCTTTGTAAGTAATCAGCAAGATTTTAAAATGTATACGATGTTTAATAGGGAGCCAATGCAGTGTTGCCAGAACCGGGCTAATATGGTCATACTTCCTGGTTCTAGTAAGAACTCTAGCTGCTGCGTTTTGGACAAGCTGCAGTTTATTTATTAAGCGAGCAGGGCAACCACCCAGTAGAGCATTACAATAATCTAGCCTTGAGGTCATGAACGCATGAACTAACTGTTCAGAATTTTGCATTGAAAGCATGTGCCGTAATTTAGATATATTTTTAAGATGGTAGAATGCAGTTTTACAGATGCTAGAAACGTGGCTTTCAAATCATAAACAAATACATCCAACGACTAACAAAACATGATTGAAAACCAAAACCTTAAATACACAGAACAATGAGTAGATAATTAACTGCAGGTGTGTTCAATGATGGTAACTATAACAACTAATATGACAATGAGGAGA
This sequence comes from Coreius guichenoti, assembly GCA_039654105.1. Taxonomy (NCBI): domain Eukaryota; kingdom Metazoa; phylum Chordata; class Actinopteri; order Cypriniformes; family Gobionidae; genus Coreius; species Coreius guichenoti. Next base: position 24,599,007 of record CM077182.1, on the reverse strand, counting down.
GACAGAAACCAAACAGGAAGAGAACATGGAAACAGAGAAGGCACTTCAACCTAAAAGTCCATACAAAACAAAAGACACAGAACTGGGAGCGTGACAATCGTCAGCATAACAGTGAAAACTAACAGCATGCTTCCTAATGATATCTCCCAAGGGTAGCATGTACAGGGTGAAAAGCAATGGTCCTAGCACTGAGCCTTGCGGTACTCCATACTGAACTTGTGATCGATATGACACCTCTTCATTTACTGCTACAAACTGATAGCGGTCAGATAAGTATGATTTAAACCATGCCAATGAAATTCCACTAATGCCAACATAATTTGAGAGTCTATTCAAAAGGATGTTGTGGTCGATAGTATCGAATGCAGCGCTAAGATCGAGTAACACTAATAGCGAGATACAACCATGATCGGATGATAAGAGCAAATCATTTGTAACTCTAATGAGAGCAGTCTCAGTACTATGATACGGTCTAAATCCTGACTGGAAATCCTCACAGATACCATTTCTTTCTAAAAAGGAGCGTAGTTGTGAGGATACTGCCTTTTCTAGTATTGATTGATTATGAGTGTCCTACCACACAGCATTGCTGACAGAAGACCTGACCTAGAAAAGATTACCATTACGCATATTGTTTGTGCGTTTCTTTGGTTTTTGTGCTTTTTTTTTCTTTTTTTCCCCTTTTTTTCACCATGGACAATCCTGTTTTTTTGTTAATTTGCCTTGAACAAGGTAATCACTCCCTCGAAGAACACTTGGAAGATTTCATCTTTCTGGCCAACCTATCAAGCTTCCCGGACGACTGCCTCTGCACGTTTCTGTATACTGGCCTGAACACCGCCACCAAGGAGCAGTTCGCTTCGCTGACTTTGTGGAGTGGGTGCTGGTGTCTTGTGGATCGCCGCTCACCGTCGGACCCATCGATGACGACGACAGTGTCGACGACACTCACAACCCAGTGCACAGCCAAAACCACCCAGACTGCGAGGATTGGCAGCAAGAGCCCACCGCAGACAACGTGAGAGACTCCGCCGCGACGTTTGAGCCAGCGCCAACGGGAGCAACCGAGCTGAACATTGCCACGGAGCCTGACCAGGTGTGCGAGCCGGCTGAACCATCCATCGCCGAGGGAGTACTCGTGAAATTCGAGGGCATGGAATAGAGCCCCGCCCACCCTCCCGTCACTGAGAGTGAGTTTTTGGTCTCTGCACCAGAGTATTGTTTTGATTCTGGTGCCCCGTAATATAGGAAGGAGTCTTCTGACTTCTGACTCTCACACTCACCTTATGCCGAGTTCACACTGCCCGATTTTAGCCCCGATTTTGACTCGCCGACAGGTTTTGCGAAATCGCCGACAAATGCCCAAAATCATAGGCAAATCAGTGGTCGTGCACGTGAGTGACAATCACGCAGTGTGAAGGATCAAAGACGCGTTCAGAGAGAATCGCCGACAAGTCGCAGACGCCCGTGAGATATTTGCCATGCTAAATATCTGTACCTGAAATGAAAGTGACATCTGCGATGACCGACTGCCAATGAGAGAGCAAGATACAGGGCAGCGGGATGTTCGGGGAGGAGTTATAGACTAGAATATCAGTATTTTAATAGATATATTTACAATTATATAAAACAGAAACAAAGCACAAACATTTGCTTGACCAGCCGCAACAGCAGCACATTGCAAAATGATTTATTTACCTCAAACTCTCTTTGCAGAACACAATCCTTGCTCCCTATGTCTCCCCAACCATTTCCTCCGCCATAATCTTTTTTTTCTTCTCCTTTTCACTGTAAATCAGCGCACAGACAATTTGGATCGCAAACTTTCTGCAGTCCATCATTTTTAATAACAATTCCAGTCTCGCGCGAGAACTCCGGTCTGACGCACATGTGATCTCGCGTTGTTTCCTTGTCACTTCTTGCGTGTGTTTGCTTGTGAAACGTAGTTTGCGCACCAGACTGAGTGGTCAACGATTCTTCCTCTTGAAAAGTCATGCAGTGTGAAACCCCGTCATCGTGCAGTGTGAACACAGCAGCAACTGGATGCTACCCCAGATAGTCATGCAGTGTGAAAAGAGCACTGATCCGACGAGTTTGAAAATCGTGCAGTGTGAACTCGGCATTAGGTGACGTGTGACCCAGATCTCAATATTAATATTAATACTAAATATTAACATTAATATTTAAGACCATAAATCACTACACTGCTACCCAGTCAACTCTGCCTCCCATCAGCCTCCTCTCAGTGGTGCGGTTACACCGCTGGACTGCTGGGAGTCATCTCCTCCTAGGCATGGGGAAACTGCAGCTCCGCCTCAGGCCTCTGTGCGTTCCACTCCACCTTGACCCGATGCCCTGACTCCTACGCTTACGCTCCTTCCACCCTCAATGTCAACAGCGAACATTAGGCATTCGGCCTCGCAGCGCTCCCTCGGTACGGTCTCCTCGGCTGCGGCTAGCTCCGCCCTCTCTCAGGCTCCACCTCCGCCCTCGGTTGCTCCAGCTCAACCTCTGCCCTCCGGATCCCTGCTTCCACCTCGTTGTGGTCACCTAGGTCATCGGTGTTATTTCACTCCATCGGATCTCTGGCTACACGGTGGGCTCCACCTCTAACATCGCCATCACCTCCTGCCGTCGCCATCTTCCTCCAGCAACGCCGCTGTGGAGCGCAGTCCTGGCTGTGCACTGGCATACCATCTGCCTTTCCTTGTTCAGGGCCAGCCGCTGGATCAACCCACCTTCTGCACCACCCTGGACTCTTTTGTTTGGCCCTCTCCTGGTTGTTCGACCTCCAGCTAAACCTTCTCCTGCCTGTTTATGCCATCCCCTTTTTCATTTCCCTTCGCCACATCCTCATCCTTCTCGTCTTCTCTATGGCTCGTGGACGCGTCTTCCGGGAGGGGACTACTGTTACAGTCTCACCTAGTTTGGACTTTATTTTCAGTTTGCAGTTAGTTGTTATGCTTTCTGATTAGTTCTCATTTAGTTCAGGTGTGTGTTGTTAATTATCTTAATTTGCTTGTATACTTAAGTCTTCTGTGTCTGTTCATTTGCTGTCGGGTCTCATCTGTGTTACATGTGTGGAAAGCCATTCTCTCTATTTGGATTTATCTGCCTGTGGATTTATTAAAGATTACCTTTGTCTTCATCATCGTGTCCGTGAGTGTCCTACCACACAGCATTGCTGACACTGAGGCTACTTGCAGCGTTTCGGTGTTATGCTATATTCGGTCGAACTGTCCGCCATTTTAAATATCTTTGAATACCTACTTTTTTAGACCATCTTTAGATCTTTAGACCATGACCATGCAGGCAAAAAGTTATTATATGCTTTTTGATTGACCAAACCATTCTTGAATAATGCATCAACAAATTTGATAGCATGGTGCCAAGCTGATACTGAAGCTGTAACTCTGCAACGTTTTGGCATATTGACACCAACCTTTGTATGTGTCATTATCACCTCACGCTGACCACACAACACCAATTTAGTAGCAGCGCCAACTATTGGTTAAAAATGATAAGCAATTGAATCATATTACAAGTGAAATTATTTTTTTTTTTAGCCATTTTGACTAAAATAATCTAAACATGTCTTTTAATTAATCATTGTTGCAGTTGCGCTGAAGCTTCCAGCCATGCTTGCATAACTTTTTTTTTAATATAATTTTTTGGCCCCTTAATTGCTGCTTGCTGCTTATTTTATTATTATAATCATTATTTTATATGTATTACATAATATTATAATAATATATAATAGTATTTATTAATATTTTAAATGACCTTTTATTTTAATATAATTTTCTTTTAGTTTTCATTTTAATTTCAGTTAAATAATTAAAACAACATGTAATAAATTTCACAAATGTGAATTAGTTCATTTGTTACATGCTTTTGTATTTTTTTTTATTTGTTTTTATGTTTTTTAATATTTCTATTTGGCTTTAATTTTTTTATTTTAGTTTTAGTGATTTTAGTACTGTAACTTACATTTATTTTATTTCAGTTACATGCCAAGGCAACATGTCTGATTTTCATTTAGTTTTTTTTCTAAAACATATATATTTTATTCCAGCTTTATACACAGAGATTTCAGTTGAATATTATTATATATTAATTATTATTATTTGATTATAGTGAGTATGTTATATTTGAGACTGTCCTCTGTAAAAAATTTGACTAAACAAGATTTTTAGGTCAGCGCTATCAAAATTCGCTCTCCTATAGACATCAAACATCTCTCTCCTGTGCTGAACAGGCTGCCAGACCAAAGACTGGATTTCAAGCACAGGGTCAGAGCTCATGTAACTTGTGTCTGCCGACACTGGCCGGCCATCCATGTCTGTCTTGCCCCATTGCCCTGATGAATGAAATACCCAAAGAAGAAATGAAAGGAGAGGCGGGATGAGGTTGAGACTGCACAGCAAACTAGTATGAAGCCCACATCTCTGCTTTCTATGTTCAACAAGAGAGATTTATGTGGAGGGCCTGTTCATATGGAACACAAAAGGAGTCCCTGGTGTAATGTACATTGTATTAAGCAGGGGTTTTCAAAAGGGGGTCTGCATGGGAACCCCTAGGCTGCACAGAAGGGGGCTTTAGAACTACACTAGGATTTCTGTAACTTATCTTCAAATTTCCCTTCTTCTTCATGACATACCTGAATTAAAGCTATATGGTTTTCTTAGAGCTCCTGCATTTGCACCATCTGCTTTTGTTATATCACTGATGTGCAATAATTCAATAATCAGTCTGGTCATATTTCTGTGCATTCTGCAGACCATAGGATGAAGAGCGCAGTGCCTTTCATTAGTTGACAGAGCAGAGATTACAGCTCAATGCAGCCGCATGAATAATGCATACATGTGCTGTGGTAGCCTATGCCCTCTGATTTCACTGCTTATTCTAACATGGAGAAATATACGTTATCATATGCTCTCACAGGCAGAGAAAACCAAAATATCTTCAAATTCAAAATGTACAAAATGTATGAGCTCTACACCTTTCAGTATAAAAATAGCAGTTTGATGTAGCAAAAAAAGGTTAATTTAATTTAACACACTATGGTTAATTATGTGATGTAAAATAATTTAATTAAATATAGCTGGTGGGTAGCAAGGCCTTGTTAGTCCTGGAACAACATCACATTTTTGGTTTTTGTGCCAAGCATCAATGCTATTGACTTCATTTATCTCTGGTGCTGGGGCTTCAAAAATTGGTCTTATCAACCATATTCTCTAATGCTGTAGGTTTAGAAAAGGATGTGGGTAGGTTTGGACTAGGAGAGTGCAGCAAAGCCATTATCTGTACCCATACAATGACAATTTATCTGTAGTTGTAGACTTAAGACTGTAGATTTAAATTAGAAGTTATTTAAAACTACACAAAAAAAAAACCTAAAAAATGTAATGTAATTTTCAATTACGCTTTTCAAGTCAAAACTTGAAAACACCAAAACTTGAATCCATACAGCACACAACAAACACATAAAATGTCACAGAGCTTCCAGTAAGCTGTTATCGGTATCTAAATCAACTTTTCACTCTGTTTTACATTCTATTATTCATATTTACAGCCCTTGATTTATTTACCAGGGTTAATGAAGAAAGATGAAGGATGTTAATTTTAGAAAACAGTAAAAGCTGTTTACTGGTCTGCTGTAACTGTTTATGTTCTCATATTGTCCTTTTAACCCTGGGCGCCTGGAAGCCGATTGTGTTGAATTTAACTTGCAATTAATTAGTTTTAATCACATCGTGAGGGGTGGGGGGCAAATTGATTGGCAGGTATTTGCATACACAGTACAGGACAAAATGTCAGCTAGAGATTAGGTGGTGACCCGCATGTGGCAGCTGGCAAAACAAACTGATGAGGGTAATTTATCATGCGTTCGTCTGTAGTGTGGCCGGTATGGGTTCACTCACGTTTTTGTTAACGGCGTCAGTCATCCGTCATGTCATAGTGAGTTTGGCTGGGACAAACCAAGAAGAAGGTCACACACAGGTTATGCACAAACAAGGAAGTCAGCAGAAAATGTCAGGCAGAACCGAGTTAGCACCCCTCGCGTCGTGATCAATGGACAGCTAGTATTATGAGATTATCAAGAAAAAAGTCATCTGAAAGTAGAGATTCCCTAATGTGAGTAATAAAGTATAGACATAACAGTTGAAGAAAGCACCTAAAATAGGTCACTATATGCAACTAATTTTGTTGTTTTTCTTGACATGGAATATAGCACACAAATAATATGAACTTTATTAGTTTATATATATATACACTCACCTAAAGGATTATTAGGAACACCTGTTCAATTTCTCATTAATGCAATTATCTAATCAACCAATCACATGGCAGTTGCTTCAATGCATTTAGGGGTGTGGTCCTGGTCAAGACAATCTCCTGAACTCCAAACTGAATGTCAGAATGGGAAAGAAAGGTGATTTAAGCAATTTTGAGCGTGGCATGGTTGTTGGTGCCAGACGGGCCGGTCTGAGTATTTCACAATCTGCTCAGTTACTGGGATTTTCACGCACAACCATTTCTAGAGTTTACAAAGAATGGTGTGAAAAGGGAAAAACATCCAGTATGCGGCAGTCCTGTGGGCGAAAATGCCTTGTTGATGCTAGAGGTCAGAGGAGAATGGGCCGACTGATTCAAGCTGATAGAAGAGCAACTTTGACTGAAATAACCACTCGTTACAACCGAGGTATGCAGCAAAGCATTTGTGAAGCCACAACACGCACAACCTTGAGGCGGATGGGCTACAACAGCAGAAGACCCCACCGGGTACCACTCATCTCCACTACAAATAGGAAAAAGAGGCTACAATTTGCACGAGCTCACCAAAATTGGACAGTTGAAGACTGGAAAAATGTTGCCTGGTCTGATGAGTCTCGATATCTGTTGAGACATTCAGATGGTAGAGTCAGAATTTGGCGTAAACAGAATGAGAACATGGATCCATCATGCCTTGTTACCACTGTGCAGGCTGGTGGTGGTGGTGTAATGGTGTGGGGGATGTTTTCTTGGCACACTTTAGGCCCCTTAGTGCCAATTGGGCATCGTTTAAATGCCACGGCCTACCTGAGCATTGTTTCTGACCATGTCCATCCCTTTATGACCACCATGTACCCATCCTCTGATGGCTACTTCCAGCAGGATAATGCACCATGTCACAAAGCTCGAATCATTTCAAATTGGTTTCTTGAACATGACAATGTACTAAAATGGCCCCCACAGTCACCAGATCTCAACCCAATAGAGCATCTTTGGGATGTGGTGGAACGGGAGCTTCTTGCCCTGGATGTGCATCCCACAAATCTCCATCAACTGCAAGATGCTATCCTATCAATATGGGCCAACATTTCTAAAGAATGCTTTCAGCACCTTGTTGAATCAATGCCACGTAGAATTAAGGCAGTTCTGAAGGCGAAAGGGGGTCAAACACAGTATTAGTATGGTGTTCCTAATAATCCTTTAGGTGAGTGTATATATATTTTTTTTGTCCTTGGTCATGGTCACTTGAACTGATGTAGAAAAAACGTCTCGGTTACGTATGTAACCCTCGTTCCCTGAGGAGGGAACGGAGACGTAACGTCAGTGACTGACGAATGGGGGTTTTGCTTAGAAGCCTATCATCTTCGAGATCTAGAAAACGCCCAATGGCAGCGCCAATGCCATGGGCATGCGGAATTTGCATAGCGTAACTCCGCCCCACAGCGTGGGTATATAAGGAAGTACGCTGGCAACATCGCATTATGTTTACCTGCTGAGGAGCCAAGACTGAACTCCCGGCTGTTCCAGCGGTACAGCGGAAGTGGCAGAGGGACGTTACGTCTCCGTTCCCTCCTCAGGGAACGAGGGTTACATACGTAACCGAGACGTTCCCTTTCGTTCAGTCACTCCGAGTAACGTCAGTGACTGACGAATGGGGGTCCCAATATAATCACGCCACTCGGCTGTCATCCAGTGCCCTGCGTAAGCGTGAGCTCCCTGTCGTAAGCTAGTACGGACGAAGGACTCCCACTTAACACAGGAATACCAAAGTACACTGGGAAGCATATTCCAGGTGGAAGTATGCGCCAAATGCCTACCCGTAGGGAGGACTTAAGAACACATATGACCCGCTCAGGGCTACATATGGGAAACTCTGGGGTAACCAGCCGAAGGTGGAAGAATTTTACCCCCAGGGGTGGCAAGGGGCTTGCCAAGGGAAAGACACCTGCTCAGGGAGACTTACAGTGGGAATACACATGTGGGGGTCGCCCAACGGGGGAACCATGCACACGGTGGCACCTAGCCAACACGAGGGCCTGAGCGAGTGGGCAGACGTACTGGTGTCGGCATCAACAGTGCTGGAGGAACTCAGGGCTTCAGGGAAACTACCTGAGGAAAATATCGCACGTATCCAGTCCGTGGAGTGGAATGGCGAGCAAGCGAAGACACCTGAGCCTAGTCCATTACCGGCCACTAGTAGAGGCGAGTACAAGAGAGGACACTGGCTCCACTCGGAGATTATAGAATCTGGCGAATGTGTTGGGTGTCGCCCAGCCTGCAGCTCTGCAAATGTCTGTTAGCGAGGCGCCATGCTCTAGAGCCCAAGAGGAGGCCACACTCCGGGTGGAGTGAGCCCTGACCCCTAGGGGGCATGGGCGCCCCTGCGTTTGGTAAGCCAAAACAATGGCGTCCACTATCCAGTGAGACAACCTTTGCTTGGAGAGAGCCTTTCCCTTCAGCTTCCCACCATAACAGACAAAGAGCTGGTCTGAGGTCCTGAAACACTGCGTTCTGTCTACGTAAGCACGGAGGGCGCGTACTGGACAGAGCAGTGCCAAGGCTGGGTCTGCCTCCTCCAAAGGCAGCGCTTGCAGGTTCACCACCTGGTCCCTGAAGGGAGTGGTGGGAACCTTGGGCACATATCCAGGCCGGGGTCTCAGGATCACGTGAGAGTTGGCCGGCCCGAATTCCAGGCACGCTTCGCCAACCGAAAATGCCTGCAGGTCCCCTACCCTCTTGATGGAGGCCAAGGCGGTCAGGAGCGCTGTCTTCATAGACAGGAACTTAAGCTCGACTGACCGCAATGGCTCAAAGGGAGCCCTCTGCAGAGCGCTTAGGACTACTGCGAGGTCCCAAGAGGGTACGAGGGGAGAGCGAGGAGGATTCAGTCTCCTTGCTCCCCTCAGGAACCTGATGACCAGGTCGTGCTGACTTACCTTTTTCGTCTCCACAAGGTCGTGGTAGGCAGAAATAGCGGCCACATAAACCTTGAGGGTGGAAGGAGACAGCCTTCGTTCCAACCCTTCCTGGAGGAATGAGAGCACGGACCCGATCGGGCATTTCCAGGGGTCTTCTTGGCGAGAAGAACACCAGGTGACGAAGAGGTTCCACTTCAACGCATAGGCGTGTCGAGTAGACAAGGCCCTAGCGGAAGTGATGGTAGCCACCACCTGAGGTGGTAGGGTACTCAAACCTGCCGCGTCCCATCCAGGAGCCACACGTGGAGGTTCCAAAGATCGGGACGCGGGTGCCAAAGGGTGCCCCGTCTCTGAGAAAGGAGGTCCTTCCTCAGAGGAATCGACCAGGGAGGGGCTGTCGCAAGGAGTACGAGTTCGGAGAACCAGGTCCGGCCGGGCCAATACGGGGCGACCAAAAGGACCTGCTCCTTGTCCTCCCTGATCTTGCACAGAAGCTGTGCAAGAAGGCTCACTGGGGGAAACGCATACTTGCGGAGGCCCCGCGGCCAGCTGTGCGCCAGAGCGTCCGTGCCGAGGGGGCCCTCGGTCAGGGAATAAAACAGGCGGCAATGGGAAGAGTCATGGGAGGCAAACAGATCTACCTGTGCGTCGCCGAACTGTTCCCAAATCAGCTGAACCGTCTGGGGATGGAGTCTCTATTCTCCAGGAAGTGGCTGAAGCCGTGAGAGCTCGTCGGCTGCACGGTTCAGGACTCCCGGGATATGGATGGCACGAAGGGACCTGAGGTGCTTCTGACTCCATAAGACGAGATGGCGGGCGAGTTGAGACATGCGGCGGGAACGCAGACCACCCTGGTGGTTGATGTACGCTACTGTGGCCGTGTTGTCTGACCGGACTAGCACGTGTTGACCCTTGAGCAGCGCTCGGAAGCGGTGCAGGGCGAACCGTACTGCCAGCAACTCGAGGCAATTGACATGCAGGAGGCGCTGGGGTCCTGTCCAGGAGCCCGCGGCAGCATGTCCATTGCACATGGCACCCCAGCCCGTGGTGGAGGCATCTGTTGACACAACAATATGCCTGGAAACTCGTTCTAAGGACACACCGGCCCGTAGAAAACTGAGGTTCGACCACGGGGTGAGGGTCTGCAGGCAGGCCCGAGTCACTGGGACCCGGAGCGTGCCCGACTGCCATGCCCATCTCGGGACTCGATCGCGAAGCCAGTGCTGAAGCGGTCTCATATGAAGCAAACCGAGCGGCGTTACCGCGGCTGCAGATGCCATATGCCCCAGGAGCCTCTGAAATAACTTCAGTGGAACCGCACTCTTGCTCTCGATTTGACGAAGGCAAGTCAGCAGTGACTGCGCGCGCTCGCTCGTAAGCTGCGCACACATGGCGACCGAGTCGATTTCCATACCGAGAAAAGAGATCCTCTGCACTGGGCAGAGTTTGCTCTTCTCCCGGTTGACCCGAAGGCCCAGACGGGCTAGGTGCTGGAGCACCAGGTCTCTGTGTTCGCACACCTGCTCTCGAGAGTGGCTGAGGATCAGCCAGTCGTCGAGGTAGTTCAGGATGCGAACCCCGTGTTGCCTGAGTGGCACAAGGGCTGCCTCGACAATCTTCGTGAAGACGCGAGGGGACAGAGCTAGCCCGAATGGGAGGACCGCGTACTGCTATGCCCGCCCCTCGAAAGCAAACCGTAGGAACGGTCTGTGTCGAGGAAGAATGGAGACATGGAAGTAGGCGTCCTTCAGGTCGATCGCTGCAAACCAATCTGCTGGACGAACGCATTCGAAAAGGCGTTTCGCTGTCAACATCCTGAACGGAAGCCTGTGAAGGGATCGGTTCAGGACGCGCAGGTCCAGGATCGGTCGTAACCCACCGGTTTTCTTGGGTACAAAGAAGTAAGGGCTGTAGAAGCCGGACTCCATTTCGGCTGGAGGGACAGGCTCGATCGCACCTTTCGCCAGCAAGGTAGCAACCTCCGCACGCATGAGGGGGGCATTGGGCCCCACTATGGTGAATCGGACTCCCCGGAAACGAGGAGGAGCCTGAGCGAACTGAATCGCATAGCCGAGCCTGATGGTCTTCGCGACCCAGCGGGACAGTCCAGGGAGCTGAAGCCAGGCTCCCAGAAACTGCACCAGCGGGGTCATGCGAACCATAGACGTACCCCGGGTGGGGCAGCGAGGCGGCGTGACCGGCCCAGACGTGGGAGGCGTAGCGTCCCGGTGTGGGGGCACGGTCATCAGCCGCGTCCTGACAGAGGAGACCAGGGAAGGACGCGCGTTCCACTGGGGTCTGCTCTGAGAGGAGACTGGCGTCAGAGAGGGACGAGAGTGGCGTGGCCCGGGGGCGGCGCACACTGCCATCGGTCTCTGGTCGCTCAGGGATGGGTATGTCAGTTCTTTCTTTAACCATAAAAGGGTGCTGCTGACCCGGGGGCCAGCAGCGGAACAAAGGATTCTCCCCCGGCCCTCCACCGGGGGAAGGAGTGGTCCTGCTACCATCTCCTGGAAAGAACTGCCCATCCCTGAGCTGTCCGCGTCAGGAGCGCCGCTTAGCCTGGCGCTTGGCGGGCTGCGGGGCTGGAGCGGACTGGGGCGCCTTCCTACGGCGTCCTCCACGGTGCGGCCCAGGTGGAGGCTGCTGCTTGGGTGGCGCGGGAGGGGCGGGAGCCGCGGGAGGGCGCCCTCGGCGGCGAGCAGACTGAGGCAACTGTGCCGGCGGCTGGGTGGAAGCAGCAGTACGTGCTTGATGGCCTCAGTCTGCTTTTGGGCGGCTGAGAACTGTTGGGCGAAGTTCTCAACCGCGCCGCCGAATAGCCCATCCTGGGATATGGGAGCGTCGAGGAGACGAGTCCGCTCGGCGTCCCGCATATCAGCCAGGTTGAGCCATAGGTGTCTCTCCTGGACCACTGCTGTGGACATCACCTGGCCCAGGGAGCGTGCGGTCACCTTCGTCGCCCGGAGGGCGAGGTCGGTGGCGGCACGCAGCTCATTTCTGAGCCCTGGGTCAGCTCTACCCTCGTGCATGTCCTTGAGCATCCGGGCCTGGTAGGCCTGAAGGATGGCCATGGCATGCAAAGAGGCGGCAGCCTGCCCCGCAGCTCTGTAGGATTTCGCCACCAAGGTTGATGTGAAACTACAGGCTTTGGAGGGGTGCTTAGGGTCGCCACGCCACGTTGAAGCACTCTGCGGACACAGTTGCATCACAACAGAGCGTTCAACCGGGGGAACCCCAGTGTACCCTTTGGCCGCGGCCCCATCGAGGGCAGAGAAGGCGGAGGAGGCCGCCGATCGGTCACGGGAAGACAACGGGGACTTCCCGGACCGCGTGACCTCCTCATGCACCTCCGGGAAAAAAGGTATTGGGGGCGTGGTCTGATGGGTGTCAGAACGCGGCGCCCCCAAAAACCAATCGTCCAACCGCGAGCGTTCAGGACGGGGTGGAGGGTTCCACTCCAACCCGAGACTCGCGGCTGCCCGGGAAAGCATGGCTGTCAACTCCAGGTCCGACTCGGACAATGCTGGCACACCGGAAGGCGGCAGCACAGCCGAATCATCATCCTCGGAGGACTCCAGCCCACCTTGTGATGCGGCGATCGACATACGCTCGTCCTCTGCGGCGCCAAACGACACACTCGGAACAGCAGGAGCCGGCTCCGGTGTCTCAGTCTGAGCGCACGGCGGGAACGGTGCGCTAGAGGGGGGTGTGGTCCGAGGCATGAGCGTCAGGGCTTTGTTCCACACCGTCACCCTCAGGTCACCCTGGCCACCAGCCAAAGTGCTGCCTCGCGTAGAGACCGCAGATTGGGGTGTGGCAGAGGGGACTCTCACTCTATTACGGAGCTCATTGAGTCTCGACCGCAGCACCGAGATGGGCATGTCCCCGCAGTGGGAACATGTCTCATCCACAAACGCTGCCTGAGCATGCTGAAAGCCCAAGCACATCAGGCAGTGATTGTGCCCATCAGAGGGCGGCAGATATCGACCGCACCCAGAAGCACACTGGCGAGACATCTTGAAAAAGACGTGCCAAGTGTGAGCTCTTTTAAGAGAGGAAGCTTCGCAGTGATGCCGAAGCGCCCAGGGACCGAATACCTGCTGAATGCAGACCACTGCACAGATCAGCAGGCAGGCAGTAAACGATCGCTGGAACACGCCGTCACACCAACACCAACTGGAAAGCTGTTCGTCTCGAAGAAGCTGACGATACTCAGAAGGCTTGAGGAGTGAAGAGATACTCTTGGCTCCGAAGCAGAAACATAATGCGATGTTGCCAGCGTACTTCCTTATATACCCACGCTGTGGGGCGGAGTTACGCTATGCAAATTCCGCATGCCCATGGCATTGGCGCTGCCATTGGCCGTTTTCTAGATCTCGAAGATGATAGGCTTCTAAGCGAAACCCCCATTCGTCAGTCACTGACGTTACTCGGAGTGACTGAACGAAAGGGAACATATACTGTAACTATGAGAGTAAAGAGGAATATGCTGTTTTGCTCGTGATTGTCTCCTTTGTGAAAAGTCTCAAAAAAGCTTTTTAAAAATACTTTTATGATGTCACAATTGCAGGTTTTTCTTAGGAAGTGCTCAGACTGGTAAACACAATGTTTCCCAGTCGACGGATACAAACTTTAGAACTCTCGTTTCTGAAAATTACGACAGTTCATCAGCCAGTCAGATTGGACCTTTCTGTTTTGGAGATTGTTTTCAGCCGTTTTTTTGTGTATGAATGGTCCATGAATGGTATGATGGGTGTTCTGCCTGAATATGAGACTACAGAGACTATAGTAAAAGCATTTTCATGTGTTTTAAAGGCATCATTCAGTTTCCATTTAACATTGTGTATACAGGGGATCCTACGTTCATCCTTCTTTGTTCAACCTTCGTAGGCTGTATTCTTACATACAACTGTGCTATCACAGGGTTTACATACTCAACAACCCATGATACACAGCAATGTTGCTTTCAGCACATGTCATCAGCAGCCTTTGGATTTGATTCAAGAGGTATTTTATGCTTTGACCAATTAGCTGCCTCAACACCCTACGGCAGAGAAAGGCGTCCCTGCTGGGGCGTTATACAGACATGCTCCATTAGACCAGCCAAGTATAAACAATAGAACAAACAATAGCAGTTGGAATCATGGGCCTGTTTCTGAAAAAGACCCGCTGTTAAATGAGCAGAAACTGATCACTACCATTAACGCTTTGATGATATCGTTTTTCAAAGAACGAGCATCATAGTGGCACAGGGGTGATTCTCTTTAATACAAAAGCAAACCTGTTCTTACTCCCAAGGCATTGTATAAAACTTAAACATAGTCAAGTTACTTTTTTGTTTGCTAAAATGTCTCCACACGTGTGTTTAATTTAAGTAAAACTGATTACACATTGAATTCTTTACATGCAACTGTAAAAGTTGAATTGATCTTTTTATATATAAACTGTAGTTAATACATTAATAGATTATATACAAATAGTTCATTCATTGTCACTGTAATTAACAAAGTGTTATTGTTTAATTAGCTCATATGTAAAGAGTGAGATAATGCCTTGTTAACAACATATTAACTTAAAAAAGTTATCACTTTAGATTAGGTCACGGAAAATGGGAAAATTACACTCACCTAAAGGATTATTAGGAACACCTGTTCAATTTCTCATTAATGCAATTATCTAATCAACCAATCACATGGCAGTTGCTTCAATGCATTTAGGGGTGTGGTCCTGGTCAAGACAATCTCCTGAACTCCAAACTGAATGTCAGAATGGGAAAGAAAGGTGATTTAAGCAATTTTGAGCGTGGCATGGTTGTTGGTGCCAGACGGGCCGGTCTGAGTATTTCACAATCTGCTCAGTTACTGGGATTTTCACGCACAAATTCACAAATTCAAATGAGTTCACTGTACTAAAATGGCCCCCACAGTCACCAGATCTCAACCCAATAGAGCATCTTTGGGATGTGGTGGAACGGGAGCTTCGTGCCCTGGATGTGCATCCCACAAATCTCCATCAACTGCAAGATGCTATCCTATCAATATGGGCCAACATTTCTAAAGAATGCTTTCAGCACCTTGTTGAATCAATGCCACGTAGAATTAAGGCAGTTCTGAAGGCGAAAGGGGGTCAAACACAGTATTAGTATGGTGTTCCTAATAATCCTTTTACACTCACCTAAAGGATTATTAGGAACACCATACTAATACTGTGTTTGACCCCCTTTCGACCCCCAATGAATTCATTGTCATGTTCAAGAAACCAATTTGAAATGATTCGAGCTTTGTGACATGGTGCATTATCCTGCTGGAAGTAGCCATCAGAGGATGGGTACATGGTGGTCATAAAGGGATGGACATGGTCAGAAACAATGCTCAGGTAGGCCGTGGCATTTAAACGATGCCCAATTGGCACTAAGGGGCCTAAAGTGTGCCAAGAAAACATCCCCCACACCATTACACCACCACCACCAGCCTGCACAGTGGTAACAAGGCATGATGGATCCATGTTCTCATTCTGTTTACGCCAAATTCTGACTCTACCATCTGAATGTCTCAACATAAATCGAGACTCATCAGACCAGGCAACATTTTTCCAGTCTTCAACTGTCCAATTTTGGTGAGCTTGTGCAAATTGTAGCCTCTTTTTCCTATTTGTAGTGGAGATGAGTGGTACCCGGTGGGGTCTTCTGCTGTTGTAGCCCATCCGCCTCAAGGTTGTGCGTGTTGTGGCTTCACAAATGCTTTGCTGCATACCTCGGTTGTAACGAGTGGTTATTTCAGTCAAAGTTGCTCTTCTATCAGCTTGAATCAGTCGGCCCATTCTCCTCTGACCTCTAGCATCAACAAGGCATTTTCGCCCACAGGACTGCCGCATACTGGATGTTTTTCCCTTTTCACACCATTCTTTGTAAACTCTAGAAATGGTTGTGCGTGAAAATCCCAGTAACTGAGCAGATTGTGAAATACTCAGACCGGCCCGTCTGGCACCAACAACCATGCCACGCTCAAAATTGCTTAAATCTCCTTTCTTTCCCATTCTGACATTCAGTTTGGAGTTCAGGAGATTGTCTTGACCAGGACCACACCCCTAAATGCATTGAAGCAACTGCCATGTGATTGGTTGATTAGATAATTGCATTAATGAGAAATTGAACAGGTGTTCCTAATAATCCTTTAGGTGAGTGTACATTAAGTGCTTTAAACCAACCTTTACCTTTAATCCACAAAGCTAAACATAACCACTTAATAAATAAATAAATAATGTTGTCAATAACATACAAATACTCACAAGATCACGTTGTTAAAATACCCCAAAAACAGAATATACAGTTTGTACAGTATAAAACTCATTATTTTATTATTATAAATTAACATTAAACAGCACTTGCAACCCATGATGTATTTTCAAATATGGGGGCGTTAGAGGTGTTGAAGGATAAGTGGACCGAAAAGCTCTTTTAGGGGTTTAGCAAATTATTACATTTTGAACGATTATGATTTTAATTTTATTTAAAATACAGTTTCCTGATTTGAGTACAATAAAAGCAAAGACATGTACTGAGAAAGTAAACAGGGAAAACAGAGTTTGGCTAATTTTAGTGTACTTTTTGTGTACTTTGCCTCAAACTCACTGTATGTATTATTGTGCTTGCGTATTTGTGCCCTTCTCACATCAAACATCACTTTATGAAATAATTAATTGTTTGAAAATTTCTGACTGACATGAAGCAAAGGAAGAGTAATTTAGAACATGATTCCTGGTAATAAGCTTCCACTGAATGATAGGAGTTGGCGTGGCAACTGTTGCCAGGGATATATGTGACTGGTTCTCAGCTTGGGTTTATGGTGGCTTTAGATAAGGCAGAATTTCACATTGTTAATCTTTCTCTTGTTATATGTTGTTCCAAATCATAAACTGATAAGAAGTTCTTAGCCTTAGTGTGGATGATGTTGTCAAATATCTTGTAGAGGGATAGTTCGCCCAAAATGAAAATTCTGTTATCATTTACTAACCTTCATGTCATTCTGCAACCATTCTGATATTATTTATTTTGTAAAACCCAAAATGAGAAAGCTCACACGTAAACCTAAAAAAAAATTATTGTTATATCTCAAGGGTTCTAAAGATATAACGTATTTATACATTTATTTCCTTATTTATGTATATATTTATTTTTTCCACATTTATTTATTTATTCTTTTATTTATTTATACATTTATTCATTTCTATTTTTATTTATTTCCACATTTATTCATTTCCACATTTATTCATTTCTACATTTCTTTATTTCTACATTTCTTTATTTTTACATTTATGTATTTCTACATTTCTTTATTTCTACATGTAATAGGGCCCGAGCACCGATGGTGTGAGGACCCTATTGGAATTGCACCATTTATTATTAGGGCCCGAGCACTGATGGTGTGAGGACCCTATTGGAATTGCTCCGTTTCTTCTTCTTCTTCTTCTTCTTCTTCTTCTTATTATTATTATTATTATTATTATTAGGGCCCGAGCACCGATGGTGTGAGGACCCTATTGGAATTGCTCGGCCTATCATTCTTCTTCTCCGAAATGAATCGCATTTTTGAGGGCCTAAACATGCTCGAAAACTCATGAAACTTTGCACACGCGTCAGAAGTGGTGAAAATTTACGTCTGATATGGGTTTCAGAATTAGGTGTGGCAAAATGGCTCGATAGCGCCACCTACAAAATTTCACTTAAGCGCTGTTTGCGTTACATTTCACGTACAAGTATGAAATTCAGTAGACACATGTAACAGCCCAGCACCTACAAAAAAGTCCCTGGCAGCAAAATCTGAAAACCAACAGGAAGTGAGATATTTTGAATTTTCTCTGCAGTTTTTGCCATTTGCAGATGTTGTACTTTAACGAACTCCTCCTAGAGATATAATCGGATCAACATCATATTTGGTCAGTCTAATTTAAAGGCCTTGGCGATGTTAAATTGCAAAGATTTTGAGTTTTCCCTGAAGAGCGTGTCCGTGGCGGCCTCACAAAGTTCGATGTTTCTCCATGAAACAGGAAGTTGTTGTAACTCGGACATACAATGTCCGATCTGCCCCAAACTTCACATGTTTTATTAGAGTCCTGGCCTGAAGACATCTACATGCCAATATTCCGTTACAGTCATAGCGCCACCTGCGGGCAACAGGAAATTACATGTTTTACATTGTGATTAACTCCTCATAGAGATTTAACCAGAACAACATCATATTTGGTCAGTCTGATCTTAAGGCCTTGGTGATGTTAAATTGTGAAGATCTTGAGTTTTCGCTGAAGGGCGTGTCAGTGGCGGACTGACAAAGTCTGATGTTTCGCCTCCGAAATGAATTGCATTTTTGAGGGCCTAAACATGCTCGAAAACTCATGAATCTTTGAACATGCGTCAGAAGTGGCGAAAATTTACATCTGATATGGGTTTCAGAATTAGGTGTGGCAAAATGGCTCGATAGCGCCACCTACAAAATTTCAAAGAAGCACCCCTCCTGCTACGTTTCACGTACATGTATGAAATTTGGTACACACATGTAACAGCCCAATACCTACAAAAAAGTGACCTGACCTAAACACATCTATATGACAATATTCAGTTAGTCATAGCGCCACCTGCTGGCAACAGGAAATTAAATGCTTTACACTGTAATGCACTCCCAGAAATATATTAAAATATGCCGTGAAGTACCAAACATGCTAGAAACACATTAAATTATGCAACACTTGGCTAAGTGCTAATGTATGCGATTAATGCCACGAAACAGGAAGTTCTTGTAACTCAGGCATACAATGTCCGATCTGCCCTAAACTTCACTTGTTTGATAATAGTCCTGACCTGAAGACATCTACTTGGCAATATTCAGTTACAGTCAAAGCGGCACCTGCTGGCAGCAGGAAGTGTGGCACATCGAAATTACTTTGCTGTATTTCTCCTATATTTAACCGCTTAAATGCATGTCACCCACTATTCGCTGTTTTCTTGAGGGTGCGAGGGCCCTTTCATCGCTGCTTGCAACTTTAATTAGGGCCCGAGCACCGATGGTGTGAGGACCCTATTTGAATTGCTCCGTTTATTATTATTATTATTAGGGCCCGAGCACCGATGGTGTGAGGACCCTATTGGAATTGCTCCGTTTATTATTAGGGCCCAAGCCCAAAGGGCGAAGGCCCTATTGTTCCCCTAAGGATTATTATTATTAGGGCCCAAGCCCAAAGGGCGAAGGCCCTATTGTTCCCCTAAGGATAATTATTAGGGCCCGAGCACCTATGGTGTGAGGACCCTATTGGAATTGCTCCATTTATTATTATTATTAGAGCCCGAGCACCGATGGTGTAAGGACCCTATTGGAATTGCTCCGTTTATTATTATTATTATTATTATTATTATTATTATTAGGGCCTGAGCACCGATGGTGTGAGGACCCTATTGGAATTGCTCAGCCTATTATTATTCTTCTCCCAAATGAATCGCATTTTTGATGGCCTAAACATGCTCAAAAACTCATTAAACTTTGCACACACGTGAAAAGTGGTGAAAATTTACGTCTGATATGGGTTTCAGAATTAGGCGTGGCAAAATGGCTCGATAGCGCCACCTACAACATTTCAACGAAGTGCCCCTCCCGCTACGTTTCACGTACAGGTGTGAAATTCGGTAGACACATGTAAAAGCCCAATACCTACAAAAAAGTCTCCTGGTATGAAATCTGAAAACCAACAGGAAGTGAGATATTTTGAATTTTCTTTGCAAAATTGTTGCAAATTTTGCCATTTCCAGACGTTGTACTTCAACGAACTCCTCCTAGAGATTTAATCAGATCAACATCATATTTGCACAGTCTAATCTAAAGGCCTTTGCGACATTAAATTGAGAAGATCTTGAGTTTTCCCCAAAGGGCGTGTCCGTGGCGGCCTGACAAAGTTCGATGTTTTGCCATAAAACAGGAAGCTGTTGTAACTCGGTCATACAATGTCCGATCTGCCCCAAACTTCACATGTTTGATAAGAGTCCTGGCCTGAAGACATCTACATGCCAATATTAGTTAGTCATAGCGCCACCTGCTGGCAACAGGAAATGGCATGCGTTACACTGTAATTCACTCCCAGAAACTCATTTAAATATGCCATGAAGTACCAAACATGCTAGAAACACATTTAATCATACAACTCATTGCTAAGTACTAACGTATGCGATTAACGCCATAAAACAGGAAGTTGTTGTAACTCGGTCATACAATGTCCGATCTGCCCCAAACTTCACATGTATTATTAGAGTCCTGGCCCGAAGACATCTACACGCCAATATTCAGTTATAGTCATAGCGCCACCTACTGGCAACAGGAAATGGCATGTTTTACACTGTGATTAACTCCTCATAGTGATTTAACCAGATCAACATCATATTTGGTCAGTCTAATCTAAAGGCCTTTGCGACGTTAAATTGTGAAGATCTTGAGTTTTCGCTGAAGGGCATGTGCGTGGTGGCCTGTCAAAATCTGATGTTTCGCCATGACACAGGAAGCTGTTGTAAGTCAGGCATACAATGTCCGATCTGTCCCAAACTTCATATGTTTGATAATAGTCCTGGCCTGAAGATATCTACATGGCAATATTCATTATAGTCAAAGCGCCACCTGCTGGAAACAGGAAATGGCATGCTTTACACTGTAATTCACTCCCAGAAACACGTTTAAATATGCCATCATGTCCCAAACATGCTAGAAACACATTAAATCAAGCAAAGCTTGGCTAAGTGCTAACGTACGTGATTTACGCAACGAAACAGGAAGTTGTTGTAACTCAAGCATACAATGTCCGATCTGCCCCAAACTTCACTTGTTTGATAATAGTCCTGGCCTGAAGACAACTACATGCCAATATTCGGTTACAGTCAAAGCGCCACCTGCTGGCAGCAGGAAATGTGGCACATTGTAGTGACTTTGCCATATTTCTCCTATATTTACCGGCTTAAATGCATGTCGCCCACTATTCGCTGTTTTCCTGAGGCCACCGGGTGGCGGTGCTCCCGTGTGCGAGGGCCCTTTCATTGCTGCTTGCAGCTTTAATTTATTTTTACATTTATGTATTTTTACATTTCTTTGTCCGTAGGGTAATGAGGAGGGCGTGGTTTGCCTCAGACGCGTTGAAGCGTTGAGGGCACAGTGACACCTTGTGGTGTGGCCGAAATACAATAAGTATAGCCTACTGACGTTGATAGGTGCTGTTTGAAAGAGGATGATGCATCTGTGTATGTTTAATGCATGGCGTGTGTGTTTCACCAGCTCCATTTCCATGGGCACATTTGATTTATCTAATTCTGGATATTTCCAGTTGATAACTTAACTGGCCTAAGACCTAAGACGTGTGATTAATAATAAGACCACACCAAGAAAAACCCATTATACTCAGTGATGCTGTGACTGTCCACACGTGAAATGACGGGACAAAATGTTCTACTGTAACCGACGCCTCATTCTATTTTGGATCTTTGAAATATGTGTTGTATTTTAAGAGTTTGTCACATGTTGTGCATGTACAAATAGGAAATATGAATGTGAAGTGAATTTGTGAAGTAAACAGACCAGACGATGTTCTACGGCCATGTCCGGAATAAAGAGTAGCCTATCCATGTCACACAGTAAGATTTAAGATTTTGGCCATATACCTATCCAAGTCATTCATCACAGACAGTATCAACATCAGTAGGCTATACTTATTGTATTTCGGCCACACCACAAGGTGTCACTGTGGCCTCAACGCTTCGCCCTCACCTACTCTGAGCTCGATTGCTATGTCTGAGGTAAACCACGCCCTCCTCATTACCCTACGCACAAAAAAAGTAAAAGTACATAAATGTAAAAATAAATAAATGTAGAAATAAATAAATGTAAAAATAAATAAATGTAGAAATAAATAAATGTAGAAATGAATAAATGTGGAAATAAATAAAAATAGAAATGAATAAATGTATAAATAAATGTGGGAAAAAATAAATATATACATAAATAAGGAAATAAATGTATAAATATTTATTTATTTTTGTTTTTTTGCTTTTCTATGTATATTTATTTATATATTTATTTATTTATTTTTGCTTTTTTACATTTCTTTGTATATTTATTTATGTATTTATTTATTTTTAATTTTGGCAGCTGTGGAATTCCATAGGTTTGTACGGTTCGTAACGTATATTCATAGATTAATTGCAAAGTTTAACCATCATAGAGTGAAAGTACCTGTAACTATCATTTGCACGTGTTTGTGTCCTGTCAGTTTAAACATTCAAGAGAGTGTATAAATAATTTAAAGTACAAGAGAAGTCAATTCGGAACTCACATGAACACCGAATTCAGTACTCTTTCTCGTCTTTTTTACTTGAACGGACACATTCGTAATTGGCATAATTGATTACGTCAATGTGTCGTAACTAAGGTTGGGTATCGTTTGGGTTTTTTACGATACCGGTGCCAAACCGATACTTTTAAAATGGTACCGGTTCCTGAATGGATACTTTATAAAAAAAATTAAAAAAAATAGAGCCACAAAACAGCGGTGGATAACATTAAAGAATTTATTTATTTTTTTCAATAAAAAGCCAATCTTTAAAATGAACAATTTATTAAAAGTTTAAAGTACACTTAAATATATAAATATAAATAAATACAAAACACAACAAATTTACTTAAATTCACAATAAACCCTAAGCCACATAACCCAACTACAACAGGCCTAATTTAACACTAATTAACAGTTACAGTACTAATAACAGCAAAGTAGTCTGTATTCTTGGTATGCTACAAATCAGCTTCAAGTTTCAGCAATTCCTTTGCAGAAATATGACCATATTGTTTCCATGGCGATGCGTCATGCTTCTCACGTGACACACAGCAGTCACAATAGCGCTGCATGACAGATGTATCGGTTTTATTTCTTTTTTTCTTTTTTATTCAAAATATTCACAAACTTGTTAACCATGTCATGAACTATCTGATATTCTGATTTTCAAATATGTGTAAGTGTATTGTGTCATTTAAAACCCTTTATAATGATCATGTTAGTTGATCTATAATGCACGATGGGTGCCGCCATGCCAGTTTTCAATTCAGAGAATCGGATCTGTTGGATTTACATCATGTAAATTCATCCACGTCTCACGAAATACATGAAAGTAAGTGACAGGTGAACTAGGAGAAGAATAGAATAAACGATATAGTTAACTCTATAATGTGTATCTGATATAAATAAGACACATATTGCCGCTTCCATAGACATCAGTGTGTATTTTTTGCTAGTACATATGTGCATTTAAATGTCTGAAACCTAAAATAAACATTATGTGGTTGAAAACACTTAATAGTTGTGATATGTGACTGGCTTGGTGCCAGCCAAAGTGCAAAAGCACGTTTGAATTTAAATGGCACCAAAATCTGTGTTCTGATTCGGTCCGGGGACTGGTGCCATATTGGCATCGGGTTTTGGTAACCAACCCTAGTTGTAACAGCCCTAATTGGAGCAGGAAAGGACCATAAACTGGGACTTGAACACTGGTTGTGATGTCCTCCAAAGATGTGAACCCAAAGATGTGCACATGATTGAGCCCTGCCCCCAACACCCTAATGGCAAAACATTCTAAGGCAAACCATATGTATGAAAACACAGACTGAATTCCACCCCATGGTGCATTCTAGACATCATGTAATGTAGAGTGCCAGCATTACCATTAGCACATCAGAGACAGAGCTGGATATTAATGGATACCATCATCATTGCATTGGCATCTCAGCACAGCCTTGATCCCCCTGAGCTCCAGATAAAATCACGCTATGCTCAGAGCAGACCCATTGTTTTCTGGGATTATGGGGGATTACACATAGAAGCCAATGAAAGAGAAGGTTTGAGAGCGATGACCTTGCCAACAGATCAGGATGAGCCGGATATGTTGTATTCATTCCAAAGGAAGGAATTAATTCGATTAGTAGTAATGAATGCAGTGGAGTTTGTGGAAAGAATGAAATCTTGAATTTTGTGGGTTCACAGGATTTCGGCATGATAATTTAACCTACTGCCTCCTTAGATAGACCTCAATGTCTATGAGACCTAAATAGCTAAAAAGTGTAATTCTAGCTAAGAAGTGTAACGCTCAACTACCTGTTTTATTGAATCAAATTCTTTTTAAAGCAAATTATAATTAAATTTACTGTTACATAAGATTACAAATCTCCCCACATATTATTGACCCCTATGACATTTCTGCTAAAATTAAATTTTTGGCAGAAATACACATTTAACATTAAACAAAGCTTCAGAACAAAATATTAATGGCAGAATTTTATGCACAGGCCTTTTGTCCAATACAGTGTTGCATAGAGTGAAAATATACAACAGGGCTATAGATCCCAACAGTCAGGTATCGGAAGGACAAATCCCATACATTTTCTCCATAAATAAATATATTTTTGACAATTTTTAACTTTTCAACAAAGACCTAACATGAGTTCTGAGGTTATTGAAATCATTAGTGTAATTTCAACTTAATACCAGTACTGAAATATAGTAATACTTCAGTCACACTACATCTAAATGAACACACATGTACCATCTACCTTATTTTGCAAAGCAGAAGCTATTTTCTGTGAATATGTGAGACTTACAATTCATTAGCCGGCATCAGTAAATAACTAGAAGAATAACAAAGTGCAGTAACCGATAAAAATATTTGCCCTATACAAACCAGTGCATTTATAATTACGATAATACATTAAAAAAGGATAAGAAATACCAGTTTGCGTTATCAAGCAGAATGACAAGCTGTTTTGTACAGCTAAAAATAACTAGAATAACTAGACACATTCAATTTATAAATGGCAGTGTCCGCTCTTACAATGAAAATAAGGGGGATACTATTAAACAAGCATCAATTGACTGACAACACAAGTTGAAAAAACACTAAGAAATGAGCCTCATGTATAAATGTCTAAGAACCTGAGCATAACAAACATAACTAGACATCAGCAACTCAAGTTATTTGGAAAATATAAGGTCACCAGTAAATAATGTATATAAATTCCGCTCATCTGTCGAATATGCTGTTTCCCTTTCAGTCGGTCACGTTCAATGTACATCGGAACTGACCGACGAATTAGGGATCGCTTTCAGAGACCAATCTACTTTGAGTGTAACTAAACGAGCCAATGAACATTGACATGCGGTTCACGCATTCCACGCTCCTCCCTGCAGCGTGGGTATAAACAGGAAGTGGAAGCGCTGCATCTTTGCTTTCTGCTTCGGAGCCGAACGACTGCTGTTTCTTCAGTTTTGTTGTTTTTCTACGAGAGAGTAATCAACGAGTCTGCTCTGGGAAGGGACGCTCTGGATCTGGTGCGGGTGTTACAGCACGAACAGCGGTGGTCGCGTCACGGTGACATTAACAGTTGTTTTCACAGCTCAGAGCTGGGCGTCTTCAATGAGAGTGAGTGCTCACAACAGGCTTGCACTACTGAACTGTTGTGAGCCGTGGACATTTCCCCTGTGTGCTTTAGCACCTATCAGAGCTGTTTTTCCTTTCTAAAAGAGCTACACGGTTTGACCCTGTGTCTTTTTCAAGATGTCATTCAAACCGTGTGTTTCTGGATGTGGTCGGTATTTGTCCCCAGTTGATGGTCACGATCGCTGTCTCTCGTGTCTGAGCTTCCGAAAGAGCGTGCTGGTCCTTCCCATGGGCAGCCAGTCATTTCTTTTGGGGCTCCGACTGAGGATCTTATGTCGATCGCTGCATCGGAGGGCGAGCTAATGTCCTGTGGAGATGAGAATTCGGGTGTGGTAGCGTTGCCCGAGTCTGATCCAGAGCTCACGGCTATGCTTTCCTGGGCCGTCGCAAGTGTCGGGCTTGAGTGGAACCCTCCACTGTGTCCCGAACTTTCGCGGTTGGACGATTGGTTTCTCGGGGCGGCCCGTGCTGGTTCTCAGCGCCCCGCCCCGGTGCCTTTCTTCCCGGAAGTGCATCAGGAGATTACCAAATAGTGGACGGCACCCTATAGTGCCCAAAGCTGGTCTGGTGACTCCTCCGTCCTCACTACCCTCGATGGCGGCGCGGCTAAGGGGTACGTGGAGATCCCCCCAGTGGAGCGGTCTGTGGTGATGCAGCTGTGTCCCAAGACCGCTACCTCTTGGCGGGGTAATCCGCGTCTCCCCTCCCGGGCATGTAAGTTCTCGTCCGCACTGACGAGCAAGGCTTACACAGCCTGTGGAGAAGCTGCGTCATCTTTGCATGCCATGGCGCTCCTGCAGGTCTACCAGGCCAAAGCGCTCAAGGAACTGCACGAGGGTAGTTCCGACCCAGGGGTTATGCAGGAACTGTGTACCGCGACGGACCTCGCCCTCCGGGCGACGAAAGTCACCGCACGCTCCCTGGGTCGGGCGATGTCCACACTTGTGGTCCAGGAACGCCACCTGTGGCTGAACCTGGCGGATATGCGTGAGACCGACAAAGTACGGTTTCTCAACGCCCCTGTCTGCCAGGCCGGCCTCTTCGGCGACGCCATCGAGAGCTTCGCCCAGCAGTTCTCGGTGGCCCAGAAGCAGACGGAGGCGATCAAGAATATCCTGCCCCGGCGACCTGCTGCTGCCTCCACCCAGTCGCCGGCTGCAGCACCTCCGCCTGCTCGTCACCGAGGGCGTCCCCCTGCGTCCGCCTCCGCCCCTGCTAAGCCTAAGCAGCAGCCTCCACCTGGCAAGCAGGGTGCCGGGCGTAGGGGTACTGCCCAACCAGTCCAGGGTCCCGCAAAGTCCGCCGGCAAGCGCAAGGGCAAGCGGCCCTGAGACGGGCAGCCAGGGAGAAGAGGAGCTGCTCCAGGGGAGGTGGTGTCCACACCCCTCCTCCCCCCGGAGGAGGACCGGGGGGAGAATGTTACCACTGGTCGTCACAACATCCTGCCCACATTCTCAATAAAAGAGCAGTTTCCTCCCTCCCTGGGCCCCAAGAGGGCCAGGTTGGCAGTGTGCGACGCCCCCGGGCCTCGCCACTCCTTTCCTCCCCTCTCCCCCTCGCCAGGGGGCAGCAGTATGGGCACCGAGGACGCCCCCGGGCCTCCTCACCCATACTCTGCCCCACCCTGGAGTACTCAGACAACACTCCGGGCCGCCTCCGGGCCTCCCGAGTCGGGTCTGTCTACTCCACTTCGCTGCCCCACCCCGGGTACGTCTGTGGTGCCGTTGGTCCCGCTTGTTCGGTCTCTGGGAGCCTGGCTAGGTCTCCCCAGGCCGTCTCGCTGGCTCATCCGTACTATCAGACTCGGCTACGCGATTCAGTTCGCGCGCCGGCCGCCCAAGTACAGGGGCATCCTCTTCACCACCGTGCGGAGCTGCGATGCCCATGTCTTGCGGTCCGAGATCGATGTCCTGCTGGCGAAGGACGCGATCGAGCCGGCTCCTCCTGCCGATATGAGGTCGGAGTTCTACAGCCCCTACTTCATTGTACCCAAGAAAGGGGGTGGGTTAAGACCAATCTTGGACCTGCACATTCTGAATCGGGCCCTGCACAAGCTCCCGTTCAAAATGTTAACGCAGAAACGCATTTTCGAATGCATCCGTCCCCGAGATTGGTTCGCAGCGATCGACCTGAAGGACGCGTACTTTCATGTCTCCATTCTCCCTCGACACAGACCGTTCCTACGCTTTGCGTTCGAGGGGAGGGCATATCAGTACAAAGTCTTGCCCTTCGGGCTGTCCCTGTCGCCTCGCGTCTTCATGAAAGTCGCGGAGGCAGCCATTGTTCCGCTCAGAGAACGCGGCGTTCGGATTCTCAACTATCTCGACGACTGGCTCATATTGGCCCAGTCCCGGGATCAGTTGTGCGAACACAGGGACCTGGTGCTCCGTCACCTCAGCCTGTTGGGCCTTCGGGTCAACCGAGAGAAGAGCAAACTCTGTCCCACACAGAGGATCTCTTATCTCGGTATGGAGCTGGATTCGGTCAACCGGACAGCGCGCCTCACAGAGGAGCGAGTCCGGTCAGTGTTGAACTGCTTAAATACGTTCAAAGGCAGGACAGCGGTCCCACTGAAATATTTTCAGAGGCTCCTGGGGCATATGGCATCTGCAGCCGCGGTAACGCCGCTCGGATTGCTTCATATGAGACCGCTTCAATGCTGGCTTCACGACCGAGTCCCGAGATAGGCGTGGCAGAGCAGCAAGTACCGGGTCTCAGTTACTCCTTACTGTCGCCAAACCTTCAACCCCTGGGCGGACCCTTCGTTTCTACGGGCGGGAGTGCCCTTAGAACAGGTGTCCAGGCATGCTGTGGTCTTCACGGATGCCTCATCCACGGGCTGGGGGGCCACGTACAACGGGCACACAGTTTTGGGTCTGTGGACGGGGCCCCAACTGCGTTGGCACATCAATTGCCTAGAGTTATTGGCAGTACGTCTCGCCCTGGGTCGCCTCAAAAAGCCGCTACAGGGCAAGCACGTGCTGGTCCGTACGGACAGCACTGCGGCCGTTGCGTACATCAACCGTCAGGGTGGTCTACGCTCCCGTTGCATGCTCCAACTCGCCCGCCATCTCCTCCTGTGGAGTCAGAAGCGTCTGAGGTCGCTTCGGGCCATTCACATCCCAGGTGCGCTGAACCAGACAGCCGACAAGCTCTCTCGTCAGTCGACACCTCCGGGAGAGTGGCGACTCCACCCCCGGAGTGTCCAGCTGATATGGGACCTCTTCGGAGCCGCGCAGGTAGACCTGTTTGCCTCTCCGGACTCGACCCATTGCCAGTTATACTATTCCCTGACCGGGGGCACCCTCGGCATGGATGCACTGGCGCACAGCTGGCCCCGGGACCTACGCAAATATGCGTTTCCCCCAGTGAGCCTTCTTGCACAGACACTGTGCAAGGTCAGGGAGGACGAGGAGCAGGTCTGTTAGTTGCGCCCTACTGGCCCAACCGGACCTGGTTCTCCGAACTCACACTCCTCGCGACAGCCCCTCCCTGGCCGATCCCCCTGAGGAAGGACCTGCTTTCTCAGGGGCGGGGCACTCTATGGCACCCGCGTCCAGACCTCTGGAAACTCCATGTCTGGTCCCTGGACGGGACGCAGAGGTTCTAGGTGGCCTACCACAAGCTGTGGTAGACACCATGACTTCTGCTAGAGCCCCCTCTACGAGGCGCCTCTACACGTTGAAGTGGAACCTGTTCGTTGAGTGGTGTTCTTCCCGCCGGGAAGACCCCCAAAGGTGTTCGGTTAATGTCGTGCTTTCTTTCCTGCAGGATGGGCTGGAGCGAAGGCTGTCTCCCTCCACCCTCAAAGTGTACGTCGCCGCAATAGCGGCGTATCACGATGCAGTGGAAGGTAAGTCCTTAGGGAAGCACGACTTAATCGTCAGGTTCCTCAGAGGTGCGAGGAGACTGAATCCTCCTCGTCCAACCTCGATACCCTCTTGGGACCTAGCCCTGGTGCTCAGAGCACTTCAGGGTCCTCCCTTTGAGCCTTTGCAGTCTGCAGAGTTAAACATCCTGTCCATGAAGACAGTGCTCCTGACTGCATTGGCCTCAATCAAGAGGGTAGGGGACCTGCATGCACTTTCGGTCAACTAATCGTGCCTAGAATTTGGGCCGGCCAACTCTCACGTTGTCCTGAGACCCCGGCCTGGATATGTGCCCAAGGTTCCTACCACTCCCTTCCAGGATCAGGTGGTGAACCTGCAAGCGCTGCCTTCGGAGGAGGCAGACCCAGCCCTAGCTTTGCTCTGTCCCGTCCGCGCCCTCCGTGCCTACGTGGACCGAACTCAAAGCTTTAGAACCTCAGAGCAGCTCTTCGTCTGTTACGGAGGCCAGCAGAAGGGAAAGGCTGTCTCCAAGCAGAGGTTAGCCCACTGGATAGTGGATGCTATCGTCTTGGCTTACCAGTCCCAAGACGTGCCTTGCCCGTTCGGGGTGTGAGCGCACTCCACAAGGAGTGTAGCTTCCTCCTGGGCGCTGGCCCAAGGCGCCTCGCTGACAGATATATGTAGAGCTGCGGGCTGGGTGACACCTAACACGTTCGCTAGATTATATAGCCTCCGTGTAGAGCCGGTATCTTCCCGCATCCTCGCCCCCAGTGGCCAGTAGCGCTAAGTACCCGTTCTAGTGTCGGCTTGCAACGCCACTCCCGCCCTCTGGGCCGGATACGTGCGTCTATTATCTCCAGTTGTGTTCCCCGGAAACGGCTAACCCTGTCGAGCTCCTCCGTCACCCCTTCGGTGTCAGACGTTGTGGCCGTCTGACGCCAGGCCTGCACCCGTATGCTTGTCGAACGTGTGTGTAGGCTGGGTGCCATATGTAGCGGTTCCCTAACGGCAACCCCATATGTGTATTCTCCACGGTACCAGCTACCCTATTGGCTAGCCCCGTGTCTTTCCCTTGACAGAGCCCGCTCTGTCGTCTCTGGTGGTGTTCTTTCCCCCCTGGGACCAGGTTGGATCCACCCCAGAGACTGCCATATGTAGTACTACCCTGATAGGTTAGTCCTTATGTGTATTCGCCACCTCTCCTTCCTCTGAAGGACGTGGCTCCGCAGCGTACCATCTCCACGAGACGGGCACGCTTTCCCAGCATTATCCAATAGTCACACTGAGTGGGTCTTGCAGGAACAGCAGTGACTGACCTTCCCTGCCCAGAGCCCTGACTTCCACTCCAACATAGGTGTGGTCCAGTGAGCTCAGGCAGGGCGCTGGAAGGGCCAGCATCCCTGGCGTGTTGGTAGGGATCCCAATTCGTCGGTTACGTCCGACGTACGTCGAACGTGACCGACTGAAAGGGAACGTCTCGGTTACGTATGTAACCCTCGTTCCCTGAAGGAGGGAACGGAGACGTACGTCCCGTCGCCAGGTGCTGTGCTTCAGCTGAAGGCCCGAGTCACTCGTCTCGGCTCCTCAGTTGAAAAGCGATATGCGGTGCTTCCACTTCCATATTTATACCCGCGATGCGGGGCGGGTCGTGGAATGCGTCAACCGCATGCCAATCCTCATTGGCTCGTTTTTAACACTCGAAGTAGATTGGTCTCTGAAAATAGATCCCAATTCGTCGGTCAGTTCCGACGTATGTCTCCGTTCCCTCCTTCAGGGAACGAGGGTTACATACGTAACCGAGACATTTTCTTCTAAGAGAGTCGAGAAATAAGCAGATCTAGCAGTTTTTACGGCCTTTCTGTATGCAATCATGCTCTCTTTCCACGAAATGCGAAAAACTTCCAGTTTTGTTTTCTTCCAGCTGTGCTCCATTTTTCTGGCTGCTTTTTTAAGGGCCCGGGTGTGCTCATTGTACCACGGCGTTGGACTGTTTTCTTTAATCTTCTTTAAGCGCCGGGGAGCAACTGTGTCTAAAGTGCTGGAAAAGAGAGAGTCTGGAAAATCAGCAAATTCTCTGGTAAAGTCTGTATGGTGCCCTGGTGGCCTGTATACAGTAGCCAGCACAAATGTCAAACGGGATTTATCAATTTCACTACATAACGTTACATAAAGCACCAAAACTTCAAAGGAATTATATTTGAAACTAGACTTCTGAGTAATACCGAAGATATTATTATAAATTACAGCAACACCTCCCCTTTCAGACGCAGCTTGTGTTTATAACAATAATCTTGGGGGGTGGACTCATTTAAAATAATGTAATCGTCAGGTTTTAGCCAGGTTTCTGTCAAACACAGCACATCTAGGTTATGCTCTGTAATCATATCATTAACAATAAGCGCGTTTGTGGAAAGGGATCGAATATATTCAGCAGCCCGAGCTTTATCATTTGATCATCTTTATTATATCTGTTGTTTATTTGTTGGACATCAATTACATTTTTACCGTTGAATGGTTTTGATGGTTTTTTGTATTTACTAATTCGTGGAACAGACACAGTCTCTATGTGATAATATATAGGTGAAAGAGTCTCTATGTGCTGGGATTTATCTGACTTCTGTGACGTGAGACAGCTAGCAGGCGGTCGGGTAAGCCAGTCCGTCTGCTTCCTGACCTGGGCCCCAGTTAGTCAATGTTTAGCTCTGAGACTATGTGCCAAATTACTAGAGAGAAGAGCGGCACCATCCCAGGAAGGATGAATACCATCTTTTTTCAACAGGTCAGGTCTGCCCCAAAAGCTTTTCCAATTGTCTATGAACCCTATGTTATTTTGCGGACACCACTTAGACTACCAGCCATTGAGTGATGATAGTCTGCTAAGTAACTCTTCACTCCTTTTAACGGGGAGGGGACCAGAGCAAAAATATCTTAATATCTGCTAACTCTTTATTGTGATGGTCCTCCAAAAGACATTCTACTGACTTTAAGTAACTTTGCAAGTACGTCAACTTATTCTAACCATACCAGTCTACTAATACTCTACTAACACTCTAATGAGAGTTAGTAGACATGTAGTTGCAACGTTACTTATAGTCAACAGAATGTGTTAAAGGGACCATCAAAATAAAGTGAAACCAATTATTTATATTGTAATAAAAAGTGGGAAAATTATCTGAAAAAAAAAAAAAAAAAAAAAAAATTAGAAAGTCAAGGCAATGAATAAAAAACATTTAGTGCTAAAGCCCCAGAAGTCCACCCTTTGTGACACCTATGGTTAAGCAGCCCGTTTTACTGCTGATTTGTTGAAAACGGAAAATCGTTTTTTAGACCCTATATTCGTGAAGTTACTCAAATAAACATTGGGTAAATAGGTGCAAAATAAATTTTAAGGGGAAATTATATTGGAGTACGACTAATCTCTTCGAAGTGCAGCTCTTTGTGTAGGTCAAAGAGCAATTCTTCATGTGTCATTCCAATGCCCAGGTTGCATTTGTGAGGTCTGCACACATCTTCACCTCGACAGGTGCTCGTCCTGCTGGGAGCTTCTCTTGATGTGGTAACCTGTTACTGTGAAAATCATTTCAGTGTGCTTCCATTAGCAGGGTGTGAGGCACTGTGGGAAATATTACAATCCCTAATCTCTCCACAGTCTCTCACATCTTTAAATAAGTCTTGGAAAACTTCTCAACCTCAAAAGACAATTGGCTCCATCACCATCCAACTATAGATTAGTACAGTGTGTTGGGGGGTATTACACCTGGTCACTTAGCTATCCATTCATGAAAAGACGCATTTGAGATAGACAAGAATCTCACAAGTCACAACTGAGAGAGTTACCATGGATGAAACACTTAGATGAAACAAGCTGTGAAACTCAAATATTAATGGCCGTATGGGAAAAAAGGTGATGATACACGGGGCAACTTTTTGAGCAGTGAGTGAGGTCAATGTACAATGTACACGATCTGGCATAGTTTACACAAGCGCCGGAAGTGATCTCTCGCGCGTATCTCTACGCCAGATCGTGTACATTGACCTCACTCACCGGAAGTGATCGCGCGCTGAATTCTGTCAGACTGACAGACTGCAACAGTTGGAGTTAAAAATCTTCATTTGTGTTCTACTGAAGAAACAAAGTCACCTATATCTTGGATGCCCTGGGGGTAAGCAGATAAACATCAAATTTTCATTTTTGGGTGAACTATCCCTTTAAGGAACTGGCTTTTGATAGTTTAAAGGATGTTACAAAAGGTTAACAGTATGGAAAATTATAGTGACATAGAAAAAAAATACAAACTTATTACTAATTAAAACAATATTCCCAAAACATTTTTGCCACAGTAAATTTTAGTGAATTTAACGCTCAAGCCCCATTCATTGTAACTGCATGGAAAATAGTAAAGAATTTCTCTTTTTATGTTCCATGGAAGAGAAAGTCATACAGGATTCATAAGGCATGACATAAACGAGAATTGCTGTTGGAGGCAAGCCAACCCGATCACAGCAATTTGTTCGTATTTTACGAGGTGGCTAATTCGTACGAATTTGTACGCCCTCACTCATATGAAATGCTAAATCGTACGTATTTGACAAGTTCAAGTCACTTCGTATGATTCCGTACGAATTACCTACCCCGAACCCCACTCCTAAAACGTACCCATCACTGCAGTATAGACATACGAGTGAGGTCGAATATAACGAATTGGTCATGAGATAGCGTTGGGCAAGCTAATACTTTTAGTTTAATTCTAATCAGAACAGAAATCAGTGAATAGGCTATAAGACTTCTTTTACAAACATTGTCCATTTTTCCTTGAAAATTCTAAAAGAACCATTAACATAGCCACTAAAGTATCGGAATCATTAATTGGAATTGGAAGCAGAATCATTTAATTTCTCACTATTCTTATCCTGAGATATGATTTAAGGAGGATTCTTAGGTCAGATTGCTTTCAAGATTGCACTTCCAGTTCTGTATGCAACCTCTCCGTGGATTCCCAGAAATAGAGGCCCTAGAGGTGGAAAGATACAAGGTAGGAAGCTCTGGGTTGTGTGGACGCTCATGGGATTCACTGGGCTCTGCTCCGTTTGTCACAGGAGAACCGGTACTATCACTGGCACATGATTAATGAAGCAGGTGCTCTACCTAAAGGGCAGGTTACTCAAACCCCATTCCAGACCAAGAATTGCCTATTCCGCATAGTAGAGGATTTCAATTGCCATGCCCTAATCAGGAGAACTCCCCGATGGCTTTGTGGGAAGCTGAAAACGTATTAATTTCGCTCTCTTTTGGAGAATTTTACCATCCAGTCAATTGAAGTTACAGGAAGTGTATTAGCAATTTAATGGCCTTTAAGGCTGATAGGTTAGAGAGAAGACTTCACAGCTGCTTTAGACCTGAAGACAAGCTCAATAAAAGATGTTCCCCTGACACTCTAAACAATCTCAGCGCTCTTGGCAAATGACTACTTTCAGAGACCTCCTCACGTCTCGCTAGTGGAGTTCTGTCACTAACATGCAGATTAAAACCCTGATATATCAGTATTGCGCTGCTCTAATCACCTATTTGAGAATTCTGTCGGGTTTGCTAGACATATACTACATTTCTAATGTTAAAGACCTTTCATTGCTTTAACAAGAGAGATCATTTGAACACATAATACTCAATATTGCTTGTTTTGTATGTTTATATTGTTTATATTGTTCTAATTGAAAGTTGTGGTTTTCAGTTTAAACATGTTTTGTTCCCGTAGTGAAAAATAAATATACCAAAAATAAATTTATTTTATGCTAAGTATACTACAAATACATTTACATATTTATGTACTTAACATAAATACCCTGCAATTGTACTTTCGGTATACTAAATTGATATACTTAAAGTCTGCTAAATTGGAAGAACAAATTTTATACTTAATGCACTTTAATTATCCGGAAGTAGTGCTGAGGTCCAACTAAAGATATACTTAAGTATATTTGATTGTGCTAAAATGGAACTATTGCAAATATACTTTAGGTACACTTTAAATATCTCACATTTAAAGACTGATATTATACAGAGATCATACTATCCTTTCTAATAGTGATATTAAAACACATTTTAGGTTTAATATTAAGAAATGTGCATTGTACAAAAAAAGAGGTACTCCAAATAAAGTTTAATTATAATATTTATATCAGTAAGTCTCAAGATAATGTCAGTAAATAAGTTAATAGATTTGTACTATACTTAGTATGAAATAAATGTATTTTTAATACCTTTTGGTAAAGAAAGAAAGAAATAAAGAAAGACAGTCAGTAGCTCTACTGACTGCAGAACATATTGTCAGTTTTACAACAAAATTGCTTTTCTTCTAAATTTGATTTCTTTGCTTTAGATTAATGTAATTCTCTAAAATGTGAGACATTCACCATCCATAACTAATCAAGTAGTATACGGCAGTGACTGCTTTTCCAAAAAGAGTGTGAAAATGTAATTGTGTGGATTTATGATACATAAAATTCTAGCTCCGAAATTATCTTTAGCAAGACGCTCAGATATTTTAATTTAAAAATGTTTCAAATTAAATTTGCCTCTGTCATTTTCACCACATACTGTTATGCTAGCACAATAAATAATTTGAGATGTAGTGGAAATGACACTGTCATGAAAATGTTCATGACTTTCAGAAATAATTATGACCAATGTATATGCATGTATACCCAAACAGTGTTTGCAGACAAATAAACTAGTGAAAATGTGAAAACTAAGTGCTTTAATAGAGTATTTTATAAAGTTTACAGGGCCAAAAGTGCCCTTATAGTTGAATAAACCCAGATGGAATAAAACCGGTCTTTAAGGGAACGACACAGCTTTAGGTTATTATGAATAGGCTAAATCAGCACAAACGCTCTTATCAGATCATTTAAATGTATAGAATAGCCGGCACTGTGCTCTCGCACTTCATGAGGCCAAGCAATGACTGCGTATTCAATACAAATCCTGTGCCCCTCGGGGCCTGTAAGATGCTCTCGCTTGCTGCGAGACACGCATTGTTAGACTAATGAAAAGATAGGATTTGATTAAAACATTTCAAACATCATTTGGACCCTGATGCGAAGCAGAGACGCACCCCCGTTGTGGGCACTTAACTCCTGTGGTTCAGCAGCCGTGTAGACTCCCTGAGCTCAGTCCACAAATCACACTGATGGGTGTATCACGCTAGGAGGGCTCTCCGTTGCCCCTATAGCTCCGCTGGTCGTTAAAAATTAATTAGATAATGTTTTTGCAGCCTCTTGCAGGATGTTACCCTCGTAGCTTACAATTCAACTGTGAGGCAAAGCTATTTTATTACAATGGTTCATGGGGACACTCATACAGATAATACTGTGTCACAATGAGACAAGACTATATGTGAGAGAAAAAAAGAATCTCAGAAAGCTGTAAGGTTTACTGATATGAATCATAATAATAAGTTTAAATGCATTTTACTGTACTTTGAGTCTGACATGCACATCACGTCAGAATATTATAACAGACTAATCAGCTGACTCAGTAAAATGGATGAATGAATTTGAATCCTATTTACTTTTACAAATTACTTGTCTTAATATAATTAATTATAATGGCACCACATCAATAACAGTACACTATCAAGGGGTTTAGTTTTAAAAAAATATTATAAGTTTATTTTTCAAGCATTATAAAACCTGCTGTTTTAGGGATTGAAAGCAGATTTTCATTTAATTTACATATATACTGCATATTTACAATATTTTTTACAGTTTTTTACAGCTTTTAAAGAAAAGCTTTTATTGACACCAGGCCCAGCAAACGAGATATCTTAGAATGTGCCAGGCTGTGACGTCAGAGTGTGGTGAAACACCGCCTTAACAGAAAAAGAAGAACGCCTGATTCTGTAGCCCCGCCCACTGACTCGTGCCTGACATGATAAATAACATAGGCCCTACCTGGATCTAAACCGGATCGAACTTCCAAGCAATAAACAAGCGGCATAAGCTTCATTCAGATTCCAATATTATGAATGCATGGATGAACTTTATTTTTAATGAATATCAAGCTCACGTGGGGAAGACATTGCGCGTTTGTTCCTTCATTTCACCATGGATTCGTTTGTAAACAAGAGACTGGATTTGCAGACAGGAGATTACTAAATGAAGCAAGCTTGTATGAGTAAAAAATGTTTTTTTATATGTGATGGTATTGCATTGTTACAGATCGTTTGATATCTATTGATTATGTGTACGTGTCTAACTGAACATAACTTAGCACGCTGTCACAGTGCTGGAGCTTCCTTTATTTGAGGTGTTGCGCTACGATTCGTGATCACTGCTCAGACTCGGACATGTAGCCTATAGGCCAGGGCTCGCAAAGCCCAACGTCCCGGGGCTATGTGTTTTCCAGACGGGCTACCAAGTGTGTTGTTCACTCTCTCTTGACTTGATATTTGAAGGAAAAATGCAATCGCGGAAGTTTTGATCATGCTTTGATTTGTCTGACTCTGCAGTGAGGCTTGTGTGTGTGTGTGTGTTAGTTGATGCACGGTTCGCGGTTATATCCACCGATTGGGCGGGCCAAGTAATAAAGAAATAACATTCCAATTAATTGCGGGTGGATGAGAGAAAAATCATTGTGTTTGTTTGATAAAGACATTTTGCGAGCTGGGTGAATCTTTCCGGTTGCCGTTTCCCCACACTTTCAAAACAATCCCTCACGTGTACTCGCGGGGGAGCCGAAGCTCATTAAATATGCAAAGCTTATCCAATCGTAGCAGTGGGCGTTTACTTCCAAGTCTTCAGTGCGGCACGCCCATAAAAACCGAGTGTTCCAGGAGAGAGGCTCAAAACCAGGATAGAAAATAGGCTATTACTTATTCATTATGTTATGTAAAAACCACGTGAACGTCATAAGCTGACCTCAGACAACAGTATAAAAAAAAAAAAAAAAAAAATTCATGACATCTTTAAGAATTTACAATAATTCTTACAGTTACAATAAAAATGTATTAGGGGAGACCGGGGATGGTTGTAACAATTTTGACATTTCTGTCTGCATCTTGGAGTTCTTTTTAGCCAGTGCGTTCAAAATGTGATTAAAACTCTTTACAGGTCAGCTATTAAATGACATAGCTGTTATCTTTGCAGCACAAACAGAAAATGTGTGGTTTCGATTCAAACACAAGGAGTGAAATGTTACAATTCACCCCATAGTCCGGGTTAGTTGTAACAGACCCTGGGGTGAGATGTAACATTATTATATCCACCAGGGTGATATGTAACATTATGAAATAAGGATTATGACAAAAAAAAAGTTTTGAAAGTTTTTTATTCAACACAGGCTTTTTAACATAATTGATGTGTGTGCATGTGTGTAACAAAAATGAATAAAATGAGCAAAAGCTAATTTTACGTCCCTCAATTTGTCTTTCTCTTCCAAGACCTAGGCCAGGGCTGTCCAATCCTGCTCCTGGAGGGCCACCATCCTGCAGAGTTCAGCTACAACCCCAACTACACACCTGAACCAGCTAATCAAGGTCTACTAGGCATACTAGACACTTCCAGGCAGGTGTGTTGACGCAAATTGGAGCTAAACTCTGCAGGACAGTGACCCTCCTCCAGGACCGAGTTTAGACACCCCTGACCTAGGCATACTGAAATTAAAAAAACAAAACAAAAAAAGGTATAAATACAACTAAAAATGTACTTGGGGTACGCTGTAACATGCTTCATTTATGTTACAACTAACCCAGAGTCTTGCTGTTACAACTAACCCAGAGTCTTGTAGCCATGAACTAGCTCACCTTACAGCTAACAACAAAAACATTAGCACTAACAACTTGCATGAAAAATATCTACACAGACACACAATAAACATAATTTAACTTTGATGAGTTTAACTACAAAGCAGGAATTGCCATAACAAAAATAAAGGAAGTAAAAAAAGTTACTTTCTTACATCAAAATTTGATTTTCTAGTCTAAAATTTGATCTGTCTGCCACAGGGCTCAACGTTTCTCACATGTGAAATAAAGACTTAACAGAGCATGTGTGAAGTGAATCAGGTGATTTGTAACTTGTTCCTGATCAAAGAAATCAGAAGTGTTACAATTAACCCGTGTTACAACCATCCCCGGTCTCCCCTACATTAATGAGAATCTAAAAAGAATCATGAATCATGGTGGATAATGTGAATTACAGCAGAAACATAAGTAAAATACCCAGACATATCACAATGAGAATTTAGAAGGAAATGTTGGAAAATAAAATTACAATGCAAAAAAAAGCTTAACTATCCTAAAACAGCCTTAATTTTCTTTAACTTAAAATATGACTGAGGCATGTTCTTAAAAGACTCCTTAAGATTTACCCTTTCTCTCTCTTTTTTTTTATTCTCCCTCTAGATTTATTCAAATCTCATAATTTAACACTTTTAATCATGTGGTTTTAAAAGCACATAAATGCTTTTTTGACTTTTGATTAACATCCAGTGTTGGGAGAAAGAGTGTGATGAGCGTTGATTCAGGTCAGTGTGGGTACGCTTGGCCACGGTCTCGCGTGCATTCAGACCTTATTCAGTCCACTCTCATCATGCCCTGCAGTAATGCAAGCTGACATGATGTAAATGAGTTTTAAAGGTACTTGCACTGGGTGGTCATTGCTCTCTTTAGCGGTCAGATTGACCAGCTCTCCAGCTGCTGGTTTGTCTGTTAGTCTAGCCTAAACCACAACATCAAGACTTTTATTACAACCGACTGTCTCTCCTTGAAGAGAATGGGAAAGAGGGAATTGAAAGAAAAGAGAGAAAGAGAGAGAATTGCTGTAGTGATGGAAAGGAAAGTGTTGGGCAGTAAATAGCTGAACTACATTTAAAATTTTTTTTTTCAGTTTTACTTAAAAATTTCATTTTTAATTTAATATGTTACTTGCTGTTTCCTTGTAGCTGTTTGTGAAATTTACTAGCAATTTCTGAGTGATTAGTTTACCAAAAAAAAAATCTGAAAAAAAAACCTCACCCATGTGTCATTTCAAACCTGCATGATTTTCTGTCTTCCATGGGACATAACTGTTCAATAATCGACTGATCAGTTTCATGAAAGCTGAATTATTCATCCAGAAATTATTCAAAATAATAATAAAAAAAATGTTCCCACACTTTGTAACCAATAAATTCCTGATCGTGACTTTAAAATAATAATAATTAATTTATTGGGATTACACTCACAAAGAGTATTTGGACCCACTTTATTAATATAAGGTATTAACTACTATGTACTAACATTTAAATTAATCATTTGAAACAATGCACTTATTGCGTACATACATATTTTTACATTGTACTTACATTTTAAAAAATACCTGCATGTAATTACATCTGTAATTAATTCCTGTAGTAAAATTTATAATTACACTGCTGACACTTCCCTTACACCTAACCCTACCCTTAAACTTACCCGTATCCCACCTTAATATCAGCAAAAGTGTGTGCAATACAATATGAACACAATAAGTACATTGTAGTTATTTTTTGATGTAAGTACATAGTAGTTAAGGCCACCTATAAAGTGGGACCGAGTAGTAACAGATACTTTAATGGTCCTTTTTGAAGCATCCCAGTTCACTGTAATTTAATGGAAAATAGCAAACAGTCAGAATTTCTCCTTTTGTGTTCCACGGAAGAAAGAAAATGACATGGATTTAGAAGTACATCAAAGTGAACGAATTATGACATTTTTCATCACAGACTGTGATATAGTATATATAATCTGATATAATCTTTTTATCACTAAAAGATTATCAAAACACTAACAGTACGCTACCAAAAGTACCATGGTATTGGTATTTCCTCTTACCTTCAATGTATCATGGTACCCCGAAAAGAAATGTAAGTTAGATAAACGAATGTTGTGTAAATAATTATTGTACAGAGATGCTTTGTCTCTGACAGTATGCATCATTTGTTGTTGTTTTGTTTTCTAATAATCATATATTGTATTCATTTTGACTGTTTGTAATAATTCACATTTATAAAGCAATTTAAAGTACCAAGTTACTCTTTTGTTAAGCATGCAAAGGATACCAACATTTTCTGAATAGTTTGCCCAACACTGGAGCCACTATTGTCTGAATTTGTTCACATTTTGTTGCCAGTATGCTCTGCAGTGAATAAAAGCTCCAGGCAGACACATGCCAAATCCATCTACACCACTTTGTCCCTGCTGTCCTGGCTACATGTAGGCAGCCCGTCCCTACTCGCCAGAGCCGAACACAGCCATGAGCAGATGTGAAACCACACTCAGGGGAGAATTCATTTATTTGGAGCCCTAGATAAGGTCTCCTGAAGGCCTGGAAGCCATTTCCAAAATGTCCTAGTATTTACTGGGTCATTTAATACAGATGCAATAAAGCCATCATGAAATCAAAATTTACCCTATTTACTCATTTAGTACATGTTCCTGATTTTATTGTGCACAATACATCAATGCATGGTATTCAATGATTAAAAATGTTTTTATTAAACTTTAACTGAAATGTAATAACATCAATCTGAAAATACTTTCCTATTAAACTGATGTCACCTAGGCTATACCTACGTTTTAATGTTAATCAACAACCAATTAGCTATTTAGCTATTGTGTTATGCTAATCTTGTCTTATATTATCTAAAGTCTTGGAGAAATGTAATACGGGTTATGCATGCTGGAATTTCAATGCAATGAAGTTAGTTACAATGGCAGCAAATGAAGATAGATTCAAAAAAGAAACACTGCCATTGGGATAACATCAAGATGCTTTTGACCATGCTCCAGACTAAAAGCCCCCTCATAAGTGGATGCCGACTGTGTTTCAGGATGAAAGTAGTCCTTCACAATCCAATACAAATTCACATTTAATTCTGACTCCAATCTGTAACAGATTTTGTATTTGTTGCTGAATATCCTTTTCAGTTGTGATTGGACGCCTGTTGTAAAACGATTAGACATGGCTTCATCAATGGACCAGATGCAAGTGAGTTAAACTTTATTTACTGACTGATTGATTGCATTATTAATATAATATGTTCTTACCAGATAGATACTATATTAACTTTATTTATTATTTTTATGGAGCTGCAGCTACTGGGGAAAATGAGAACACATAGTTATATTTGCTGTAGTTCACCGCTACATTACCACTATACTTCCGCTAAACAGTGTCAAAGTTTACCCAGCCACAATTATATCAGTTCTGAGAACTGTGTGAAAAGTGTCCATTAAATAGTTGCTTGCACTTGCATCTGGTCCATTGATGAAGCCATGTCT
Organism: Coreius guichenoti; assembly: GCA_039654105.1. Taxonomy (NCBI): domain Eukaryota; kingdom Metazoa; phylum Chordata; class Actinopteri; order Cypriniformes; family Gobionidae; genus Coreius; species Coreius guichenoti. The sequence continues at coordinate 24,556,178 of CM077182.1, read as the reverse complement.
AATCGTTTTACAACAGGCGTCCAATCACAACTGACTTCTGGAAAAACGGAATTAACCAATGACATTTCAGGTTACAATGAAATAAGTAAAGTCCCGCCCCACGACTGCCAAAAAAAAAAAAAGTTTTTCGCGCGTGCAAAATAGAAGATCGAGCGCGAGTGTGGGGAATGATGACGCGCGTGCTGCGAGTCGTGTCCAAGCACGCAAGGGCTTGATTTGTGCACAGAAGAGATGTCATGCGCGCGTGCGGGTTTAAAAGGACCTCGCGGGCTGCCGTTTCCTCGCAGTAGATCTGTTATTCTCTCGCGGGAGTGATTTACTGCGCGTGCAAGCATCAGTTGTGCGCTCGGTTATTAATGGCATTAAAATGCTGCCATAGTTTTTTCCTCTCTGTATGTCTACCCTCAGATGAGATCCTGCAGTTGTCTATGCTCATGATTCTAAAGACAATTTTGTTTTTTATGTGAATTAACTTGTGAATATGTGAAAAAAAATATTTAAAAAAAAATCTAAAATTAATGCTGTTAATTCTGAATGCTGTTCATTGTTAATTCATGTTAACCTTCTTTAACTGTACTGTTACTGATATAGGGCCCTATCATACACCTGGTGCAATGCGACGGCAGGCGCAATGCAAGTGTTTTTTGCTAGTTTCAGCCCGACGCAGTTATCATTTTCACGTCCAGCACCACGTTGTTTAAATAGCAAATGCACTCACGCCCATCTGTTCGCCCATGGGCGTGCTGGTGTTCAGGCGCATTGTTGGCGCGTTGCTATTTCGAGGCAACTGAAAACGATTGCGCCATTGACCAACAAAAACCTGGTCTAAAGTCAATATCGCAGTATTTTTTGTGTTATTTAAAGGGCGCGTTAGTAATATGCACCTATAGGCATGTGCACAACACATGTATACCCTGCTTATTACACACACAGGGATGCGCAGCAGCACACAAACATTTTTAAATATTAAAAATAAAAGGATTACAATGTAAAAGATTGCCTACGTGTCATATTGGATAGTCATTGCATGTATCAGAATTACCTATTTGCAGTAATGACGAATGAAATTGGCTACTTATTTAACCAATCGTGGCAATACACACATGTATTTAAACTGACTCGTCAGGTTGAGGGTGTCTATATTCCACCATGTAAATAGCGAATCCGCCATCGTGCAAGCACAACTGGCTTTTAAAGGGAATGGAGAAAGGGAATGCTGCGGAGTCACATCCTGCCCGAAGGGAGGTATCATGTGGGAATACACATATGTACTAGCCAGTCTAGGGTAGTGCAACATATGGCATGTCTCTGGGGTGGTTCCAGCCCGTGGGGTGGAGAGCGCACCGTCAGAGACAAAGACACTGGCTAGCCCAGCAGGGTAGCCATACCGTGGAAGAATACACATATGGGGTAGCCACAGGGACCACTGCATATGGGCACCCAGCCTAATACAGGTTCAAAGCCAACGAGCAATAGGCCTGGCGCCACGTCTGACTACCGAAGGGTGACGGAGGAACTCACCTGATTAGCCATTACTGGGTAACCAACTGGAGCACGGGGTGCGGACGAGGAGGATTTAACCTTCTTGCACCCCTGAGGAACCTGACGATCAGATCATGCCTTTCTAGTGACTTACCTTTAACTGCATCGTGATGTGCGGCAATCGCGGCAACATACACTTTAGGGTGGAGGGAGACAGCCTTCGCTCCAACCCATCTTGCAGGAAGGAAAGCATGGCTCTGACCGAGCATCTTTGGGGGTCTCCCCGGTGGGAAGAGCACCATTCGACAAACAGGCTCCACTTCAATGCATAAAGGTGCCTCCGCGTCCCGTCCAGGGACCAGACATGGAGTTTCCAGAGGTCTGGACGTGGGTGCCATAGGGTGCCCCGTCTCTGAGAAAGTAGGTCCTTCCTCAGAGGAATGGGGCAAGGAGGTGCTGTCGTGAGGTGCATCAGTTCTGGGAACCAAGTCCGGTTGGGCCAATATGGCGCAACTAGCAGGAACACCTCCTCGTCCTCCCTGACTTTGCACAGTGTCTGTGCATGAAGGCTCACTGGGGGAAACGCATACTTGCGTAGGTCCCGGGGCCAGCTGTGTGCCAGTGCGTCCGTGCCGAGGGTTCCGTCGGTCAGAGAATAGAACAACTGGCAATGGGTCAAGTCCGGAATGGGTCAAGTCCAGAAACTGTTTTTTTTTCTCCCGCAGGGACCGACGCCCATGGCGATGAGCAGACTGAGGGGCAGCCCAGTTTCCATATTATAATCCATATTTTGGCATCAAATAGTTCCATACTGCTAAGTTTTCCGATGCACATCCAGGAAAAAAAGGCACGGGGGAGGGCAAGGCGATTTACGCGTTGCGCTACGCCTCAGCCAACCGGGAAAGCATGGCTGTCAACTCTGAATCTGATTCAGTATGAGCACACACTATTATAGTGGGAATCTCAGCATCATCTTCATTTCCAACGCATAACAGTCCTCTCTCCGATGCAGCGATTGACATCTGTCCTCTGCCAGAGCCCCAAATGAAACGCTAGGTCCCTCCATAAGGACCAGCAATCCCATCTGTAAGCTACCAGCAGGCATGTGAGACAGTGAGCGTGGCCGTCAGACTCGACGGTACACGGCGCGCTGAACACTCAAGCCCTTATGAAAAAGGCAAGACGAACAACGCACCGACATGGTTATGCTCTCATGAGAGAACATAAACCACCCACAAACACAGTCTCAGTATGCTGCGATGCGATAGAGGAGTGAGGGACCCGAGGAGGTGGTCTCGTTGGGGAAGCGCTCACTGTGATCCTCAGGTCACCAAAGCTTATTAGCCAAAGTAGCCCTTTTTGGAGCTAGATCGGGGAATAGGCAAAGAGACTCCACCCCGTTTGAGGTTTCATAGTCTCGACCGCACATCTAGAGTGCCGAGTGACGCGCTGGGTTGCCGTGACAACCCGCACTGTCAGCCGGTAGCTCGAGGCACACGGCGCACTGAGCGCTCAAGCCCTTACGAGAAAGATGAGACGAACAGCGCGCCGACGTGATCACGTTCTCCTGAGAGAACATGGATCACCCACAAACACAATCTCAGCATGCTTATATATGAGAGAGATCGTGGCTGTCAAATGAGGACAGGAAACAACCGCATCCAGAAACACACGGGCGGAATGTCGTCTTGAAAAAGACGCAAACTCACACCCGTGCTGCTCTTTTAGGAGAATACTCACCAATATATGTGCTGAAGCACACAGGGGAGGTGCCCGTAGCGCACCTGTCCTTGGGACAGAGGAACCCGATACCAGCTGTTAAAACAGCCTTTTTTTCGCGTCTCAGAACGCTCACACACACTGGGCACTCTGCCACTCCGCTGCACACACCGTCACACCAGCACAAGGTAAGCTCTTCCACAATAGGCAGTCCAGACTCGTAAAGAAAACACTCAATGAGTTCGTTCACCATGAAACCAACCGGCTCCGAAGTGAAATGCAATCTGATGCGGGCACCCGCTTCCGTATTTATGCCCGCCTGTGCGGGCGGGGTTGCGGGATGCAAAGACTGCATGCCAATGTTCATTGGCTCGTTTAGTTACACTCAAAAAGTATTGGTCTCACCAGAAGTGATCCCATTTCGTCGGATCATCTCTGACATACGTCGAGAGTGACCGACTGAAAGGGAACTGTATTATAGCTACATTTAAAGTTGGCAGTGATAAGAAAAACACACTATTGCATTCAGGTGCATTATTTGTCTTCATTTACAAGCCTATTGTAGGTGGAAAAAAAGGGAAGCTAGACAGTTTTATTGGTTGAAAATATTAGTGATGGAAGGCATGCACTACAGGAAGCAGCTGCGACAGCCATATTACGTATTGATCGCTCTTATGCAGCGCAGTAGGAGCGCTTAATTAGATTTATATTGTAAACAGACTCACAATACATAATTTTACTCAGCAGATAATGTTATCAATCAAAGTAAATAATATTTGGTTGTGGGACTGGCTGGTCTGTCACAGGAGAGATTTACTTGTGCTGTTAACAGGGGACTGGCAGAAAGACGTCTATTTCTCAGTGCAGTTTCCTGCAGGATTTTGTTTTCACAGTGACCTAGGTATACATGAAAACATGGTCCTGAAAAGTTAACTAGAATTGTAATTTCGATCTAATTAATAGTCAATTAATCAGAATGCTGTAACATCACAGTTGACTGTCATCCCATCCTTTTGGGAAGTTGTTCTGGTGCTGCTTAACTGATACAAATTAGTGAGTCAAATTGATATCTTGTGAGCTTAAGACTAATTTTTAACAGTTTTTTTTAAAGGAATCGATTTGGAGGAATCGAAGGAAGTATGTACGAATCAGACTACTAAGCTTTTTGTTGCTGCATGCAACCAGCAAGGACAACACCACAATATAATAATGTGTTGCCTTCTGTAAATCTGCTTTTTATAGGTGAATTAAATTCCTTTTACAATTGATGATATTTGCAACATCAACACTTATTAAATTTAACTGAATCATCATTGAACTGACTTCAACTGAAAAATGACACTATTGCTGTGTGTAGAACTAAATAGCTAAATTAAACTTGTTTCATAATTAATGTAATTTGCACTTTTTATACTGTGTAGTAGAATTGAGTTTGTTTCATAACTGATGAACTTTGCCAACACGTTCTCATCACATATGGTCACATATTGACGTCAGAACCCTTTGGCGCCACTTTTAATGCACAGGGTACCCCTTTAGCATAATTTTTTGATGCGCATGGTACTCCGTTGATTTCAATGAGAAACCTTTGCCGTCATACACAGGGCATGGGAATGTTATCGTCATGATGAAATTATGTATTTGGTTATGATTTTGCCATTATGACATGTTGGAGTGTGATTCTCAATTTGATCAGCTATCATAATTTTATTTACATTTATTTTATTTTTTATTTACGCTATTTAGAAACTTTTGAACACGTAACCAACCCCACACCTAAACCTACCCATTCGTGTATTATATAATAAAAAAAGGATATAACAGGCAGATATGACTGCAGGCACAATTTATTAAAAAAGTACAAATATTCCAAGTGTTCCGAGACCAAACGATTGATTTGTGTTAAAAGACCAAAAGGATTCAGCATCTCCATCTGCTATAGATCACATTCAAAAATTGCCGCCCGAAGAAACATTACGTTAACTTTGATAGTGAAATTGCATAGGCTCTCGTATGTCTCGTGACCAATTGCGTCATTACGTCAGATTGTAACATATTGGCTCTTGTGTGTCTTGTGAACGATTGCGTCATGCTAAAGAGTCGGATGTATCTTTCGAATGAGATATGACTGCGTGAGTTCACAGAGTGGCAGGATCAGTTCAGCGATTAAAACATTAAAGGTGCACTATATAGGATTTTTGCAGTAAAATATCCAAAAACCACTAGGCCAGTGTTATATATTTTGTTCAGTTGAGTACTTACAATATCCAAAACTATTTGTAAATTGTGAGAAAATTTCGATTTTAACCAAGGAACCGGGACGTCTGAGCAGGGGTGAGGGAGTCGCCAGTCAATTTCTTTGCAGAAATGCTTTACTCTTACTGCAGTGTGCAACAAGTGTCATAGCAGCCGCCGAGCGAACGCACAGAGTAACGTCATAACATCATTTTCAACACACTCAAATGTATCTAATATGATAAACAGAGCTGCGTTACCTCATACTCATGACCGCAAAAGCGGAAATGGCGCCGGCGACTGTGGCATAATAAAAGTCCCGCTGCTCGCGAGGCGTGTGTTGCGTTCATCTTATTAACAATCGCTCCAGCGGCCTTGCTCAGCTCCCACAACACTCGGTCCTGCTCTGCTTCATACTACAGTAACGTTAATAATCGCATCCATGAACATGATTTCTGCCCGAGTCCTATCCTGATTCTTTTCAACCGGCTGTGAGGTGAAGACCACATGTCCCAAGATTCTGCGCTCAAACTTGGCGTCATCAAGCTACGCCTTTGTTTTGAATAGGCGACCTCTAGCGGACGGAAAAGTTACATAGTGCACCTTTAAGATCCACTCTGTTCTTCACATAAAAATATTGTATGGCTTCAGAAGACTTGGAATGCAACATGAGTTAATACTTTTATACTGATTTTTATACAGTTTTTTTCTGTTACGTGTTTTATATTGTTGAGAAGTGGGTAGGTTTAGGGTAGTTTTAGGGTTAGTTGCTCCAAAATATAAAAGTAGCCTATAAATATTTATAAAATCATTTACAAATGCAAAGAATTAAATGCGTCTTGATCTGAGTATCCTGCACGTAAAAAAAAAAATGACGCTAAGGGGTTCCCTGTGCGTTAAAAAGTGACGCAGAGGGGTCCTGACCAAGCGTCAATATGTGACAAGTTGGGTGTGAGAACGTGTAGACTTTGCAAAACTGAATCAACATTGAACTAAATTGAGCAGAATAATGACACTATTTTCTTTGGTAGAACTGATTTACAGCCGCAATTAAATTTGTTTCATAACTGATCAGTTTTGCAAAATTAACACTATTATTTTCCTGTTCATTACTGTTAAGCCGCTTTATAAAGTGTTAAATAAATAGGCGTAATGAAAAGTATTGTCTATGTATTGTTTCGTGGCACCCATACTTTATAATCACAATCAATTTAAATTGTAAACTCACAACTCAGCTGGAATATATACTGCCTGGCCAAAAAAAAAAAGGTCACTGTTTGGATTTCAATAGGCAAATGCTTAAGAGTCTATAATTGGATCATTATTGCAGTGATTGTTATGTTTCTTGCATGTTATATGTTTGGCCACAGTTCTTCTAACCCTAATTGATGGAGTGTGTAGCTTTTCATTTCTTAAACAACCGTGTAGGAAGACACATCATGGCCATATTCCAGGATGACAATGCCATGATTCATCAGGCTCAGACTGTGAAAGAATGGTTGGGATGGAGAATGAAGAATCATTTTCACACATGAATTGGCACCTCTGAGTCCAGACCTTAAATTCATTGAAAGTCTTTGAGATGTGCTGGAGTAGACTTTACAGAGTGCTGGACTCTTGCATTGTCTTGATCTTGACCAAAAATTGATGCACCTCTTGATGGACATTTCCCCCTTAATTTCTCCATAAGAATTTCAAAAGCCAACCAGCTCATATTACTCAGCATTACAAACATTGATTTGATGCAACAAAGAGAAATAAAGATGTCTATGTAGGCTATATAGATTATTCTCTTGCTGTACCAATTTGCATACTTATGCACCATTTGTTGTTTTTTATAGTATAAATAGTGTGTGTAGTTTGTTCACACTGAAAATTCCACTTATTTTAAAAAAAAAAGAAAGAAAAAAAGTGGAATGTTGTAAACTTCTTGTGCTTAACTGTTGTATCTTTCCTTAAGTAGCAGAAGGGTAGGCACTATCAGACTCAAAACGAATAGGATTTTTACTTCCGGAACCAAACTGTTGCACTCTATAAAGGTTAAGCAAACACTCTCTCAGGGTGACTATGGAGAGTTTGCTTTTAAAGAATGGATCTCTTTGTCTTCTTTGTCAATGAAAATCAATAAAAAAAAAATAAAATAAAAAAAAAACAATGTTGTTTAATCTGTCTGATCTTACAAAATATAGTAAAGAACATAATTAGAAGTGTGCAGAACACATTCACACCTACCCACACAACATAATTAACATATGACCTACTTTGCCTCCCTTTGGAGCATGTTGCCTTTTTGGGGGGTGATGTCTTTATTCTTGAATGTAGCATTGCTCTTAGGAAATGATTTATTGATTTTTTTTCTGATGGAAATAAATTCAGTGGTTTGATGTCTAGTATCCTCAAAGATATAGAGTATATTACCAGAATTCAGTCAGTTGATAATTAAATATTCAAGTTATCTACTGTAGATTATCAGACCAATACAAAGCAGCCCCTGCATGCCTCCAAGATCTCATTTCCATCTCCACAACTCCACAGTCAACATAAGTTTATTAATATCCAGTTTGGCAAGGAGCAGGACTCACTGAAGTGAACTGGATTGTAGGAAGGGGTATGGAGGACATCAGAGGTACAACAGAGAGGGTCAGGATATTACTTCAAGAGAACATTTTGTTCAACATAAATTTCACACAGTCATACAAGAAACATGAATTTTGAAGCTGCTGTGTTTTACATGCTTGATTAATCATCCTTACAAAAGTTTAAACTCATAGTCTAGAAAAACACAGTAGCTTCAAAATTGATGCCATTATATTCATTAAGTTAAAAAATATTAATCTCCAACATGTTCACAAGAGCACAAGGGCATGTGTGTTGTGTTGACACGAGAGCAAACGTTGTTGCATTAATGCACATTGGAGATTAATATTTTGTAAATATAAAGTGGTAAATTATGTTTTTTGCTTCATAAAATTTAAGTTAAACCAATGGAGTCACATGGATTACTTACTTATTATGTCTTTACTACCTTTCTGGGGGCTTGAAAGTGGTAGTTGCAAAGCTCTCAGATTTCATTAAAAAATTCATTTGTGTTATGGGTTTGGAATGACATGAGGGTGAGTAATTAATGACAGAATTTTCATTTTTGGGTGAACTAACCCTTTAACTTCTTAAATTCATTAAGGTACGTCATTGTGTAATTTATGTTGTAAAACAAAATGTGATAGTCTCACCAAGTGCTGTTAACCAGACATTCTTTTTTAAACCATAAACCAAAAATCACCATTCATGACAAATTAGTCATGAATTAGTCAAAATGTGTGTGCTTCTATCTTTTCCTGGAGAATGAGGTAATTAAGGACCTGTTTTTGTTAGTTAAAGGGATTTTGCAAAAGACTAACATGAAAGTGAAGTGAACCTGAGCACACAGGAAAAACCTATAAAATACTTGCCAATAAAACCTATATTTCAAAGAAAGCATTTGTAGCTTAGATGAGGAAATGAAGAAACACTTGGAAATTTTCCTAATAAATTGTCACTTTTTTTACCATAGTTTCTCCTGTTTCTTGTTCTGTTGATTGTCATCTCAGTGTATATGTTACCTGCAATGTGTGAAATCTGGCATTGTATAGAATGCTCCCCGCCACTCACACTTGGGTCTTTGTTCAGCGGTGGCGTGCCGGTAGCGAAACACGTGAGCTTCCACTCCCGCTACAGAGGCTCACCTCTATTGTTCCCGGACGGTTGCTGTGTCACGATTTCGGAACAGGAAGAAAGTGTAGTGCCATTCAAAATGCCATTCTAGCCTTCCTTGCTGCAACAAGTAACGCCACTTCTGCTTTCGTGTTTTTCTGGTAAGAACGTCCTTTACTTTATGTCGTAGTTCTTCGTTCATTTTCAAAAACATGTTCAATGCAAAATAAAGGCGTGTTTTGATACTTTGCCTGGAGTGTACTTGTCATTCTGTATAATACCTAATGTATAGAATGCCTAGAAAATGTACGCAACATAATCACAAAAACCAGACATTTCATACTTTGCCTACAAAGTTCAGGCATTCTATATATTTCCTATAGTCATTCTATACAATACCTTTTCACACATTGCCGGTAACAGCCCTCAGTTTTCTCAGTTCTTTGTTCATCATTTTTAATGGTAGTTGTGTTGTGTACTTTAAATCACTCCGTGTTCATTAAAATCTCCTCGTTTCTGTCAATCTGCATCACACATCTTCTTTGGATTTATGCTACTCAGCCCTGTGACATTAACTGTGCTAATTGGCTTTTTTTTTTTTTTAAATATTGACCTTTAAAATATGTAACTTTAATATTTTATCCAGTATATTAAGACACATATGATGGGGACATTAAAATGTACTGCATAATAGGAATGACCCAGCAAATATTGCTGCAAATAGCATCACTCAAATCCTGCATACACTCAAGCTCTGAGGGATGTTATTACCCAAAATTATATTATAATTTTCATTGTATACACGGAAATCACCAGATCATTGAAAGAAAAGTTATCGGTTCTATCATCACTGCCAGCAGGAGGGACGAAGCCGCTTGTATTTCATAATCAGAGATCTTTACCAGGATGTGTTTGTATTTCATGTATTTGTGAGAACTTTGAACAATGTACTGTATGCACTGATTGTACACTCTGTTACACTGAATGTGTCAGTCAATGGAATGTCAAATGAAAACAAATATTGTATATATGAATGCAGCTGTCTCTTGTTTCTGTTGTATTAGCCAGCAGAAGTGCTAGAATGGTAAGAGCATGTTTATGCATGGGTGTCTCAGATATAATGGCATGTCCATTCATTTTGAAATCTCTCCTACAAAAAGTACTGTGGTGGTACCATGGCAAAGTCAAGGTATTGTATGGTAATACCATGTTCCTTTTATATTACGGTATTTACATGTGCTGTAATAGGGTTGTTACAATATTTAAAATAAGGTTCAATTGATTAACATTAGTTAATGCATTAGGTCTCATGAACTAACAATCAACAATACTTTTACAGCATTTATTAATTTAGTTTAATATTAATTTATATACATCCTAATATATTTTAACGTTTCAAGTTTTAGAAATTAACATTAGCTTAACAAGAATTAACAATGCATGGTATAGTATATACCTTAAAACTTCAAACTTTTAAAAGTACTACTAACTTTCAAAGCATCAAAGTTAATATTAACCTAGATTAATAAATTCTGTAAGATAAAATTTGACTTGACTTAAAGATTGTGTTTGTCAATGTAGTTAAAAAATGTAACAATAAAGTAATAAATCAATTGTTATGAAACTTTAAATGTAAATACATTTGAATGAAACTACTTTTTCATGAACTAATAATATTAATTTTGAAAATGTAGTTAAATGAAAAAATATATAAATGCATGATTTGAAATACACTATATTGCCAAAAGTTTTGGGACGCCTGCTTTTACATGCACATGAACTTTAATGACATCCCATTCTTAATCCATAGGGTTTAATATGGAGTTGGCCCACCCTTTGCAGCTATAACAGCTTCAACTCTTCTGGGAAGGCTTTTCACAAGGTTTAGGAGTGTGTTTATGGGAATTTTTGACCATTCTTCTAGAAGCGCATTTGTGAGGTCAGGCACTGATGTTGGACAAGAAGGTCTGGCTCCCAGTCTCTGCTCTAATTCATCCCAAAGTTGTTCTATTGGGTTGAGGTCAGGACTCTGTGCAGGCCAGTTAAGTTCCTCCACACCAAACTCGCTCATCCATGTCTTTATGGACCTTGCTTTGTGCACTGGTGCGCAGTCATGTTGGAACAGGAAGGGGCCATCCCCAACCTGTTCCCACAAAGTTGGGAGCATGAAATTGTCCAAAATATCTTGGTATGCTGAAGCATTAAGAGTTCCTTTCGCTGGAACTAAGGGGCCAAGCCCAACCCCTGAAAGAAAAAAAAACCCTACACCATAATCCCCCATCCACCAAACTTTACACTTGGCACAATGCAGTCAGGCAAGTACCGTTCACCTGGCAACCGCCAAACCCAGACTCGTCCATCGGATTGCCAGACAGAAAAGAGTGATTCATCACTCCAGAGAACACATCTCCACTGCTCTAGAGTCCAGTGGCGGCGTGCTTTACACCACTGCATCTGACGCTTTGCATTGCACTTGGTGATGTAAGGTTTGGATGCAGCTGCTCAGCAATGGAAACCTATTCTATGAAGCTCTCTACACACTGTTCTTGAGCTAATCTGAAGGTCACACAAAGTTTGGCGAAGTCGGCGACTTCTGCTCACTGTGCACTATGATTTTACGTGGCCAACTTCATGGCTGAGTTGCTGTTGAGTTGCTGTTTTTCCCAATTGCTTCCATGGCTGAGTTGCTGTTGAGCTGCTGTTGTTCCCAATTGCTTCCACTTTGTTATAATACCACTAACAGTTGACCATGGAATATTTAGTAGTGAGGAAATTTCATGAATGGACTTATTGCACAGGTGGCAACCTATCACGGTACCACGCTTGAATTCACTGAGCTCCTGAGAGCGACCCATTCTTTCACAAATGTTGTAGAAGCAGTCTGCATGCCTAGGTGCTTGATTTTGTACACTTGTGGCCATGGAAGTGATTGGAACACCTGAATTCAATGATTTGGAGGGGTGTCCCAATACTTTTGGCAATATAGTGCATATTTAAATGACATTTAATTCAGTTGAATTATTTTAATTCATTTAAATATTTTAATTAACAATTTATTAATACTTGATTAATAGTTATTGATATGTATTAAGTGATACTCTTAAGGCCCGTTCACACCAAGGGCAATAACTATAAAGATATAGTTCTAAAAATCATTCTCAATATTAAAGAATAGCAGAGTTCACACCACAGCTATAACGATAATGGCACAGAGAAACAACATCGTTGGAATCACTTTCAGAAAGATTTTATCCAGCTGATGAACAATAAAAACATTGACAGCCAATCAGAATCCATCCTGCTGTAACAAGCTTGAGCATTTAAAGTGAAGAACAATCACGAGCTATATCGATCGCCCACTGGTGTGGACACTAATATAGATATTTTAATAATTATCTTTATAGTTATCGTTCTTGGTGTGAATGGGCCTTAAGAGTATCACTTAATATATAGCTGCCACGGTATAAATCCAAGAAGCATGGTAATACCATGGTACTTTTTGTTATTGCTGTAGAGAGCAACATCTGCACTGAAAATCATGTGCCACTTTACTGGCCTTAACTGAGCTTTTTCCCTTTTACAAGCAAAATATAAAATCAATAAAAAATCAAATTCAAGTATTGCTGTGTTAATGAAACATTCAAGGGGGAATTCACTAAGAATTAATTGTGTCGTTCATAGCGTTGCTTATTTGCACACTCTGTCTGCGTTGTTTTAGCAAGCAATTATGAAAAACATGTAACGCCGCAACACACCCCAAAAATTTGTGCTGAATTCAATTTGCATGCCGATTCCCCATCTTGCAGGCCAATTTGCAAATGACTACCAGTATACAATTCTGGGCCTCTACAGAATCACTCCACTGCTGCAATCCAGGCACCTAACTTGTCTCTATTAAATGCATAAAGTGTGCTTGTCTACACAGCGTTTCTTGATATATGCTTGGTTAACTCTCTTCTGCATAAATTACTGCCGCCATGATCAACATAACATGTACACAGGCATTTCATTTTCAAAATGAAAAAAAAACAACAAAAAAAATCATAGGGTAACCTTCATGCTATTTATGCTATAAAAATAACACTGTCTTTTCTGAATGATGTGGAATTTAAAAGAAGTCTAATTTGCATAGAAAAAGTGTGTTTGTGCTGAAAAGAATGAGAATGAAATTATTATTATTATTATCACTATTTCATTTAGCTTCTGGTTAAACTGGATTGCAGGTGCTTAGTGAATAAAAAATAAAATAAAATATGTGCTTAAATAAATAAAGATAATGCGCTTTTTAGTGAATTCACCCCTCAGTCTCATTTCCTCCCAAATATAAATCAATTCATCATACGTGCCTCCAAATGTACATATCTCGGTCAAACCTGGTAAAGTTCATTTTAAAAAGAGAAAGAAACTGCCAAAAAAACATCATGATATTACAATTTTGTTTTAGCAACTTGATATTTTCACTTATTTAATTTATTCTTAAAATAGTTCATAATAAAAAAGTATTTAATGTAAATGAATCTAAGACTTTCTGAACTGTCTCTGGAGGTGTCAAGACTTGGAGGTGAGCACTGTGCAAACAAACACAAGCACAAAAATCAATCTCAGAAAAGCCAAATACAAGAGCTTTTCTCCGACCCTTTACAATACAAAAGCTAAAAGTAGTTTCCATGTTTTCTGCAATTAATCATTTCTTTCCTTTGTGTTTTGTCCATTTTCTTCCTTAGCAGTCTTGTTTTTGAACCTGTAAAAGGAAAATTGCTACTTGAGTTTGAACTTTATAAGACTGGCCTGCATTATGGAGCAGAGCATTACCCACATTCTACATCTGTCATTTCCACAACGTTATTCATGTTAAATAAGATTCTCTACAAAGGTACAACATATAAAACTGTTAAATATATAACTTGTAGGCCTTTCAAAATACATATAATGACATATCTCACTCCTGGTAATCAGAAATGACAGTTTTTATGTTCTTTTTTAATATTTTCTGACGATAAGCAATGGGGTACTCTTCCATTTAACCTTCTATGCTTAATGCAAACTGTCCAAAATGTTGCTACTGAAAAATGCTAATTAAATTTGTTGAAATTTATGTGTACAGTATCTATATCCTTGTTGTCCTTGGAATACAGTGCTTGGTTCAGTTCAAGGAAATGTCTGTAATGTATTAAAGGTTCTCCTCAGATTGTGATAAATGGGAATGTTCGACTTAGTCGTTTCAATGTTCCACGTCAGTGTTTCCATTTGTAGACCACTGCCACCAAGTCTTTCTATATCTATATCTACTGTATCTCTCTCTCTACATTTAGGTTTATATTTTTTTTTTTCTTTGCCGAAATTGTTCCTTTTAAGTCTTTCCCTCAGTCAGCGCTCACATAGTCAATGTTTTTTATTTTTTTTGTTTGTGTATAATTTTCCTCTTTGGTCTGTAAAAAATGAGCGCCAAAATTGTACTCCAGCAGAAAGCTGATTCACAGAGCTGTTAGGTTCACAGTCTCGGATTGGGTCAGAACCGCTGGTGGAGTCCCATAAAGCCTGGTGTCTGGTTCAGTCTCAGACAGGGTAGGCGCCTCATTGTCCCGTGCTGCGCTCTTAAAGTCCATAAGGCTCCTAATGTACCACCGTCTGTGAGGCGCTTTGTGAACGTACAGTATGTTCTCCGTGGCACAAGGGGGTGCTGCTCATTTACAAAGCAGAGACGCAGACAGGTAGGCAGAGGCAGGTGTTAAGCCGATGAGACATAGCAAGTATCTACAGCAGGTGGGCGAAGCTGCAAGAGGCCTCGTCTCGTAGCACTCCAGGAACCCCTCCCACTGTTAGGACACCTAAATCAACCAGAAACACACAGGAAATCAAAATTAATAATGCAATTCCAGGGATGATATGAAAGGTGGCACATCCAGACATAAACCGATAGTTTTGAGAAGTGCAAAAGTAGCTGCCAGCCATAGCAGGATTACTTTTAGCGTACTGGCTATGCTACCATGTGGCAGAGGCTTCTGCTTGTTCTTAAAATTGTTGTTTTATGCAAGCACTTTTTTTTCTTTGTGCTTTTCAGATGTAAATATTATTTACTTACCCCATGCTGTCTCAGTTGTATATGACTTTCTTTAATCTGTGGAACACAAACAGAGTTTTTTAGAAAAAATAATCTCTGTGAGTCCATATAATGTAAGCAGATGGAACCCTCAAAGTTGACGCTTCATAACCATATATACAAAACATGCATGATGGCAATCCATATGACCCCAGTGTATGAACCAATGTCTTCTGAAGTACCCCTTCTGAATGTCTTCCATATCCCTTCTCACATGAGCTTCAGAACACGCTCATGCTTCACAGTTTGCTGACATAGCGTTTCACGACACTCTCATGAACCTGTGCATGACAGTTGGCCGGAAATGATAGGTGTGTAACAATAGGTGTGTATATTTTTCTCACACACACTACTATTGTTTCGCTTCAAAAGACATTGTTTCATCGACTAGGGTTGTATGGTTCACTCTGTGTGGTTTTTGAAGCATCAGCTTTGAGGTTTTATCTACTTGCATTATATGGACTCACAAAGATGGATTTTTAAAAAAAAAAATCTTTGTTTGTGCTCCACAGAAGAAAGAAACTCATATATACTTTGTACGTCATGAGGTTGAGAAAATTAATTTTCATTTTTGAGTGGAGTATCCCTTTAAAATATAATTCTTTTTTGAACGTTTGTTAAAAATAAAAAAAAGCTTAATCCAGGTGGTTTAGTTGGTTTCCCAGCCTGACCAAACTAGTGTTTATACTGGCCATCTGGCTGGTCTCTGATGCAGTCTGATCAGATAACAAGTGCCCAACAGAGACACTTAAACCAGGTAACCAGCTGGTGTTTTTCCAAAAAAGAGGGAGGTGAATCTTAAACATTTTAGACAAGACAAGTGGCTATATGGGTGCAAGTTCAATTAATTATAGTCTATGACTAAAGTCCTGTTGTAATCAAGCTACATTTGAAAACTGTTGCTTTCCTCAGCATCTGCCATAGAAAATGCTCAGAAATCTCAGCACCATCTGCTAAATGGTCTATTGCCAGGCCGAAAAAAGGCACCAAATGCTGCCAACATGGGCTGCTGCTTAATTTATAATAATGAACTCTTGACACTTGCATGGGGAGCAGATATTCATGGATTTAGCAGGTGCTGGATAAAACATTACCAAGTCTGAATACGGAATAACAGGGATAATCAGGATGAAAATGTACTCAGGGAAGAGATAAAGTGACCCAAGAGTATGGAGGCTAAAGACAAGAGCATGCTATTGCTAATACACTGCAGCAATTAAGGCAGACAAAAATGAAGCCGCTAACTCCTACTTTACAATCCTATTATGCTCCAGCAAAGCAATTGGCTTAGATGTGAATGAATGTAGATGTTAAAACATTAACTAGGGACTATGCTTTGCAAGGCTTTAGAGGCTTTAGACCCCCCGGTCGTGGGGGGCCAGGCCAGTAGTTGGCGATGTGACTTTGTAAAGAAATACTGCGTGCATTAACAAGTAATATGACTAATAATGACTAAACAAGTAATATGCATGCGCATGATGTCACCGTTTTCACAAATTTGTGTTTTTGTAGTTTACACGACGTATCGGTTTCGTTCAATTAACGGTATCGTTTTCAAAAACTTGCACTTTTGAAACCCTTGCATTTTCAGGCCGCCAAAACTCCGTTGTCGTGTAAATGAATGGCCAAATCGCATAAAAAGTGTTCCATTTTAGTTGTAAGCGGTGTCGTATAAACGGCCCCTCAGATTCAAAAAAGGAAAAAGGAATAGTTTCCCCTTCGCATGACAATCAATGGTTCAGATTTAGCTGGTTAGCATAGTCCACTACTAGCAAATTACAAGAAAATACTACTTCAGCCTTTCTACTTCAAAATTTCACATTTAATTCAATGTTACTTGCCTTTTCTTTGTAATCATTTATGAAATTTTCTAGCAACTTGTGGAATTGTTTTAAAGTAAATACACCAATCCTACACCACTGGATATAATGGGCCGCTGCTCTTAAGATGAATGGAAATGCAAACAGTAGATCATTCTCTATGCAGTGTCATGTCATACACTGCTTTGACATCCACAATAGGGCAATTTTAGCACGAAAAAAGGAAGTGTACACAGTAAGCAGTGGCTATTTTGAGCTTGGAACTGAAAAAAAAGACTGATATGGGTTCTTCACTGTTTTGAGATGTTTGCGGTGAATTTAATTTAAAGTTATTTAAACTGATGCATCATGATGACAAGTTCCAGTCTTGGACAACTTTTTTTGGACAAGTGGACAAAGTTTACAAAAAAAAGCAAACCAGAAAAACATTGTAGTTATTATTATTATTATTATTACTAATGAAACAAATGCCTAATATACAGTCAAACCAAAATTTATTCAGACACCTTCAACATTTTTTCACATTATAACAGTTTATTCGCTATAGTTTAGAAAATGGTAATAAAATATGACAAGAACTCAGAGTTAAACTGTGTCAGAATAAATTCATCTCGATAATGATAACTTTTATAGAAAGGTATGTAATGGATTACAATCAACCAATCAGCTGTCAGCTGTTAAATTTAAGTACACAATTAGATAATACCAATTTAGGTCAACCAATTACCAAGCAATGCTTCATTTTGTTCAGTCTGTGGTGTAAAAGGTCACATTAGAAATGAAAGAAAAAACACTTTAGCAAAACATGGTCAGGTCAAAGTGTCTGAATCATTTTGGTCCCAAATTTTTTATCAATTTTACTGGTAGTCCACTATGAAGAATATTTGGGTATAATATGTCACAGTTTACTTTATTTTGCTATCCTCACTTACATAAATGAACTACAGTATAGTGTCCTGCATCCACTAGTAAAAAATTGTATCTGGTGTCTGAATAATTTTTGGTTTGACTGTAAATATTGAACAGTTGAATATGTATATAGTGCCTAAATCTTCAAATCATGAATGCAAGAACAAAGAAAACAATTTACCACATATTTCCAAATATGTTATTTAAAAAAAAAAAAAAAAAAAACGATACTGAATGTCAAATGCAAATTATTTAAATATTCAATATTTTTTACCCAGCCCTATTTAGAAGCAGTGCCACCTTTATTTAGAGCATCTATTGAGGATTCCACTTAGGTGTCCATATGGTAAACAAGCTCTGAGCTGCATCTGGACCTTATAACGTCTCGGTTACGTTTGTAACCCTTGTTCCCTGAAGGAGGGAACGGAGACGTACGTCGGACGTAACAGACGAATTGGGATCACTTCTGGGAACCCCTATCAGCTTCAAGTGTATAGAGAACGGGCCAATGGCCATTAGCGTGCGAGATTTGCATCTCGCACTCCGCCCCGCATTGCGGGTATAAACAGGAAGCGGATGCAGCGCACATTTGTTTTTCACTGAGGAGCCGAACTGGTGACTCAGCCATGCAGTGATGGTACAGCAACCGTGGCGACGGGACGTACGTCTCCGTTCCCTCCTTCAGGGAACGGGGGTTACATACGTAACCGAGACGTTCCCTTTCAGTCGGTCACGTTCGACGTACGTCGGACGTAACCGACGAATTGGGATCCCTATGGAAAACTTCACGGCTGCTGCAACTTCCAGCGGCCCGCGTAAGCCCCTCAGATCCCCGTCTGTTCGGGGCAGGGAACTCACGCAGGGAGAGTCACTGCTGCTGTTCCGCAAGACCCACTCAGCAGAGTATTGGATAACACTGGGAAAGTGTGCCCCGAGGGGCCACTGCGGAAGCCACATCCACATCCTACCTGTAGCCTTTCCCTTCTGCTGGCCTCCGTAACAGATGAAGAGCTGTTCTGAGCTGCCTCCGCCGAGGGCAGCGCTTGCAGGTTCACCACCTGGTCCCGAAAAGGAATGGTGGGAACCTTGGGCACATATCCGGGCCGGGGTCTCAGGATTACATGAGAGTTAGCTGACCCGAACTCCAGGCACGATTCGTCGACCGAAAATGCCTGCAGGTCCCCTACCCTCTTGATGGAAGCCAATGCAGTCAGGAGTACTGTCTTCCAAGACAGGATTTTTAACTCCGCTGACTGCAAAGGTTCAAAGGGTGCTCTCTGCAGTGCGGTTAGCACCAGAGATAAGTCCCAAGAGGGTAAAGAGTGAGAGCGAGGCGGATTTAATATCCTCACTCCCCTCAGGAACCTGACTATTAAGTCCCATGGACTTACCTTCAACTACATCATGATGTGCAGCAATGGCGGCAACATACACTTTGAGGGTGGAGGGAGACAGCCTTCGCTCCAACCCATCTTGCAGGAAGGAAAGCACAGAACTGATCGAACATCTTTGGGGGTCCTCTCGTCGAGAAGAACACCATTCGACGAACAGGTTCTACTTCAAAGCATAGAGGCGCCTCATAGAGGGAGCTCTAGTCGAAGTGATGGTGTCTACCACAGCTTGTGGTAGGCCACTTAGAACCTCCGTGTCCCATCCAGGGACCAGACATGGAGTTTCCAGAGGTCTGGACGCGGGTGCCACAGGGTGCCCCGTCTCTGAGTCAGAAGGTCCTTCCTCAGAAGGTCCTTCCTCAGAGGAATGGGCCAAGGAGGTGCTGTCGCGAGGAGCACTAGTTCCGGGAACCAGGTCCGGTTGGGCCAGTACGGCACAACCAACAAGACCTGCTCCTCGTCCTCCCTGACTTTGCACAGTGTCTGTGAAAGAAGGCTCACTGGGGGAAACGCATATTTGCGTAGACCCCGGGGCCAGCTGTGTGCCAGCGCATCCGAGCCGAGGGTTCCCTCGGTCAGGGAATAAAACAACTGGCAGTGGGACGTGTCTGGGGCGGCAAACAGATCTACCTGTGCGGTCCCGAAGCGTCTCCAGATCAGCTGGACCACCTGGGGATGGAGTCTCCACTCTCCCGGAAGCACTTGCTGTCGTGAGAGCTCGTTGGCTGCACGATTGAGCAGGCCCGGAATGTGAGCGGCGCGAAGCGACCTCAGATGCTTCTGACTCCAGAGGAGGAGATGGCAGAGGCATCCGTGGAGACCACAGCATGCCTGGACACTTGTTCTAGAGGAACACCTGCCCGTAGAAACGAAGGGTCTGCCCACAGGCTGAAAGTTTGGCGGCAATTCGGTGTTATTGTTACATGGAATGAACCGCTCTGCCACGCCCATCTTGGGACCCGATCATATAGCCAGTGTTGAAGCGGCCTCATATGAAGCAATCTGAGCGGCGTTACCGCAGCTGCAGATGCCATATGCCCCAGGAGCCTCTGAAAATGTTTCAGTGGTACCGCTGTCCTGCGTTTGAACGAACTCAAGCAGTTCAACACCGACTGGACGCGTTCCTCTGTGACCAAGTCCAGCTCCATACCGAGAAAAGAGATCCTCTGCGCGGGGCAGAGTTTGCTCTTCTCCCAGTTGACCCGAAGTCCCAACAGGCTGAGGTGACTGAGCACCATGTCCCTGTGTTCGCACAACTGCTCTCTCGACTGAGCTAGGATCAGCCAGTCGTCAAGGTAGTTGAGAATGCGAACACCACGCTCTCTCATGGGAGCAATGGCCGCCTCCGCAACTTTCGTGAAGACACGGGGTGACAGGGACAGCCCGAAGGGTAGGACTTTGTACTGATATGCCCGCCCTTCGAACGCAAACCGTAGAAACGGTCTGTGTCGAGAGAGAATCGAGACATGAAAGTACGCGTCCTTCAGGTCGATCGCTGCAAACCAATCTTGGGGAAGGATGCACCTGAAGATGCGCTTCTGCATTAACATCTTGAACGACAGCCTGTGCAGGGACCGATTCAAGAACCGCAGGTCCAAGATTGGCCGTAGCCCACTGCCTTTCTTGGGTACAATAAAGTACGGGCTGTAGAAACCGTCTTCATATCGGCTAGAGGGACCGGCTCTATTGCGTCCTTCGCCAGTAGGACTGCGATCTCCGCCCGTAGAAAAGGAGCACCCTCCTTCAACACAGAGGTGAAGTGGGTGCCCCTGAATTTGGGGGGCCGCCGGGCGAACTGAATCGCATAGCCAAGTCTGATAGTATGGATGAGCCAGCGAGACGGGCTGGGAAGCGCTAGCCAGGCTCCCAGCGACCGAGCAAGCGGGATCAACAGCACCACAGACGTACCCGCAGTGGGGCAGCGAGGCGGCATGCAGGGACCCGACTCGGACGGCATAGCGGCCCGAAGTGGGGTCTGAGTGTGCAATGCAACACTTACCTGCTTCCACTGAGGGGGCGCACGGGTGTGAGGAGGCCTCTTGAAGGCCAGTGGCGGAACACAAATTGAACTCAAACAAAAGATTCTCTCCCGGCCCTCCTCCGGGAGAAGGAGCGGTGCTGACACCACCTCCCGTAGAGCTGTCCCCTCCATCTCTGGGTGGCCCGTCTCAGGGTCGCTTACGACGGCGCTTGCCACCTGGCTTGGCAGCGGCCTGAGCGGGCTGGGCGGCCGTCCCATGGCCGGCTCCACGCCGTTGCCCTGGTGGAGGCTGCTGCTGGGCTTTTGGCGACAAGCAGGCGGAGGAACTGCAGCCGGCGGTTGGGTGGAGGCAGCAGTGGCCCACCGGGGCAGGATTTGTTTGATTGCCTCCGTCTGCTTTTGGGCGGCCGAGATATACCCAAAGATAGGGAATTGCAGTATCACAGCTCCATATGAAGAAATTAATCGCGTAAAATAGCTGAGGGACTGTATAATACGTAGTTTCATTAATAATTTTTGCTAGTTTCAGCCCGATGCAGTTATCATTTTCACATCCAGCGCCACGTTGTTTAAATAGCAAATGCACTCGTGCCCATCTGTGGCGTGCTGGTTTGAAAACGAGGTGTGTTCAGGCGCATTATTGGCGCATTGCTATTTTGAGGCAACTGAAAACGACTGCGCAGTATTTTTGTGTTATTTAAAGGGCGCGTTAGTAATATGCGCCAATAGGCGGGTACACACACAGGGACGCGCAGCAGCACACAAACATTTTTAAATATTAAAAATAAAAGAATTCCTCTCTGGAGAAGCGTTCAGGCTTTCCACTCGCAAATTCCATGTAAATAGCGAATCCGCCATGGTCCAAGCGTATCTGGCTTTTAAAGGGAATGGTAGATGAGACTCTGATTGCTTTATTTCACGTTACGCCCAAAACACACCCATGACTCATTAAGAGACTAGATACAACCCTTTTGGACCATGCGCCTGGCGCGCCGACCGTTTTTTTTCCGTCGTTAAACTAGCAAAAGTGGATTCGGAAGTGGAAGTACACCTGCACCATGTGCTTCAGACCATGCGCTCAGATCGTTAAAATAGGGCCCTTAATCATATTATTTAATGAAAAAAGTCTTAATTTTCTCAGATATTTCTCCTGAGAAAACCCATTTTAATGCCACATGGTCTCTGCTTTTTGGTTTCAGAAGAGATCTCAACAACGTCAAACAAATACTAGGTCAAAAGTCATTTCTCACAAAAGTCATTTCAGAACATTTCTCATCAACATACAGTATCTGAGCTATTCCCACCCTATAAGTTTTAAATCTCTACTCTTACAATATGATGTTGTTAACATTATACAATGTGTAAACAATTTGCGTATATATTTTTATCTAAATACATTTGAACAAAAATAAAACTTTTCTCTGGAAATATATACTGGCCATGTGATCTCTACATATCATCAGGCCCCATGAGGTGACCAGCGTCATTTAAAAAAAAAAAAAAAAAGAGATAACCTTAATTCTGTATAAATATGATGTTTTGTGTGGTGAAGGCTCAAAATAAGAATAGTAGCATGTCTCTTAACAAATTAGTCAGACTGGTACTTGGAAAAGACTCTTTTGGCAGCTGGAAATGGGAGGTTGGCAAAGTAACAAAGAAAACTTGTAATGGCTGCCTGGATTGTCTAGGTGAAATAGACAGCTTGGGCAGTGATAGATACAGAGGAGTGGCACCAGCGCAATACAGAAACCAACTGTTCAGTTAAGTAATTTGACAAAATGCACAATTTTTTAGAAAATTATTTTCAGATTTTTTTTGGTGCTCATAAATACTGCATGGTGTAAACATGCCCCAGTCATGAGTAAACGGCGGTCAATGTTTCTCTCTTTGGGAAGGATTCAAAATGGAGGTTCTTGGTCTCCAGTGCTGACTTGGCTCCTTCAGACAGGAGCTGGCAGTGGACTTTTGCAGAGGCCGAGTGCTTGCTTGGAGGAGCAGCTGTCATCTCCATGGTGATGTTGTCCAAGCCCGGGCAGGGATGTGTCCTGTGGTGCCACGCTGGCTCATTGGGATCAATTACGCAGACCCCAACACCCACAGCAGCAATGCCTTGGCATGTGTCATCCGTGAGCTCCTCATGTTCTTTAGAACCCTCAGCTTATTCACTTTTCTTTTTCGCTTCATAAAAAAAGGTTGAAAATGTAGACATCTTCAAACGCACTTCAGCGTTAATGGAATAGTTAATCTCTTCCTCATTTTGTTCCTTACTAAAATTATGAAGAAAATTTATTTATCTCTTAGAACTAAAATCCATGGTGACCAAGTAACAACAGCTCATGGTAACCAAGTCTGTAAAGCTCCAAAAAGGAAATAAAATAAACATAGAAGTATCATGAATGTAGTCCAACAACATCTTCTTCTCCCCCCAAAGCTCTTAAATCAATTGTCATTGGTGTCCTATATAACAGCATACAGGGTTTTGAAAGACATGAGGGTGAGTAAATGACAGAATTTCATTTTTGGTTGAATTATTCCTTTCACTCCCCATTAACCAACAAATCGCACCAATCGGCACCACTTCAAACCAAGGGACGCCCCTACATTTTGAAAGCCAGGCATCACTGATGAGCAAACGTTTTCTCTGTTTGCATGTGAAAGATTGCTGATTACTGCAATCAGTAGTTCTCTCTCGTCTCAAAATCCACCGATACTACAGATTCAAGGACCCTTTTCTGTGGTTAAATACTACACAATCAACCTAATAGCTGATAGAATAATTGATTAAGAGCCCTCTCGTTCTGATGGTATAATCAGAGAATTAAGGTGTAGTGTGGTGTAACCTTACAAAAGAGGAAACATAATGAGTCCAATTAACAGAATCCAGAAAACCTTCCACATTTCAGAGGATAAGGGCTTTGTTATGTTGGTTGGAACCATTTTTTTTTTTCATCATTTAATTTCAAGATATGTACATGTCCCCAAGACCAGGATAAATGCAGACACAACTGTTTAGAAATTTAATGAATAAATTGCAATAATTGCATGCCATGTGGGGGCTGAGTACTTTACTACTCAGGGGGCGTTAAAGGTAACAGTTTAATCCAATGTTTAACTGTGATTATTGCAGATTATCAGTTTTTCTTCCATTGATTTAGTTTGTTTTTCATTTAGTTTCATTTACTAAATTTTATTTTAGTTCTAAAATGTTTTTAAATCAGTACTTTTGAGTTTTAGTTTACAACCCTGGCGTACTGACTGTTAACAGTTGTGTAGCTACATTCATCCCCCTTAGAATCTCACCAACCAGATGTTGTACAACTAGTCGACCATCCCGACCCATCTTATTCTTTTCACATATTTTCTCTCATCTAGAAGAGCACAGCTGCATATGTTGCTCAGATTCAAAAATGACCGGAAACTTCATGCTAATGTGGGGGCATTTACTTACTGTCTTTTTAAAGCCTTCATTATTCTATAATACTTCCGTTCACTCGTCACCCTCCTTTGACTAATTTCAATTGTTCCTCTAACTAAACAGTGTGAGATGTCATCAGATAAGATAAACTTCATCAGTGCCTGTATAATGGCGTTGAGCCGCCCACCGGAGATGACCGGCAATGCACAAGAGATGACTACTGCTCGTTAAATCTGCTGTTGAAACGGACGTGGTGACAATCATATGAATCACTCAGAAGGGGAAAGAAAAGAATGAGCAAATCACAAACATGATAGCGGATATGACTATTTATTCTACCAGGATAGGCCTACAGGGACTCTTAGGTTGATTAGTGATCATTCTCATATTGAATAGCAGAAACTCATTTTAGCTCAGCCTACTGGAAAGTATTTGATGAGTTCTTTTGTCTCTTGACAATGGCTGGTCAATTAAAATGGTCAATCAAAAACAAAATGCACAACATGACTGCCACACCACAGTTTAAGCATATGCCACTCGCCAGACCATATATCCAACATGTTATGTGATCTAAACATATGTCCATTTACACAGAAGCCTTTCTTTTGTTCTATGTACGCATGCAGACGCAATGTTTTTACAGCGTCTCGCCCAATGAGCACCACATTTTCAAGAAACTGTATCAAATTTAACAATAGTTAATCTATGAGAAATGTTTATGAGAGATCAAATTAAAACACTTTGTGCATGATGTGTCAGCTGTGTCAGGGTTAACTTCACCCTGATTTTCTCAATATTTGTCAAATGACTTTGATTCATACACAGATCAGGCATAACATTATGACCACCTTCCTAATATTGTGTTGGTCCCCCTTTTGCTGCCAAAACAGCCCTGACCCGTCAAGGCATGGACTCCACTAGACCCCTGAAGGTGTGCTGTGGTATCTGGCACCAAGATGTTAGCAGCAGATCCTTTAAGTCCTGTAAGTTGCGAGGAGGGGCCTCCATGGATCGGACTTGTTTGTTCAGCACATCCCACAGATGCTCGATTGGATTGAGATCTGGGGAATTTGGAGGCCAAGTCAACACCTCAAACTCGTTGTTGTGCTCCTCAAACCATTCCTGAACCATTTTTGCTTTGTGGCAGAGCGCATTATCCTGCTGAAAGAGGCCACAGCCACCAGGGAATACCGTTTCCATGAAAGGGTGTACATGGTCTGCAACAATGCTTAGGTACACATGGTACACATGGATGGCATGGATGGCATCCACATGGATGGCAGGACCCAAAGTTTTCCACCAGAACATTGTCCAAAGTATCACACTGCCTCCGCCGGCTTGCCTTCTTCCCATAGTGTATCCTGGTGCCATGTGTTCCCCAGGTAAGCGACGCACATGCACCCGGCCATCCACGTGATGTAAAAGAAAACATGATTCATCAGACCAGGCCACCTTCTTCCATTGCTCCAGTTCAGTGGTCCAGTTCTGATGTTCATGTGCCCACTGTTGGCGCTCTTGGCGATGGACAGGGGTCAGCATGGGCACCCTGACTGGTGTGCAACAAACTGCGATGCACTGTGTATTCTGACACCTTTCTATCAGAACCAGCATTCACTTTTTGAGCAATTTGAGCTACAGTTGCTCGTCTGTTTGATCGGCCACACGGGCCTGCCTTCACTCCCCACGTGCATCAATGACCCATGACCTTGTGTGTGTGTGTGTGTGTGAGTGAAAATGTTTGATTTAAATATTTTTATTTAATATTACATTTTGTTAAATAACATTTTGGTTAGATCTAATAAAAAAAATACACTTTTTTAATTATTCGGAATATAGTAATAATAATCTAGTGAAACCTTATACATTAAATAAAAAAATAGAGGAAAAAAATACAAATAATATAAATCCACACAAATTGAAGACAAATTGATGACAGCAGACAAGAGCTGAAGTGTTGTGCGCCCACCTTTTCATTTCCTCCTATTTCTTCTACGTCTCGTCTACATACCTGCCATGATCACCCATCTGTTCACATAATTAGCCCTAAGCGTGATCTAATTACCATTGGTAAACACATCCCAGTGTTCTTCTCGTTGAGAGCAGTCAGCTTAGAACTGTTCTACATGTCTTATGATAGAGTCTGAAGAGCTCTATAGCGACTTCACCAAGTGAAACCCTGTTATGATACAGTTAAAGTCAACATGAACCAACATTTGCTGCCCATTTTACTTCTGTAATGTAACTGGTGCTGGGGATTTCGATTCATCCCAGTAAATCTTTTGAAACTGCCCACTAAATTTAATTCAAATTTCGTTCATGTTTGTTCAATGACCTTTCCTGCAGCTTACATCATTATGCCAGTAGTTGGGGACAAGTGAGTGTGTTATAGGTGAGTCATTGAATAATTTACTGAAATAATAATAAAAACAAAACAAAAAAAAACAAAAAAAACAAATGGTAACACTTTCTATGAAGCCTATACTGCGTTATAAGGGTATTCTTAATGCATTATAATACAAACAACCTTCTAATATGTTGTATCATCTGATAAATAATCATAACAACAGTTACAATACATTATAATACTTACCTATTTGTCATTATAACTTTTAAAAATACAATGCATTATAACACTAGATGAAGCCTGCATTTATAATGAATCATAAGGGTATTCTTAATGCATTATAATTGTTACAATCCACGCCTGTCCCGGACTCCATTTCCCAGAATCCTCCCTGTCTCACACCTGAACTCACTTCCTCATCGTCTCTCCCCGGATTCCCTGCACCTGGTCCTCGTCATCTACACTCCCTTTATATTGAACTCACTCTCAGCACTCCTTGTCCGTTCTTGATGTCGGTCGGTCGGTCGGTCGGTCGGTCGGTCGGTCGGTCGGTCGGTCGGTCGGTCGGTCGGTCGGTCGGTCGGTCGGTCGGTCGGTCGGTCGGTCGGTAGACAGACAGACAGACAGACAGACAGACAGACAGACAGACAGACAGACAGACAGACAGACAGACAGACAGACAGACAGACAGACAGACAGACAGACAGACAGACAGACAGACAGACAGACAGACATTGGTTGTGTCTAGTTTGATTAAAACCCGTCTATTTTGGAAGTCCTGTTCTGACTCTTCCCTGCCGCACCACAACTGTAACAGAAGAATGGACCAAAAACTGCAAAGGACTTCCACAAGGATGGTAATCTTCCTGATCCCGGTTTCTCCCGTATCGCCTCTGGAGCAAACTTCAGCGGTGGACCGCCTATGGGGGCTTCGGCAGGACGGTTGCCCGCTGGAGAGGTACATCGAGGAATTTGCTGAGCTGTCTAGTTTGGTGAACTGGCCAGATGCTCCTTTGAACGCGTTTTTTCTGATGGGCCTGGACGAGGACACCATTCGCTACCTTGAACCTGCCTGTTCCTTTTCCCTAGTCGAGTCGATGAATCTGATTCTGTTTTTAAATTGTTCTGATTTTGAAATTGAAGAGGTTCAGAAGAATGCGTGTCTTCCTCGTCCCGTCCCCTCAGAAAAACACGCGGCCTGGTCAGTTCACCCACAGCCAGTTTCCTCCACATATCCCTCCAGTGGGCCTTCCCGAGTTGTCCTGCCTGTCCCTCAGCCCAAACGGCTGAGAAAGCCACGCCAGAGCCCTCGTGTCCGGCGCCACGCCAGAGCCACAGGACCACTGGCTGATTGAATTTTGGAGCGATCCTGCCGGCTCCAGCCCTCCTCGAGCAGGCTCCTGACCCGCCATGGCCGCCCGAGGCTCCTGACCCGCCATGGCTGCCCGATGTCCAGGGTGCCCACCCCCCCTCCCCGGTGTTACATCTAAGGCGCGAGGACGCGCCTACTGGGAGGGGGAGGTAATTTTACAGTCCACGCCTGTCCCGGACTCCATTTCCCAGAATCCTCCTTGTCTCACACCTGAACTCACTTCCTCCATCATCTCTCCCGCTCTCCCCGGATTCCCTGCACCTGGTCCTCGTCATCTACACTCCCTTTATATTGAACTCACTCTCAGCACTCCTTGTCCGTTCTTGATGTTATGTTTGGTTGGTTGTGTCTAGTTTGATTAAAACCTGTCTGTTTTGGAAGTCCTGTTCTGACTCTTCCCTGCTGCACCACAACTGTAACAATAATGCACGCATAATGCTTTATAAACAACCTTATAATGTCATCTCATGAATAATCGTAAAAGTAATAATTTGTGGTTATAACTATAAATATAGCATGATTTACAGTGGTGGTCAGAATTATTGGCACCCCTGGTAAATATGCTCACATATGGCTGTAAAAAATAAATCTGCATTGTTTATCCTTTTGATTTTTTTTTATTTAAAAAAAATCACAAAAATCTAACCTTTCATTGAAGTAAAAGAATTGAAAGTGGGGGGTAAATCACATTATGAAATAAATGCTTTTCTCTAAAACACGTTGGCCACAATTATTGGCACCCTTTTATTAAATACTTTTTGCAACCTCCTTTTGCCAAGCTCTGAGTCTTCTTCTATAACGCCTGATGAGTTTGGAGAACACCTGACAAGAGATCAGAGACCATTCCTCCATACAGAATCTCTCCAGATCCTTCAGATTCCCAGATCCATATTGGTGCTTCTTCTCTTCAGTTCACCCCACTCATTTTCTATAGGGTTCAGGTCAGGGGACTGGGATGGTCATGGCAGAAGCTTCGTTTTGTGTTCAGTGACACATTTGTGTGTTGATTTTGATGTTTGTTTTGGATCGTTGTCCTGATGGAAGATCCAACCACGGACCATTATAAGATTTCTAGCAGAGGCCGTCAGGTTTTGATTTTTTATCTGTTGGTATTTGTTAGAATCCATTATACCATGTATCTGAACAAGATGTACAGGACCTCCAGCAAAAAAAATAGGCCCACGACATTAAAGATCCAGCGGTATTTTTAACTGTGGGCATGGGGTACTTTTTTATCCCTGTTTGCACCAAACCCATCTGGTGGATTTGCTGCCAAAAAGCTCTTTTTATAGTTTCATCTGACTACAGAACATGAGGTGATGTAGGGGTTGTTTGATTTTTTTTTTTTTTTAGGCTTTCTGACCCCAAGACTTAACTAATCTCTGCGATTCTCCATCTGTGATCCTTGGAGAGTCTTTGGCCACTCAAACTTTCCTCCTCACCGTGCATTAAGACAGTATAGACACACGTCCTCTTTCAGGCAGATTCGTAACATCTTTAGTTGATTGGAACTTCTTAATTATTGCCCTGATGGTGGAAATGGGAATTTTCAATGCTTTAGGTATTTTCCTACAGCCACTTTCTATTTTGTGAAGCTCAACAATCTTTTGCTGCACATCAGAACTATATTCTTTGGCTTTACTCATTATGATGAATGATTAAGGGAATTTGGCCTTTGTGTTTCCTCATATTTATACTCCTGTGGAACAAGACATCATAGCTGGACAATTTCATGTTCCTAGTCACCCTGGTGTGCTAAAAAATGTAAATATTAATGGGAATATACTTCAGAGATATTTTACTCATAAAAAATTCTAGGTGCCAATAATTGTGGCCAACGTGTTTTGGAGAAAAGCATTTATTTCATAATGTGATTTACCCCCCACTTTCAATTCTTTTACTTCAATGAAAGGTTAGATTTTTGTGATTTTTTTTAATAAAAGATCAAAAGGATAAACAATGCAGATTTATTTTTTACAGCCATATTTGATCATATTTACCAGGGGTGCCAATAATTCTGACCACCACTGTATAACACACAATGAACATAATTTTATCCACTTAAGTTATAATGGATTATATATCCCATCATATCTTTTACTTTTCTGAGTCTCGTATCTTGACATTGTTTACTTAAGATCTGCACAGTATCATACTACATCTTAAAGTGACAAAAAAGTCTTCTTTTAAACATCTAAAAAGCTTTATAATATGGTCGTAATATTTATAAGTGGTCTTAGTCTGCTTTAAGTAACAAAAGTTAAAGTCTTTTTTTAAACAGCCATAATATATCATGAAGTGGTTATAAGACATTTC
The DNA here is from genome assembly GCA_039654105.1 of Coreius guichenoti. NCBI lineage: Eukaryota > Metazoa > Chordata > Actinopteri > Cypriniformes > Gobionidae > Coreius > Coreius guichenoti. The sequence continues at coordinate 24,525,404 of CM077182.1, read as the reverse complement.
CCTTAAGGTAAAATCAAAGTTGTGTGGAAAAGTACAAAGGAACAATACATTCACAATGCAATTCATGTTTTATTCATAAAAACTGTAAAATTACAAGGTTTTACCAAATCTAATACCTTTGTCGTAATATAGGGAAACAAACGTAGTTTTAACAGGTAGCCTAATTATATATATATATATATATATATATATATATATATACAAACCCGATTCCAAAAAAGTTGGGACACTGTACAAATTGTGAATAAAAAAGGAATGCAATAATTTACAAATCTCATAAACTTATATTTTATTCACAATAGAATATAGATAACATATCAAATGTTGAAAGTGAGACATTTTGAAATGTCATGCCAAATATTGGCTCATTTTGGATTTCATTAAAGCTACACATTCCAAAAAAGTTGGGACAGGTAGCAATAAGAGGCCAGAAAAGTTAAATGTACATATAAGGAATAGCTGGAGGACCAATTTGCAACTTATTAGGTCAATTGGCAACATGATTGGGTATAAAAAGAGCCTCTCAGAGTGGCAGTGTCTCTCAGAAGTCAAGATGGGCAGAGGATCACCAATTCCCCCAATGCTGCGGCGAAAAATAGTGGAGCAATATTAGAAAGGAGTTTCTCAGAGAAAAACTGCAAAGAGTTTGAAGTTATCATCATCTACAGTGCATAATATCATCCAAAGATTCAGAGAATCTGGAACAATCTCTGTGCGTAAGGGTCAAGGCCGGAAAACCATACTGGATGCCCGTGATCTTCGGGCCCTTAGACGGCACTGCATCACATACAGGAATGCTACTGTAATGGAAATCACAACATGGGCTCAGGAATACTTCCAGAAAGCATTGTCGGTGAACACAATCCACCGTGCCATTCACCGTTGCTGGCTAAAACTCTATAGGTCAAAAAAGAAGCATATCTAAACATGATCCAGAAGCGCAGGCGTTTTCTCTGGGCCAAGGCTCATTTAAAATGGACTGTGGCAAAGTGGAAAACTGTTCTGTGGTCAGACGAATCAAAATTTGAAGTTCTTTTTGGAAAACTGGGACGCCATGTCATCCGGACTAAAGAGGACAAGGACAACCCAAGTTGTTATCAAAGCTCAGTTCAGAAGCCTGCATCTCTGATGGTATGGGGTTGCATGAGTGCGTGTGGCATGGGCAGCTTACACATCTGGAAAGGCACCATCAATGCTGAAAGGTATATCCAAGTTCTAGAACAACATATGGTCCCATCCAGACGTCATCTCTTTCAGGGAAGACCTTGCATTTTCCAACATGACAATGCCAGACCACATACTGCATCAATTACAACATCATGGCTGCATAGAAGAAGGATCCGGGTACTGAAATGGCCAGCCTGCAGTCCAGATCTTTCACCCATAGAAAACATTTGGCGCATCATAAAGAGGAAGATGCAGTTGACAGTTGAGCAACTAGAAGCCTGTATTAGACAAGAATGGGACAACATTCCTATTCCTAAACTTGAGCAACTTGTCTCCTCAGTCCCCAGACGTTTGCAGACTGTTATAAAAAGAAGAGATACATTTAAATATACAATATAAACAGTTTGAGGTGCACAAAAGTATGTTCTTTCACAGTCTGGTTAACCATATTTATGTAAGTTATATTTTCTAATGTCATGAATAAGGCAGCCAAGAATGTGTGAGGGTATTCCCATTCAATGACCTGAGGTGCTCTTTCAGAAGTTTAGTTGTCCTGTTGCCATGGTGGCACCATATATCCATTTATCCATCGTCTTCCATGCACGCTCTAAATGTTGTGTTGTGTATTAAGGCATTATGCGTGCATTATAATGCATTAAGAATACCCTTATGATGCATTATAAATGCAGGCTTCATCTGGTGTTTGAACACTGTAAAAAATATGATCAATAAGTTATGACAACATATGTTTTTACATTGCCTTAATCACCAAAATAAGTTAAGCAATTTTCAATTTTTTTCATAAGTTATACAAGATTCAACTAATTTTTCTTAAGTCATTTTAATGTAATTTAAGTTGAAATGACTTAAACTTAAAAAATTTAAAGAAGCAACTTTCTTACAATGAATGCATTGTACTCTTAATAGTTATAACCACAAATAGGTAAGTATTATAATGTATTATAACTTTTGTTATGATTATTTATCAGATGATACAATAAGGTTGTTTATAAGGCATTATGCATGTATTATAATGCATTAAGAATACCTTTATAATGCATTATAAATACAGGCTTCATAGAAAGTGTTACCAAAAAAAAAAAAAAAAAAAAAAACTTTAGAATGTTGTGTTCATGAGTCAGAAACAATTCAGATTATCCTTAATTAAAAGTTCAAATCTACCAAGTATCACGCTCATGTCATGTTAAGTTTCATAGTCATGTTCTGTTAATTTCTAGGTCATGGGGTGCTTCTCAATACTCAAACTGATGCTTCCTAGTTTCCTCGCTCCTACGTCCTCAAGCCCGTGACCCGGAAACAGATCGAACTCAGCTATCTTGACGGATACCTCAATTCTCTAATTGCACCGCGAGGAGGCGATGAATGAGGAACGAGGAAGCTTCCTGAGGAGTCATGAGCAAGGATAAAAGTGAAAGGATGCGAGGGAAGGAAACAAGGATGCACAAATAAGAAATAAGAAGCACCCATGGTTTTCATTGTCTTTTTATTTGTTACCATGGTTTCTGATTGTTTCTTTGATTACCTGTCTCACTGTATTTAAGCCCTCTGTTTCTTCAGTTCAGTGTTCTGCTTTAAAGTAGATGTGAATGTGTAGTGTTCTCGCTCTTAGTGTTTATTAAAGACTATTTCATAAGTCATTCTGCATGGATTTCACTACACGCACACATTCCAGTAAAAAGATTCCAGAAAAAAAAGATTCATGATTGAGTCACATGCCCAAACAAACAAACAATATTCCCCTTCTGACTTAGCCTTGATTTTGTGAGTTGGAAATTGATTGGATGGTTAAAAGTGGTCAATGTGACATGTTGTTTAAGGGGAAGTGTTCAACAATATATCAGCCAAAAAGAAAAGTTGTTTCAGTCACTCATTTTTAATGAAAGACTGCAAAGACCTGAGGGAACAAAACACTACACTTGGTTAAAGAATTTATCTGACAAAATTTGGACAAAAAACTACAACTACAAAAATACAGGTTTGATTTTACTAAAAAAAAAAACTACTACAGGACTACAGCATAATCAGTTATTAATCAGCTATTAATATTTTGTTGGTTTTCTCTTTTGCCTCTGCATGTGTTCATAATTTCTTTGTATAACAGCCTGGCCAGAAAATATGTCTGTAAATTTGCCATGTTTCATTGCGTTATCACAAATAAAAATTGACTCTAAGAACAACTGCTTACAAAATACACTCACCTAAAGGATTATTAGGAACACCATACTAATACTGTGTTTGACCCCCTTTCGCCTTCAGAACTGCCTTAATTCTACGTGGCATTGATTCAACAAGGTGCTGAAAGCATTCTTTAGAAATGTTGGCCCATATTGATAGGATAGCATCTTGCAGTTGATGGAGATTTGTGGGATGCACATCCAGGGCACGAAGCTCCCGTTCCACCACATCCCAAAAATGCTCTATTGGGTTGAGATCTGGTGACTGTGGGGGCCATTTTAGTACAGTGAACTCATTGTCATGTTCAAGAAACCAATTTGAAATGATTCGAGCTTTGTGACATGGTGCATTATCCTGCTGGAAGTAGCCATCAGAGGATGGGTACATGGTGGTCATAAAGGGATGGACATGGTCAGAAACAATGCTCAGGTAGGCCGTGGCATTTAAACGATGCCCAATTGGCACTAAGGGGCCTAAAGTGTGCCAAGAAAACATCCCCCACACCATTACACCACCACCACCAGCCTGCACAGTGGTAACAAGGCATGATGGATCCATGTTCTCATTCTGTTTACGCCAAATTCTGACTCTACCATCTGAATGTCTCAACAGAAATCGAGACTCATCAGACCAGGCAACATTTTTCCAGTCTTCAACTGTCCAATTTTGGTGAGCTCGTGCAAATTGTAGCCTCTTTTTCCTATTTGTAGTGGAGATGAGTGGTACCCGGTGGGGTCTTCTGCTGTTGTAGCCCATCCGCCTCAAGGTTGTGCGTGTTGTGGCTTCACAAATGCTTTGCTGCATACCTCGGTTGTAATGAGTGGTTATTTCAGTCAAAGTTGCTCTTCTATCAGCTTGAATCAGTCGGCCCATTCTCCTCTGACCTCTAGCATCAACAAGGCATTTTCGCCCACAGGACTGCCGCATACTGGATGTTTTTCCCTTTTCACACCATTCTTTGTAAACTCTAGAAATGGTTGTGCGTGAAAATCCCAGTAACTGAGCAGATTGTGAAATACTCAGACCGGCCTGTCTGGCACCAACAACCATGCCACGCTCAAAATTGCTTAAATCACCTTTCTTTCCCATTCTGACATTCAGTTTGGAGTTCAGGAGATTGTCTTGACCAGGACCACACCCCTAAATGCATTGAAGCAACTGCCATGTGATTGGTTGATTAGATAATTGCATTAATGAGAAATTGAACAGGTGTTCCTAATTATCCTTTAGGTGAGTGTATATTTTAATATATATTCAGATATGTGAATAAAGGGTAAAAATGTCAATTTTTGCCAGACATCACTTTTGACCACTACTGTAGTAACTCCAGTCCATATAGTAAGATTAATCTGATCTTCAAGCAAAAGGAACTGAATGAATATTTGAATGCTACCAATCCTGATCTGAATACTGACTTGCATTGCAGCCTGAATCATAATCACACTGTGTTCATTTGTTGGCCAGAGAAGAACTTGCCATACTGAGCTGAACTGAGCTGGACGATGACATCATTTTTTGCAGAACTGCTTTATAGATGAAATCAACTAATTTAATAATTGATGATCTTTACAACGGAACTGAATCAACACTGAACTGACTTCAGCTGAACAACAGCTGAAATGCATCATTTTCCTTTTATCACTGTAAAGCTGCTTTGAAACAATCTGTATTGTATAAAGCGTTATATTTGACTTGACTTCCACTGCCATACTGTGCCATACCAATATACCATAAATAAAAGGTTTCTGAGTGCACAATTAAAGTCAACATAAAATGAAAATGAAATGCATGTTATATACAGTATATTATTGTGAACAATTTATCAATGTACATGTTTCTTTTTTCTTTTTCTTTCTTTTTTTTTTTTTTTAATAAAGGTTCTCATCTCGTAATGTTTAACCAAAATATAACTGGACCTTCCGGTGAAAACGACAATCTTCTCTCTGGTGACATATACAGGATTTCATTTAGCTTAAACCCTGTCCCTGCGAGCTCTCATTCATCTTCATCCACTTTTGCGTCCACATCTCAAAGTCCCCACATTTTTTTCTTTTTCAATATTCCATTACACTCATATATACGTCACAATATGTAAGAAAAGATCTGTTGCTACTTTAATTTGTCACAACCTTAGAAAAGTGGCCTTTGAAAGATGCTAACTAATGCTAATATAAAATGGTTGCACTTGCGCTTTTACAGTATGTGGACTTACAGTGTACATACAGAACTACTGTACTGTAACCACTGTACAGAACTACTGTACTGTAACTACTGTACAGAACTACTTATTTTAAAGGTGCAGTAAGCGATTTCTAAACAAAACAAAAAAAAACGCTGTTGAAAGTGGATTGGACCGAGCACCACAACATACTTGTAGCTAATCAGCAGTAGGGGGCGTAAAGAGAGAGAGAGAGCTATAGGGATTTTTTTGAACAAAGACTGTTAAAAGAAAGATGGCTGAGAGACATTACAGAAGAGAAAAGGTCAGAGGAATACCACTGGAAAAAAGAAGGGTTATGATCAGGCAAGAGCTTTAGGACCCGTGTTAACATAAGAAAAGTTTTCCAGTGCTGGAGAGACCGAACTCTTGCTTGTATATACTCGTGTACTGCACTTTCACATTTTTGTTTTCATTATTTTGCTTTGCTTCAGCTATGATAAATAGACATCCACTCTTGCATTGTGTGTTCATGCATTTTGGGGGTGGAGCAATGAAGGGAGGGGTGTGTTTGTTTGGGTTGATTTCAAATATCCACAGTGCTTTTCAGAAATCGCTTACTGCACCTTTAATTGCTATAGCAAATACATAGTATGTACAGAACTGTAAAATAAAGTGCTACTTAAAGGTGCAGTGTGTAGTATTTATGAGGATCTGTTGACAGAAATGCAATATAATATACATAACTATGTTTTCAGTGGAGTATAAAGACCGTTATGTTTTTATTTACCCTGTTCATTTTCGATTGCTCCTGTCTGCCTCCTGTTTGTCCTGCTGACTGCTGTGCTCGCGTGTGCTTTGCTTGCTTTTGAATCTTTATTTGATATCATTCCCTGTTGTTTAAACTGCTAAATATAATTTACCCATCACCATATATTGTCTAATATTGCCTACCACATTAAATCTGACACCGCTAGCTTTTAATCTAAATCACTATCACGCGTTAGCATTTCGCTAGCCTGTTAGCTTGCCATCTCTGCACTCGGGTCTCTTGTTTTCTGAGTTCATTAAACAACTGTGGTGAGTTGGATTAGTAAATAGACTCCATCAAACAACTGTGGTAAGTTGGATTAATCAACAAATACGGTAAGCCATGTCTTCTTCTCCTGTCATTGTCACTTGCACTGCATGTTTCATGTTTAGTATATCTTTCTCCATTGGCGAACAGGGCTTCACATGTGATAAATGTAAGGAGATAGTCAGGCTGACGGAAAAGATTTCAGAATTAGAGACACGCATCCAGACTTTATTTGAGAGTAGTGAGAATGTAACAGCTTTAGACACTGCTTTGGATACGAATAGCTTAGTGAACTCTGTACATTGTTCGGTTCCGGCTGTAGAGCCCGTGCAGTAGGGCAACTGGGTGACGGTGAGATGGCATAGTCGCGGATCAAAAAACCACTCTTCCGTTCCGATTAGAACATCAAACAGGTTCTCCCCACTCAGTGATGCACCCACTGAGAATCCTGTTGAAAGTGCCCTAGTTATTGGCGATTCTATTACACGGAACGTGAAAATAGAGACACCAGCCACCATAGTCACATGTTTACTGGGAGCCAGAGCGCCTGACATCAAAGCAAATTTAAAAGTGCTGGCTAATGAAGAACTGGCACCCCGACTGAGCCTGGTTTCTCCCAAGGTTTTTTTTCTCCATTCTGGCCCTGAAGGAGTTTTGGTTCCTTGCCACCGTCGCCTTTGGCTTTTGGCTTGCTCAGTTGGGGACACCTAAATTTCAATTATATTACTGATCCGCCCGCATTGACACTATATGATAATTGAAATGAGCTGGATGACATCACCGTTTTCACCAGAGCGGCTGTACAGCCGAATCAAATTCCGTTGCATTATTTTCCTGTTACCACTGTGAAGCTGCTTTGAAACAATTGCCATTGTAAAAAGCGCTATATAAATAAAGGTGATTTGATTTGATTTGATTTAATGCTAACCGTAAATTCTCTAAGATTATTATTCACGTCGGCACAAATGATGTTCGACTTCGCCAGTCGGAGATCACCAAAATTAACATTAAAGAGGTGTGTAAACTAAAAAAAAAGTACGATGGCAGATGACGTTTTTTGCTCTGGTCCCCTCCCCGTTAAAAGTAGTGATGAGAGACTTAGCAGACTATCATCACTCAATGGCTGGTTGTCTAAGTGGTGTCCGCAAAATAACATAGGGTTCATAGACAATTGGAAAAGCTTTTGGGGCAGACCTGACCTGTTGAAAAAAGATGGTATTCATCCTTCCTGGGATGGTGCCGCTCTTCTCTCTAGTAATTTGGCACATAGTCTTAGAGCTAAACTTTGACTAACTGGGGCCCAGGTCAGGAAGCAGACGGACTGGCTTACCCGACCGCCTGCTAGCTGTCTCACGTCACAGAAGTTAGATAAATCCCAGCACATAGAGACTCTTTCACCTAGATATTATCACATAGAGACTGTGTCTGTTCCACGAATTAGTAAATACAAAAAACCATCAAAACCATTCAACGGTAAAAATGTAATTGATGTCCAACAAATAAACAACAGATATAATACAGATGATCAAATGATAAAGCTCGGGCTGCTGAATATTCGATCCCTTTCCTCAAAAGCGCTTATTGTTAATGATATGATTACAGATCATAACCTAGATGTGCTGTGTTTGACAGAAACCTGGCTAAAACCTGGGGATTACATTACTTTAAATGAGTCCATCCCCCAAGATTATTGTTATAAACATGAGCCGCGTCTGAAAGGTAAAGGGGGAGGTGTTGCTGTAATTTATAATAATATCTTCGGTATTACTCACAAGTCTAGTTTCAAATATAATTCCTTTGAAGTTTTGGTGCTTTATGTAGCGTTATGTAGTGAAATTGATAAATCCCGTTTGACATTTGTGCTGGCTACTGTATACAGGCCTCCAGGGCACCATACATACTTTACCAGAGAATTTGCTGATTTTCTATCAGAGTTAGTACTGGCTGCAGATAAAGTCCTAATTGTTGGTGATTTTAATATCCATGTAGACAATGAAAAAGACGCATTGGGATTGGCATTTAAAGACATTCTAAACTCTATTGGAATAAGGCAACACGTGTCAGGACCTACTCATCGCCGTAATCATACGTTAGACCTAATACTGTCACATGGAATAAATGTTGATACCATTGAAACTCTGCAGCAGAGCGATGACATCTCAGATCATTACCTAGTATCATGTACACTTAATTTAGCAAAGGCTGCAAAGCCGTCCCCTCGCTTCAAATATGGCAGGACTATCACTGCTGCGACTAAAGATTTCTTTGTAAATAATCTTCCTCATCAGTTTCATCTCCTCAGCATCCCAGATAGCCTAGAGGAACTCAATGTTGCAACAGAAACTATTGACTCTCTCTTTTCCAGCACTTTAGACACAGTTGCTCCCCGGCCCTTAAAGAAGATTAAAGAAAATAGTCCAACGCCGTGGTACAACGAGCACACCCGGGCCCTTAAAACAGCAGCCAGAAAAATGGAGCGCAGCTGGAAGAAAACAAAACTAGAAGTTTTTCGCATTTCGTGGAAAGAGAGCATGATTGCATACAGAAAGGCCCTAAAAACTGCTAGATCTGCTTATTTCTCGACTCTCTTAGAAGAAAACAAACACAACCCTAGGTATGTATTTGATACAGTGGCTAAATTAACCAAAGATAAAGCTTCACCTTCTGATGTTTGTAAACAGCACAGCAGTAATGACTTTATGAACTTCTTTACTTGTAAGATTGATAATATTAGGAAAAAAATTATAACCATGCAGCCGTCTACTACAGTATCACATCAGACAGTGCATTGTAGTGTCACTGAGGAAAAATTACATTCATTCACTGCTATAGGAGAAGAAGAATTGGCTAAACTCGTTAAATCATCAAAATCAACAACATGTATGCTCGCACCATACCGACTAAGCTACTAAAAGAGATGCTTCCAGAGGTCATAGATCCTCTTCTTAATATCATTAATTCATCCTTGATATTAGGATATGTACCGAAAACTTTTAAGTTGGCTATTATTAAACCACTTATTAAAAACCGCAACTTGATCCTACAAAATTAGTCAATTACAAATCTAATTAGTCAATTCTCAAATCTACCCTTTCTGTCAAAAATACTAGAAAAGGCAGTGTCCTCACAATTATGCTCCTTTTTAGAAAGAAATGGTATCTGTGAGGATTTCCAGTCAGGATTTAGACCGTATCATAGTACTGAGACTGCTCTCATTAGAGTTACAAATGATTTACTCTTATCATCTGATCGTGGTTGTATCTCTCTGTTAGTGTTACTCGATCTTAGCGCTGCATTCGATACTATCAACCACAACATTCTTTTGAATAGACTCGAAAATTATGTTGGCATTAGTGGAATTTCATTGGCATGGTTTAAATCATACTTATCTGACCGTTATCAGTTTGTAGCAGTAAATGAAAAGATGTCACACCGAACACAAGTTCAGTATGGAGTACCGCAGGGCTCAGTGCTAGGACCGTTGCTTTTCACCCTGTACATGCTACCACTGGGAGATATTATTAGGAAGCATGGCGTTAATTTTCATTGTTATGCTGACGATACTCAGCTCTATATTTCTTCACGCCCTGACGAAACTTACCAATTCACAAGATTAACAGAATGCATAGCTGATATAAAAAATTGGATGACTAGTAATTTCCTGCAACTTAATTCAGAAAAAACGGAATTTTTAATCATTGGACAAAAAAACTCCACAAGTAGTAACCTAGAATACTGTCTAACACTCGATGGCTGCTCTGTCAAGTCCTCGTCGTCAGTTAGGAACCTGGGTGTGCTCTTTGATACCAATCTCTCATTTGAAAGCCACGTTTCTAGCATCTGTAAAACTGCATTCTACCATCTTAAAAATATATCTAAATTACGGCACATGCTGTACGGCACATGCTCACGGAACAGTTAGTTCATGCGTTCATGACCTCAAGGCTAGATTATTGTAATGCTCTACTGGGTGGTTGCCCTGCTCGCTTAATAAATAAACTGCAGCTTGTCCAAAACGCAGCAGCTAGAGTTCTTACTAGAACCAGGAAGTATGACCATATTAGCCCGGTTCTGGCAACACTGCATTGGCTCCCTATTAAACATCGTATACATTTTAAAATCTTGCTGATTACTTACAAAGCACTAAATGGTTTAGCTCCCCAGTACTTGAGCGAGCTCTTAACGCATTATACTCCATCACGTCTATTGCGGTCTCAAAATTCTGGCCAGTTGATAATACCTAGAATATCAAAATCAACTGCAGGCAGTCGATCCTTTTCCTATTTAGCACCTAAACTCTGGAACAGTCTTCCTAGCATTGTTCGGGAAGCAGACACACTCTGTCAGTTTAAATCTAGACTAAAAACACATCTCTTTACTATGGCATACACATAAGACATTTTTAATTTCTATTATTCAAATCAGTTAAATGATTGTTTTAGGCTGCATTAACTAGGTCAGCCGGAACCGGGAACACTTCCAATAACACCTGATGTACTCGTTACATCATAAGAAGAATGGCATCTACGCTAATGTTAGTCTCTCTGTTTATCCCGAGGTTTACTGCAGTCGGCCGGATCCGGGCCATATCCAGACCAGATGGTGGACCTTAGCCTGGACATGGCGACCATATCCCTGAAGTGTCTGTAGAGACCGTCTCAATTAAACTCCCCCCTGTAAATGCCGCATCGACACGACATCCTCATTAAACCCGTCCCCGGCGTGACGACTCCAATCTTTCGAATAATCCTACGAATATCTATTGATCTAATATGACTTCTGACCTGTAATGTTGCCAGAATCATAATCATACACTATTTGTTCGTCGGCCAGAGGAGAACTGGCACCCCGACTGAGCCTGGTTTCTCCCAAGGTTTTTTTCTCCGTTCTGGCCCTGAAGGAGTTTTGGTTCCTTGCCACCGTCGCCTTTGGCTTTTGGCTTGCTCAGTTGGGGACACTTAAATTTCAACTATATTACTGATCTGCCCGCACTGACACTACATGATAATTGAAATGAGCTGGATGACATCACCGTTTTCACCAGAGCGGCTGTACAGCCGAATCAAATTCCGTTGCATTATTTTCCTGTTACCACTGTGAAGCTGCTTTGAAACAACTGCCATTGTAAAAAGCGCTATATAAATAAAGGTGATTTGATTTGATTTGATTTATTATCTTAGAATGAGCCATCATTTTACATCCCCTTACAGTGAAATCGCCATTTTGCGCAGCCATGTTTCTACAGTAGCCCTGTAGGACAAACTTCTCTACAGAGCGCTAGCTACTCTCTGCTGTCTCAGACGATGACATCTTTGTCCTGTGTCGGCCACCGTAGCTTTTCTATGTGCTTCGAAAGGGAGGGGTGAGCGATGGGCGGTTGCAATTCACAACCTCACCGATAGATGCCGCTAAAATTTACACAGTGCACCTTTAAAATATTATACAAAATAATTAAATGCTTATGAATTTTTGGGCTATTTTTAATGTTTGGTAGTTGAATGCTTTAGTTCTGAAAGTATACCTCCCATTCACATGAAATCAGAGCTGACCCTATATATTTTTCTAACACACAAATATATGTGACCCTGGACCACAAAACCAGTCTATATGTTTTACGGTATATATGTATATACGGTATATTTGTGGCAATAGCCAAATTTATCGATTTTTCTTTTATGCCAAAATTCATTAGGGTATTAAGTAAAGATCATGTTCCATGAAGATATTTTGTAAATTTCCTACCGTAAATATATCAAAAAATTATTATTATTAGTAATATGCGTTGCTAAGGACTTCATTTGGACAACTTTAAAGGCGATTTTCTCAATATTTAGATTATTATGCACCCTCAGATTCCAGATTTTCAAATAGTTGTATATCGGCCAAATATTGTTCTATCCTAACAAACCATACATCAATGTAAAGCGTATTTAATATATATATATATATATATATATATTTTTTTTTTTTTTTTAATTTTTTTTTTTTTTAATTGACCCTTATGACTGGTTTTGTGGTCCAGGGTCACATATAGGGTGCTATATATCTAACACAAATATATAGGGTGCTATGTGTAATTCCTCTGTACACATTATACAGAAAAAAATTATAATGTTTATATTTTAGAATTTAGTCTTTATTAAGGCATGTATATGTATGGCTTTATAATCTTTCATTAAAATATAATATGCATCACCTCTCAAGCCACTATTCCTTTCTGCTGACTTCCACTCTGGAATGAAAGCTAATTTTTCACACCCTAATCCATTCCCAATGGATAACATCAAGTCTTGCTCAATTTTTTTCTCTCTCACTGAACAACCCATTTCACTCTAAAATACTGTATGCAACATTATGTAATTGAGACTTGCAAACAAAGTTTAATGTCACTTTAAGAACAGTGATGAGAATACGTAAGTCTCACCGTTGTAGTTTTCACTCTGCCGCTGGGCTGTGTACAAGTCCAGCCTGATTTATTTACTAACAGGTCACAGCCTTCATCCTCTAGACAGGGCACCATGTCACACCACTGCTTGGTCTTCACGATACGAGCTGTGGATCAAGACCAGAGAAAAGGTTAAGATGACATGATCAGGAAGTCAAGCACAAAAACAATCATAATACGCACCCCCAAAAGCTTCTAGACAATGTATGAATGACAAAATATGAAACCCAGTGTAATTTATTTGAAAAAAAAGACGACACAAGCACATGTTTCAAGAAAACATATTTCCCAAAACTGTTTGTTAGATTGGAAATTATAATAATCAACCATATATACTGTACACTTTTTGCTTAATAAATGATAGTGGAACATGTCCATCGTTAATGTCAAGTCAAACCAAGGGCTAACTGACTATATCCAATAAAAAAAAAATCACACTGACAGCAGTTGGTAATCACACAACACCAAATACTATAGTACAATATCTGAACATTTTCAGACTGAATGCATCACTTTTGATTCAATTTCTAGTGATTTAGCTACAAGCATGTGTCAAAAGATTTCACTTTTCAACCCATCAGAGCTGTCCCTGCCTGTCAAGTATAAAAGAGGTTACTGTAACACACTAAACTAGTGTTGGGTATGACATAAAATGAGACATCGCCCTATGGAAGCATCTTACTTATGCTACAGGGACAAATTGTTTAATCCAAAAGGATGGTCATCAGTTTAAAAGAAAGGTTTGTCACAGATTTCTCAAGTAGATGTATTTGAGGTTCGTCATGGATGATCACTTTTATATAAAAGTAGGTCACTTTAACATACCTGCATTAGCATTAGTCCCTTGGGAGAGACAGTCACAGTTCCTGTTTCACAGGACAATATAATACAGAGCTGTCTCTTATTTATTTATTTAGACATTACAATCATATACCCATTGCTTTAGAAATTTATATTTCAAACTTTACATGGCCTTCAAAATGTATGTTATGTATGCAAATAGGCTTACATAACATAACTGTAACAATGGCCATGTATCATATAATTTATATCCAAAAGTAAGCGAAACGTAAGGTTACAGTTTCAGGAAACACATTAATAAAGAGTATGTTTATGTATGTTTATACTTTTTACATCCTTAAATAAAGAATACAAATTCAGTATATTAGTTATATCATAATTATATATACTGTAATTTCGGAAATATTATCTTTCTTTTGAGTATGGACAAAATATAAGTGTCCATGTGGAAATCTTCACCTTTCAAAATAGTTGGGCTTGTACACATGCTCACTTCTTCCCGTGTATAATACTATATAGAAACTTCTTTCTTTTCTTTTTTTTTCTTTCTGCAGTGTTAAAAATATAATTAGTTTAGTCAAGTTGTTGTCCTCTATACCATTAGATTGACAGTACATCATAAATTACATCATGTGCAGACAAAAATGTAATTGCCCTCCACTACAGATATCAACATCAGTTATCTTCATACAAAAATGTCAAAATCAAAATGTCGGATCCATTTCCTAATATAAAAAAATCACACCTGTCAAGTCTGAATAAACTGTTACTTTTCTACTGTGTTTTACAATATTTATTCTTATATGACTCTTGCTGTAATGCATCTCTGAGTGCAATATTTAGAGGCAGGAAGAGAATTAGAGTAATCAGAGCACAGGATAATTACCTGCTGATTTGCATGTTTGCCACTGAAGACTCTTTAGCAAATTTCAGATGCCACGAGGAGACAAAAGAGGGCGCAATCAGGCCTAATTGTAGGTTTAATGGAGGAATTCAGTGCGGCAGTAATCAAGACAGCTGAGCAGCTTAAAACGTTTACTTCGATGATGCTCAAATTTTGCTACGGATAGCAGAATTAGCCTTTTACACATCTGCATTAGCATACATTACGCCAACTAGCAACCACACAGTACATTAGACTATAAAACAAAAACAAAAGCAATTTGCATGAGTCATGGTCAATACACATACAATGATAAAGAAACGCAGCATTAAGCAAAGCATCCAAAAAAATGTACATTTTGTTATCATCTTCTGACCCTCATTGTAATTGTATGGAAAAGAGTGACCAGTAAATAAATGAAGCATGACTTTCTTTTTCTGAATTTTCATGGGTCACAAAAGAAACTCTGAATAATGTACTGGTCACTCTTTTCCATACAATTACTGTACAATACATGGAGACTGGAGCTTTTGGAGTTGAGCTTGTGCAATGTGCTCAAACCTCTATGTCCTGTGTGATGAATGAACTGAAGCAATCAGCTATCAGACTATCAAAAGTTGAAAGGTACTAATGTCCCTACTACCAGAGAGTTATCATTGGAATAGATTTTCTGTGAATTCATACCTGTATCTTTTATAGCCCTGGGCTATTCAACCATAAAATAACAATCAAGAGCTGGATGCTATTTTTCAGCCAATCAGAAGAATTTGAGGTGCTCTTTGCCTGACATTTTGACCGTTTAGAGGGGCTGAGATTTTAGGTAACACTTTGTTTTAACATGACATAATAACAGTAAATTATGCACAATTACAAGCAAACTAACCCTAAACAAAACCCTAACCCTAACCCTATAGTAAGTACATGTTAATTAATATCACATAGTATTTGTGTAGTTACACTGTTGACAATGTCATTCTAAAATAAATAATAAATAAATAAACTGTATCTGGTTTTTAGAGGGGGTGGGGGTAAAATACAGTTGCAAGAATAAGTTTGTGACCCCTTTAAAAAATATATAGACTTCTGCACTGATTACTCATAAAATGTAGTCTGATATAAGTCACAATTGTAGACCATTTCCAAACTCCCAACTCACAAATTGTGGTTATCCAAAAGCTAATTGGAGTCAGTCAAGGAGATGAGATTGGAAGTGTGGGCTGCACAGATGCCCTGCCCTTCAGATCAAGGCACACACTGAAAAAAATCTGTTCTTCTTCAAGAAAGACACTTCTTAGTGAACCATGCTTCAAATCCAAAAGCATTCACAGGACCTTAAAAACACATTTCACAAAGCTGAAAAAGGCTAAAGAATTGCTAAAGACCTGTTAATCAATCCACTGTAAAGCATCTACAAATGTAGACAATTCAGGACTTTTGCTACTCTCCCTAGGAGCAGGCATCTTGCAAAACATCACTTTAAAAACACAATGGACAATCTTGAAAGAGGTGAGAAAGAATGACAGCAAAAGACCTCCAGAAAACTATACTGTGAAAGTCTTTAATGAACAAAAATGGTGTTCATGAAAGAAGAAGTAGTAGAAAACCACTGCTGCCA
The DNA here is from genome assembly GCA_039654105.1 of Coreius guichenoti. Classification (NCBI taxonomy): domain Eukaryota; kingdom Metazoa; phylum Chordata; class Actinopteri; order Cypriniformes; family Gobionidae; genus Coreius; species Coreius guichenoti. The sequence goes on along the minus strand of CM077182.1, from coordinate 24,509,061 downwards.
AAAAATATTGAGGCATGTCTTATGTTTGTCCAAGAAAACCTGGATGTTCTGCAACACTCCTGCAAATCTTGTTTGGACAGTTGGGCACTGCATGCACAACAACACCAAAACCTCTTCTCAACTGTGAAGCATGGAAGTATCATCATGGTTTAGAACTGCTTTGCTGCCTCAGGGTCTGGACACTTCACAGTCATTGAAGGAACATTGAATTCAAGTATCAAGACATTTTACAGGAGAATATTAGGACAGCAGTTATTTGATACAACAAAACAATGACTCAAAGCACAAAAGTAAATAAAATAAAGAATGGCTGAAAAGAAGAAAAATGTATTTTCCTGAATTCTGACCTGAAGCCAATTGAGATGATATGGCATTACCCAAAGAGTTTTGTGCCAACGACACAACACAACAATATTCCCTTTTATAATTAGTATTATATTATTATTTTATTATTACTTTTATTATCTGCATTATTATTATTACTACTGCTTTTTTCTTCTTCTTCTAAAAAGCCTTTTGTAGATAGGTGTTGATAAAACACTCAAGCAAATGCATATGGTTCGTCCAATGTAATTGTGATGTCCATGTCAAATACAAATCTAATAAATAAATAAATTGATAAACTGTAACAGATTTGTGGGGAGGGATGGTCCAAAATTTGCCAAAGCAGCTACAGAAGACATTTGGTGGAAGTTTTGCTGCCAAAAGGTTTCTAGGGTTAATGGTTCACTTATTTTTTTCCAAACTGCACTATGAATGATTACTTAATGCTTTCACTAAAAATGTGAAAAGTAAACTGTTTGTGTGTTATTAGCTACGTCTGATCATGTTTGTCTATAGTCGTGAGTAAATTGAGATCAGACCGTATTTTATGAGTAATCAATGCAGAAACTCAGATATTTTCAATGGGATCACAAACTATATGTTTGTACAAGTTCATGTTTTCAAAGATAAAAAGAGATAGTAATTGGATGCCACTCACATGCAAAATAGGTCATGTGACAAAAAGGCATACTGCTTATTGAAACTTACACTCTTTTACTATTATTTTAAATAGTAGGCAGTATGCAATGTATTCTGTACAGTATTTATTATATAGTATTCCACCTCGAACATAGCCAGAACGTTAAATAACATAACATTGTATAAAAAAAAAAAAAAAACTGAACACCACTTGCTGAAATAAACATGCAATGTAACATACTATACTATTTAAAATCTGTATTTCTGCATAACGTGTATTATTTAAAACAAAACAAAAAGCAATAGGCAGCATATACACCGATCAGGCATAACATTATGACCACTGATAGGTGAAGTGAATAACACTGATTATCTCTTCATCACGGCACTTGTTAGTGGGTGGGATATATTAGGCAGCAAGTGAACATTTTGTCCTCAAAGTTGATGTGTTAGAAGCAGGAAAAAAATGGGCAAGCGTTAAGAATTGAGCGAGTTTGACAAGGGCCAAATTGTGATTGTGACTGGGTCAGAGCATCTCCAAAACTGCAGCTCTTGTGGGGTGTTCCCGGTCTGCAGTGGTCAGTATCTATCAAAAGTGGTCCAAGGAAGAAACAGTGGTGAACAAGGCTCATTGATACACGTTGGGAGCGAAGGCTGGTCCGTGTGGTCCGATCAAACAGACAAGCTACTGTAGCTCAGATTGCTCAAGAAGTTAATGCTGGTTGTGATGGAAAGGTGTCAGAATGTCCACTCTCAAAAGCGGCAACAGTGGGCACGTGAGCATCAGAACTGGACCACAGAGCAATGGAAGAAGGTGGCCTGGTCTGATGAATCACATTTTCTTTTACATCACGTGGATGGCCGGGTGCGTGTGCGTCGCTTACCTGGGGAACACATGAAGCTCAAAAAAGCACATCCATCCATAATAAACCTAGTCCACATGGCTCCGGGGGGTTAATAAAGGCCTTCTGAAGCGAAGCGATGGGGTTTTGTAAGAAAAATATCCATATTTATAACTTTATAAAGTAAAATATCTAGCAAACTCAATGGACCCCGTCACCGCCATTATAAAGCTTGGAAGCATCAGGATATTTATTAATATAATTTTCATTTTAAAGTGAACTACTCCTTTTAAGGATCTGCTGCTAACATCTTTGTACCAGATACCACAGCACACCTTCAGGGGTCTATTGGAGTCCATGCCTCGACGGGTCAGGGCTGTTTTGGCAGCAAAAGGGGGACCAACAAAATATTAGTCACAATGTTACGCCTGATCAGTGTATTACACACTATGCACTCTGTAGTAAGTACTATAGTAGATTGGATCCATGTATGTCAATGCCTTAATTACAACATTGCTTGGGTGGAAACTCCTTCAGAATTGATAATGGAGAACAGTGCAATCAATTTAATACTGTAATATGCCCTTCTAGGAAGTTAGGTGCACGGCAATTTGATTGAGATTCTGTTAGCACCAATTATTAATCCAACTGAACATAAAAGGAAAGGACGCCTGCTCAAACCCAGCCAGACCGCACAGCATTTAAGAAACACCGCATTGCACGGTTCATGTAATCACAGTGCCCATAATCTGATGTCATACATCACTGACATGCTACTGTTGCCAGTTAATTTGAGCTATTGCAACATTTTAATCAATTTCATGCAGGGTCACAACTTCCACAAGGGGCCGTTCAAACTTCCAGACACTTTCCGCCGATGTGTTACCACTCTCCAGGTGTGAGTAGAAGGATTCAAGGACAACTCAACGTTATAAAATAAAAACAACCTGGATGTAATCTGCCTCTGGGATGGGGCTAGACGCACAGTTCATCTGGAGGCGATAAGAGAAGGTATAACATCATTACACCCACACTGGGACACTCATCTTGTTGAAATGCTTTATCACACTCACGTCAACAGCCAGGAACCCTGGGTAATAAATCTTATCTAATGCTGTAGAGAAGCAAGGTCTGGCAGGAGAGAGTAGATATACAAGAGGGCAAGAGCTTAGCTAGATCTTTGCATTTTAAAATGTGTGGAATCTAGATATAGCCATCTGATCTAAGAGTAGTCAGTAAGAATAATTTGTATTAGTCAGTAATCAGTTTGTAAATGGATGAGCTTGGAATAGCTGTCATCTGAAAGGACTGATGTTCAGGAATTTGATTCATGGCATGACGCTTCAATGCATAGGAAAGAACAATCACACATGACATTTCATTAATAGCTCAATTATTCTGATTGAGCAATGACAGCACTGAGAATAAATGAAGACATTTAGGCCCTGTTTACACCTGGTATTAAGATGGTATTGTGTTTTGCACAAGTAGACGAGGGAGACACATTCCCATTTACACCTGGTGATTTAATCCATCTCTTTTGTCCACTTTTTCCCACTTCTGTCCTGACTTCTTCGAGGGGAGGGTCGAAGAAGATGTGTGGGTAAATGTGTGGGCTTTTTCAGATCTTTCAATCTAATGGACGAAATAAGCACACGCAATTTACATATGAATGCGCATGGAGACTACGGATAAACATACAGAGAGCAGCAGCTTTTGTTTCTGCTCTGATAGCCACAAGAATGCGCCGAACGCTGTGAGTGTGTGTTAGAAATTAGGAATGATGAAAGAACATTGTACTTTCTTTCTTGTCTTCAAACCACCGGGTTTAAATCCCATCCCGTCACCAAATCCCGCTTCCCATAATGTTAATGCATTAGGTCAGTAGGCAGAGAGTAGGCATCTTTTGTGGCTGTTCGAACACATTAGTCCACATGAGCGTTTACACCATGAAAGCAATCCGGTCGAATGAGTTTTCAACTACCTCTGGAAGTGGTCAAAAGTGGACAAGCTCAAAACATTTTAGACTCCATTTACCTGTATTTAGCGTCGTCCACTTGTGATCCGATCGACCAAAACACATCTTAATACCAAAGTCCAATAGAAGAGTGCGCATCTTAGGGAAAAGTGTACAGCCAAGGTGCTCTATGGTCTAGGGTTTGTGATAGTCCATCAAAGAAAACTTTAGGATGACCATGGCACTCTTTTAGATTAAAAAGCCTTTATTGTCAGATGGCTACATCCAAAAAATCTAAAAACTCTCAATACCAGGTGTAAACAGGGCCATAGCGACTTCTGCTTGAGGTCTGACTTTCTCCAGAGAGAGAAAAAAAGGAGAAAAAAAGACCTTAGATCACATGTATCTTTTAGAGTTTCAAAAGAGATTTTGACAATTTCTCAAACCTTGCTCAGATTTACCAGGACAACAATCAAAAGTCAAAGATCTTACTATGAACTGTAACATCAGGAGAAACATTTGAGAAAATGCTGCAACTTAAATGAAATTGAGAACCCCACGCTATAAACAAGCAATGTCTGAGCAATACAATTTTCATCTGGGAACTTTACCAGGATATTTATGAATAGTGTCACATCATATCCATCAGTACAGAGTGCAAATGCAGTGATACATTTCTATAGACAATATAGGGCTTTTCTAATGTAATTTATGCTAAATTAATTCATAGAATTATGTTGTAATTATGACTTTTCTTTTAGTAATGACACTTCAGAGCTCTTTTCTAATTCATAACCTAATTTCTGGTTAATAATTAATAACAGTGCATTAGCCCCTGTATTAGGTTTATAGTTTTATTCAAAGACACAGTGCCTCCATGCTCCAGTGGTCTGGTCCAGTCTCGGGCCTCTCAGCCTTGTGCATGTTCTCCATGTCCCTGGCCAGTTGCCCACCCTGTCTGCTTTCATGCATTAAGATTCGCAGCAGCACTGCTGCGCAGTAATGACAGCTCAAAGACCCTTTTAAGCAAATTTAGTGTGTCTTCATTTTTGCACAGACGTTCCAACATGGCGTGCCATTGTCAGTTCACTCTATCCTCTCCTTGTGGGTCATTGCTTTTTTCTTTCTTTTTCTCTTAATCTCTCTTTTCCTTGTCCAAATCTTGGGGTCAACTTTTACTGGTTAGCATAGCACAGTTATGGCTAGTATATGTTGTACAACACTATTTAGCTGCAAATAGCATCTTTCTCCATTTTCCCATGGCTCTAGAGTCATTAGTCATATGGCATTTAGGCTCAGGCGACTGGCTTAAAACAACTTTGCAGCAGAACTAAACACCCATGAGCCGCCATAAGCAAAGACTGTAGATTTCATACATCGAGGGGAAGAATATATGGCTGATTTTGAAAGCTTGTGTCCAGATGGTATAGTTATGGTATCTACTACGATGAGCTAACAAGACCATTCTAACCAGCCAAACCTGAATCTTTTGATCACCAATTTCATCATGCCTCATATTTTTCTACGCCTTTAAAAATCTGTCATTTTGAGACCACTTTTCACAATCCAATCATTTCCTCGTATATAAAACTCCCTTCCTACATTTTCTCATTGAATATTCTGTTCACTCACACAAAGAAAATGTTATGTTACAAAAGAAAAATGGGTTATAAATAATGATCTGATTCATGTTGATTTTAAAGGGTTAGTTCACATAAAAATTCAAATTCTGTCATTAATTACTCACCCTCATGTCGTTCCAAACCTGTAAGACATTTGTTCATCTTCGGAACACAAATGAAGATATTTTAATGATATTTTGTCCCTCCATTGACAGCCTACGCAACTACCACTTTCAAGCCCCAGAAAGGTATCACTGTAAACCATAACGCTCAAAATAATTAATTGGTTTGAGTAGGGCAAACTCAAATTAAACAAATTAGTTCAATCAAGTTAACTTTTATTTTAACTTTCTATTTCTGTTGAGTTCACGAAACATCTTGGTTACATATGTAACCCCCAGACGCTCCGCCACGTCCGGCACCAAGGGTGATGGAGGACTCGACAGAGTTTGTTTCTGGAGAATATAGCGCAGCAAACTGACAAGAGCCAGGGCCTCTCAGTGCTTCTACCCGTTTGAGGTGAGAACACAGGAGGAGACCGGCTCTACACGTAGGCTATAGAATCTAGCGAACATGTTGGGTGTCGTCTAGCCCACAGCTCTACAGATGTCTGACAGCGAGGCACCACGTGCCAGCGCCCAGGAGGATGCAACACTTCTAGTAGAGTGTGCTCGCACTCTGAGCGGACAGGGTGTGCCCACCCTGAGCAGACAGGGCACATCTTGTGCTTGGTAAGCCAAGGTGATGGCATCCACTATCCAGTGGGCCATCCTTTGCTTGGAGACATTCTTTCCCTTCTGCTGACCTCCGTGACAGACAAAGAGCTGATCTGAGGTCCTGAAGTTTTGCGTTCTATCCACGTACAGCCGCAGAGCGCGGACGGGAAAGAGCAAAGCCAGGGCTGGGTCTGCCTCCTCCGGGGGCAGCGCTTGCAGGTTCACCACCTGGTCCCTGAAGGGAGTAGTAGGAAACTTGGGCACATAGCCAGGCCGGGGTCTCAGTACCACGTGGGTGTCACCCAGCCCGAACTCTAGGCACAATTTGTCGACCGAAAATGCCTGCAGGTCCCCTACCCTCTTGATGGAAGCCAGTGCAGCCAGCAGCAAAGTCTTCATAGACAGAATCTTTAGCTCTGCTGACTGCAGAGGCTTGAATGGGGCATTCTGAAGTGCTCAGAGCACCAGAGCAAGATCCCAAGAGAGTACAGAAGGAGGTCGAGGAGGATTTAACCGTCTCGCCCCCCTGAGGAACCTGACGACCAGGTTGTGCTTCCCAACCGTCTTACCTTCTACGTGGTCGTGATAAGCAGATATTGCAGGAACATAGACCTTGAGGGTGGAGGGCGACAGCCTACGCTCCAACCCCTGCTGCAGGAAGGAAAGCACAGACGTGATCGAACATCTTTGGGGGTCTTCTCGGTGAGAATAACACCACTCGACGAACAGGTTCCACTTCAAGGCATAAACCTGTCTGGTAGACGGTGCTCATGCCGAAGTGATGGTGTTAACTACCTCTTGGGGTAAGTCACCTAGAACCTCCGCGTCCCGTCTAGGGAGCCGCGCCATCTGTTCGACCGAATCCAACTCCATACCGAGAAAAGAGATCCTCTGCACAGGGGCGAGTTTGCTCTTTTCCCAGTTGACCTGAAGACCCAGCTGAGGTGTCTGAGCACCAGGTCCCTGTGTTCGCACAACTGATCCCTGGACTGTGCTAGAATGAGCCAGTCATCGAGATAGTTGAGAATGCTGGGGCGGCTGTCTCGTGGAGGTGGCTCGCAGCGAGGTGTGAGTGTGCTGTGCAACACTTACCTGATTCCAACGAGTGGGCAGAGGGTACGTGAGGAGGCCTGGTTGCGTCCTCGAGCCGTCCACTGCTGCCCGCTGGTGAAAAGGGAGGATGAGTGTGGTCCGGCGTTTGACCGGCCACAGCTCTCCGAGCCCCCTGAGGACCCAGAGATGGAGGAAACTACACTTTTATTGAAAATTTGGGGACACAAACAAAACAGAACAAAAGATTCTCCGTCTGGCCCTCTTCCAGGGGAAGGAGCAGTGCGGTCACCATCTCCTGAAGAGCAGTCCTCCCCATCTCCGGGTCACCCGTCTCAGGGCCGCTTGCCCTTGGTTTTGGCGCCCCTCTTGGCAGGGGCCTGGACGGGCGCCCTCGGCGACGAGCAGGCTGAGGCACTGCCGGCAGCTGGGTGGGGGCAGCAGCTGACTGCCGTGGCAGGATGTGACTGATCGCCTCAGTCTGCTTCTGTGCGACAGAGAACTGCTGGGCGAAGTTCTGGACCGCGTCGCCGAAGAGGCCGGTCTGGGACATGGGGAATTAAGAAACCTGACTTTGTCGGTTTCCCTCATGTCGGCCAGATACAGCCAGAGATGGCATTAGTGGACATAGCAGATCCGTCGCGGTCCTCAGTTCGTCAATTGTGACCACCCTCATGCAAGCTCTTCAGTGCCTGGGCCTGATGAACTTGCAACAACGCCATAGCATGTAAGGCGGAAGCAGCATCCCCACAAGCCTGGTAGGCCTTTCCCATCAGATCGGACGAGTACCTACAAGCCCGGGAGGGGAGACACGGGTTCCCCCTGGATGTGGAGTTAGGGCACAGTTGCATAGCAATGGCCCGTTCCACGGGAGGAACCTGCGTGTAACCCTTTGCAGCTCCGCCATTGAGGGTGGTGAGGGAGGAGGAGCCACCAGGTCGGTTTCTGGCAGTAAAAGGTGCCGTCCATGACCTAGTGAGCTCCTCACGCAAAAGAAAGGAACCGGGATGGGGTGCTGAGAACCAGCACGGGCCACCCCGAGAAACCAATTGTCCAGCCTCGAGGGTTCGGGACCGGATCTGTATGGGGCACAGTAGATCTTCCCGAAGGAGCCCCTTGCGCCGACACGTCATCTCCAGTAGCTTCTGACCCTCCCTCCGATGCATCGATGGATATCTGATCGTCAAGAGGAGCCCCGAAGGATATGGATGGTGCACAACTCGTGGGTGGCCCACCGCATTCCGACGGCAGCTCTACTGGCTACGAAGTGCGGGAGGAGTGAGGGTTCCTCGGGGGGTGGTTCCCTGGGGGAAGCGCGCTCACTGTAATCCTCAGATTACCCGCGCTACAGCCAGAAGTAACCCTCTGTGGATGGTTAGATCTAGGCAGAGGCGTGGGGACTCCACCCCTTGAGAGATGGAGTCTCGACCGCAACTCCCAGATGGTCATGTTCCCGCAGTGAGAACATGAGTCATCCACAAGATACAGCGCTGGTGACCATCCCTCGGTGACAGATAACCCCCACATCCAGAAACACACAGATAGAATGTCATCTTGAAAAAGACGCAAGCGCTATCTGTGTAGCTCTTTTTAGAAGAACGCTCTCCTTGGTGCTGAAGCACGCAGGGGGAACGGTCGCGGCGACACAGTCAGGGAAGTAGTGCAGCCTGACGTGCGCGCTCTCTCAAATGAAGGCGCTCTCTTACCAGCCGTAAGAACGGCTTTTTAGCGCTCTCCCCCTAGCGCACCGAACCAGCTGTTAGAACAGCCTTTGTTTATGCTCTTACAAACAAAAAGAGAGATGTATGAATACCACGCGACCCGCTGCTGTGCCGTCACACCAACACTGACTGAAGAGATCCACTTCCAAAAAGGCAGGCTCAGTCAGTTCCACTGCTTTGTAGAGAGTGATTTCAGGACAAACCATCCACCACTCTGCTCCGAAGCAAAAAGATGATTTGATGCAAACACCTGTGCCTCATTTATGCAGTGGCATGAGCAGCTGGTGCAATCATTGCATGCCAATGTCCATTGTCTCGTTTAGTTACACTCGAAGTAGATTGGTAACCCATGATCTCGTGAGCGAGATTCCTATTCGTCGGTCTCCGACGTGGCGTCGGAAGTGACCGACTGAATGGGAACTGACATATTTTAAGTAATCTGAATTGTTTCATTGTTTTGAGTTCTCTGAACTTGTTTCTTTTAATTTAGACAAACTTTTATTGTCGTTCCAAACCTGTAAGACCTTCGTTCATCTTCGGAACACAAATTAAGATAATTTTGATGAAATCGGAGAGCTCTCTGACCTCTCCATAGACAGCTATTTAATTAACACTTTCAAGGTCCAGAAAGCTATTAAAAACATTGTTAAAATAGTCCATGTGTCTCCAGTGGTTCAACCTTAATGACTGCATAGAAGACTGACACAGACGTGAAGAAATTGTTGAATAAAGTCGTTATTTTTGTTTGTTTTTTGCACACAAAAAGTATTCTCGTCGCTTCATAAAATTAAGGTTGAATTTTAATTAAATAGCTGTCTATGGAGGGGCCTGAGAGCTCTCGGATTTCATCAAAAATATCCTAATTTGTGTTCTGAAGATGAATGAAGGATTTACGTGTTGGGAACGACATAAAGGTGAGTAATTAATGACAGAATTTTCATTTTTTGGTGAATAAACCTTTAATAAACCTTTCTATTCGTATCCACAGTCAATTTTGTTTTGTGGGATAAAATTAGTTATTGTTTACAGACCCTTGTTCTGTACGGAGGGGACAGTGTATTTATCCTCACTGCTGTTTGGTAAATGCCAGGCTGAACCCTAATTGGCAGGTGCATTTGGCACGATGCTATTTGCTGAGACGGTCTGTCTGTTTGGTTTCGCCGTGGGTCCATGCGGACTGGTGCATGCAGCCCGGCATCTGCAAACCTCACCCTGAGTGATATCATGGACTCACAGATGCGTGCTGACATTTCCCCCCTGCAGCAGGAGTAGCTCCGAGCCAACGGTGGAAATGTCAATCCCTACATGGGCCATGCGGAATGAAATAATTTAAAAGTCTGTCAGTGCAAAGCATAGTATCTGCAAGGAAAGTGACTCCAGTGTGAAGCCACACTGCGAAAAGTTCTGTCCTTAATTAGTATTTTTAGTTTGTTTTCCAAAAATATCTTAACATCTTCAAAGTCAACATGAAACTGAAGTTGCGATAGTCTTTTCTTCCCTAATGTGATGTACTAGCCGATTGAAATCACTTCTCAGACAAGAAGATTTTTTTGTCAATCAGGAATTGATTAGATCATTGTCGTTTGCTACTGCTGGGATCTCATATGAGTGACAGGTTGTCCCGCCCTTGCACCAGTAAAAACATCATCAGAGAAGAGATGTCAATGTGCACGGATAAATATTCTATTAAAAATACATTTTGATTTCATGGTGATTTTAAAACAAGATATATTTATTTGAAGAAAAAAACATTGTAAGATATTAAAGGGATAGTTCACCCAAAAATGAAAATTACCCCATGATTTACTCACCCTCAAGCTATCCTAGGTGTGTATGACATTCTTCTTTCAGACGCTTATTCAAGCTTTATAATGGCAGTAAATGGCAGCCCAAAATTTGAAGACCAAAAAAGTGCATCCATCCATTATAAAAGTAATCCACACGGCTCCGGGGGGTTAATAGAGGCCTTCTGAAGCGAATCGATGGGTTTTTGTAAGAAAAATCTCCATATTTAACATGTTATAAAGTAAAATATCTAGATTCCGGCAGACGTAAGTTGAATATGGAAGGCGGTCCGCTGGAAGCTAGATATTTTCTTACAAAAACCCATCGATTCGCTTCAGAAGGCCTTTATTAACCCCCCGGAGCCGTGTGGATTACTTTTATAATGGATGGATGCACTTTTTTGGTCTTCAAATTTTGGGCTGCCATTCACTGCCATTATAAGGCTTGGAAGAGCCAGGACATTTTTTAATATAACTCAGATTGTATTCATCTGAAAGAAGAACGTCATATACACCTGGATGGCTTGAGGGTGAGTAAATTATGGGGTAATTTTCATTTTTGGGTGAACTATCCCTTAAAGACTTGTTTTCAGAGAATTTATATATAATTCTTAAGTGATTTCATGAAGGTTGTAAAATCTTTTAAACAAGAAAAAAAATCTTACTATACTATTTCTAAAACAAGTCTTAATTTCTTACACAGTTCTTCAGTTTTTAATTTATTTTGTTTTAAGAATGTTTAGGGAAAAAAGTAAAAAAGTTTTTTTTTCTGCAGTGCAGTGTAATGCTTATCTGCCTTAAGATGCTGACTACTTTACAGCTATATCCTGGATCAATTTACATGTAGTAATTCAATAGCAGCACCCTGCGGTAATGTTAGAGGAGCTATATGATCCTTGTTATAGGCTTGGTAGCACTGAAATTGTTTTAAAGCAGTCTGTTATTATTAAAGGAAAGTAATAATGTCTAGTTTGCAGAAGTTACCTGTGGCATACACAGTTTTTGTGTTATTAAAGTCAGAAAAACGACGTATGCACCCATTCATTCACATATGTAGACTGAAAACTTTAATGCACATCCTATTCATGAGATTGAATTTACTTTTTAACTCTCATCCCATTTATTTTTTTCCATAGTCATTTTAAACATTTTAAAAACAGCATTCAAATCAAGCAACGATTAGAGAAAATGAATAAGGTATATATATATATATAGTGATACTCTATATAAACAGGTTTATGATTCCACAAATACAACATAATGCAGCAATAAAAAATGTTATGGAGTAAGATTCTTTTTCTAGTGTACATTTTGACTTCCTATGTTCTCTTTTCTTGCCCCTTGGGCAGAGAATTTCTAAATCTACCCCGTGACCCCATGTCCATGCACATTTCACAGCTCAATTCACACATTACTGAGGTGTGAACAGCACACATTCACACATCTCCTGTATTGCAGGGTGCAGACCTGAAGTACACATTTCTTGTGATTTATTACTTCCAGATATGTTTGGAATAAAGGCGCTGAGAAATTAGCTGTATGATTTAAAATTACCTTTGCAAAAACATTTAGATCATTAATTACACATTACCTGTCTATGTTCATTAACACTTATCTGTGACAAAATCATGTTTAGCAAACTCCCACTGTAGCCTATTCTTAAAGAAATTAACTAACCAACCAATTCTTTTTGTCAACATTATTTAAATGACATTGTATGTTTTCTCTAGGAATGTTTACTAGCTTATAGTATTCATACTGTATTTAATAGAAAAAAATCTCACAGATCTTAGAATAGTTAATAAAATAAATAAGAATTTGAAAATAACCAGTAGTAATCAGAGAAATCCATTTCTAAATACCACTGGACTGCAAAAAAAAAAATTAAAAAAAGCAGTACAAGTATATGTACAGTATACATAATGAAACAGTACAATACAGTACAGTACAGAACAGTACAGTATATATAGCGAAATTGTATATTTTTTGATTGGGGACCCTAGAAACCTCAAAATATGAGCAAACACCAGGGGCCAGTTAACTTAGTCAAGGGACAATCATTCTTAATATCAAATTATACCAATCTACATTTTTATGTACGTGACTTAAAGCAGTTATGAAACTTATAAGACTGAAAAAAAAAAAAACATCTTTATAAATGTCTTTCATTTTGAATAATGCTGTATTTTTAATGCAGTATCTTATTCATATACAGTACATATTAATAAATGGTCCATCCATGTAGCTAATCAACTAAAAATACATTTTCTTATAATATTTTGTACACTAACAAATTAGGGTATTTTTTTGTTGGTTCAACATATCATTTTTTCACAGCCAAATGTATCAGTCTTTCTCAAATTATATTTATGGGTTGGTTCAAAATTTTGATTTAACATTAATAACATTTATTCAAAGCAAAAACGATTATTTATTATACATATTATACTTAATATATTTTCTTTAGACATAAGCCAAAATGTTATTTAATGTAGGTCAATATAATCATTTTTAACCTATATGCTAAATTAGCTATAATATGAAAGTAGAATTTTCACTCTCAAAGAATTTTGTTAGTCAATATTTAATTTAGTTTACTAAATTACAACTTCAAATGACCTTTTTAAAATATGCACCATATCCTTTTTGTTATAAACACCAGAAAATGTAATAAAACCCACAATAACTTTTGCAGCCAGTAAAGCTATTCTGCACATTAACACTTTGGTGTCAAGTTAACTATTTAAACAAAATAGTTTATTTTAATTTGTTAAATGTGGAATGTCATTTGCTTTTAGTCAAACTGAACAAAACAGGTTTCATTTTCAATTAGACCAACATAAAAATTCACTTTAAATAAATGACATGGTCTTTTCACTTTTTTTCGTTGAAAGAATAATCTTGGAATCTTATTGCTGTTGCTGCTCAACTTAATTCAAAGATACTAAATTGCATAAATGTGCTGCGGCACACACAGTCCTCTAAAGATCTCTATTAGGCATCATGCTCTGCCTCTGTCCCACCTGCCTTTGATGTTCTGAAGATGGAGAATGGACCGAACCAGTCTCATAGGCCCCTGTGGTCTTGACCCAGTTAAGATGTTCTGTGACTGATGACCTGGACTCAGACTCACAGACAAGCTTTATTGAGACAATAAATGAGCATGGCATGCGGCTGCAGGGGAAGAGAGCATTATTTATGTATTTAGAGTAATGCTTCGCTAAGCCTCTCTCTCAGATCTTGGTTCTATGATATGCCTGCATTTCTGCATCAGGCCACAATCCTTCTTCGTGAAAATGTGCTGAGCTTCTAGATCAGAATCTACTCCTTAACTCTGACTCTATTCCCCTGGCTTCCTTTTATCTCCCCATTGGATTTGGAGGATGTTTCCCTGCTGAAAAGATCAGCCCAAACAACCTAAGGTGGTTTACTGGTCTTGTTTAGCTGGTCTTCTTTTCAGGCCAGGCTGGTCTCAAAAACACACTCTTCAAAAATGGCGGCTTTAAATCTCGACAAACTAAAAGAAGTAAATGACTTGTGTATATATTTGAAATGAAAGATATAGGTTATACTGTATGTCAGCATGCTTATTTTGCTCAAGATTTTGAAAAACGCAGTTCAAAAGTGGATTGGATCGAGCATCAAAACACACTTGTAGCCAATCAGCTGTAAGGGGCGTGTCCAACCATGATGGGGGAGGAGAGAGAGCTCAGTGTACAAGACAGGCATTAGCAGAATGACTATAGAAAGAGAGAGATGGCAGAGAAAATACAAAAGAGGAAAAGGCCATGGGAATATAACTTTAAAAAGAAGGGTTACGATCAGGCAGGTAAGACCTGCATTAATATCTGAGAAGCTTTCCAGCGCTGGAAATGCCTGTATTTATATTGCTTTATTTCTTCTTGATATGTAATGTTGGTTTTGCTGTGTTTCACAGAAGTAAGATTTGCTGTCTTTTGCTTGGATATACATGTGTGTCATCTTCGCTTGTTTGTTCATTTGCATTATTATTATTATTATTATTATTATTATTATTATAAGCCTGGAACATCTAAACCACCTCCACCCGCTTCAAGAACTGGTTCCCAAAGTGTGTCGGAAAAAGTGAGATAACATACTCCCGTGTTAACTAACATAGTATACGCCTTTGGAGACGGCTTATGGTAGAGAAATGAACATTCAATTCACGGGCAACAGTTCTGGTGGAGATACCTGCAGTCAGCATGCCAATTGCATGCTCCCTCAAAACTTGCGACATCTGTGGCATTGTGCTGTGTGATAAAACTGCACATTTTAGAGTGGCCTTTTATTGTGGCCAGCCTAAGGCACACCTGTGCAATAATCATGCTGTCTAATCAGCATCTTGATATACCACACCTGTGAGGTGGATGGATTATCTCGGCAAAGGAGAAGTGCTCACTAACACAGATTTAGACAGATTTGTGAAAAATATTTGAGAGAAATAGGCCTTTTGTGTACATAGAAAAAGTCTTAGATCTTTG
This sequence comes from Coreius guichenoti, assembly GCA_039654105.1. Classification (NCBI taxonomy): domain Eukaryota; kingdom Metazoa; phylum Chordata; class Actinopteri; order Cypriniformes; family Gobionidae; genus Coreius; species Coreius guichenoti. The sequence goes on along the minus strand of CM077182.1, from coordinate 24,493,904 downwards.
AGTTCAGCTCATGAAAAATGGGGGCAAAAACAAAAGTGTTGCGTTTATAATTTTGTTCAGTGTGATTTAAGTTTAAAAACCAATAGTTATAGTCTAAGCTTGTTTCAGTTGAGTTCACTAATAGAAGAATATTTTTTAATGATTCTTAATATATGTTGCAGTTAAGTAATTAAGTGATTAATTAAGTGATGATTGAGCATTAGTGATGAACACCTGATGATAATGAGCAGAATCACTGAAGGAAAGAGAAACACAAGAACTACAACTGACTTCAGCCACAGCCTTAGATGAAATCAACTGAAGATAAAAGAAGACATTAAATCTCTCAAGATCTCAGCAGAGGAGGATTAAACAACTCCACAAACAGCATTACCAGCTTCACGCATTACTAACCAGAATGACTTTATTTCTGTCATTTCTGTTTTAATGAAAATAATAGTTTCGTTTGAAGTCACCATGATGGTGTTCAGTGTTTGCTTTAGTTGGGCTCTTGACCCTTGACTCTTTAATATTAGTTTTTTCCCTGGCTGCTTTCACTGTGTGTTTATAAAACACATTTGTTATGGTAAGGAATGCCAAGAGAAAATGTGATCAGGTGATGTTGGCTATTTATTGATGATATAATCATCATGTAGTGGCCTAAATCACTGATCTCATTCAGAGTCTAATGCTCTGGTTATAGAGGTAATGTGTTGTTAATTTTGTATTATGCACAATGGTGTCTACGTGGTTCTACAGCATGAGATCCAGCACTGTTAATGAATAAACTGGTAATTGAATATGCAAGATTTTAAAACCATGTAGTGCTCAAAATGTTTTCATCTATGGCATTACTTAGACACACACAGACATCAAGAATCAGTGTATGAATCTCAACAATGGTGACAATGAAAAGCTTCATGCTGCAGTGCATGCTGGGTACCACCAATCAAAACTTCCCCATGGGTCCCAGCATGCATTGCGGCATGAATAAATTATGCATCTGAATTTACTAATTTTCTTTGAATCTTACTATTTGCTTTTATTTTTGCTGTTTTTGTTGTGATGTTTTTGTAGCTTGTTTTATGTTCAGAGTTGATGTGTTTATCTGAATATTTTTTTGATTGTCACCATTGTAGAGATTCATACGCTGATTCTTGATGTCTGTGTGTGTCTAAGTAATGCTGTAGATTAAAACCTTTTGTGCACTAATTTTATTTCTTTAAATCCTGCATATTGTTTGATTACCACAACCATCCTGGATCTCATGCTGTAGAATCACATGGCTTCTATTATGAATAATACAGATAACCAGAGCATTAGACTCTGAATTAGATCAGTGATTTAGGCCACTATATGATGATTATATCATCAGCAATAAACAACCAACATCACCTGATCACATTTTCTCTTGGCTTTTCTTGCCATAGCAAATGTGATTTATAAACACACAGTTAAAGCAGGCAGAAAAAAATTAAGCTAAAAAGAAAAGGGTCAAGAGCCCAAATAAAGCAAACAGTGATCACCATAATGGTGACTTCAAATGAAACTATTATTTTCATTATAACATAAATGACAGAAATAAAGTCAATCTGGTTAGTAATGTGTGAAGTAGGTAATGCTGTTTGTGGAGTTGTTTAATCCTCCTCTGGTCTGATCTTCAGAGATTTAATGTCTTCTTTTATCTTCAGTTGATTTCATCTAAGGCTGTGGCTGAAGTCAGTTGTAGTTCTTGTGTTTCTCTTTCCTTCAGTGATTCTGCTCATTATCATCAGGTGTTCATCACTAATGCTCAATTATCACTTATTTAATCACTTAACAATACAATTATTATCCAATCATCATGCTGGGAACTAGAAATGTTCTATAACTCATTCAGTTTAAGCTCTGTTTCAGTCATTGTGTCCACATAACGTTCGGTAATATTTGAGTGCAGTGAACTCATTTTTATTTACTACATATAACTGTTAGGTTTTACAGTGTATATGTTTTGTCTTTTGGTTCCCCTTTTAGAATTATTAGAATATGCTGGATTCACAAACATCAGCATTGTTTGCCTGACACAAGTATCATTGTGCTAATACTGGCCACGGAAAGCTAGTGTTAAACCCACAATGTATTTTTTAATTTATTAATTAAAAAAAAAAAAATCACTGTTTGAAAAATGCGCCTTCTTTCTGTACATAGGGCACAACTGCTTCTGGCTCTGTGGCACTCTCAAAACTTTTGCTCTTTTTGGTTGGGCGTCTTGACTGGACCAAAACAGCAACATTGGCTCAACCAATGGTGTGAGTTTGGGACATGTTTATCTGTTATTGGGTGGGCCATCATGAGCTCTGTCATGCACCATCTTGGCATTGCTCTCTAAATTGCAAACAACTAATCAATAGCTCATTTGTCAATGGAGTCTTAGGGAAAAGTTTTTCAGAGATTCACTTTTTCCAACCAGATGAGGCAATCAATTTGCCTTCCACTGAGACCCCGCTCAGAGAGATGGAAGTTAGATGTGTTTTTCTTTTTCTGTGTTCTGTCTCTCTCTCATTCTGTTGCGCTGTCTCTCTAAGCTTTTGTAATGCTCTCTCCATATGCCAGAGCTATCTCTTTCTCTCTGGAGAGGTCTTCTGAAATACTCTGAGGAGAATGGAAGCATTTTCCGGCTCTGTTCCACTCTGATGGCACTTTGTGTTTAAATGGAGAACAGAATGTTCCTGTCAGAGGCCCAACCCTTACCGGGACTGGCAGGTGTATTATACCTCTCGCTACAATGTCCCTGGACAAATTTAAAGGCAACTCAGCCACTTGCACAGTAGGAGCTCCCTAGGTCAACTACCTGCATGTTTATCTTTTCAATTTTTAATGTCGTCCATCCCAAACCCCCTTACACACATGCACTAAAGCAAGCTCAGAGATTCAGGACTGATGCTGTTTTTCAAAACTCACAAGCTTTCAATCTCTCAAGTCAAGGTCATAGCGCTCTTCACTGAAAAGCAAAGCCTAAACTACTGAATTTGCAGGGGTTGACATCTTAGTGTTCGAGAAGCTATTTTAAATTTGTAGCCTGCCAAGCTACAAGCTACTCATAATTTAAAGTAGTTTGTAATCAGTTGCTGCAGCATCCACATTTAAATTTTGCACTGCGTTATAATGGATTAAATTTGCAATACACACAACCACCAATGGGGGCACCATAACCCAGTAAACTGCATGTCTGCACTGCAGTGACACAACTCTTATGGAGAAGCAGTTAGATACACTACAAGTTATTAAACGTAATTTCGGGAGGAGTACACCCATCTAATCGTTCAATTAATAACAAGGTATAAAAACCAGCCTCTTACCACTTCCTGTTGTTAGTTTTTCGGCATCCCTCCTTGTCCTTCTTTTGTACAATTTTGCCTGTGTTATAAGGAGGCAATCGGAGCTCAAGTAGAATATCCTCTCTGAGCCCCTCTATAGCAGACAGCAAGCCAAATCAGATTATATGGGCACATAAACTCGTGAAACAAAAATATTAACTACATTAAAGTTCTTTAAGAGGGAAATACATTTTTAAATATATAACTAATTATAAAAATTATATCAATTAGTATGACTTTGTTTGCTAAAGGCTATTTTCTCACTAACTCCACTATTGCTCAGATATTTTATCTTTTGTACAAATAGAATAATACTTATATTTCTTCTCCATTCTGTGTGAACAGCATTTATCATTATTTACACTTATTATCAATAAGATGCTATTTGTTGCTAACTATACTTGGTGCAAATAAAATGTATCACTGTTTACACTTATGGAAGCATGTTTCCACCACTGAATAAAAAAAAATAAATGAAATGGGTAATTGCGACTTTTTATCTTGCAATTCTGACTTTTTTTTTCTCAGAATTGCACGTTTATATCTCGTATTCTGGCTTTGTAACATGCAATTGCGAGTTTATATCTCACAATTCTGAGAAAAGAGGTCAGAATTGCAAGATATAAACACACAACTGTGAGAAAAAAAAGTCAGAATATCGAGTTTATAAGCCACAATTCTGACTTTATAACTCGCAAATGTGAGAAAAAAAGTCCGAATTGGGAGACAAAAAGTCGCAATTATCTTTTCTTTTTTTTTTTTTATTCCGTGGCGGAAACAAGCTTCCATAGTACAGTAAATAGCATTTACCTAAAAAACAAAAAACAAAACAAAAAAACAGAGCACCTGGCACAAAAAGTTTGAGCATCTTGGTTGCAGCTTCAAACTTGAAATAACTTTATACTGTATGTAATACAAATAATTAAACAATGAACATAACTGCATCGAGAAAAAAAAAAAAAAAAAAAAAACAGGGACGTCTGGGAACACTGATAAGTGATGACTGAAATTGGTGAATGTTTTTTTTTAAACAAACTGATTTGCTGAAACAAATCAAATGTGCTCTCAATTTGATTTGATTATTGCCTTAACTAGACTTGGTACAGCTATGAGTGCAATACAGTGAGACAAATATGATAACTTTGAGACTTAATGTTATACAACATTTTGTCAAGCTACTCTGCTACTGCTAAATGGCTCATTGCTGTAAAAACTACACTGTTCCTGAGCTTCCAAACAATTGTAAAAATTGAAGAAAGTTAAGCATCACTACCTTCAGTTACCTCCAAATGCTGCTGCTGACACAAATATTGCGTGACATTAGTGTATAGCATCTGGCAAAAATAAGTGGTTTATTAGGAACTCCTGACCTTTTTATTGTCACTTGTACAATCTGAAGTGAAAAAGATCATTAGTGTGGAAATCACTAAAAAATGTCTTCACTAAAGCTGCAGTGACAACTGGCTGCGCTCCCAAAAGTCCAATCACCAGACTTACTGTAGCTCGGGGTTGCCTCGGCAACAGAACCGTACTTTCTGCAGAGCTGACATGAGCTCTTTCACTAAAAGGACTGCAAACCAAATACATGCAACAGTCGCTGTATCATGCTCCCCATACATTACAGAGGATTAAAAAATAACCTTCAGTGGGCCACACAGAGACCGTGTTCACAATGGAGGTACGTTCCCTCAGGTCCTGCCTTTATGCCTCTATCACATTAACTCTAGCATCTTATAAACTCTTCTGTGTAATATTAAATAGTTTTAGTTTGCTCAGCAGGATAGTTTGGAATGATATTAAGAGGCTGTGCATTGCCAATGTATTTGCTTTGAAAAAAAGATGAGCAATTTACATTATATTCATAAACTCAATTAATCAAACACCCATTTGTGTAATAAACATATTCAACTGTTTATGTCAGCTGTGGTTCTAAACTATTTTTGCTTCAGGAATTTCAGTGTGCCAGGCGCCTGTTTTTTGTTAGTTTCAGCCCGACGCAGTTATCATTTTTATGTCCTGTGTCACGTTGTTTAAATAGCAAATGCATTTGCGCGTGGGCATGCTGGTCTGAAAACGAGGTGTGTTTAGGCGCATTGTTGGCACGTTGCTATTTTGAGGCAACTGAAAAAGACTGCGCCACTGACCAACTGAAACCTGGTCAATGTTTTTATATATTTTTTTGTTATTTAAAGAGCACGTTAGTAATATGCGCCTATAGGCGGGTGCACATCTCTGTGTACACTCTGCTTATTACACACACAGGGACGCGCAGCAGCACAGACACATTTTTAAATATAAAAAATAAAAGGATTCCTCTCTGGAGAAGCGTTCAGTCTTTCCGCTCGCAAATTCCAGCATGTAAATAGCGAATCCGCCATGGCGCGAGCGCAACTGGCTTTTAAAGTGAATGGGAGATGAGACTCTGATTGGTTTATTGCACGTTACTCCCAAAACACACCTGTTACTCATTAAGAGACTAGGTACAACCCTTTTAGACCATGCTCCAGGTGCGCCGACCATTTTTCCAATTGTTAAACTAGCAAAAGTGGATTCGGACACTCCCTAAGTGCACTTGCGCCATGCGCTTTAGACCATGTGCTTAGATCGTTAAAATAGGGACCTAAGTCCCAAACCAACACATTATCAAACCTGTGTACCTCCAGTTTGACTAGAGACAGCCATCACACTGTAAATAGTGATCAGTTGACTTAACTTAAAAAAGTGAGGAAACCCGTTGCCTTAAATTATTAAGTACTGTAAATAAACTTAAAAAATTAAGTTATGTGGAATTGTCAAGTTCACATAACTTATTTTTTTCAATTACGCATGAAGTTTATTACTTAATCATTTTAAGTGATCTTTAAGTGATCTTTGTTCACTGGCTGACATTACTGTAAATTATAACTAATGTTTACTTGAAAATTTGCAATAATTTCAGAATTAAATGCTTCATAAATTCTTTAAGTACTGTGTGCTTAGTTTTTTCCTCCAATGATGCATTAAATAGCTAGAGAAAATGGCCAGTAAAATAGGCCGCCTTGTACAAAAATTTTTTGGAAAATATGACTTTCACGGCTGTGACCACGTTGCACATTGTTATTATCCTGCGACCCTGAAAACAAGCTCATTAATATTAACGATGGTAGTAATTGTTACAGACGACTGGGGATGTACACTGGCTCCAGACAGCTGGAGCCTTCGGCAGCACGTCATACCATGGCACCGGGGTTCTTGATCTCCGGCAGAGGGACATCTCAGCGTTTATTTTTAGGAGCAGGGAATATCTTGGCTGGGTAGAGGCAGAGAGGTATTAAACTAGGGCTAATTACTTGATGCTCAGTCAGCGTGTGGTTTACCGTGATGTCTTGTGTGTGAGTCTACATCACTGAAGGAGAAAAAGCGGTCACTTCCTCTTTCACAAAGATTGCAGCAATTAAAAACCTACAAAAAGCTTTGACTGACTATGCGTCTATGGAACCTCATTCTGGAACGATATGCGGCTGAATAAATCGTAGCTATGCTGTGGTTCATTTATTTAGAGAAAAACTTCCTGAGTGGATGTATTCAGGCTAAGTGCTCCATATACGGGTGGACTATAGAGGTGGATTACAAGGGCGTTCATCGTCTCTTCCCTAGCCCTGTCCTCCTCCTCAAGTTCACCTCAAACCTGACACTGACGGAGCACACTATTAAGTTAGCACACTAAGCACTGAGTTTGTTATTATAATGGTCCCCACTTTGAGCATCTAACTTAATGTAAAAAATGGGAGTCTGCCTTCAATATTAATCCAAACCTGATTTATGCCTCCTGCTTGCAGTGAGAGATGTCATTTGTATTCATTTGTGTCTCCTTTTGGAGCATAGATTTGTTTCTTTTGCTCCTCTCATATGCTTGTCACCTTGTTGTTGATATCGCCCAGCAATGCTACACAGCAGAACGTGCTTTTAAAGAATTGGCCGGTTAGTTCAAACAATGTATGTGATTCTCAGGTATTGGATGAAGGAATGCCAGTATAGTGATATTTGTTACTCTGTTACTCTGGTGCATGAATGCATTTTAATACGCACATGACAACTGATCAAATGCCTTGGATGATTTCTTTGCACTTAGATTGCATATACTTCCTAGAGAGCAGAATTAACTGATATTCGTCCATTTTTTCTAAGTATCACTTTCAGGCGGCACACCCACAGTCCATGACCATGTAAAACCATACTTCATGCAAAAATGTTGCAATCCCAGGTCGAATTTAATATATTCATTGATATCCCCCAACACCTTTTTCTTTTAGTTATGTCTGTGAAACAATCTGTATTTATTCATTTAGGACAGAGGGCTATACGCATTTATACTCATTTTTGTTTCCTGTGTAGTTAGTCACTGCTGTACTTAAAAAACAGCCCTTAAAAATTAAATAAGTTGTGGTAGAATTTCACTTTTTGATCAGACAGTCTCTTCCTGCCTAGTGAGCGGTCCTTTGTCAGACTTGACCAGACTTTAAGCAGATCAAAAAGGTCCAAATTCCTAAATATAGTAACCCACTACATAAAGAAAGACACAAATGACTGAAGAAACACATTATGTCTTGACTTCATTGGTCTATATACTAAACATTTATAGAAATGTTTCATTCCTGCAGTTAAAGCGTTCACCATCTTTGCCTTTTTATATGAATGACCTCAATTTTTACACAGCAAAGAACAATTATAGTTTTTGGTAACACTTTATAATAACTCACGCTATGAATCATTAGTTAAGCATTAGTAAATAGTTAATTCATCATTTATAAAGCATTGTCCCTACATTAATAAACATTAGAAAGGAGTTTATAAAAACAGCTGCAAATGCTTTATTCTTAATTTATAAGCATATCTATAATATGTTTAATAATTGTATTTTCATTAACCCGCTGCCTTAAAATGATTAAGTACTGTAAACAAACTTTATTTTTAAAGACTTGATGTAAGAGTCTCTTTCGGCCGAATGGGCTTCAGATGATTGCATCTTGCACAAGCATTGCTTTCAAATCCACGCTCAGTAGTAAATAACACATGAGAAGCTGGACGTACAGAAAATTGCAGATTACATCAAAGGAAAGAACAATCAGAGGCTGTCAGCCAGAAGAAAAACACTGTTGCTCCTTTCACAGCACCAAGTGCAATGAGAAGTCCACTTTTGCCATACTGTAGCTCCACTACCTTCTGCTCTCTTAGGACCAGAGTAGTTCCAAACAACCCATGGCCCTTTACTGTAAAGGTCTGCCAGAGACAGGAACTCTCCAGTTCAATTACAGACTCACTCTTCACATGCACAAATAGCAACAGAAGCACGTCAGCAGGACCATCAGCCAAGTGTTTATAGATGTACACTGGAGGTGGAACAAGTCCCTGTGGGCCAGTGGACTGTCATCATCACTTGAGTACATATCAGAAAGGAGGAAAGTGCAGTGGAAGTACTCTAGAACTCTATGAGAAGATGAAGACCTCTGTAATTCAGTACTTGGACAGAATAAATTCAAAACAGACAGATTTGATACAATAGAGTTGGAGAGCAGAACTGGCAGAGGTAATGTACAAAATGTATGAAACATTTTGAGGCAAAAATTGGACACAAGGTAAAAAAAATAATTAAATAAATAATAATAATAAAAATAGATGAAGTGGATTCCTAAGTGTATCTGATGGTGGCTCAAATACAGTATCAAGTATTCTTGAGGGCCAAATTGGAACAAGCTGCCGATTCAATTGCAATTGCCATTATCTTAATTGATTTATTTTGGCAAAAGTAGTTTTTAACATACCTCAGTCAAATGGACTACATTTATGATACTTTGTTGTAATTTTTGGCGCCTGTCAGCGACTTTTTATGTGGAAAAACAGCTGTGTCATTCCTTTGTCATTGTGTTCCACAGAATAATGAATGGCAGGGATTTTGGAATGATATGAGGGTAGATAAATGATGACAAAATTGAAGATTGAACAGATAAATAACAGATAAATCCTGAAATCATAATATATTGTTTCATGTCTTTACATGAGTAGTTGTAAACATGGAGCACAAGCAAATCCAGACTTAAGATTGCCTTGACTCTTTTTCTCAGAGAATAGCAGAAGAACAACCACTTTCCAGCTCTGACTCTCCTCATCTATTTCTCTATTAGATTTATGACACATGCTCCCATTTTGAAAACACTCCATTTTTCAACTTCATCATTCAACAGTCCGTGTCTGACAAACTTCAATATTAATGATGTTTATATCCAGATCGCTGAGTTAAATCCTTCTTCTCAAAGAAGTTTATTTTCCTCTCCTCTGCACTTTGCACTTTCAGTGACATTTTGGCCACCGAAAACTGACCCCCCTAATTAAAAATCAAAAGTCCCTCATATGGTATAAAAATTGATCACTGCTAAGTATACATACATAATTTGCAAGACTCCCAATATCCATAGGGAGTTTTATGGACTTTCAAAATAAAAGTTCCTTAGAAGTACATGTACATAGCTGTGTTAGTTTTATCACTTAAGAAATATTTTCAGTTTTGCTTTAATTTTGACCAACCCTAGTATTGGCATGCATACAGAATGAAGGCACTGACAGAACGCAACATACTTAAACAAGAAACCTTTAACCGAAATTTAAGTGTAATTGTATCTTATGAAAACATTTTCAACACAGTTTCTGATGTGGTTTACACCAAGCGTTGTTGAATTGAATGTGGAATAATTCACAATGGACCATTGAATTATTAAAAATTAACATACACCCTGAGGTGATAAATCAACCCAATGCAAAGCGAATCAATTATTCTGCTTACACCACAGTTGTGCGTGTGTGCATGTGAGAGAGAGAGAGAGAGAGAGAGAGAGAGAAAGGGGAAGGGGGGATATGAAGAGAGAATATGTGAATATGATATAAATTGTAATTTTTATAATATATTTTTGTTCTTTTAAGTGAGATGCTATACAGTAGAATTGAAATTACTTCAACATCAAATTATTTAATAACTTAAAGGGTACATAACACACACAGTTTCTGCCAGTCTCGTGTTAATCTTGAGTACCTATAGAGTAGTATTGCATCCTTCATATCTCCGAAGAGTCTTTAGTTTTATCATATTTATAAAAGATGTACTTTCCGAAAACAGCCGAGCTTGTGCAGGTGTGCAGTGGGCAGAGCTAAAGAAACACGAGCACACACACACACAAACACACAATACATCATGGCATTATCCCTGGATAAGTTTCGATTCACTATACGTTCATGTTGTTGACATTATATGCACTTACGGGAGAAGTGCACATACAAGTATGATGTCATACAGGGCCATACTAAAAAAAAAAAAAACACTTTCCAAAACTTATTCAAATCCTGAAGGAGTGTATTTGGCACAGAAATACTTCGTCATACATCCAGCTCGTTTTTTGAAATTTTGGCCATGTTTAGCATGAGAATCCAACTTTTTAACAGTGTAAATAAGTCAGAATGCATGAAATAGCATTAGACCCTCCCTTTAATTTCTTAACCGGTTAGAATCAAGCATTCTACAGTTCCATGAAATAAATGAAACAGATCTCTTTCATTTTGGGTGTGGGCTATAGAACTATATTAATTATACTTGATTGGAAAAACAGCATTAAGGGAAAAGTCCCTCAGCTCTTTTTATCCCATAACACAGAGTTTCCTAAGAATTATTTGATTGTCTTTTGTTTTTTGCTTCAGTCATCAAAGTACAGGTATAGTCTAAGCACCATGCTGGCGGTACGCTAAAACTACAAGTGGGAAAAAAAACAGCAGTTAATGATTAATTACAAGAAAGAAACAAATGAAATGGTACTTAATGGAACATCAATAACAATTGATGTAATCAACAGCTTGGTAGCCTCTGTACACCTGGTAGTACTTTATCATGAGAATGGCCTGGTTTGCTATAACGTGAAGATGAGGGGTTTAGATTGTACCTACTGTGGGGGTAACGGCATTTATTAAAGAGGAAATCATTTGGCCAGTGCTGCCATACATCTGTAAGTACCTTCCTTTTTCACACTCATTTACTAGAAACTGCACACAACCCATGGCTCCAGCACATTCAGCTAATTTCTTTACAACACAAGGTGGATTTATTTGCACAAATCTACAAAATACAAAGACAGATTTTAATGTGATTTTGTAAAATATACATGAATTCCCTAATGCAGCAACAAACCTTTAACATTAAAGGTTGGACAGGACTGGACTGGTATAATAAAGAGATAATAATGTATAATATAGAAAGTGGTCCTGTATTAATTGTACCTAATTATACTCAGATCTTTTCATTAAAGTTAAGATCATAGCCCTTGAAATCTGTGGCAATGCCCTCTCTTGTCTCTTGATTTCATGGGGTGCAGAAAAACATTTGTTCTCCCACCTTTCAACCACACCACGTCTTTTATGTGATATTCAATGCTTATGATCATTTATCATACTTCCGTTAGTCTTTAGAAAATTCTTCACAGGACCATTACAATGTAAAACATTTACATTATTCAACTACTCACCCCATCTTAGTTCATAGCCCTGTTAGCCTTTTTCATACAAATACGCATCCATTCGCATCCATCACTCAACAAAATCTGACTGCTGAAATTGCACATATTCATGCTAATAAAAACTACTTTTAACAGAAGTGTAAGTGAATGGTAGTAGGTGGCAGGAGTCTTTTAAAATGAATGCTTCCATGCAAATCTTGTAATTTCTATGCTAATGTTTGTGCTGCACGTCTGTTTGGAGAGCTGTTCACTGTTCAGTGCATAATTTCTAAACGACATTATTTACTGATAAGCAATCCTTAAAAAATAAAAAAAAAAATAAAAATAACACTACAATTAACATTAACAACACTACATTAACATATTCATTCTCCAGAAGAGCTTGTAGAGTTTGAATGCTTAGTGACTAGCGAGGTTTGACAGTTTATTTCCAATTTTGCTGTTAGTTCACAATGCAGTGGATTTTATAAATGTCCCAGGGCTCTATGCTTTAAAATTTTCAGTAGAATAGTCAAAGAAAAAAAGAAAAGAAAAAAAAGTGTATGCAGTGATGTTCTGAAATGTGGAGGCAAAGTCCAGACTTTGTTTTTTTTTTTTTTTTTAAATTCAGGCTGTAATTTTCTATTATCTTTGCAGATGAAATCAGGCTGAGTTTTTACAAAAATGAAATTAATCTTATTTAATAATCTGCTAGGTTTTCAAGCATCACTTCGCCTCCTGATCTCTGTATTTTGGCAATTAGAGGAGAACATGACAAAGTTTTAATATCAGAAAAACGTCTGCTACTTCCTGATGGAGATAACCAGTGCTTAATTTCAGCCGGACCCTGTTCCAGAAAATGTCAGATTTTGATTTTTGCGTCCCATTATTTGTTTTCTAGTAAGTGCCTTACTAGGTGACATAGTGCATGCACACGTGTGAGACTAAGGGCCAGATTTACTGAGGCTATGTTCATACTGTCAGTCCAAATCCGATTATTTGTGTATCCAATTGGAATCTGACCTAAAATTATTGACGTCCACACTGTATATCGCAAATGTTCATATCCGATCTGTGTGTCCATGCAGCTCTTTCGTTTTCCGGAATATCTGCATTGGTTTCTATGGCAATGACATTGCATTAGTAGGCATAAAAAACAGCAACAACAACCGCAGCATAGAGGGCTTTGCAATACAGATGTTGTCTTGTTTACAACATGACATTGTGCAGCCGCAGCCGCAGCGCGCTGGACTACTGCGTCTTCTGAGGCAGCGGTGAACCATAGGAGTCTGGTATGAACGGTTTTATTCCGTGCTGTCGTTTCCGCCGGTTTCAAAACATGTCTCTGTTACATTGTCATTTTCTGTTCGACCGGCACTTTGCAACAACACAACCTTGTTTCTGCAATCGCATTTCATGTGATTTTTGGCTGTTTAGACTTGCCAAATCTTATCAGATTTCAATCGGGTATGCACAAAAATCGGATTTGGACTGACAGTCTGAACATAGCCTAACATCTTGCACCAATTCAAACTCTATTTTGGTGTTAAAAAACTACTGTCAAGATTTACTAAAGACACACAGTGAGAAATTAGCGATGAAATATTATTATTTTTGCGGAGTATTTAAATGAATCTCGCAAAGGTGATTTACTAAGGTTTGCGCTTGTCAATTTACTGTTTTTTGTGCCATTATTTACCGCCCGAAAAAAGCATGTCTTAAACCAGACACTAATTTGCGTTGCTCTTGGTAGATTGCGTTGGTCATTATGCAAATCAGTAAATCTGGCCCTTAGTCTCACACGTGTGCATGCACACGGCTGTGTGAGTGTTCTTTAATTTGCGCGTCATCAGTAGATCCCGCACAGAACTTTCCACTCCCATCGGCTCTTTTGTGGAATTGCGCTCTCACACTAATTTGCCCTGTTTAGTAAATCTGGACCATAGTGAGACAGAGAGAGCGTGGGTTTATGCAGATGTATATGAGGTTAGGTTTTGCTATTGGCCGTCAACAAATATATATTTTTGACTGATCAGCTTAAGTTCAAAATCACTTCCAGTGCTTACTGCTTACTGTTTTGCACGCAGTGAGGAGCGGCAAGTTTGGTGAGAGTGTATATAGGCCTACATGAAGAATTATTCTATTAAAAATAAGTTTGTCAAAATGTCAAAAAGACAGTTTTTTATTTTTTTATTTTCACAAGTAAAGCTGATGGTGTTTCTGATTAAAAGAGATCCCGAGAAGATGGAGCTGCACCCCTGGACAATACTCTGCTAATACTAATCAGGATAGTGGGAGACATCAGCAACGGGTGTTCGATCAGTCAAAAACATATTTAATGGAAGAGGCAACAACGTCGTTGGTGAGAGAGAATATCACTGATCAACAGAATGACATTTGGTCTCACCGTCTCAACGTATATGCATGAGAGGATAATACACTAGGCTGAGTTAGGGCCGTGTACAAACTTGTGAATGATCTGTTTTTGATCCTGCAATTATTCATTTACAAATTGAGCACTGGAGATAACTACATTAACTGTATAATATAGCAGAGAGTAGTATTACCTCAGTGAGATCGCATTAGTACATGTAAGTATAATAATGTAGGGTTTACCAGGACTATCCCCTTACACTAACCCTACCCCTAAACCTACCCATCACAGAAAACTTTCAGCATTTTACATTTCACAAAAAAAAAAAAAAAAAAATGGGGTCCCTCATGGGGACCTCAATTTAGGACCCACGGTGACACAAGTCCCCATGAGTCTGTGTGCATTCAGGTTGAAGTCCCCACTGGGATAGAAAAGCATAAACACACACACACACACACACACACGCACACATACAAGCACAAATGTGAATGTTCATGCCGAGTGTGAATTGGACAGGGTTCCCTTTGCACAGAAAGTTGGTGCCAAATACTCACATTATAAACCTTAAGAAATTGTCCTCAATTTCCAACCCTAGGAGTAAAGCATTTTGGGTCTGTGCTCTGTGGATTATCCTGTGGGTGGACTGACCTCCACAGACTGAAGGACACAGCATGTCTCATCACATATGACAATTGTGCTGAGACCTTGAGGACTCCAGCAGATTAATCTGATTGAAATTTCATTTGTCTCTTTTCTACCTCTCTCTTTTCTATTCTCTCCCTCTCTCCTTTCTCTTTCCCTCTGGTGGACTGTGTCCTGCTTCTGGGCACTTATATATAGAACAATATCGAACTTGCAAGGCACATAAATACTGTACAGCTGCTTCGAAACAATATATAGCACTACAACATTAAAACACACTTGACTTGGATGCTAGGATCTTCTGGTTTTTTGTTTGTTTTATTGAAAATCATACATCTGATCGCTCTGAAAAGTGATAGCACGTCAACTTAACAAGCCACATGTACGGTGTACATAAAAGGACTTCTTTAGACCTCATAAAAGGCTTCAGGTCACAGGAAAAATGTCAGGTGTCAGATCTTCTACAATTAGGCATTTGCCGAAACAGCTTCAGACATAAAGAAATCAGACAAAACAGCCTCAGACATAAGGACATCAGATGAAATGGCATCAGACGAAATCTCAGAAATATGTAATTCATAACGAGTTTCATTCAAAAGAATGCTTTTACACAGTTTACAAGAAAAAGGTGCCACAAAATGCACTGCTATAATCCAGGGCCTTGACCACCATAGACATTGAGGTTGACAAATTGTTAAATATATTATAGCCATATTTAATTGCATTTGTTTTCGCTAGGACAAATTTCACAATAAAAAGTCATTTTTTCAAAACTCTTCACACAGTGAAGTGTCATTCAACAGTGTCAGTCTTTCAACTTCATCACCATCTATACAAAAAAGGGAAAACTTAATAATAATTTTGTATTGTAATATAAACATGGACTATGTAAAATATACTTCAGTGAATTATAAACAGTAGAGACTGTGATTCTTGTTTTGTAAAGAAACTTCATAAAAGCAAACACTGTATGACTGTATAATTTTAGAGCAATTTTGAATATGAAATGAACTGCTGTGCCAAGCTGAAAGTTGGTTAGGAGTCCTGTGTGAAGAGTAGCAGAATAATTATATAAAATGTGCCTAAATTTCTGACAAACATCCACAGATATTAACATTTTTCCTTTGTTCATTAAAAGTTACATGTGCGCACTCTTGTGTCAACAGCATATGTCGTTTTCATTTATTCATTTCATTTTTGAATGCCTCTTCTTTTTCTTATATTATTGTAAATAGCTATATCACAAAAAAAGCATTCTCCTACCTCTAAAATCCTCTTCTATCCTTTGGTAACAGTTAAAAACACTACTTTATGTGCTGCTTGTGCCAGAATTTAATTACAGACTATATTATATTATATATTATATATATATATATTTTTTTTTTTTATTTATTTATTTTTTTATGACACATTTTAGGCACTTGTGGTGATTATAGCAGCGTACCGTGTTTTGCAGAGCCTTTTTGATGTAAACTGTAAAAGCATAATTTTAAATGAAACTTCTTCCATCCATTTTCTAAACCACTTGTCCTATGTATGGTCACAGGGAGGCTAGAGCTTATCCCAGCATTTCCAGTTGCAGGCAGGGAAACACCCTGGGGCCCAAAAGCATCGTTAGCAAACTATGGTCGCAAGTTCCATCGTTATCAACATAGTTCATCGAGTCGGTGTTTTTTTGAAACCATAGTTCCAACAAACATTCGCAAACAGCATCGCAAACTTGAGTGGTTGGAACGACTGCTCTCGACCTGTGGTTAGAAGCATAGTTTCTTGTTTGCATGACATGTGGACTTAATAAACGCTTATCTTGAGCAAAATAAGCAAGCTGACATTTAGTAATCTATATCTTTTATTTCTAATACATACAAATGTCATTTACGTCTTTTAGTTTGTCAAGATATTTAAAGCACCATTTTTGAAGAGTGCACATGTGCTTACTGCTCTAATACGTAAGAACGAGCCTATGATTGAATCTGGAAATAAAGCAAAATAACTGAGAAAAATTAGAAATAGTCCTCAGATGCCATGTCTGTAATTTATAGCAAAACATTTAGCATTAATTCGATCTCAAACAGATTCATTAAAAGAAGTTATTACTCCACCACGTGCGTGACATCATTAACCAACGTGGTTGAATGACCAATTTGCGACAATATGTTTCGGGAAACAGTTGTGACTAGCTAGTTGATTTCTTCAACGATGCATCGTACTATGGTAGTTACAGCAGCGAGTTATGTCGTTGTACGGAAACGCACCCCTGGACGGATAATGAATGACACATTTCTTAAGTTTTGTCCGATGCCGTCATCCAATTATTTTATGTCTAAGGCAGTTTTGTCCACTGCCTTTATATCTGAGGTTATATCTGTTTCATCTGCAGTGGGATGGCTTTGCATTCATGCTCTTGGTATTTTACAAGAAACGGTAACACTTTACAATAAGGTTTCATTTGTTAACATTAGTTAATGTATTAACTAACATGAACTAACCATGAGCAATACATTTGTTACTGTATTTGTTCATCTTTGTTAACGTTAGTTAATAAAAAATACAGCTGTTCATGGTTTGTTCATGTTAGTTCACAGTGCATTAACTAATGTTAACAAGATTTTAATAAAGTATTAGTAAATATTGAAATTAACATTAACAAAGGTAAATAAATGCTTTATAAGTGCAGTTCATTATTAGTTTGTTAACTAATGTAGTTAACTAATGTTAACTAATGAACCTTATTGTAAAGTGTTACCCAATAAACTTATTCATTACACAATCATGTGATCTTATATAATATTATAATAAATAAGAGAATATCTGGCAGCAATTATAGCCTACCATACACACCAACTGTTAGAGGTCGTCATCATGTAATAGATAAAATTAGTGTCCATGTCTAATCATCGTTATCCAAGAAAATGTTATAACATGCTTTTTCAGTTATATGAAGTAGGTAGAAAATCACAATGCAAGTCCTTGATGGTACAAGAGAGCTACGTGTTATAAAACATACAGCTGGTACGATCGTTGTTCATGTTTAGATGCTCAGGTCATCATTTAGCTATAGAAACAGGCAGATGGAGTAATACACCAGTGGCAGAGAGAATCTGTAACTATTGTAAGTTAACTTTGAATACCTCTGTGATAGAAGATGGGAAGCATTTCCTGTATGATTGTTCTTTGTATGTGGATCTGCGTAAGAAATATTTGCTCTTGTTGGTGATGTTTGTATTGATGTGTCACATGTTTGTGATTCGGAGTATGCATGGAGAATGGCACTGTATATATACCATGGAATGAACAAAAGAGTATCTGCCAGGCTATTGTGATTCTGCGGAACTATGGGCTGAGAGGCCATGTATTCCCAAAATAAACTTGAACTTGAACTATTAGAGGTTTGATAAAAAAAAAAAAAGACTGGTATGTAATAGTTTTAAGGGTAGTACATTGTTTTGATTGATAAATCCCCAAATATGATCTTACCGTCCACGCAGGCCGGCCTGGCTCTCGTTGTCCCAGCAATCTGTCCTTTCTTACATGCACAGCGGGCCGTCTGTCTGGCAATCGTCCTGCGTGGTTGACTGCTGTCTCTGTCTAGAGTGACAATCTCACAGGTGCCTGCTGCCAGTTGACCTGCAGGACATAACCAGAGATAGAAGAGGGGTTCAGAAGGGAACATTGTAAAAAATTACCATAGCAGTCAGCTTTCTGGCATAATCCTGTTGCTTTTTTAATGGGGTTCTCAGTTATGCTTTGTATAGGTATCAACTTTTATACATAATTATCTTAAAATTTCTAAATTAAGAAATAGAGTCAGATGAGACAATTGTAGACATGCAATACGAGTAATGTAATGTGGGCAGCATAGCTCGAATAATTTGAATTTGATGAGAAATATTTGATTTCATATTAAAATGTCAAAATGAGAAATTGTTGAGATTCCTTTAGTAACTCTAGAGAAGACAGTTTTTACTTTTTCCTCAGTAAAAACGTGAGATCGAGGGGAGTGAAGTAACACGCAACAATCAAGCAACAATCTTGTTGTCTATGAGAAACAAATGATCATTCTACGTCAGTGTGTGCTAGAGATGAAAATTTGATTGTAGTGCGAAGCAACTTCAGCAACGTCAGGTAGGTAAACTTGAACCTAGATAGATAGATAGATAGACAGACAGACAGACAGATGATAGATAGACAGACAGAGAGATGATAGATAGACAGACAGACAGACAGACAGATGATAGATAGACAGACAGATAGATGACAGGCAGACAGACAGACAGACAGACAGATAGATAGATAGATAGATAGATAGATAGATAGATAGATAGATAGATAGATAGATAGATAGATAGATAGATAGATAGATAGATAGATAGATAGATAGATACATTTATTGGCTATAATTCAAGTAAAATAATATAAATCAAAAACACAACTTCAAAGCATTTCCAAGCTTCAGTTAGGGCCCTTTGTCACCTTCTGTCTCTCTGTGCAGCCCTCAGATTAACCTGTCTATGTGAAGCTGGTCTACAGGGAATCTGCTTCCTGCTCCAGACCTGAGAGTTCTGATTGGCATTGAGTCAGAGCTGTGATTTAAACTGACCCAGAGTCAGCGTGCTGAGATAGAACAGGGTTAATTAACTTAACGCACAGGTCACAGTCAGGCTAATGGAGAATCTTAAGATACACAGCCGTTCTGCCACACCAAATGTGTGTGTGTGTGTGTGTGTGTGTGTGGTCAAAGGTTAAACAACATCAAGCTTAACAAGATGTTTGTGTTTTCATGGAATTTATACAACCTTTAACCTAAAGATTGCAGAGTGTGTGAGTTGGATTATGTAAAAATCCATTTGCCAGTGTGTTTGCTGTCTAGATGAGACTTCTTAAGCTTTGCAGGTGATGAGAAAAACAACTTCCTGATATTTCATAATTTGGCTGCTCTTCTGTTCATAAAGCCATACATTCTGATAGGTGGGTTACACAACTTTTTAAACTCTTTCCCCGCCATTGACTGAATTTTCTGACTTGTTGTGTTTTCACTGTTATATGGTAGGGGGCACTATGACACATCTTCTGAAAGAGTACAGAATCTCCTTATCAAAAACACATACAAAGAATATGCAGAAACAAGCGATATCATATGTAATCATAGGCATCTGTAAAATAACACAATCATCAACATTAAAGGTGCAGTGTGTAGTATTTATGAGGATCTATTGACAGAAATGCAATATAATATACATAACTATGTTTTTAGTGGTGTATAAACCTTACATAATTTACATAAGTTATGTTTTTATTACCTTAGAATGAGCCATTTCTATCTACATAAACCGCGGGTCCCCTTACAGTATAATCGCCATTTTGCGGCGTCATGTTTCTACAGTAGCCCTAAACGGACAAACTTCTCTACAGAGCGCTAGTCACTCTGCTGTCTCAGACGACGACATGTTTGTCCTGTGTCGGCCACCGTAGCTTCTCTATGTGCTTCGAAAGGGAGGGGTGAGCGGTGGGTGATTGCA
The DNA here is from genome assembly GCA_039654105.1 of Coreius guichenoti. Lineage (NCBI taxonomy): Eukaryota > Metazoa > Chordata > Actinopteri > Cypriniformes > Gobionidae > Coreius > Coreius guichenoti. The sequence goes on along the minus strand of CM077182.1, from coordinate 24,473,524 downwards.
ATTCACAACCTCACCGCTAGATGCCGCTCAAATTTACACACTGCACCTTTAAACAGCATATAAATCAAAACTGCCTAATGTTACTAAATGGAATGTCGACCCAGGACGTGCTATAGGACTGTGCAAACATTAGGGGTGTTGATGGACAAGATCTACTCCATCTATGTTTTGATCATTGTTCTGAATCCGGTCTGGATGTAGTCTTTGATAAAAACGTTTTCTCAGCTTTTTGCTCAAAATGTAACTTTTTTATGACCCAGATTCAAGTGTTCATAAAAAAAGAATGCATGAAGCTAGAATTAAACTTTTTGTTTTTAAAAGCAGAGGGTCTGTTCTTTTGATATATTGCATGTTCAGATATTCATACAACAAAATATTCTGGGGGCCATGAAATTATTGTGAAAATGATCAAAAACGCTGGCGGGGAAAGAGTTAAGAAATAATTTCTCCCATGTTTTTCCTTTCAGATTGCATTACAATTCGAGAGATGTTTACCTTTTCAGTACACATTTATTATTATTATTATTATTATTATTATTATTTATTAAAATAAATAGAGCCAATTAGAAGTCTGAAACTTGTACTTTGAAAAAACATCAATGTTATTTATTTATTTATTTCCTCTGTTAATTGCTTTCTGCAAGCGAGCTGTGTGAAACGCAAATTTGCGGTTGTGTACGTTTTCTTCCTTCCACTGATTTCCATTTCCCTCAAACCATAAAAAAGCATGAACACTTTGAAACAAAAATCTCTATAATAAACGTGACCTATGTTAAAAAGACCAGGAAATGTCCTCTCCTATCTAGACTGTCTCTCCCTCTATGATAAAAAGCTATTTCTCTATTTCTCTTTGCATCAACTCTCATTTCATTTATATTCTTCCCCTCCTCCACGCTTCTGGATGATGTCGGATAATGATATGTCATATGTGCGTAGCAGCGGGAAATCCATCTTTCTCTTTAACACTCATTTCTGCAGAGATTGCATTTGTCTGCCAGATCTGAAAATCCCCAACAGGAACTGCAAAAAACCTTCCCTTTACATTGCTATAAGCATAGTAAGACACTAAGAGATGAGATGAAGCCCTTTTGAAAATCTCCTTTTTGTCAGCAATTCCTTTATCAGCATTTATGCACTGAATAACATTCTTCTGCTTTTTGTCTTAGTTTAGACTACATCTTGTTATTCTGTTCTCCACTGGTATTGAATTAATATATTACTTGAACATTATCATTCTTTTAGAGCTGCTCTTCTATGTATCTTTAAAGGGCTAACATTTTTCTTGATCTTTTTATGAAAGAGCTTGAGTCATATGGAAACATACTGCAGCTTTCATTAGCTGCAACTCCTATTACTGAAATGTAGCTATAAATGCTTCTTAAACATCCTCTTTCTTGAGTATTATGCAAAGATCAACCAAGCAATAACTGTGGAAAGATGCAATTATTAATGTAATTAGGTTTAGAAGGTATTCATCCTGATTAATGTCAATGTTACATACATTTACAGATCTAAGACACGTATTAGGTGTTCAGAACCATGGCTTGCCCAATTACAGGATAGATACTATTATTTCTAAAGACCAGACGCACTAATGATAAGAATAAAATGTGGTCAAGACTCAAACATTTTGAAGCTCCTGACTCTGCAGCACCCATTAGTCTGCATATCCTTCTGAAGGAATGAGCCTGATGTCCCTTTAAGTGTTCTCAAAGACAAAGAGACAGTAGAAATGAAAAACGTCTCGGTTACGTATGTAACCCTCGTTCCCTGAAGGAGGGAACGGAGACGTACGTCGGACGTCGGACGTCACCGACGAATTGGGATCACTTCTGGCAGCCCTATCAGCTTCAAGTGCATACAGAATGGGCCAATGGCCATTGGCATGCGAGATTTGCATCTCGCGCTCCGCCCCGCAGCGCGAGTATAAATACAGAAGCGGATGCAGCGCACATTTGTTTTTCACTGAGGAGCCGAACTAGTGACTCGGCCGTGCAGTGATGGTACAGCAACCGTGGCGACGGGACGTACGTCTCCATTCCCTCCTTCAGAGAAGGAGGGTTACATACGTAACCGAAACGTTCCCTTTCAGGGACGTTCCCCCGAATTGGGATCCCTATGGAAAATGCCACGGCTGTTGCCACTTCCAGCGCCCCCGTCTGTTTGGGGCGGGAACTTACGCAAGGAGAGTCACTGCTGCTGTTCCGCAAGACCCACTCAGCAGAGTATTGGATAACGCTGGGAAAGCGTGCCCCGAGGGGACGCTGCGGAATCCACATCCTACCCGTAGGGAGGTATCATGTGGAAGATACGCATATGGACTGGTCATCCGGGCAGTACAACATACTAATGTCCCAGGGGTGGCCCCGGCCGACCTAGGCGGGAGACTACACCACACAGAGACAGTAGAGCGGGCTCTGCCGAGGGAAAGTCAAGTCAAGTCAAGTCACCTTTATTTATATAGCGCTTTTTACAATGCCGATTGTATCAAAGCAGCTTCACAGTGTTAACAGGAAAATAATGCAACAGAATTTGATTCAGCTGTACAGCCGCTCTGGAGAAAACGGTGATGTCATCCAGCTAATTTCAATTATCATATAGTGTCAATGCGGGCAGATCAGTAATATAATTGAAATTGTAGTGTCCCCAACTGAGCAAGCCAAAAGACAAAGGCGACGGTGGCAAGGAACCAAAACTCTTTCAGTGGCCAGAATGGAGAAAAAAACCTTGGGAGAAACCAGGCTCAGTCGGGGTGCCGACGAACAAATAGTGTATGATTATGATTCTGGCAACTTTACAGGTCTGAAGTCATATTAGATCGAAAGATATTCGCAAGATTATTCGAAAGATTGGAGTCGTCATGCCGGAGACGGGTTAATGAGGATGTCGTGTCGATGCGGCATTTACAGGGTGGAGTTTAATTGACACGGTCTCTGCAGACACTTCAGGGATGCGTTGGTCATGTCTAGGCGCAGGTCCACCATCTGATCTGGATGTGGCCCGTATCCGGCTGACTGCAGTAAACCTCGGGATAAACAGAGAGACTAACATTAGCGTAGATGCCATTCTTCTTATGATGTAACGAGTACATCAGGTGTTATGGGAAGTGTTCCCGGTTCTGGCTGACCTAGTTAATGCAACCTAAAACAATCATTTAACTGATTTGAATAATAGAAATTGTAAATGTTCTATGTGTATGCCATAGTAAAGAGATGTGTTTTTAGTCTAGATTTAAACTGACAGAGTGTGTCTGCTTCCCGAACAATGCTAAGAAGACTGTGGAAAGACACAGGCTCACCGTAGGGAGCCGTACCGTGGAAGAATACACATATGGGACCGCCGTAGGGGTCACAACATATGGCACCTAGCTCAGCAGGGGGCGCAGTACTGGGGTGCGCTTACGATACTGGGCCTGGCGTCAGATGCTCCGTCACATCTGACGGCCGTATGGTGGTGGAGGAACTCAACAGGGTTCGCCAATCTGGGGAACTCTACTGGAGAATATAAGCGCACTTATCTGGTTAATGAGGAGGGGAATGGCAAACCGACACAAGAACGGGTACTTCGGTGTTACTGGCTGGTTGAAGCGAGCACACAGGAAGAAACCGGCTCTACACGGAGGCTATAGAATCTAGTAAATGTGTTGGGTGTCGCCCAGCCCGCACCACTACATTTATCTGTCAGCGAGGCGCCATGCGCCATGCGCCAGCGCCCAGGAAGAGGCAACACTCCTAGTGGAGTGGGCTCTCAACCCGAGCGGGCAAGGCACGCCTTGGGTATGGTACGCCAAGGCGATGGCATCCACTATCCAGTGGGCCATCCTCTGCTTGGAGACAGCCTTTCCCTTCTGCTGGCCTCCGTAACAGATGAAACACGGAGTTTGCCTCGGCGGGGTAGCCCTAACCGTGATCCTCAGGTCACCCTGGCTATTCGCCAAAGTAGCTCTATCTGCTGTCCAGCAGGAATAGCTCTAGATCGGGGCATAGGTAAGGGGACTCCGCCTTCCCGAAGGTAGGTGAGTCTCGACCTTAACGCCGAGATAGTCATGTTCCCGCAGTGGGAATATGAACTATCCACAAACGCTGCCTCAGCGTGCTGAATGCCCAGACACGTGAGACAACGATTGTGACCGTCAGCTGGTGACAGGGAACGACCGCATCCAGAAACGCACGGGTGGAATGACATCTTGAAAAAGATGCAGTGTCACACCCGTGTACTCTTTTAAGGGAAAAAGCTCTTTTAAATGTGCTGAAGCACATAGGAAGACAACCGCGGCAAAACACAGGGAGATAGTGCAGCCCTGTGTATGCACTCACTGTACTGGAACGCCCTCACCGAACCAACAGAGACACTCTTTTGCTGTGAAAACAGCACTTGTTTCTCTTCAGTGAGATCGCAGTCCTCGCTGTATGTGCCTTCTCTCCCAGCACTCGAGCTCCTTCTCCTCTCGTTCTCTCTCTCTCTCTCTCTCTCTCTCTCTCTCTCTCTCTTTGTTTAGAACACTCTTCAGCAGCACAGAACATTCGGCTCCGAAGTGAATGACAAATGTGCACTGCATCCGCTTCCGCATTTATACCCGCGCTGCGGGGCGGAGTGCGAGATGCAAATCTCGCACGCCAATGGCCATTGGCCCGTTCTGTATACACTCGAAGCTGATAGGGCTCCCAGAAGTGATCCCAATTCGTCGATGACGTCCAACGTACATCGAATGTGACCGACTGAAAGGGAACTAAATTATGATTGTCTTTGGTGAGGAAAAAAAACTAACCTAATCAGTAAATCTCAGGGAAAAATATAAAGCATTTCCTTAAACTATGACACTGGGATCAGCACGTATATCTGTGTGGAGACCGCATTCGCCCTGTGCAAGAGATAGTGCTCTTCTACACACACACACACACACATACACACACACACACACACACTTGTTGGTTTAGGTGGTTTACGGGACATTCCATAGGTGTAATGGTAGTAATGTGTTAGGTGTAATGGTTTTTAGGTGTAATGGTTTTTATAGGTGTAATGGTGTAATGGTAATGGTTTTTATACTGTACAAACTGTATATTCTATCCCCTAAACCTACCCATCACACAAAACTTTCTGCATTTTTGCATTGTTAATTAAAAAAATATTTTAGTATGTTGAATAATTTGTGTTTGAATTAATTGAATTGAATGAATAATTTAATGTTTGAATTACAAGGACATCGGCATGTCCTCATAATTTAGGGGGGTGGCCTGAAACCTGAATACACACCACAATATAAGGACTTTGCATCCTCATAATGTGGGTCAAACCATTGCGCACACACACACACACACTCAGACACACACCCACACAGACACACAAGCGCGCACTCACGCATGCACGCACGCACGCACGCACGCACGCACGCACACACACACACACACACACACACACACACACACACACACACACACACACACACATATTCCCCTCTCCACAGTTTTCCTTAATTTGTTTGATATTGAGAAATGTCACAAACAATGACGCTGAAATAAATGCATCTTTGCTGTCTTTACTGCAATGCGCATACAGTTATTGATTTTGCTTGAGTTCCTATCAGGGCTTACAGTTTTTTCAACTACTAACAAGCATCAGCTCATACCAGGGGTGTCAGTAGCGGGGAAAAGGTGTGACTGAGTACAGGGGGCCCTTAGCAATCCCCCTGATGGCCCTCTTTATTCCTACCAAGGGCCCAATGCTAAAAACTGTACAAGGGACCCAGAAAACCTAGTGATGACAATCTGCATTTCCAACATGAATAGCCAGTTCATCTCACCACGAAATCACAATGTGAAATTATATGTCTCAAAATAAGCTTGTTCGACAATGACAATGGTAACAACTTTCACTTAGCATACACTGTCACCCATAACACACTCACCTAAACATAACAACAGAGAGCATTACATAATGATGCACTTTTATCTTTGAAGTTTACAGTTAATAAATCTATATGTCATTAAAAAATATGAATAACACATTTTCACTTCATTTACTTTAATATTATTTTATTTCACTGTAAATGTTCTGCAATGATTGTTTATGTATTTAATATAATTACTGTAGACTATAGTTACAGTTTTTAAAAGAAGCATATTAGCATTTGAAAAATGGGCTGCAAATAGTGTTTTACAGGGAGTGGAGTATGAATGACAAAAGAGTTCATGTATTTTGGAAGATGTGGTCATCACGTTTTTTCTCAATCGATTTGTAAACGCTGCACCTCATGTCAAGTAACGCTGCACCTACATGTCAATTAACTCTCATTAGAATATTAGTTGAGTATAGACTGTTAGGTTATGGGGAAGGGTTCAGGTTCAGGTTAATAGTAAAATAAGTTGATGTACTTGCAAAGTTACTTATAGTCAGTAGAATGTCTGTTGGGGGACCATAAAGGGGTCCATCAAAAACCCTAACCCAATTAACACAGCCAACTAAACACACTCTTACCCTAACCAAACATTTCAACTTCACTGCATTATGAAGCACTGATTTTTGGTAAAGCGTTTATTAAAGGTATATTCTATCATTAAAACAAGTGTGTTCTCTATTGATTTTATAACATTCAGCTACAGACACACACATATTCTAATGAAAATAGTTCTTCAATTGGGAGTTTTGTTATATAAGCTTTTTCCCTATACCCCCCATATATATTAAAGTAATAGTTCACCCAAAAATAAAAATTCTGTCAACTTGAGGGTGAGTAAATGATGACAGAGTTAATTTTTTTTGGGTGAACTATCCCTTTAAACATTTGTTCAGCTGTGTGAACTGTTGTGAACATATTTGAGAATTTTGTACACAATGTTTTGAGACAATTATGCATATGATTTGTAATTTGCATCTGTATCTGTTGAGGACAAGTGTTCAGATCACCGTGTTAATTGTTCTGAGAGCAGTGATCTGAGTTTGAAGAAATGTGCCAAATCAATTGAGAAAACTGTAAATGCATTTTGTGTAAAAACAATGAAAAATTATGCACAGTTCGGTGCACACAGACTTCTGTTTCATTGACAATGTGACTTCAGTTCTGACCACTGCATGTTAGCAATCAATCAAAAAAAAAAAAAAAAAAAAAAAATTGTCACGCATACTAGTTACTTAAACATGGCATTACTCTCACTTTTCTTTAAGCTCCATCTCTTTTCCCAAGCTTATTAGATCACTTCCTTGTGCATCATCATTAGACAAATATTCAACCGCACTACGAACAGCTGAAGTAAAACTGTAATTGATTTGGGGTTTTTCCAAAACCTGAAGGCTCTAGTGATTATTGACGGTACAGGTGTCAGTGTCAATGCATTTACGTAGTTCCTTCAGTCCTTGTGATACAGAAACACCTTAAAAGCTCATGTTAATGGCAGACATTTGCTGAATCTGAGCTCTATTTATAACTTGAGTGCTTTAGTGTTTAAAAGAAGTGAAATGCTGAATTGCTGGAAGTCACTTACGCGGATGCCTCTATAATTGCTGAGTCATTTAGAAGAAGAAAAAAACATGTTATTCATCCATTTACTAGAAAAAGGGAGCAGAGAGAAATGGATGAAATGCAAAGATGTGACATTTTAAAATCTCACGGCTGGTAGTTATGTCTTTAAATTCTTACTGGGCTGTTAGAATTGTTTTGCACTACCCAATTCGAACTTTCATTCTAATTGCAACAGAAGTCAAGCCAGTGACTGACTAAAGTAAAGTCAAAGATGGTGAAGTCCATAAAATTGGACAGCTTTTATATCTGAGTGGAGAAAAGAGCATTTGTGTCACCCGCAGACCACAAAACTGACTGGAGCAGCTCTGGTGGAAGACAGTGACTGGATCTAAAACTTTCAAATGATACAGATGCAGCTCATATCTGCATTCTGTTAGTTACCATAATCAACTAAATAAAGTAGTTGTGCAGTACAATTCCATTCACACAGCAGGGATTCGCTGAAAATATGGTTGTTAGTCCCAGCCAATATTAGGCATTTGGGTCCATATCATGGTCAATCAAAGCTGTATGGCATTATATATATATATATATATATATATATACAGTGGGGAGAACAAGTATTTGAAACCTGCCGATTTTGCAGGTTTGCCCACTTACAAAGCATGTAGAAGTCTATAATTTTTATCATAGGTACTCTTCAACTGTGAGTGACGGAATCTAAAACAAAAATCCAGAAAATCACATTGTATGATTTGTAAGTAATTAATTTGCATTTTATTGCATGACATAAGTATTTGATACATCAGAAAAGCAGAACTTAATATTTGGTACAGAAACCTTTGTTTGCAATTACAGAGATCATACATTTCCTGTAGTTCTTGACCAGGTTTGCACACACTGCAGCAGGGATTTTGGCCCACTCCTCCATACAGACCTTCTCCAGATCCTTCAGGTTTCGGGGCTGTCGCTGGGCAATACGGACTTTCAGCTCCCTCCAAAGATTTTCTATTGGGTTCAGGTCTGGAGACTGGCTCGGCCACTCCAGGACCTTGAGATGCTTCTTACGGAGCCACTCCTTAGTTGCCCTGGCTGTGTGTTTCGGCTCGTTGTCATGCTGGAAGATCTTAAATGCTCTTACTGAGGGAAGGAGGTTGTTGGCCAAGATCTCGCGATACATGGCCCCATCCATCCTCCCCTCAATACGGTCCAGTCGTCCTGTCCCCTTTGCAGAAAAGCATCCCCAAAGAATGATGTTTCCACCTCCATGCTTCACGGTTGGGATGGTGTTCTTGGGGTTGTACTCATCCTTCTTCTTCCTCCAAACACGGCGAGTGGAGTTTAGACCAAAAAGCTCTATTTTTGTCTCATCAGACCACATGACCTGCTCCCATTCCTCCTCTGGATCATCCAGATGGTCATTGGCAAACTTCAGACGGGCCTGGACATGCGCTGGCTTGAGTAGGGGGACCTTGCGTGCGCTGCAGGATTTTAATCCATGACGGCGTAGTGTGTTACTAATGGTTTTCTTTGAGACTGTGGTCCCAGCTCTCTTCAGGTCATTGACGAGGTCCTGCCATGTAGTTCTGGGCTGATCCCTCACCTTCCTCATGATCATTGATGCCCCACAAGGTGAGATCTTGCATGGTGCCCCAGACCGAGGGAGATTGACCGTCATCTTGAACTTCTTCCATTTTCTAATAATTGCGCCAACAGCTGTTGCCTTCTCACCAAGCTGCTTGCCTATTGTCCTGTAGCCCATCCCAGCCTTGTGCAGGTCTACAATTTTATCCCTGATGTCCTTACACAGCTCTCTGGTCTTGGCCATTGTGGAGAGGTTGGAGTCTGTTTGATTGAGTCAAATCAAATCAAATCAAAATCACCTTTATTTATATAGCGCTTTTTACAATGGCAGTTGTTTCAAAGCAGCTTCACAGTGGTAACAGGAAAATAATGCAACGGAATTTGATTCGGCTGTACAGCCGCTCTGGTGAAAACGGTGATGTCATCCAGCTCATTTCAATTATCATATAATGTCAATGCGGGCAGATCAGTAATATAGTTGAAATTTAGGTGTCCCCAACTGAGCAAGCCAAAAGCCAAAGGCGACGGTTGAGTGTGTGGATAGGTGTCTTTTATACAGGTTAATACAGGTAATGAGTGGAGAACAGGAGGGCTTCTTAAAGAAAAACTAACAGGTCTGTGAGAGCCGGAATTCTTACTGGTTGGTAGGTGATCAAATACTAATGTCATGCAATAAAATGCAAATTAATTATTTAAAAATCATACAATGTGATTTTCTGGATTTTTGTTTTAGATTCCGTCTCTCACAGTTGAAGCGTACATATGATAAAAATTACAGACCTCTACATGCTTTGTAAGTAGGAAAACCTGCAAAATCGGCAGTGTATCAAATACTTGTTCTCCCCACTTTATATATATTTTTTTTTTTAAAAACTAGAAAGGCATTCATCGCTATTCTTACTACACACTTCCTTTCAGCTTATAGCTTATGTTGGTTAACAAATGTTTTGTCTTACAAGTAAATCTTGTTAATGGCCCCTTTTAACCTTGGAATTAAAAGTGCTGTATGTAAGTTTTTCACTTTACTAAAGCATAAAAATACCATAATATGTTTGCAGATATGTAGGAAACATGCTAAATTCACCTATTTGTTTCTCAGAAAAACAATGCTACAGCCAGTTCCCCTTCGACGGGAACTCGCACTGTGTCCTGATGACGATATTTTGGGAATGCCCTCAGCGTAGCGGGTCTGAAGCATGAATGAAATCTATTCCAATCCTGATTGGTGCTGCGTCATGACGTAGTAGATGACGGCGTACCCGGAAGGTACAAAGGGATGCCGGCTTGCACAACACATTAGGTTTTGCTCTTCAGCTAAGCGCTCTGTGTTTCGTGAGTCCTATTTGGTGTTGTTTGTTTTACGTTTCACAAGCATTTATGGCGAGCGAGCAGTTTACACGATGTGTGCCTCCGTGTCCCCGCTTCATTTCGGGCACGGACACACATCAGCTGTGTGTGCATTGCCTGGGCGTGCAGAACGCTCAAGCAGCCCTCGAGGGGGCTGCTTGTGGCGAGTGCGAGAGGCTGCCGCTCCGGGTATTGCGCTTACGGCTGGCCGTGTTTGATGGGGCCAGCCAAGCTCGCGAGCCCCGTGGTTCTGGGCCTGCGTCTGTTGAGGCAGCGCGGCGCCGAAAATCATGGGGCTCGCAAAAATGGACCTGACCGCGGGGATTGGGACTGCTGAGGCATCTTCCCAATCCTCATCGGAGGGTTCAGATGTTCTCCCTCCTCGTGTGGAAGCCCGCGAAGCGGCTTCTTCCCACGAGGTGGAGAACCCGATGCTTCAGCTATCTGGCTCTGAGGGGTCAGATGTGCTGAGCATCGAGGCAGGTGCGGTGGAGCCCGAATCGCCACTCCACTCACCCACTCAAGAGGAGTTGGTTGAGGTTTTGACCCGCGCTGTGGCCAAACTTAACATTGATTGGCCACAGGAAAAACAAGTAGTCCTGGACGAACGTTTTTTCAGGCGTCGGGCTCAACCTCCACACCGGGGTCTTCCGTTTTTTCCAGACTTGCACAATGAGTTGTGCAAGTCGTGGGAAAAACCATATTCGGCCAGGCTTTCCAACCCCCCAGTACTCGACTTCTCTAACGTGCTGGGGGTGGCGGAAGCCGGTTATGGGACTCTGCCGCTGGTGGAAGAGGCTCTCGCGAGCTATCTTTCGCCCGAGGCCGCTTCGTCCCTTAAGGCCCCGGCGCTGCCCACCAAGCCTTGCAGAGACACTTCCTCGCTGGTGGGCAGGGCCTATATGGCGGCTGGGCGGGCTGGTAGCTGCCTGCACACGATGGCTGTGTTGCAGGCCTACCAGGCTGACCTCCTCAAGGAGTTAGACGAAGGCGAGGGTCCCTCTCCGGAGGATATTACTGAATTAAGAAAGGCCACCGACTTGTCTCTCCACATCACCAAGGAGACGGCCCATTCCATCGGCCGCTCCATGGCTGGTTTGGTGTGTGTGGAGAGACACCTATGGTTAAATCTGTCGGGGATGAAGGAGAGAGAGAAACACTTTCTCCTAGACTCCCCGATTTCACCTTCTGGCCTCTTCGGCGGCGCCGTTAACACCGTCGTTGAGAGGTTTCAGGAGGTGAAAAAGCAGTCGGCAGCCTTTCACCAATACCTCCCTCACCGTCCTGACTCCTCGGGGAAGGCTGCCTCAAAAGGGCAGCCTCGGCCATCCACCAGCTCCTCGCACCGTCAGGTGCAGAAGGACAGCGTCGCTTCCCGCGCCCCTCCCGAGGGAGCCTGGCAAAGGAGGCGGCATTCTCGCGGTAAGACTTCTGAACCTAAGGTCGATCTGAGGACTGTCCTTCAGGCGAAGAAGGCTTCCGCCAAGCGGTCCTAGCCCAGGTGCGGGTTATGGATCAGGAAGTACAATCCCTTGGTAAAGGAGGCCATAGAACGTGTTCCTCCGCCAGACAAGGAGTCCGGGTTCTACAGCCGGTACTTCATAGTTCCCAAGAAGGATGAGGGGTTGCGTCCAATAATAGATCTCAGGCACTTGAATTGTTCTCTGAGGAGATTCAGGTTCAAGATGCTCACAATCCCAGCCATCGTGAAGCAGATCCAGTTCGAGGACTGGTTCGTCACGATAGATCTAAAAGACGCATACTTCCACATCTCCATCTTTCCATGTCACAGGAAGTTCCTGAGGTTTGCTTTTGGGGGCGAAGCATTCCAATATTGGGTTCTTTTCCCCTCGCACCTTTACCAAGTGCATGGATGCAGCACTGGCTCCACTAAGACTCCAGGGCATCCGTGTACTCAATTATATTGACGACTGGCTCATACCAGCCAAGTTGCGCGAGATGGCAGTTCGGCATCGAGATGTCGTTCTGGCCCATATCAGGTGCTTGGGGTTGAGACTCAACACAAAAAAGAGTGTGTTGTCACCCTCCCAGAGGACTACGTTCCTGGGGGTCGTATGGGATTCCACGATGATGCGGGCACAAATGTCCCCCGCACGCGTGGAGTCCATACTGGTGATGGTCTCCAAGGTGAAGCTAGGCTGCAGCCTCACTGTGAAGCAGTTCCAGAGACTGCTGGGGCTCATGGCAGCAGCATCCAACGTGATACCTTTTGGCCTGCTACACGAGATCCCTACAGTGGTGGCTGAAAGCCAAGGGGTTTTCCCCGAGGGGGAAATTCGTTCCGTATGATCAGGGTAACGCGCAGATGCCTTCGTTCCCTCGTCATATGGAAGAAACCTTGGTTCCTGTCCCAAGGACCAGTGCTGGTAGCATCATGTTGCCGGAAAACCGTTTCAACAGATGCCTTCCTCACTGGTTGGGGCACGGTCATGGACGGCCAGTTTGCGAGAGGTCTGTGGGAGACCCGGCATTCCTCCTGGCACATCAACGGCCTGGAAATGCTAGCGGTCTACAAAGCTCTGAGGAGCTTTTTCCCGGACCTCTGTGGCCACCATGTCCTGATACGAACAGACAATACGTCTGTAGTTTCGTATCTGAATCGTCAGGGGGGTCTGAGGTCGCGCCCTCTATGCAGACTGGCACACCAGATCCTCCTGTGGGAGCAGACGTCCTGTTGAGGCAGGGGCTGAGGCCCGAGGAGTGGCGACTCCACCCAGAGGTGGTGGAGGCCATGTGCCTGAGATTCGGCCCAGTGGAAGTGGACCTGTTCGCGTCTCAAGAGACGTCCCACTGCCCACTGTGGTTCTCTCTCATGACACAGACGTGGCCGAGGCTGCGTCTGTACGCATTTCCCCCGATCGCTCTGCTCCCGGGAGTCTTGGAGTGGGTCCGCCTAGGAGGGATCAGCCTACTACTAGTAGCACCCTGCTGGCTGACCCGGGTATGGTTCTTGGACATTATAACACTGCTAGATGGCCTCCCGTGGCAGGTCCCTCTGAGGAGGGATCTGCTGTCCCAGGCCGGGGGCACAATATTCCACCCCCGGCCAGACCTGTGGAACCTCTGGGTCTGGCCCCTGAGGGGGCCCCTGAGGAGGCTGGCCTGTCAGCAGCTGTTGTCGAGACCCTACTCAGCTCCAGGGCTCCTTCTACCAGGCAGCCTGAAGTGGAATGTGTTTTCCACTTGGTGTAGAGAACGTGAGGTCGACCCAGTTAACTGCCCAGTGGCTTCAGTGCTGGAGTTCCTCCAAGGTCGTTTCTCCGCCGGGCTTACCCCATCCACACTTAAGGTGTACGTGGCTGCCATTGGGGCTTTCCACTCGCCTCTAGGTGATGGGCCTTTGGGGAAGCACCATCTGGTTGTACGGTTCCTCCGTGGGGCTCGGAGGATGAGGCCTCCGACTCGTTCCAGAGTCCCAACCTGGGACCTGGCAGTGGTGCTTGAAGGGCTGGCTGAGGCCCCCTTCGAGCCGCTGGAGTCAGCCGAGGCAAAGAACCTGACCCTGAAGGTGGCCTTTCTCCTTGCAGTTACCTCTCTGAGGAGATTGGGGGATCTCCAGGCCTTGGCGATTACGCCGACTTGCCTGGAGTTTGCCCCTGGTGGAGTGAAGGCCATCTTACATCCAAGACCAAGGTGCCTACATGCCCAAGGTGCCATCTAATATGGCATGGTCAGTGGTTCTTCAGGCCTTCCACCCTCCACCTCACGGGACGGCGGAAGAGGGGAGACTTCACCTGCTCTGCCCGGTCAGAGCCCTTAAAGTTTATTTGGAGAAGTCTTCACAGTGGAGGAAGTCAGACCAGTTGTTGGTGTGTTTTGGCTCACCCAGAAGGGGGCTGCCTGCATCAAAACAGACAATCAGTAACTGGATTGTCCAGGCAATAGCCACGGCTTATCAGGTGCGCAATTTGCCTTCACCTATAGCCGTGAGGGCTCATTCCACCAGGGGCATGGCCTCCTCGGTGGCCCTCCTTTCTGGAGTCTCGCTTCAGGAGATTTGCGAGGCGGGCGGGTGGGTGGGCCACCCCACACACTTTCATAAGATTCTACAGTCTGCAACTCCCTGTGACGCCTGGCGCCAGAGTGCTCGCGCCCTAAGTGTGCCTGGGTTTCAGCTTCACATTAGGGCGGGTGTGTTTGCGGTGTGGCACTGTGGGTATATCGTTCCCAAAGTGTCGTCATCACGACGCAGTGCGAGTTCCCTCGAAGGGGAACGTCTCGGGTTACGACTGTAACCCTTGTTCCCCAAGAAGGGAAAGAGACACTGTGTCTCGCCGCCACACCTATCACAGGCAGAGAGCTTGCTTCATCGCAAAGCTAATGTGTTGTGCAAGCCAGCGTCCCTTTCTACCTTCCGGGTACGCCGTCATCTACTACGTCATGACGCAGCACCAATCAGGATTGGAATAGATTTCATTCATGCTTCAGACGCGCTACGCTGAGGGCGTTCCCAAAGTGTCGTCATCACGGGGTTACAGGGTTACAGGTTACAAGGGTTACAGTCGTAACCCGAGACGTTATTCTACTTTGAAATGTGCGTTCCATGTCGAATGTCTGTTTTTATTTTGGTCTGTGCGAAACCGCACGTTGCCAGTTTACCCAATAGTATTTCGACACCACAGGTTGCCAGTTGTCAGAAAACAACACAGCGTATTGCAGCAGCCATGGAAGCCAGAGAACAAATTGGGTGAGATATCGCAGATTCTACCCGACCTAAAAAGCTTCGGCATCCATCTAAAAATCTCTATGAATGAGAGCATATTAAAACGCGGATAAATCAACTTACAGTATGGCTTCCATTGTCAATTGCGCTCGATCCTGTTGCATGTCCTCAATCTGGCAACCCATGTCAGCGTCGAGTCTGTGGAGGAGGGGGCGGGGAAACAACGATCTCCAATATTTTTAATTTGGACTGCAGTACCTATTTCGATCTTTATTAGTACCTTTACAGTACCTTTATTGTCAATCCTACATATCGAAACTGTTGCCCACCTCAGTACCAGAAAAAGCTGGTACTGAGGATATATGCGATTTTTTTATTTGTTCTTCTCATGATTTCCTACTGTGTCTCTTGAAATCAAAGCATTATTATAGTCTTTGGACATAGGAGCCATCAGCACATCACTAAAATGACAACATAACTCATGTGTTCATGTGTGTTTTTAATACCTTTGTACCTACTTTGTATCTCTGGATCTTTTGAAGTATTTAAATTTTTTGTATTCATTATTATTTTTTTTCAAAAACCAATCTATTATTACAATAAAACATGTTTGATTGATTTACATCTTCTCAAACAACAATATTAATTGATTCTGGTATAATCTACAACACCTGGTTACAACATCATCTCCAACAACACCACTGATTGATTACGCATTCATATCCAACAAAACTATTGATTAATTATGACTGATTTGACTTTAACATCACCTCTAACAACACCTATAGTTATGCTATATTATACTATGACTTCAGAATGTGTTGCTAAATATGTTGGTTACACTTTATTTCGATGGTCCACTTTAGACATTCTACTAACTATAAGTAACTTTGCAACTACATGTCAACTAACTCTCATTAAAGTATTAGTAGAGTGTTAGGTTAAGATTAGGTGTTTGGGTTTGGTTAAGTAGAATAAGTTGACATGTGCTTGCAAAGTTAATTATAGTCAGTAGAATGTCTGTTGGGGGACCATCAGAATAAAGTGTTAGCAAATATTAAGCAGACAGTCTACTAATACTCTAATAAGAGTTTGTTGACATGTAGTTGCAAAGTTACTTATTGTTAATAGAATGTCTAAGTGGACCATCAAAATAAAGTTAATACTGGTGCTTGAGTTCCAACTTCCTCTGTGTTTTAGTGACATCGATCGTTCGGAACCTTCATGTGAACTAAAATCAATGTAAAGCCACTCAATTAAGCAAGCTGTGATTCCAAGTAGCCTTCACAAACTCTATGTGTGACTCTTCGATGGTCTTGTCTTACTTCTAGCCAGCAGGGTAGTTTTAAACGATGCCCTTAACAAGCGTAATCAGTGGTGAGCCCCAGCACAGCGTCCCAACACAGCACATCACCTCATTTCAGCAACATCCGACTGCTGCCAATCCATTTGTCGACTTCAGTTACACTGTTGGGGATTTTGCTGTAGGAAATGTTGCATCTACTGCAGAAAGCATGCAGTATATCAATAACAAATGCCACTCAACTGATGAGTTTGATATGTGAAAAAAGTATTGTCTGCATTAATGATCAGTGATTCATTATTGCTCATTACTTTTATAAGAAACCAAGATTATGACAATAAATAAATAATAAATTACCAAACAAACATATAGATTAAACAAATGATAGGCTTACACTGAAGAAGAGGTTCAAATCATATCTAGAGACCACAACATCTTAGAAAATGAATAAATTAGCACCTTTGCAACTTCATAGCAATGCATTAAAAACCTGTTAGAACACCCTGGAGATTGGATGGATCTCCATGTCAGAAATATCAGATCCTACCCTGGATGTCAGATTTCCGTGACAAAGATTTCCGTTTTGTCTGATGTCCAAAACCAGTAAAACCTGTCGACAGTAAGTATTGTCTGGTACCCAAAACTCTATTAACTCTTTCCCCACCATTGATGGAAATTTCCAGCTTTCCGTGTTTTCACTGTTATATGCTAGGGGGCACTATGACACATCTTCTGAAAGAGTACTGAATCTCCTCATCAAAAGACATGTGAAGAAGAAGCAGAAATAAGTGATAGCATATGTAAGCTAACAGGCTCTATCATACACCTGGCGCAATGCGGCGCCAGGCGCGACGCAAGTGTTTTTTGGTTCAGAGTTCATATTTTTATGAATTACAATTGTTGCTCATCACCATGTTTGAGATTTGTGTTGACATGAGACGTGTTGAGGTGTTGAGCTATATGTGCTTCTCATTGCTACTTTTGCGACTTACTTGCCCAAGTGAAATGGGTTAACTGTGTGCCTCTAGTTTAAAGAGGCAAATGTTCATGTTGTGTAGTTAACTTTGAAAATCAAACATGGAGATGAAAACACAAGGCTTGTAGCTGTGTGCATTGCTAAACATTGTTTAGTTGCCTTGACAAGAAGTTTTAAGTTCAAACGACTGCCTGGTACTCATTAGATGAACAAAAGTATTTAAGTTAATTTTAACTGGAGTAGATTAGTTGAGATAACTTAAAAAGTCAAATGCGATAAGTTGCCTTATTATTTTAAGTTAGCTCAACAATTTATTTTTTACAGTGTAGTTTCAGCCTGATGCAGTTATTATTTTCACGTCCTGCACCACTTTGTTTAAATAGCAAATGCACTCACGGCCATCTGTTCGCCCATGGGCGTGCTGGTCTGAAAATGAGGTGTGTTCAGGCGCATTGTTGGCGCGTTGCTATTTTGAGGCAACTGAAAACGACTGCGCCATTGACCAACTGAAACCTGGTCTAAAGTCAATAGCGCAGTATTTTTTTGTTATTTAAAGAGCACGTTAGTAATATGCTCCTATAGGCAGGTCCACAGCACGCATTCACTTTGCTTATTACACACTCACACACACAGCAGCACACAAACATTTTTAAATATTAAAATTAAAGGATTCCTCTCTGGAGAAGCGCTCAGTCTTTCCGCTCGCAAATTCCGCCATGTAAATAGCGAATCCGCTATGGTGCAAGCGCAACTGGCTTTTAAAGGGAATGGGAGATGAGACCCTGGCGCGCGACCGTTTTTCCCGTCGTTAAACTAGCAAAAGTGGATTCGGAAATGCCCTAAGTGCATTTTCTGCCGTGCGCTTTAGACCATGCGCTTAGATCGTTAAAATCAACATTAAACAGCATATAAATCAAAACTGCCTAGGATGAGCTATAGGACTGGGCAAGCTTTGGGGGTGTTGATGGACTCGATTCACTCAATCTATGTTTTAATCATCGTTCTGAATTAGATCCGGACATAGTCTTTGACAAAAACATGATTTTCTTAGCTTTTTGCTCAAAATGTTGCTTTTTTTAATGAAACATACCCACATTCAAGTGTTGATAAAAAAAGGAATGCATGAAGCTAGAATAAAACTAAAGTAAAAGCAGAGGGTCTGTTCTTTCTTTTTATATATTGCATATTCAGATATTCATTCAACAAAATATTCTGGGGGCCATGAAACTTTTGTGAAAATGATAAAAAATGCTGGTGGTGGCTGGCAACTTGTTTCAAAAATGCTGGCGGGGAAAGGGTTAACAGTCTTCTATTAGCCTGAGAAAGCCAGGGAAGAGCAGAAACAAGAGACAAAGTGATGAAAATAAGGGGCTGTTTACATGACACCGTTTTCAACTAAAAATAGAAAACGTTTTATGCGTTTTGGCTGTTCATTTACACGACAATGGCATTTTGGGGGTCTAAAAAACGGAAACTTTTGAAAATGGGTTTCAAAGTGCACGTTTTTGAAAACGATATCATTATCATCTCTGTGTAAACTACAAAAACCATTTACACAGAAATCTGGTCTTCTTGTGTTTAATGAATAAGGCTCATCAATTTGGTGTGCTTTTACTGCACTGTAAGCTTATTACAACTTATGATACTAGATAAGTGTCTAAGTTGTGTGCTTTGTGAGCAAGTGTATTATTCGCCTTTTAATTTAGATGTATTGCAGACCAACTTCAATCAAATAATAATTCCACAATGGAAATTGCCCTGTCTTTCTCAGAAAATGTGACCCATTTTCTTATATGATAACCTATACTGTGTTTAATTTACTTGGATAATGTTTTAATGGACAATGTTATTGAATTGAAAACAATATAATTTTAGGTATTCATCTCTTTAATCACACATATGATTTAATTCAATACTTATACTTACTTGTTTGAATGTGCTTGATTTTTTTTACTGAAGAATATTGACATTTAATAAATAATAAGATGGCATAAATCAATCAAATCGTATAGAATGTTTTTATGGTGCTTTTCGCAGTGCTTTTATGCCCAAAGAACCATCACACAACCCGGTCTCAACCCTCAGGGACTTGTGGGGGGTTTGCATGAGTTTGTGTGGGATCACAGGGGCTATAATCTGTGAGCAGGTTCGGGGTCCATGAGGCCATTCATTGTGCTTCATCAGCATGCAGTGAGGAAGACATTTCGCCTTCAGAGCGTGAATGCCGCCTTGAGATGGTCTGTCTTTAATCTCAGCTGGCGGGGTCTGATGCAGGATAAAGACACCACACATCCTCTCATCCGCCACTTCCTCCAGGTCCTCTCTAGACTTCCCTCTATCTCACTACCTCTTCATTCTCATCGTACCAACTCTTGGTGCGTTTAAATCCCTCATGATCCTGGTGGTGACTGGTATGTTTGAAGGAGTGTGTGAAAATTTTGGGGGGTTTGGGTGACAATGAAAGGGCATACAATGCTTAAGTTTTAAGACTACAAAACCTGGCAGTTTGTTTTGAGTGGCTAAAATGCTGTGCATCTATAAATGTTGCCCTATATCTACAAATAAGAATGTCCAAGATGATGATTTTTTTTTTACATTGTAATCACGTGTCATGTTGTTAGAAATGTGATCGTTGCATTCATGCTGTTTTTATGGATATTTCAACAATTATTTAAAAAAAAAGTTATTTAATGAATCTAAACATCAGCAGTAGGGGGCAGCTTCATCTCAAATAGTTTGTCCAAGTGTACACACCTCACCTTGGAAATATCTGAATCGTCATGTAGCTCACGAACATCTTATGGGATCATAAGCTCATGGAATCTGACAGAAATTAAATATTTGTTTGTTGTATAATGCAAACACTTCCACCACAAACACACACCAAAATATATATATATACTAAACTTTGTGTGGCCTTCAGATTAGCTCAAGAACAGTGCGTAAAGAGCTTCATGGAATGGGTTTCCATGGCCGAGCAGCTGCATCCAAGCCATCACCAAGTGCAATGCAAAGTGCTGGATGCAGTGGTGTAAAGTACACCGCCACTGGACTCTGGAGCAGTGGAGACTTGTTCTCTGGAGTGACGAATCACGCTTCTCTGTCTGGCAATCCAATGGACGAGTCTGGGTTTGGCGGTTGCCAGGAGACCGGTACATGCCTGACTGCATTGTGCCAAGTGTAAAGATTGGTGAAGGGGGGATTATGGTGTGGGGTTGTTTTTCAGGGGTTGGGCTTGGCCCCTTAGTTCCAGTGAAAGGAACTCTTAATGCTTCAGCATACCAAGACATTTTGGACAATTTCATGTTCCCAACTTTGGGGATGGCCCCTTCCTGTTCCAACATGACTATGCACCAGTGCACAAAGCAAGGTCCATAAAGACGGATGAGCGAGTTTGGTGTGGAGGAACTTGACTGGCCTGCACAGAGTCCTGACCTCAACCCGACAGAACACCTTTGGGATGAATTAGAGCGGAGACTGCGAGCCAGGCCTTCTCGTCCAAAATCAGTGCCAACATCAGTGCCTGCGCTTCTAGAAGAATGGTCAAAAATTCCCATAAACACACTCCTAAACCTTGTGGAAAGCCTTCCCAGAAGAGTTGAAGCTGTTATAGCTGCAAAGGGTGGGCCAACTCCATATTGAACCCTACGGATTAAGAATGGGATGTCATTAAAGCTCATGTGCATGTAAAGGCAGGCGTCCCAAAACTTTTGGCAAGATAGTGTATATATAGGCTATATATTTAACTGATAATTTTTGCCATTTACCCAAATACACTCAAAGTGAAAATGGTCAAAGTGAAAGAAAAGAAAAAAGAAAAAAATGCTGGTAAATCCGCACCCGCAGTACTTATTAGAACACCCGACTTGTTATAGTTTCAGGACCACATTTCTAGGACCCTAGTTTTTTTGTAACAGCGCCACCTAGCCAATGCTACTACAAGGAGACCTGATTAAAACTTCAAACAAACTGAATTTAAAACCCGAATAGGGCCTCATATATTGAAACAATTAGGTTAAATATTTCAAGAGGGTTAGCAATGTTTATGTTTAAGGTTAGGGGTTGCTCAGGACAATGTATCAATAAAATGTATACAATTAAACAACTAAATCGTTCCTGAAAAAAATAAAATAAATATAAATACAGCATTGAATAGTCAGTGCTATAAAACAGTATAAACTACTAATACATAACAAACAAAACAACAACAACTAAAAACAACTAGGGTCCTGAAACTGCAGTCTCCGGTATTACAGGAATACCCTACTCACCCGTTTGACATAAAGACCGCGACCCGAACTGCACCCGCATTAAATCTACTACAGCAGGTAGACAAAAAATATTTATTTTCTAATGTAACACAAGCAATCAAACCAACATTAGGCAGTCAGAGTTTAAGTTCATGCATTTATAGGGATCCCTTACGAAAAAGAAGTATACTAAGTTCATTTTATGAAGTATATTTAAGTAATGTTCAAGTTTAGTTTTTAAGTATACTTTACGTAGTAAGTATATTAATATCAATGTGTACTAGTAGTAAGCTTGTAAGTGTATTTCAATACTGCTTGGGACTAAATTGGCCCACTTTTAGTATATAAAAAGTATATGATTAAGTGTACTATAAGTGTAACAGTAGTACACTTTAAGTGCACAACTAGGCTTCTCATTTGTACTGCATCTGTACTACTAGTAGTTTATTATTTTAATACAAGTAGTACATTTTTTTTGTTTATGGAAGTACACTTTGAAGTGTCTCTCAGTAAACTACTAGTTTAGTAGTTTTATACTGCAAGTATGCTTGTAAGTTTTCTTTAAGTGATGAAACATTATACTTATAGTTTACTATTTATATATTATTTTTGCACTTTCAGTATACTACTATCTTCAAATGTAGATAATAATTTCTTATACCTGAAATATTCCTTTAAGTAGCCTACTTTAACTAATTTTAAAAACATTTTATTATAGCTTCATGCATCCTTTTTTATCAACACTTGACTTGTGGGTAAGTTTCATAAAGAAAGGCAAAAATCTAATTTTTGTCAAAGTCTATGCCTTGATCAGATTCAGAACGATGATCAAAACACAGATGGAGTAGACTCCATCAACACCCCCAAAACTTCACAGTCCTTTCCTCTTCATGGGTTCGACATTTCATTTGTAACATTAGGCAGTTTTGATTTACATGCTGTTTAATGTTTGATGATCACGTTATTTTACATTTGCGTGAGCAATCTTCTATCACTTGTTTCAACTTCTTCTTCTCCTGCATTTTGATCCGGAGATTCTGTACTAGAAGATGTGTCATAGCGCCCCCTACCGTATAACAGTGAAAACATGGATAGCTGGAAAATTCAGTCAATGGTGGGAAAAGAGTAAAGTAGATTTTAAGTAAATTCCTATGTACACTACCAAAAATTCAGATACGCAGAATTAGGAACATATCTGTTTTCTATCAATATTCTGATCAATATTTTCAAACAATGTAAGTTTCATAAGACTGTATGTAAAACTATGTAAAAAAAAAAAGTATATTTAATAGGTTACTCAATCAAAAGATTAAACACAATCACAAGCCAAGTATACTTTGAATACTTAATTATACTTGTAAGTGTATCTCGATCAAAAGATTGAGTACAAGTATAGGCCAAATATACTTAGACTTTTCTGTCAGTATAAGTCAAGTATACTTAAATGCAATTTTAAGTATATTTCTGAGAAGTACATAAAGTATATTTCTGAGAAGTATATAAAAAGTAGACTGAAAGTATACTTTCTTATTTTTAGTTTAAAAGAAGTATACTAATAGAACACTTGAACACTTTTTCGTAAGGGATAGTTCACCAAAAATGAAAATTCTGTCATCATTTACTCACCCTCAAGTTGTTCCAAACCTGTATGAATTTCTTTTTTCTGCTGAACACAAAGGAAGATATTTGGAAGAATGTTTGTAACCAAGCAGATCTCGGCAGCCATTGACTACCATAGTATCCCCCCCCCCCCCCCCCCCACAAATCACTCTAAATTGTAATGCATGCATTTTCTGTAAAGCTGCTTTGAGACGATATGTATTGTGAAAAGCGCTATACAAATAAATGTGAATTGAATTTAATTTAATTGAATTGAACAATCTGCCCATACAGGCTATTTTCAACAAATGGGCATAAATCGCACCATAGGCTATTCAGAATCTTGGGGTCTTCATAAATTAAAAGAACATATAGCCAAATATGAGCCTTTACTGTCATATAATATCACTCTGCATTTAAATGCTGTTGTCTCTCCTGTCCACCCATGCCTATTGATTCCCGAACCACACCTGCACCACAAATATTATTCCACCAGTTACATCAAATATTAGCGGTTCACCCGTCGGGTACCCACCTGCATGCAGGACTCTGATTAGGGCCTACTACCGATTTATCATTAATCCTCATGTTAATAAGTGACTTGTAGTTCAATAATCGCAGGTTCGGTCCCCCTTAAGTAACCCGAGGTTAAGTATCTTGCCCAAAGGCACAAACGGTGATATTCCATGGATCAGTCCTTCAGTGTTTTGGTGTGGTTGTCCCAGTCTATTAATTACTATGCTACAATAGTTAAAATCCTTCACCTAAACACACATGTATGTGGGACTGGAGAAACAGTGTTTGAAAAAAACATATAGGCTACATTTATCTGATTTATATGGAGGAAAGCTTTCAGTGCAATAAAAAAAATGGGTATCATTTGTAAGCTCTGTGTTTGGCACAAATCTAACATAGCAACAAACGGAGAGATCTAAGAACAGAAAAATCCTGGAGGAAAATCACAAGAGCACTGGGACTTGGAAGTCAACTGAATGACAATTTATCTTCAACAGTGACCTGAAATATGCCGCAAAACCCTCAATACAATAGCTTATAAAACCAACCAAGTACATTTCCTGGAGTGGTCGAGTTACAGCCCAGACCTTAATCCAATTGAGCATCTGCAGAATGACTTAAAATGACCATCCAAAAAAAAAAAGAAAAAAAAAAAGGTTCCCATCCAACTTGATGCAGCTTGAGTGATTTTGCCAGAAATAATGGCTCAAGGTTTTAGATTTACATGGACATTTATACATTTGGCAGATAAATATACTAACAGATGCAACTGTTATCAAAGCTGATCCTACCATGAAAGGATACTTATGATTAAAATAATTTCAGATTCCATTCAAAAGAAAATCTTTGTTGTGTGTGTGTTCCATGCAGAAAGAAAGTAATAGGTTTAGGATGAGGGTGAGTAAATTAATTTTAATGTCAGGGTGAACTATTCCATTAATAAAAAGTATGTGTTCTGTTTTATACAGTCAACACATTTCCTTAACTGACCCCAGTTCCTCTTGGCTACAGAAATCAGATTTTCAAAGCAGCCCTCATCAACGATGCTGACTGAAATAACAATGAACCGCACACTGACCTGAAGACACAAGTCATCTCAGACTTCAGCAATATCTGCAAACTCCTCCCATCTGTGCTGTCCCATTTTGTTCCCCCAATCTGTTTATTCAGAGCTCAAACAAACAAAAATGGCCTCCCAGTACTAGTTCAAAACAGTGAAAAGGAAGCTATTTCAAAAATTCTCTTTTATGGCTTAATTACTACGTAAGCCAGCCACTGAAGACCTAATTATCATTTCAGCAGAAAAAGAAGTAGACTTTAGCATACTTTTAAAAAGAGTACTTATTACAGAAAGAATATACTTAAGCACAAACTGAATGCAATGTTTTTGGACAATTTCTTATTTAGAATTTAAAAAATTGTATTATAGCAATTACATTTATTATGCAATTAGTTAAACAAGAGTGCTTTTTTGACCCACTTTAATCTCAGACACCACTGCTAAAATGTGAAAAAGATGGTGTTGTGATCATAAAACCCAGACAGTTGGAGCATCAAGATTAACTTCATCATCTGCCCTGGTCAGCTTAATCACCTGGCTTGAATAATATTGTTTTGGAGAGAAGAGTAAGAAGCAGATTCCCTCCTTCACCATCTTTGAAGCAACTGGCAGATGTTCTGATAGACGACATTCAACTGGAGACTATTCAAAAGTTGTATTAATCTATTCTAATAAAGTTGGAAGCTGTATTAAATGCAAATTTTGGTAAAACATATTAATAAAGAAATATTGCCTATTTCCCAGGTGTTCACACTATTTTGTCCAACCCAGTAGATGCAATTTATACTTAGTGCAAATAGTAGCAGATACTATTTGTACCGGGTTAGTCGCATGAAAATGCTAACACCACCCGCTTTACTCTCCACACCACCGCTCTTGTTGTCTGATTATCTTTTGTAATTTTGTCTGACTCAACCAGAAATTGGTGGGTGGAGTTAGTGTAAATAGCCTCTGCCAAGAAGGCAGGCTATTTGCCCTTGGTGTAAATAGACATCCCATTTTTTTTTTATGTAATATTAAATTAGTTAAAATTACAATCAAGTACTTTACATGTGCTTTAGTATGTTAGTTAACACATCAAAATAAGTGTACTTCTTTAAAGCATGGCAAAGGGATTATTAAAACATAATGATTTTGTGTTTAATGTTGAGTGTTTAGGTAACTTGTGGTATTTACATTGATCTATAACACCGCATGTTGACATGTTACCTCAAACAATTATTATATAGAAAACTGTAGCAATAGGAAACCCACCTCAAATATTCAGCCATGGACAAGTATACTAAATAGAAGCTATTATACCTTTTTAAGTAGATTTGCATGAAAGTGCCTGCTGAATTAATAAATGTAAAAGCATACAACCACATTATTAAAAGACAGCTCATTCTATAGTGATTGCATTTTTGAGAAAAGTGAGACAGCAGTGGGGTGGAGTCATATAATTCATTAGCCACCATATATCTGTATTACTTTGGCATGTGATTATATTTCATAATTATGGCTATGCACAGGTTCAGACAGCCATTTGCTCATGAATATTTAGCCCTAATCATGAATATGCATTGAGTTGGTGAAGTGGCTCTGTTGATGTAGATTTATGGTTGTGCATGGGACATAATTAAAAGGTAGAATACAAGCTGCCAGAACCATGAAAACAAGCTACACACAATGTTCTAGACCTAAGGTGGAGTGTGTTGTCTACTTTGAAACAAGTTCCTCAAAAGCATGCTAGCAAATTATGGATTATGGTGATTAACTGTGTCAGTTAATTTATTTATGTCTGAAATGAGTAACTGAACTAGACATGTACAATTATATAATGTCCCTATGAAAGAAAACAGCAGCATCTTAACATCTGACCCAGACTAATGCTGATACAGCATACCATGGTATTTGTACTCCAAGGCACATGGAGTATTAACATTGTGCTGCAAAAACTGTCAAAAACTCATGGGACTTTAATACAATTGTGGTCCTTGTGGGACTTAAAGTTGAACAAAGTCCTAACACCGAAAGCCAGAATCACTAAGGGCCGGTTCATACCGTACACATTTTTTTGCTGTTAAAAACACGAAACGCAGGTCAGTGGGATGAAAAAAAGCACATGATCTATTTTAACAAGGTTCGAGAGGAGCACGTTCAAATGATCTATCCAATCAGCACGTCAGGATATACGCCTATATATACATAGTCAACTCAACTATGCTCCTCGACAGTTTTTCTGCATCCCTCCGCCACCCCGACTCATCACTATTGGCTTGTTCCTATCCCAGGGATACGGGGGTAGTACTCTGGGTTCGGGCCACATTCTGAGCTCAGAGCCCTCCCCTCGGTCAGCACGCCAAATACACATACTCTTTTACTCAATATGATTATTTAGATTAGTTGAAGAACTTTTAACTTGAGTGCCTCGTTCTTAGAATTCCATGTCGTGCACTAGTTTTTAAAATTTAGCTTATTGCGTTCATAGAGCGAACCTTTCGCTGATGGTTTACAGTTTACCGGAACTTATTCCCATAATTTGCGCAAAGCATCATGGGGTGTAGAAAAAAGGTGGATAGTAGGGGATTATAATTTTTCGGATGCAGCCTTATTTTGCACTTTTTTTTGCACACGCAATCTGCACTGGTGTAACGCCCAATTCACAATGCACTGCCAATGTCTTTACCTGGCTACAATTAACACTGCCATGATTGCTACAGTGGGGAGAACAAGTATTTGATGCACTGCCGATTTTGCAGGTTTGCCCACTTACAAAGCATGTAGAAGTCTGTAATTTTTTATCATAGGTACTCTTCAACTGTGAGTGACGGAATCTAAAACAAAAATCCAGAAAATCACATTGTATGATTTTTAAGTAATTAATTTGCATTTTATTGCATGACATAAGTATTTGATACATCAGAAAAGCAGAACTTAATATTTGGTACAGAAACCTTTGTTTGCAATTACAGAGATCATATGTTTCCTGTAGTTCTTGACCAGGTTTGCACACACTGCAGCAGGGATTTTGGCCCACTCCTCCATACAGACCTTCTCCAGATCCATCAGGTTTCGGGGCTGTCGCTGGGCAATATGGACTTTCAGCTCCCTCCAAAGATTTTCTATTGGGTTCAGGTCTGGAGGCTGGCTAGGCCACTCCAGGACCTTGAGATGCTTCTTACGGAGCCACTCCTTAGTTGCCCTGGCTGTGTGTTTCGGCT
Organism: Coreius guichenoti; assembly: GCA_039654105.1. NCBI lineage: Eukaryota > Metazoa > Chordata > Actinopteri > Cypriniformes > Gobionidae > Coreius > Coreius guichenoti. The sequence continues at coordinate 24,445,543 of CM077182.1, read as the reverse complement.
CGTTGTCATGCTGGAAGACCCAGCCACGACCCATCTTCAATGCACTTACTGAGGGAAGGAGGTTGTTGGCCAAGATCTCGCGATACATGGCCCCATCCATCCTCCCCTCAATACGGTGCAGTCGTCCTGTCCCCATTGCAGAAAAGCATCCCCAAAGAATGATGTTTCCACCTCCATGCTTCACGGTTGGGATGGTGTTCTTGGGGTTGTACTCATCCTTCTTCTTCCTCCAAACATGGCGAGTGGAGTTTAGACCAAAAAGCTCTATTTTTGTCTCATCAGACCACATGACCTTCTCCCATTCCTCCTCTGGATCATCCAGATGGTCATTGGCAAACTTCAGACGGGCCTGGACATGCGCTGACTTGTGTGTGTGTGCTCGTAGTGTGTTACTAATGGTTTTCTTTGAGACTGTGGTCCCAGCTCTCTTCAGGTCATTGACCAGGTCCTGCCATGTAGTTCTGGGCTGATCCCTCACCTTCCTCATGATCATTGATGCCCCACAAGGTGAGATCTTGCATGGTGCCCCAGACTGAGGGAGATTGACCGTCATCTTGAACTTCTTCCATTTTCTAATAATTGCGCCAACAGTTGTTGCCTTCTCACCAAGCTGCTTGCCTATTGTCCTGTAGCCCATCCCAGCCTTGTGCAGGTCTACAATTTTATCCCTGATGTCCTTACACAGCTCTCTGGTCTTGGCCATTGTGGAGAGGTTGGAGTCTGTTTGATTGAGTGTGTGGACAGGTGTCTTTTATACAGGTAACGAGTTCAAACAGGTGCAGTTAATACAGGTAATGAATGGAGAACAGGAGGGCTTCTTAAAGAAAAACTAACAGGTCTGTGAGAGCCGGAAATTCTTACTGGTTGGTAGGTGATCAAACACTTATGTCATGCAATAAAATACAAATTAATTATTTAAAAATCATGTGATTTTCTGGATTTTTGTTTTAGATTCTGTCTCTCACAGTTGAAGGGCAAACCTGCAAAATCGGCACTGTATCAAATACTTGTTCTCCCCACTGTACAATGTGCACTCAAACATCTATTTTTATATATAGCCAATGCTATGTTTATTTCCTGTTTGGTTTCATTTGGGATGACGTAGATTGATGCAAATTGTGGCTGGCAATTTTTGTGACAGAAATGCAATCTATAACCAGGGCCGTAACCACCAGACATTGAGTGGGACAAGTCCCCCTGAATAATTAGAAATGGCCCAATTGCCATTAGAAATTTCACCATTTTGAATTGAAAATATGACATTATTTATCTAACTGAATTTGACGTGACAAGAAACGTTTTGTATTTTTACATATTAGGCAGACGAAAATAAGAGTGAATGTGTGCATATTTAAAAAAAAATATATATTATTTGCAAATAGTTTACTTCATAACTACAATAGAACGTCTCGGTTACGTATGTAACCCTCGTTCCCTGAAGGAAGGGAACGGAGACGTTACGTCAGTTACTGACGAAATGGGGGTTTCGCTTAGAAGCCAATCGCCTTTGAGCTCTACAAAACGAGCCAATGGCATGAAGATGCCATGGGTCTGCGGAATTTGCATAACGCAACCCCGCCCCACCGCGTGGGTATAAAGGGCGTTGCGTGGCAATCTCGCATTATGTTACCTGCTGAAGAGCCGAGGCATAAGCGTCCGGCCGTTCCAGCGGTACAGCGGAAGTGGCATGGGGACGTAACGTCTCCGTTCCCTTCCTTCAGGGAACGAGGGTTACATACGTAATCGAGACGTTCCCTTTCAGTCAGTACACTACGAGTTTCGTCAGTTACTGACGAAATGGGGGTCCCAATACAATCTCGCGCTGACCAGGGCTCCCTGCCGTGAGTCTTAGCACGAACGAGGGGCTAGGCTCAACGCTGATACCAAGGTACACTGGGAAGCATATCCCACGTGGAGAAATGCAACACAATGCCTGCCCGAAGGGAGGACTTTAAGAATACACATATGACCCCCGTAGGGACTGCATATGGAGCACTCTGGGGTATCCAGCCACAGGTGGAAAAATTTTTCAACCCCAGGTGTGGCACGGGTGTCTTGCCAAGGGAAGACACGTGCTCAGAGAGACTTACCGTGGAAATACACATGTGGGGGTTGCCCAACAGGGGAAACATGCACACAGAGGCACCTAGCCGAACACGAGGGCTGACCAATCGGGCATGCACTCTGGTGTCGACATCAGCAGTGCTGGAGGAGCTCAGGGCTTACTGGGAAGCTCACCTGAGAGAAAAAGCGCATGCATCCAGTCCGTGGAGTGGAATGGCGCAGCAAGCGAAGACACCTGCTCCACTCGGAGATTATAAAATCTTGCGAATGTGTTGGGTGTCGCCCAGCCTGCAGCTCTACAAATGTCTGTCAGCGAGGCGCCACACGCTAAAGCCCAAGAGGAAGCAACACTCCTAGTGGAGTGTGCTCTAACCCCAAGGGGGCATGGCATGCCCTGAACCTGATATGCCAGGACAATGGCATCCACTATCCAGTGAGACAACCTCTGCTTGGAGAGAGCCTTCCCTTTCTGCTGCCCTCCGTAACAGACAAAGAGCTGGTCTGAGGTCCTGAAACACTGCGTCCGGTCTACGTAAGCGCGAAGGGCACGTACTGGACAGAGCAGTGCCAAGGCTGGGTCTGCCTCCTCCACAGGCAGCGCTTGCAGGTTCACCACCTGATCCCTGAAGGGAGTGGTGGGAACCTTGGGCACGTATCCAGGCCGGGGTCTCAGGATCACGTGAGAATTGGCCGGCCCGAATTTCAGGCACGCTTCGTCAACCGAAAATGCCTGCAGTTCCCCTACCCTCTTGATGGAAGCCAGAGCAATCAAGAGCGCCACTTTCATTGAAAGGAACGTCAGCTCCACAGACTGCAGGGGCTCAAAGGGAGCTTTCTGCAGGGCAGATAAAACCACTGCAAGATCCCAAGAGGGTATTTGAGGAGGACGAGGAGCTCCTCTAAGGAACCTGCTGACCAGGTCGTGCTGACCTACCGTTTTTGAATCCACCAGGTCATGATGAGCCGAAATCGCGGCCACATAGACCTTCAGGGTGGAGGGAGACAGCCTTCGCTCCAACCCTTCTTGGAGGAAGGAAAGCACAGACCCGACTGAGCATTTCATGGGGTCTTCTCGGCAAGAAGAGCACCAGGTGACGAAGAGGTTCCACTTCAACGCATAGGCCTGTCTCGTGGACAAGGCCCTAGCGGAAGTGATGGTAGCCGCCACCTGAGGTGGCAGGGTACTCAAAACTACTGAGTCCCATCCAGGTCCCACACGTGTAGGTTCCAAAGGTCGCGACGTGGGTGCCATACGGTGCCCCGTCTCTGAGTAAGGAGGTCCTTCCTCAGAGGGATCGACCAGGGAGGGGCTGTCGCAAGGAGTATGAGTTCTGAGAACGAGGTCCGGCCGGGCCAATATGGGGCGACCAAAAGGACCTGCTCCCTGTCCTCCCTGATCTTGCACAAATCAAAATCACCTTTATTTATATAGCGCTTTTTACAATGGCAATTGTTTCAAAGCAGCTTCACAGTGGTAACAGGAAAATAATTGCAACAGAATTTGATTCGGCTCTGGTGAAAACGGTGATGTCATCCAGCTCATTTCAATTATCATATAGTGTCAATGCGGGCAGATCAGTAATATAGTTGAAATTTAAGTGTCCCCAACTGAGCAAGCCAAAAGCCAAAGGCAACGGTGGCAAGGAACCAAAACTCCTTCAGGGCCAGAATGGAGAAAAAAACCTTGGGAGAAACCAGGCTCAGTCGGGGTGCCAGTTCTCCTCTGGCCGACGAACAAATAGTGTATGATTATGATTCTGGCACATTACAGGTCAGAAGTCATATTAGATCAATAGATATTCGTAGGATTATTCGAAAGATTGGAGTCGTCACGCCGGGAACGGGTTTAATGAGGATGTCGTGTCGATGCGGCATTTACAAGGGGGAGTTTAATTGACACGGTCTCTACAGACACTTCAGGGATATGGTCGTCATGTCCAGGCTAAGGGCCACCATCTGGTCTGGATACGGCCCGGATCCGGCCCGGATCCGGCTGACTGCAGTAAACCTCGGGATAAACAGAGAGACTAACATTAGCGTAGATGCCATTCTTCTTATGATGTAACGAGTACATCAGGTGTTATTGGAAGTGTTCCCTGTTCCGGCTGACCTAGTTAATGCAGCCTAAAACAATCATTTAACTGATTTGAATAATAGAAATTAAAAATGTTTTATGTGTATGCCATAGTAAAGAGATGTGTTTTTAGTCTAGATTTAAACTGACAGAGTGTGTCTGCTTCCCGAACAATGCTAGGAAGACTGTTCCAGAGTTTAGGTGATAAATAGGAAAAGGATCGACAGCCTGCAGTTGATTTTGATATTCTAGGTATTATCAGCTGGACAGAATTTTGAGACCGCAATAGACGTGATGGAGTATAATGCGTTAAGAGCTCGCTCAAGTACTGGGGAGCTAAACCATTTAGTGCTTTGTAAGTAATCAGCAAGATTTTAAAATGTATACGATGTTTAATAGGGAGCCAATGCAGTGTTGCCAGAACCGGGCTAATATGGTCATATTTCCTGGTTCTAGTAAGAACTCTAGCTGCTGCGTTTTGGACAAGCTGCAGTTTATTTATTAAGCGAGCAGGGCAACCACCCAGTAGAGCATTACAATAATCTAGCCTTGAGGTCATGAACGCATGAACTAACTGTTCAGCATTTTGCATTGAAAGCATGTGCCGTAATTTAGATATATTTTTAAGATGGTAGAATGCAGTTTTACAGATGCTAGCAAATGAGAGATTGGTATCAAAGAGCACACCCAGGTTCCTAACTGACGACGAGGACTTGACAGAGCAGCCATCGAGTGTTAGACAGTATTCTAGGTTACTACTTGTGGAGTTTTTTTGTCCAATGATTAAAAATTCATTTTTTTCTGAATTAAGTTCCAGGAAATTACTAGTCATCCAATTTTTTATATCAGCTATGCATTCCGTTAATCTTGTGAATTGGTAAGTTTCGTCAGGGCGTGAAGAAATATAGAGCTGAGTATCGTCAGCATAAAAATGAAAATTAACGCCATGCTTCCTAATAATATCTCCCAGTGGTAGCATGTACAGGGTGAAAAGCAACAGTCCTAGCACTGAGCCCTGCGGTACTGCATACTGAACTTGTGTTCGGTGTGACATCTCTTCATTTACTGCTACAAACTGATAACGGTCAGATAAGTATGATTTAAACCATGCCAATGAAATTCCACTAATGCCAACATAATTTTCGAGTCTATTCAAAAGAATGTTGTGGTAGATAATATCGAATGCAGCGCTAAGATCGAGTAACACTAACAGAGAGATACAACCACGATCGGACGATAAGAGTAAATAATTTGTAACTCTAATGAGAGCAGTCTCAGTACTATGATACGGTCTAAATCCTGACTGGAAATCCTCACAGATACCATTTCTTTCTAAAAAGTAGCATAATTGTGAGGATACTGCCTTTTCTAGTATTTTTGACAGAAAGGGTAGATTTGAGATTGGCCTGTAATTGACTAATTTTGTAGGATCAAGTTGCGGTTTTTTAATAAGTGGTTTAATAATAGCCAACTTAAAAGTACATATCCTAATGTCAAGGATGAATTAATGATATTAAGAAGAGGATCTATGACCTCTGGAAGCATCTCTTTTAGTAGTTTAGTCGGTATGGGGTCGAGCATACATGTTGTTGATTTTGACGATTTAACGAGTTTAGCCAATTCTTCTTCTCCTATAGCAGTGAATGAATGTAATTTTTCCTCAGTGACACTACAATGCACTGTCTGATGTGATACTGTAGTAGACGGCTGCATGGTTATAATTTTTTTCCTAATATTATCAATCTTACAAGTAAAGAAGTTCATAAAGTCATTACTGCTGTGCTGTTTACAAACATCAGAAGGTGAAGCTTTATCTTTGGTTAATTTAGCCACTGTATCGAATAAATACCTAGGGTTGTGTTTGTTTTCTTCTAAGAGAGTCGAGAAATAAGCAGATCTAGCAGTTTTTAGGGCCTTTCTGTATGCAATCATGCTCTCTTTCCACGAAATGCGAAAAACTTCTAGTTTTGTTTTCTTCCAGCTGTGCTCCATTGCACAGAACCTGTGCGAGAAGGCTCACTAGGGGAAACGTATACTTGCGTGGGCCCCGCGGCCAGCTGTGCGCTAGTGCATCCGTGCCGAGGGTCCCCTCGGTCAGGGAACAATACCAGCGGCAATGGGAAGAGTCGTGGGAGGCAAACAGATCTATCTGTGCGTCGCCAAACTGTTCCCAAATCAGCTGAACCGTCTGGGGATGGAGTCTCCATTCCCCCGGAAGCGGCTGAAACCGTGACAGCTCGTCGGCTGCACGATTCAGTTCTCCCGGGATGTGAACGGCACGAAGCGACCTCAGATGCTTCTGACTCCATAGGAGGAGATGGCGGGCGAGTTGCGACATCCGGCGGGAGCGTAGACCACCTTGTCGGTTGATGTACGCTACTGTCGCCGTGCTGTCTGAATGGACTCGGAAGCGGTACAGGGCAAGACGTACGGCCAGCAACTCGAGGCAATTGACATGCCATAGGCGCTGGGGTCCTCTCCAGGAGCCCGCGGCAGCATGTCCATTGCACATGGCTCCCCAGCCCGTGGCAGAGGCATCTGTTGTTACAAGAACATGCCTGGAAACTCGTTCTAGGGGAACACCTGCCTGTAGAAAACTGAGGTTCGCCCACGGGGTGAAGGTCTGACGGCAGGCCCGAGTAACTGGGACCCGGAGCATGCCATGTTGCCATGCCCATCTCGGGACTCGATCGCGAAGCCAGTGCTGAAGCGGTCTCATATGAAGCAAACCGAGCGGCGTTACCATATGCGGATGCTATATGCCCCAGGAGCCTCTGAAAATATTTCAGTGGAACCGCAGTCTTGCCCTCGAACTGGCGAAGACAAGTCAGCAGTGACTGCGCGTGCTCGCTCGTAAGCTGCGCGTACATGGCGACCGAGTCGATTTCCATACTGAGAAAAGAGATCCTCTGCACTGGGGAGAGTTTGCTCTTTTCCCAGTTGACCCGAAGGCCCAGACGGGCGAGGTGCTGAAGCACCAGGTCCCTGTGTTCGCAAACCTGATCCCGAGAGTGGCCTAGAATCAGCCAGTCGTCGAGATAGTTCAGGATGCGAACCCCGTGTTGCCTGAGCGGCACAAGGGCTGCCTCGACGACCTTCGTAAAGACGCGAGGGGACAGGGCTAGCCCGAATGGGAGAACCGTGTACTGATATGCCTGCCCCTCGAAGGCAAACCATAGAAACGGTCTGTGTCGAGGAAGAATGGAGAGATGAAAGTATGCGTCCTTCAGGTCGATCGCTGCAAACCAATCCAAAGGACGAACGCATTCGAAAATGGTGTGGGCGGGGTCGAATTCCGCGCCCTGACAGAGGAGACCAGGGAAGGACCAGCGTTCCATGGGGGTCTCGTCTGCCAGGGGGCTGGCGACAGAGGGGGCCGAGAGTGGTACAACCCCAGTGTACCCTTTCACCGCGCCGCCATCGAGTGCAGTGAAGGCGGAAGTGGCTGCCGAACGATCGCTAAAAGTCAAGGGAGACTTCCACGACTTCGACACCTCTTCATGCACTTCCGGGAAGAAGGGCACTGGGGGCTGATGGGCGCCTTCGGCACGGGCCGCCCCCAGATACCAATCATCTAGCCGAGAGCGCTCGGGACATGGCGGAGGGTTCCACACAAGCCCAAGAGCTTCGGCCGCCCGGGAAAGCATGGCTGTGAGCTCTGGATCAGACTCGGACAATGCTGGGACTCCCGAAGGAGGCAACACAGCCGAATCGTCATCTCCGGAGGAATCCAGCCCACCTTGTAATGCGGCGATCGACATAGCATCCTCCGCCGGTGCGCCAAATGAAACGCAGGGCCCAGGACGGGAAACACCTGCGCCCTCATCTGGCAACACCACAGGTTGCAGTGTGCTAGAAGGGGGTGTGGCCCGAGGAGGATTCGTCGGGTTGGCCCACACCGTCACCCTCAAGTCACCCTGACCACCAGCCAAAGTATTCCCACTCGTGGAGGGAATAGATTGGGGTGTGGTAGAGGGAACTCTCCCTCCAGCACGGAGATCACAGAGTCTTGACCACAACACTGCGATGGCCATGTTCCCACAACGTTCGGCGTGCACAAGGCCCAAGCACGCCAAACAGCGATCATGCCCTTCAAATGGAGGAACCAGCCGACCGCACCCAGGAACGGAGCACAGGCGAGACATCTTGAAACAGACGTGCCGCGTGCAGCTCTTTTAGAGAAGAGTTTTTGCTCTGCAGAATGCCGAAGCGCCTAGGGAGAACACACACGCTGTGCTAGATCACTGCACAGATCAGACAGGAATGCGGAACTCGCTAGAACGCCCCGTAACACCAACACTCTGGAGAGACACTCGTCTTGGAGAGAAAAACGCTCAGGCAGTAACACTCGGCTCTGAAGCAGAAACATAATGCGAGATTGCCATGCAACGCCCTTTATACCCACCTGGTGGGGCGGGGTTGCGTTATGCAAATTCCGCAGACCCATGGCATCTTCATGCCATTGGCTCGTTTTGTAGAGCTCAAAGGCGATTGGCTTCTAAGCGAAACCCCCATTTCGTCAGTAACTGACGTAACTCGTAGTGTACTGACTGAAAGGGAACTGGAATTTTTACTTATTTCTTTTTCTTTATTTCCTTAAATCCCTTTTAATCCTTTAATAGTTTAATTCCTTTAAATAAACCAATAAGACCAATACACCCAATAACCAAATACATGATTATGGCCTTGTCTATAACAAACCTAATTTACATAGAAAGAAGGTTCGTTTGTGTGAAAAGTAAAGTCAAATACTTCATCTAAAAATTGAAGACGCACTGCGTCAGCAAAAATGAATGAGTAAGATGTGCGCAAAAGTGGCACAGCTGTTTATTGAATTCCCCCCTAGGTATTAAATTTTGGTGTGTAACTTGTCCCACACTGTTTGTGATACATAGACGAATGATGTGTCAACTCATTGCGGCTTGTTGAGGAGAAGTGTGCTATTACTTGGGGGAGACTTAGGGATAGCGTCTTTTGACTTGGGCCAGCAGGGAACCACTTAACAAACACCCAGAACTCCATAGAATCCACATAGAAATGCACTCAGAGCATCTCAGTCCACTGGCAACCACTCACAACATCCTAGCATTGTGCCAGTGACTTTTGCGCAGGCAAGCACCACTCACATTTTCTAGAGAAAATGTAAAAAACTAGTTCGTTAAAATAACCAAAGCGTAACACGTTTTTGAAGTACAAAAATCAGACATTATGATGCAAAGCTCTTTACTCTTGTATAATAATCATTGAAGTTATTCACAACCTGCAAATAATAAAGTTGGCTTTTACAAGAAGGCCATTATGTAAATATAATCAAACAGAAAAATAAAAACATACATGTAAGATCAATAGTTAAGCTTAAACACATTGCTTGTGATTTCAATGCAACTCTTTTTGTACTCCAAGGTTAGACAAGGCCTGTCATACTCCTCAAAAACGCATACCGCCTGACATTGTTTTTCTCCTTCAGTTGAGTACAACACTAGCGCTTTAACTTTCTCTACTTCACTGTTGAGGCTTTGTGGAGTTTGACAGCTTGCGAGTTGTTGTCCCCCCCACCCCCCATCTATTCTCTCGCCAAAATGTGGCAAATAGACTTTCGAAAAACTGCATCAACACTTTATCACCTGTTTTCTTCGCAATCTGAGTCACGAGTGACTGAAACTAACATTTAGAGACTGATTGTTGTGTAGTTGTCTGTGCTGATACTGCAGGTGAGAAAAAATACGGATATAAAAATAGATAGTGTGAATTAGGTTAGTTTTCAAAACTGTTCTCAGTCACAGCTGAGTGTTCATTCACCTATAGGCTCTTTTGGGCCAGGGGACATGGAGAAATGTAGGTTCCCTTAAAACAACTTTTATCCACTAACAATGGCCGGCAGTCGTTATCCATCAAAAGGAGAACTGTCATAATCAAATGTCATTTCTCAAATCATAAATTATATATTTTGTTTTAATACATTCTGTGGAAATTACATTCTTGCTAATGCTAATTTCATACTTTGAAGGCAGCGTAAATATATCCTTCACTGCCTATGATGGTTATTAACTAAAGCTTGAATTTGTTCTAGGTGATCAGACATGATGTTATGGTGTCTTGTAAGTCCTTAGGACATACCTGTATGCAAAAACACTGTCTGTCACTGACTGACCAGGCAGTGATGCATAAAGGCAGCTGTCTTAGCTTTGAGACACAGCCTTGATCTCAAGGATGCTCTTTACAGACACTGCTGTCCCTTTGGTAAACAAGTACACTGTTTTTAAGGTTCAGCTTTCTTTGCAATAATGAGTTAAAATTATTAACCCAAAAATGAATATTCATTCATTGACATAATTTACTCACCCTCAAGTTGTTCCAAACCTGCATGAATTTCTTTCTTCTGCTGAACACAAAGGAAGATATTTGGAAGAATGTTTGTAACCAAGCAGATCTCGACAGCCATTGACTATCATAGTATTTTTCCCTTACTAGTCAATGGGGGCCGAGATCTGCTTGGTTACAAACATTCTTCCAAATATCTTCCTTTATGTACTGCAGAACAAAAAAATGTATACAGGTTTGGAACAACCTGAAGGTGAGTAAATGATGACAGAATTTTTATTTTTGGGTGAACTATCCCTTTAATGCATTAGCTATGATGAGCTAACAATGAACAGAATTTTTTTTCCACCATTTATTAGTCTAGGTTCTTGTTCATTTATTTTTCATTGTTAATTCATCTATCTTTATAGTAAATTAATATTTTAAATGTGTAAAATGGGTTAGTAATACTTTTGAATATGGTTCGTTTTTACAGCATTTTTAATCTAGGTTAATGTTAATGAATAAACATGCTTATTTATAATACATTAACAAGTGTTAATTCATTCAACCTAAAATGTTAAAACTGTATGTAGGAATTAATATTAACTGGTATTAATAAATGCTGTAAAAACACCAAAACACGACAGGAAGTTTGAATGACTCAATCAGCTAGATCAATATGATGCAACATATAATGCAGATGTTATCATGAGACAAACAACGGAAACATGTCTGTATTTATAAAGTAATCGATGAAAAAGCTCAGCCTATTAGTCCTTCTCATCTGTCTCTCTCTCTCTTCCTGTCTATATGGCATTTTAACACTTTCTCTCCATGTTTCTCCTGACTCTATCACCACATTCTAATCAATTCGTCTTAATATAAGAAAATTCCAAGTACACATGGTTACATGAGTTACATGCAGAAGTTTAATAAACAGTTAGAGGTTGTTCAAAATGGTACATATCTATGACCAATATAGCCTTTGCAAACACCACCAATAATTTAATTATTAGTCCTTTATTTTCTTATTATTTTGTCCTATCATTTTATATATATATATATATATATATATATATATATATATGTGTGTGTATGTATGTATGTATGTATGTATGTATATACTGTATATAGAGCTACCCACAACTACCCGCAGCTTCATCTCGGCCAGTCCTTCGGGAATTTGCTTCTGGCAAACGGGCAATCGCATGGGCAATCTTTGGTCTTATTACTTGTTCCAGATCAAATCGATTTGGCTAAAGGCAAAGTTAAGTTTCATAATTTTCTATTTTTATTTAACTTAAATCCTGTAGAAACTTTTGTACTTTTGACTGAATTGTTTGCTTCTGTTTATTTCCTATTGTACAAACTTCTCATACTTCTTATACCTTATCCCGAGGTTACCGTAGTCAGCCAGATCCGGTCCGTATCCAGATCAGATGGAGGACCTGCACCTAGACACGACCAAAACACAGCCCTGAATGTCAGCAGAGACCATGCCTACTAGACAAATCCCCTGTGAAGGCCTCATCGCCACGACAGCCATCGGCACAGATCCTCAGCAAAGACCACAAGAACCAGAGAGGTCCTCCGCACAGACCCTATGGCCAGCTTTGGCTCCATACCGGCGAGCCTGTTTTTTTTCTCCATTTTGCCACCTGATGGAGTTTGGGTTCCTTGCCACTGTCGCCTCTCAGTTGGGGACACTTAATATTCAACAATATTACTGACTTGACTGTACTGACACTATTTGATGAGAACTAAACTGAGCTAGATGATGACAATTTTTTACAAAACTGCTTTACAGATTAAATTAACTAATTTAATAATTGATGATCTTTACAACGGAACTGAATCAACACTGAACTGGCTTCAGCTGAAAAACAGCCGAAATGCATAATTTTCCTTTTATCACTATAAAGCTGATTTGAAACAATCTGTATTGTATAAAGCGCTATGTAAATAAATGTGACTTGACTACTTTTATAATGGCTGTTATTGTTCATTTAAATGTTATTGTTCAATAAACAATATTTGGTAACACTTTAGTATGGGGAACAATTCTCACTTTTAACTAGTTGCTTATTAGCTTGCATATTGGCTGTTAATTAGTACTTATAAAGCACATATTAATGTTTTATTCTGCATGACCATACAACGATACAACAACTACTAACTATTAATAATAGTAGATTAGGTAAATTGGGAGCTTACTGAGGCAAAAGTCGTAGTTAATAGTGATTCATTATTAGTGAATATGTGTATGAGTATTACCTAATATTTTATTTTATATAAATATTATGCCATATTTGGTATTGAGCAAGGGCCTAGCAATATCGCACTTCTACTGCACCTAGCACTGTGTGATATTGCTCATATATATATATATAAGGACATCCCACCAAAGATGTTTTGTCACATTTTGCAGTACTCAAATTCACACTGGTCTGCTACACCCAGATCATGTCTGCTCCATAATTAATAGTCTCTCCATTGTGCCGTGCTCCCAGAAGCTTGTCTGTTTGACTAGCATTGCCCCTTAGTAAACAGGAAGACAGTTAATTATTTCGAAACTCACATCCACAAATAACTGGCTACTGGTCCCCCGCTGTTAGTAATGACACTGTGCGGTCAGTAATTAAAGACTGTTTTCACATGAAACTACCCAACATTCCCTCTGAGAGCGATGAAGAAACTCGTGAGAAAATCTCAACTTCTTTTTTTTTTTTTCATTTTCCTTTGTCTAGTCTTAAATCGTTCTCTCTCTGTCACTGTATCTCTCTCTCTCTCTCTCTCTCTCTCTCTCTCTCTCTCTCTCTCTCTCTCTCTCTTTCTGTTGCCCTTTTCACACAGGGTAGAGCACGACCCATGCTCTCCTTCAATTACCTTTTCATGGGTTACTGTCTCCATGGAAACTTCCCAAAAAGAAATAGCAGCAATATCCGTCTTTAAAAAAAGAGAAAAGAGATAAAAAATAAAGAAAAATTATTCAAATTAGTTTTTTTTTTTCAACAATGGGCACTTTTAATGTCCCAGGAGTTGATTAAAACCTAAAAAAAAAAAAACAATATACAGTCAAACCAAAATTTATTCAGACACCTTCAACATTTTCTCACATTATCACAGTTTATTCGCTATAGTTTAGAAAATGGTAATAAAATATGACAAGAGTTAAACTGTGTCAGAACAAATTCATCTTGATAATGTCAGATAACTTTGATAGAAAGGTATGTAATGGATTACAATCAACCAATCAGCTGTCACCTGTTAAATTTAAGTACACAATTAGATAATACCAATTTAGGTCAACCAGTTGCCAAGCAATGCTTCATTTTGTTCAGTCTGTGGTGTAAAAGGTAACATTAGAAATGAAAGAAAAAACACTTAAGCAAAACATGGTCAGGTCAAAGTGTCTGAATAATTTTGTTCCCAAATTTTTATCAATTTTACTGGTAGTCCACTGTATGAAGAATTTTTGGGTATAATATGTCACAGTTTACTTTATTTTGCTATCCTCACTTACATAAATGAACTATAGTGTCCTGCACCCACTAGTAAAAAATTATATCTGGTCTCTGAATCATTTTTGTTTGACTGTATGTATACATAAAAGAATGATTATTGAACAATAAAAGAACAATTTTGCCTCAAAGTGCACACAAAAAAACAAGGTTAATGTGTGAGAATAATATTCAATTGTGTTTTTATGATACATAATAGCTAGCTATTACATTTGCCTTAGACAAAGAAAAGGCTGCCATTTTATTCGAAACGTTTAAAATAACATTTCCACCACAGACTATATCAAGCACAAATATTTTGAGATGTGGTGGAAATGGATTCTCCAATGATGCATGTATATCCACTGAAGGATAGGAAGGGAGTGTGTTTTCTATAAAATGCAACAGCTGAAGACATATCCAAATGTTCTTGTTATGCTTCTAGCACCAGAGCTCCACTGAACACATACTTAGTGCTGTGTTCATTTTTGCATCAGTTTGTCTGTTCAGCCAGCAGTTATAGTACTGATGAGAGAGTGAAGCTTCTCAATGTATTCAAGCCATGTGTATCCAATGGTGCCAATTATTTCATTACAGTCTGGACAGCTCGTCACCAGCCGCAGCCCTCGCAGTTTTACACGCTACAGCACACAGTGATGGGTTTTTCTTTCATCAATTAGTCACCACAATTAATGTGCCCACTACAAGCTTGTGCTTTGTCCATCTTACAAAGAACATGTCCGGTTTGTATTTCACCCCTAAATCAAGTAAATGTTTATTTGTTTAGATTTTTTACATCATGGCATTATTTTCATGACAATTAATGACATTTTCCCCCGCATTTTCATTATCGTAATGCAAAAAACTTTCTCTGGGTATCCCCGCCTGCTGTGAAAACTCATTCGTCCAAAATATCCTGATTGGTTGTGATTGTGTCACGTTGCACACACTGTGTTTCACGTTCACTGTACATAGACAAATAGCTTGTGTCTTGTTGCACCTGTAGTTACAACATGTGTAATGTAATAATGTAATGCAGGCAAAACAAATAAATAAATAAACATACAAACACAAACATTCTCATTATCTGTATGTGTCTGGATAATGAGATTCTTATTATCCCCAATAAAGATTCCAATGAGATTCTTATTATGTATTATGTTACTGTCCGGACGCATAATTTAAATCTATCATTTAAACAAATGCAGCCATAATGTATAAATACTTCATTGTTTAAATAATACATTATAGTTTTTACATTACAGTAATGAGATTTTTTAATTATGATGATGAGAGTTCATTGTCAATGCCCCCTTTTTTAAATTTTGGATTGAAATCTGGAGTGAACCTCAACATCATGAGATTGATCTATCCCCCGCATTATCCTGCTGAAAGAGGCCACAGCCACCAGGGAATACCGTTTCAATGAAATGATGTACATGGTCTGCAACAATGCTTAGGTAGGTGGTACATGTCAAAGTAACATCCACATGGATGGCAGGACCCAAGGTTTGCCAGCAGAACATTGGCCAAAGCATCACACTGCCTCCGCCGGCTTGCCTTCTTCCCATAGTGCATCCTGGTGCCATGTGTCCCCCAGGTAAGCGACGCACACGCACCCGGCCATCCAGGTGATGTAAAAGAAAATGTGATTCATCAGACCAGGCCATCTTCTTCCATTGCTCTGTGGTCCAGTTCTGATGCTCACGTGCCCACTGTTGGCGCTTTCGGCAGTGGACAGGGGTCAGCATGGGCATCCTGACTGGTCTGCGGCTATGCAGCCTCATACGCAACAAACTGCAATGCACTGTGTATTCTGACACCTTTCTATCAGAACAAGCATTAACTTTTTGAGCAATTTGAGCTACAGTAGCTTGTCTGTTTGATCGGACCACACGGGCCAGCCTTTGCTCCCCACGTGCATCAATGAGCCTTGGCTGCCCATGACCCTGTCGCCGGTTCACCACTGTTCCTTGCTTGGACCACTTTTGATAGATTCTGACCACTGCAGACCGCGAACACCCCACAAGAGCTGCAGTTTTGGAGATGCTCTGACCCAGTGGTCTAGCCATCACAATTTGGCCCTTGTCAAACTTGCTCAAATTCTTAAGCTTGCCCATTTTTTCTGATTCTAACACATCAACTTTGAGGACAAAATGTTCACTTGCTGCCTAATATATCCCACCCACTAACAGGTGCCGTGATGAAGAGATAATCAGTGTTATTCACTTCACCTGTCAGTGGTCATAATGTTATGCCTGATCGGTGTATATATTTATATTATATATAAATATTTTATATTTAAATATAAAAAATAAAAAAAACATAAATATATACATCTATGTGTGTGTATTCAAATATACATAATAACTATACACAGTACACACACATATTATGTAAACAAAAACTTTTATTTTGGATGCGATTAATCGCGGTTAATCGTTTGACAGCCCTAATAATATATGGACATTATTGTCAGTAACTCATGCCTTTACTAATGTAATCTTTAAATATGGGGTGATAGAGTATCTTACATTTCTTGACAGACCCCTGTGTTACAATTGCTGGGTGCGGCAGGGAAGAGTCAGAACAGGACTTCCAAAATAGACGGGTTTAATCAAACTATACACAACCAACCAAACAAACATAACATCAAGAACGGACAAGGAGTGCAGGGAAGTGAGTCCAACATAAAGGGAGTGTAGATGACGAGGACCAGGTGCAGGGAATCCAGGGAAAGCGGGAAAGATGATGCAGGAATGTGTTCAGGTGTGAGGCAGGGAGGATTCTGGGAAATGGAATCCGGGACAGGCGTGGAATGTAACATTACCTCCTCCTCCCGGTAGGCGCATCCTCGCGCCTTAGATGTAACAACCGGGGAGGGGTGGCGGGCGTCCTGGAGACCTACACGCAGGTGAGGGGGAGGTGCAGACAGGTACAGAGGTCTCCAGGGCGGGACTAGGACATCGGGCGACCCTGGCGGGCCAGGAGCCTCAGGCGGCCATGGCGGGTCAGGCGCCCCACCCACATGTTCCCCACCCACGGGTGTATAGCCCCAAGGAGTGCAGGGAAGTGAGTCCAACATAAAGGGAGTGTAGATGACGAGGACCAGGTGCAGGGAATCCAGGGAGAGCGGGAAAGATGATGCAGGAATGTGTTCAGGTGTGAGGCAGGGAGGATTCTGGGAAATGGAGTCCGGGACAGGCATGGAATGTAACAACCTGTGTCATAGTTTGTACAAATGTGTATATGTTTGAGCGAAATAAATGTGTGTGTCAGCATAGTGCAGATAAATGTCTGTAATTTTCCTCTGGGCATCACTGCAGTATCTATCCATCTATGAATGTAAGATGTGGAAACGAAGGCTGATACATAGGAATGCCGAGATACAGGTGTGTGTTTGCTGTGGGTGTGTGTGTTGTGTAATGTATGTTTAAATCAAAGTTTTCTGACAGGACCTCCATGTACTGTATCTCTCCTCCCCAGCGCCCATTCTCATGCAAACATGAACGATTCAGCTGCGTAACTCTAGCATTTTCTCACATCTCATTGGTCGTAATATTATCCTTGGGCTTATGAAGCCACCAAAGGTATAATTTATTGTCTGTTCAGCAGGCAAAATTTTGCAAGCCTGACAAATTCATTTGCTGAATAAATAACATTATTACATTTTTCCTCTTTCTCTTTTTGCCTGTGATATAACATATTTCTGTGATTCATATCCCAGTTGTGATAGTGTGTGAAAAATCATTTAATTATCATTAAAATTCTATGCACTGTGAATAAGTGGACTAAGGGGCTGAATAAAATTAAATATAATGTTATTTTAGGAACTTTCTAATGTAGGCCCATGCAAAATAAATGAACACTTAATATTTTACAAAAATATCTGAAACAGCAGGTGGGCCATAAAAAGCCAAACTCCTGGCCAGCTACATTTTTCATCTCTTTCTAAGTGTACAGGTTCATATGCTATTTTCAGAATCACACATTACCATAGAACAATACTGTTTCTGCACTGACTATATGTTCATGTATTATGTATACAGTATACAGTATACATGTATGTTGATTCTGAAACAACATTCCAATCAACGCATACTGCACAGAAGTATCTCACAATGCAACATGCTTGACTTCACCTTTCATTTCAAGTGTGAAAAAAACCTAATATCAACCATAATTTTAATTAGCTTCTTCATTAATTATTATTTGATCAGACTACCCTAAAAACTGGAGTTAACTGGAGGCAACTCAGCTGAATCAACAGTTTCATGTAATGAGTTCATGTGACAACAATGCAGCATACTGCTCTTTGAAAAATGTATCATACAATACAGAACTCAGATTATTTAGCATGTTATTGAATATGGCAATACCATATTATGATAGAATATGTTAATGTATTTGGTATTGGCAGACTAGATCTGCTACTGATGTTGATTATTGCTGCTGCAGAGCAAGTATGGATTTGCTACTACTAATAGATACACAGATATGCTGCTGTGAGCATGTAAAGGGGCGGTCACACTGCACTTTTCGTTCCATTGACTTCCATTCAAACGCATGAGAATGCGTCAGACCGGAAACGCAAGCTCATGCGAAAAGTTTCGCATTTCGCTGCGTTCCAAAGTTCAAGCTTGGTGAACTCTGAGCTGCGAATTTGCATCATGTGACGACATGTGACCAGTAGAAGATCGATACTTCACAGCGTGACCACTTGGCTGAATTAAAAGAAGGATATTTTTGCAGTAAAGTCGAGTAGATTGTATATTTTTTACATTTTGAATGATTAACTATTTATTATATGTTGAATTCGTGTTTATAAAAAAGACGCTTCAGAGAGTGACGTCATATCACGACCGTTGCTGTGTCCGGCGAAATACCGCATGCTCAAAGTCTAGTGTGACCGCGGCTTAAGATATGCTGCTGCTGTATAAATAGACATGCATAAATCTCGTAGCAGATCTAGACAGGTGGAGCTGGGGAGGTGGAGGGGTTCAGAGGAACTGCTGCAAGACTAGCTTACAGCAAAAAATCCAGACTGTTTAAATGTTGAGCAAGCAATCTCATTGGCCGCAGGATCAGCAGAGGCCAATCAGCTTGTGCCATGCGTTAATGATGTGGTAGCTTCCAGATTGCATGTAAAGGACCTATATATATACATATATATCTAATCTAAAATTAGCTATCATTGTAATAGCACTGCTACATTGTTTGACAGCTGTCTGCTTCTTAATTTAAATAAAGTGACCCCTGACCTTTGAGAAATATCCTCAGATCTGTTGTAAATCCTAGCTTATTTATATTAAGCATTCATGGATTTGTCCGCCATTGACAGTCATAAACAGTAACAAAATTATATTTAACTGATTATAAAGGGCATTATGAAATGTTCCTATAAACGAAAGCTGTTTGAGAGAAAGATTAATTGGCCTTGTGCCATTGGAAAGTCTGTCCTCTTCTTCCTCCAGATCCAGCTATTTCAGAGAGGAAGTATACTGCTGTCAAATCACTGAATGCTTGCCAGCGGCAAGATACTTTTATGGAGGCTTCACCCACTTATTTTCTGAATGACATTTAGGAAAGGGATAGTTTTATGTTTATCATCTGTTGATGAGTTTGATATATATTGAAGGATGAATTTGCAATAAAAAAAGGCATTTACATGTAAGATATAGCAGTCTTTGTGTCTTGGCACTACTAAAATAGTTCCTAAAATTTCTTAGTTATATATTATGCATTACAGAACTCTTAATTAACGCTCAAATGTGTCATTTTTAGCCTGGTTTAATGTGCAGATACAACTGTAAGTCATGTTTTGGTTGACTTTCTAAACACTTTCAACTTCCTTAAGCCTTTCAAAACAAATATTATGTTTATTTTTATTCATTTATTATTTAATTAGTACTATGTTCTTGAAAAATTACACCTTTTTCAAATAATTATACTTAAATTATAGTTCCTGTTTGCTACCTCAATTTAAATCCAATCTAAATTGAGAAACTGAACTGGAATGTTAAAGAAAAGAAAAAGTATTCTTCACTATCTACCGGTAACTAGAGAGACTAAGAGCCTTTATAAAATCAAATGAGATTATGTTGATGTTTTACTGTGCAAGAGATAATCATGTTCCTTGTAATTTGCTCACTAGAGAACTATCTTGGTCCTCACTTAAGTTTGCTTTTATTTGTTAGAAGGAAACTGATTACAGTCTCATTCGAGTGTTTGATCATGCAATGAAGGTTTATTGCCGTCCTCCATGACTAAGATTTGTAGGACAACAGCATCCAAGACCATCATTATTTGTAATGAAATATAAGGGTAAATGAATACATTCTCCAGAGAAAGCCTTATTGCTTTTCCTCCTTTTTATTCATGGCTCACAAAACAAATATTTTGCCCTGGTGTTGTTAGTTGCATGCAATTTATTCAAGGATGCAAGGCTAAAGGAATGTGACGTCCTGCATTATAAGGTATTCATTAAACGGCAATGCCTTTAATTCCATTTTCAATTGAAAATAAGAATACCAATCATGGTGCAATGGAAGACAAAGTGGATGTTGTTTTGCTATGAGTCGGGCGATAGTAATAACTACATGATTGCTTTTCAACACAAACTGCCCACAATGACAATGATTAAGACAGTCGAAGTTACAATGAATAATGCTTCTATTATACTGAGAGGGAAAAAAAAACCTTTATGGCACTCATATATGGCAAATTTTGCAGAAACATCAGGAAGACAACTAAACGCATATGTGTTTTTTTCCTAAATAGTGCACACTCTGGCTTCCCATTCTTATTTTTTTTTTTAAATAAATTTTTTTAAATTTCCTGTATTTCCACTGTGAAAACGAAACTATATAAACTGTTATCTAACATAAAATTAACATAGCATGAATAGATATGTATACCAATTAGTACATATATCAAACTGAAACATATACACCCATCAATCAATGAATCAGTAGGAAGTGCCTCATCAGATACTGCTTACACAAACAACTTTATGTGTAACAAATATGTTAACTCGGCAGTTGGGGCATGAACTTATAGATTTTGGATTCTCAAGGGAAGTAATGGCTTCAACAAGAAAACCGGATAGTCTAACATGTACAATGAACTGGAGGAACCTCTTTGTAATATATATTTTAAAGAGATATTATCTTGCTAAAACAGGAAGGATCCTACTTTACAATGGGAAAAAAGCTAATAGACACTTTTCAGAACTTACATTATCCACATTATTACTTGCATTATTTAATGTCTCCAATTCATTTATGCTGCATGTCTTTGGATTGTAGAGGAAACCAACATGAAAAAAGCCCTGCAAATTCCACACAGAAAGGCCTCCTGACTCTGACACTGGGCCACCCAACTTGCTGTTATCCATCCTTCCATCTTCCAAAACATTTTTCCTAGTGTCGCAAGTAACTTGCATTATGTTTTGTCATGATGCAAATTAATGTTGTTTGTAAGATATACGTTGTGTTGAAATAGGTATATTCAGTAATGTGTATCCACTAGTACAGGTGTCCAACCCTGCTCCTGGAGGGTCAATACACTGCAGAGTTCAGTTTGTAGTAATCCTGACCTTGATTAACTGGTTAAATTTGGATTGGAGCAAAACCCTGCAAGATAATGGCGCCACTGCATTAGTACTTTCTGGTTCAGATTGGTCACTTCTTTATTTTGTTTCCGACTTGAATGCATGACAGGTTGTAACCAGTTTCCCGGGTGCATTTGAAGGCAACATGAGGCACAAGTTGCCATGAAGCAGTCCTAGTTCCAGAACAAAATTATTTTCTGAAATTAGTGCTCAAGTTAAAGTGCAGACATAATATATAGGCAATTAAAATTACACCTACACTAAGGCAGATTTTTCCATATGAATTAAGTATTGTTGAGCATGTAAGGAAAATGTACAGTTTCTTATCAAAAGTCAGCTTTTTACATTCCACTAATAGTTAAGGTTTAGATTTAGCTATGGGAAACTGGCCAGCTTTATGCAAGTACCGTAATAGGAAGCAGTAGCAGTAGTGGACTGAGAGAGATAATTCCACCACAAATTCCCCATGAGCGAGCTGAAGTCATAAATCAAAAGCTATCATGCGTATGTTGGATGCATGAAAGGAGAATACTCATAATTCATGTAAATTATTAGACTGATTTGCAAGATCATGCTCAATTACTAGTGTTGATTAGGGATTTTGTGCATGTGTTGGCTGGCACACAGTCTACAAAAATCTGCTCTGCCAATAAACGCTATTACAGTTTCAACTGAGGGCGGTCTTACTTTGTTTGAGGGTGACACCAGACCCTTTCTTAGCACCAGAAGATCTGGGCTCTATAGCCACTGCATTTGGTCAAGGACCACCCATTTAGTCGCTACAATAACAGACCGGCATGCTATTACAGGCCATCAATACTTTCATATTTAGCTGCATATGCTACAGATATTCCCTTCTCATTAAAGTACCTCACCTGATCTTCCATTAATATAGATGTGAGAGGACATAGAACTCAGTTGGGAAATTAAAGGGTTGGCCAAGCTCAGAAAATAATACTTTTCCCATATCCTGTCGGTAAACATGTGAACACATCTCTTTTAAATTCAACCAAGTGTTTCAGACAAAACATCTTGAAGGTTCAATGCAGTGAACTTCACAAACGTATAAATCCAGTGTTTAGTTGCTCCTCTGAAGCATTCATTGCTGCAGTATTGAAACTTTTAAACATGGCTTTGTTTCCTGACAGACCATTAAAGATCGCATACACTAGGCAGACCTGGAAAACCTGTAGAATTCAGCCAATCAGATTTCAACATGATAAGACTTTAGCAACACGTTCTCACACCCAAATCATCACATATGGACGTTTGGTCAGGACCCCTTGATGTCACTTTTTAACACACAGGGTACCCCTTTAGAGTCAATTTTCGACATGCAGAGTACTCCATTGCTTTCAAAGAGAAGCCTTTAGCGTCAATACACGGACAGCCACAATAATTGTATTTACATTATACTATTTAGACATTTTTGAGCATGTATCCCTAAACCTAAGAATTTGTATATTATATAATATAAAACACAGGATATAACAGGCAGATACAACTACACTCACAATTTATTCAGAAAGTACAAATATACCAAGTGTTCCAGGGACAAACGATTTATATGTGTGAGGAACAGGCCCCAAAAGCGATCCTAGTTTCCACCTGGCATAAAACTCAGATCCTTTTTACACATTCAAAAATTGCTGGCAGAAGAAGTGTTACGTCAGCTTTGTTTATGAAATGGCATTGGCTTTTGTGTGTCTCGTGACCTATTGCGTCATACTATATCTTTTGAATGAGATATGACTAGGCCTGTTCGACTCTGATGACGACACAGCTGTTCCACGATTGGCCGGATTCACCGCATGACAGCAATCACGTGTGTTTCGCGTTTATTCTAAAACCTTCAGTTCCACTAATGCTCACAAGTCTGTTTTTTATAACAGTAAAACCTCTTTTCATGTAGCCGCGATGTCATATTGTGTCATGTTTATAAATCAAAATAAAACTGATAAAAATCGTAGACACCACTTCATTGATAGTATAGGCTTATGTTGAACTTTATTCTTGTACAAACAGATGCTGTATTAAAAGGTAGGCCTACATAAAGTAGGCTATTGAATGAAAATGTCTCTGAAACGTGTGTATTTGACATATATTGTTTATGTCACTACAGGAAGCAGAAAGTGTCCGCACATGGCAACTCTCGCCAATTGGTTACATCCAGCCGCAGCCGATGTCGAACACACCTACAGTGTGCGTTCATGGATAATTTCCATTAAAACCTTGAGATCCACTCTGTTCTTCACATAAAGATATCATATTGCTTCAGAAAACTTGAAATGTTGTTTGTAATACTTTTAAAGTTTTTTTTTTTTTTTCAGTTTTCGCAATAAATACCTATGACTGTACTTTTATTTGCCTTTTACGTGTTTTATATTGTTGAGAAGTGGGTAGGTTTAGGGTGAGAGTGGGGTCAGGTGCTTCAAAATATCTATGAAAGCATAAATATTTATAAATTAATTTTTTACTTTTACAAAGGCATGCAAAGAATTAACTGCATCTTAATCTGGCGCATAAGACGAACAACTGAATGCAATGGAGTACCCTGCACATTGAAATATTACTCTAAATGGGTACCCTGTGCGTTAAAAAGTGACGCCAGGGGGCCTCACCAAGCATCCATATGTGACGAGTTGGGAGTGAGAACATTTTGACTTTTGCCTTCGCGAAAGTGTTTTTGTGTGCCATATGCATCAGACGTTCAGTGAACAGAGTGCAGGCGGTCAGCAGGCATGACGTCTGAGGCTGAGACTAGAGGGTGCTTAGCACACTCAAGAACTCCTGTAAAACCGGCCCTGCCGTGAAGGGATTTCAGCAATTAGTAAGATGAAGCAGAGGTTATGTTGCCTATCAGTCCTCCTGGAAACTCCTATGTGCAAGTTCAGGAATCGTTATTACAATGTAATGTGTGTTCAAGTGATTTAAGTCAAGTAATGGAAGTTCTGGCACAGAGGATTGTGGGAAATGTAGTTTTGTCGCATGCTTCTGACTATATCACACACTGACTAAATTAGTAGTATTTTTAAGGTTGCAAGCCAAAAGCAAGCCAAAAGCCCAACTAAGCAAACCAAAAGCCAAAGGCAACAGAGGCGACGGTGCAAGGAACCAAAACTCCATCAGGTGATAGAATGGAGAAAAAAAACCTTGGAAGAAACCAGGCATTTTCATCCATTATAGCCAGGCATTGGCCATTGAATCAACCAGGTTGTCCCCTTAGTAAATTTGTTAAATCTCTCTTGTTTGACACATTTCTATGGCACCACTTCTGAGCTATGTTCTGGCAGTCCTTGAGAAAGAGATCCTGCCTCTCAGCTTGTTTGGGGTTTGACAAAAGGGAGGATTTTCACCCCACAATGACGATGACTCCATTCATAAGTTCTCACTGCAGGGTATTTCCAGCATGTTAAGTGTTGAGTAGTACTGAAGTGCCACTTCAGACTGACGTGCCACTCCAGGGCCAAATTGCAAAATCTTTCCACACTATCAGTTTAAGCACCTTCGGAAAAGGCCGCTAGATGAATAAGCCTGCCATCTGCCAGCCAGACAACCGACACTTGCTAATTGCACTACTGTTCACCAGTATGTTGACTAAAATTATGCAATCAGTGCATCATCACAGCAAACAAACAGCACTGGGGGTTTCAGATCACCAAATCCTCCTAAACTGTTGCTTTTGGGGATCCTGCTGCCAGGCTTGGTTTGATAAGCGGAATGTTATCCAGAATTTCAGTTCAGGATTTGAAACATTTAACTGTTCAATTTCTGATATTTACAATATACCATATAGTGAAGGTGTATTTTAAAGGACAGGGCTCAAAACTATTGGAAGACATTGTAGCTGAAATTTTGGTTACACTTTATTTTATGGTGTCCGTGTTACAGTGTAGTTATGCATTTAAGTATTGTGTAATGATAATGAACTACATGTACAGTGTATAGGGTTAGGGTTAGGATTGGGGTTGGTTAGGGTTAATTGCATGTAATTATGCATAATTTATAGTTATTACTACAGTAACTACATGTAACGTGTAACAAGGACACTGTCAAATAAAGGGTAACACTTTATTTTACAGTGTCATTGTTACATGTTACATGTACTTACCATAGTAATAACAGTAAATTATGCATAATTACATGCAACTAAACCTCAAACCAAACCCAAATCCTACCCTAAACCTATAGTAAGTACATGTTGTTAATTAATATTACACTGTAACAATAACACCTTAAAATAAAGTGTAACCAAATAAAGTTACCGGAATTTTAGTTAAATACATTGCAATTGCAAGTAAGCAATCATTTATCAAAAATGTTGGTTGCACTTTGTTTTATATTACATGCTAGGGGTGTGACGAGATTCAAATGTGTTGAGATTTCTTGTCGAGTAAAAAGCTTTCTTGAGATATCGCCATGACAAAGCGTGAGGGTGAAATTAGCATAGAATATGCCACCGCTACGTTTACATTACATCCTCCACTGTCGTTTTTCTGTTTTTTAATATATAGAAATAAAAACCATTTAATTCAGTTTAATTCAAATGTCTGCTCTGCACTGTGTGCGACTGCATCTGAGCTGCAGGAATCACAGTTCACTTATCACGTGACGAGAGTGAGGTGAGATGATTGACAGGACCATGGCGGAAGATTTGTGCGCAACAGAGCCTGATAGAGTGTCTGATAAATGTCTTATCTTGTAGAATGCGCGCTCAGCACAGCCGCTCCCTATACACAGAGTATGTGTGATCGCGAATCGAAAGCGAAAGTAAACGTGAGCTTCCTGATTCGCGCAAATTAGGCGACATACAATAGCCTGTCTCCCAATATCAAAGCTATCTTAGGCTGGGCTGTGTAGTTGTAACCACCTCTTAGCTCTGCTTTCTGTTGTGGTCTCTGTTTGCACTTGAATATTGAGAGAGCACTTTGATTATGGTTGCACTTATTGTTTTCACTTAATAAGACTAAGAAAAAAATATTTTTATTTCTGTGTTCAACTTGTGGAAAGGAGTTGAATTAGGAGGTCACACACAGCCTCAGTCAGAAGTTCTGGAAGTTAATCATGTACAGTAAGGTCTGAAGAGACTCATGTGAAATCATACAGGGGAGAAGCCAGTCAGTTGAGTTTATGGCAAAATCTTTTACAGTGCTTGAGTATTGTTGTCTTTCAACGCATTTGATAGCATTGACTGAAATTACATTCATTTCAAGATGATTGGTTAAACATTTCAAAATGCACCTGCACACTATTTTTCCAGTCATGAATTTCGTCATTGAGGATTTCTTAAAGGGGTCATCGGATGCATATTTTGGTATGATTTTGGTATGATTCTTTAGGGTCTTCATGTAAAGTCTGTAACATACTTTGGTTAAAATTCCTCAATGTTTGTGTAAAACAACACCCTTTTTACCTTCCCAAAAACAGTTTCGTTGCTTGTCTCTTTAAATAAAAATGAGCTACTGCTCACCCCACCCCTCTCTTCAGTGGGGCGTGTAGACACAGGAAGTGCTGCCTTGGCAGACAGTGTACAACTGGCTGATGGCGGGAATATGCTAATATGGGACAGTCCATCAGCGGTCGTGGGCAGAGCATGAGCAATATGACATCATATTGTTCAGAAAATTAAAATGACATGATTATTAAGAGTGTTTAGGCTTTTTGAGGATTAAAAAAAAGGAGTGAATGGATTTTTATCAGTGTAGGGTGGTTGTGTCCACACACTGCAAAGACACATTTATATGCAAACATCATATAAAAGTGAATTTTGTATCCGATGACCCCTTTAAAAATACTATGCAAAAATCTTGTCTCGTCTCATTCTCGTGAACCCAGTCCCGTGTCTCGTCTCGTCACACCCCTATTACGTGCACTTACATGTACTTACAGTGTACTTATCTAAAAAAGTACTTGGTAATAAAGTTGAGGTTAGGTTTAGGTGTAGGTTCAGGGTTAGTACCTTAATATAATAAGTACATAGTATATATATGTGGAAAAGGACTGTAAAATAAAGTGCTACCAAAGTTTTATTTTTATGCTCATGGACAATGGTTTAAAGTTCCTTGTGGGACTTGAATCAGCAACATTCAGATCATCCTGTTTGGTTTTATTATGCGATAATGATGGGCTGACTGTGCATTATCCTGCTTATTACCCAGCTACTTACCAAATAAATAAATATGTGGTCATGACATATTGTTATTGAAATATAACTTTACCTGTATATTATCTCAGAGCTTTCAAGGTGAAAACTGTACAACATTAATTGAAATGCAAGAGAGAGGACAAGTCTGCAGTGTGATACCAGAGACACAAAAGTATAGCTCTGGTTTCAGTAACTCTGATAAGTGGCCCTTAAATACAATGTTGCCATGCATGAACATCATATGAAACATCTGACTGCTGATTGTTGTGACTGACCAATCGAAATCAAGTATTGCAGAGAGCACCAGCACGATTACAATAATGATATTGCATAACATTTATAATAGTGACTATCAAAGTATAGAAATGTCTGAAAAGTAACTAGATGTCTGAGTGAGTTAACAATCTGAGAAGAGTTGTATATTTTATGTCCATATTTCTCATAAAATCCTGTCCACCACTGTGATACACAATACAACATTGATACTGATACTGCTAATGCTCATTTCAAGGGTTTTCTCTACAAATTAAAATTAAAGTAGTGCCTTTGAGGACCACTTCAACTTTATTTCAAAGGACTGTCCAATAAATGACTCCCTGAGCTTGTCTGCATTATTTCTATGGTCAGTGGAGTTTATTCAGTGCCTCTTAGTATAAATTACCTTGCCTTCTAGTCTAAACAATGACCTTGCAGCCAAAGCAAATGCACTCTCACCTCAGTGCCTCATTTACTTCAACAGAGATTTTTTTTCCCCACTCAGATCAAAATATGCCTTTGCAATGAATAGACGAGAATGCTCAAATGTAAAATGCAGACACATTCTGGCATATTGTATCTCAATGTTAAAACATAATGCACAGGGCCCAGTCATGGTGATTTTGTGATTTCTGTTCAACACGTCTTTTTGTCTGTTGATTGAAGGGAAATGAACTGGACATGAAGGTCTGAATGCTTGTCTTGAGTGGTAATCTTAAAGGAATGGTTCACCCACAAATTAAAAATCTGTCATGTTGTTCTAAATTGATTGATTGATAGATTGAGGAACATAAAAGGAGACTTTTGGAATAATTTTTTTGAAGCTCCATAAGAGGCACTTAAGTTAAATGAAAAAAGACTCAAACACTACATTCTAAGTGTTCTAAACTTTTTGTGATGAACAGATCTAAATTTGAATCACTATTTACTTATTTAATTTTGTTCAGTGTAATTTTAAAATAATAGTTCACCCACAATTGAAAATTCTGTCATTCTTCACTCACTCTCATGTAGTTCTAAAAATGTATAATACAACAGTAACCTAAATTGGTAACACTTTATTTTACAGTGTCCTTGTTACATATATTACATGTACTTGTACATGTATTACCATAGTAATAACAGTAAATTATGAATAATTACATGCAACTAACCCTCAAACAAACCCTAATCCTACCCTAACTCTACAGTCAGTACATGTTGTTAATTAATATTATGCAGTACTTAAAGGAATAGTTCACCCAAAAATGAAAATTGTGTCATCATTTACTCACCCTCAAGTTGTTCCAAACCTGTATGAATTTATTTCTTCTGCTGAACACAAAGGAAGATATTTGGAAGAATGTTTGTAACCAAGCAGATCTCGGCAGCCATTGACTACCATAGTATTTTTTCCCCCCACTATCGTAGTCAATGGCTGCCGAGATCTGCTTGGTTACAAACATTCTTCCAAATATCTTCCTTTGTGTTCAACAGAAGAAAGAAATTCATATAGGTTTAGAACAACTTGAGGGTGAGTAAAAGATGACAGAATTACACTTTAGGTTACACTTTATTTTAAGGTGTCATTGTTACAGTGTAATTATATATTTAAGTACTGAGTAATATTAATTAACTACATGTACTTACTATAGGGTTAGTGTAGGATTAGGGTTTGGTTGAGGGTTAGTATTTACTGTTATTACTATTGTTAGTACATGTAACATATGTAACAAGGACACTGTAAAATAAAGTGTTACCAAATAAAGTGTAACCCCTACATTTAAATCATTATTCACTGATAAACTTACTTTCCATCCAAGCTCTAAAATCTTAAATTGTATCATGTCAGTTTTTATGTCATTTTCACCAATTTGCCATTGATTCCTGCATGCATCAGTCTGGAATGCGACAGAACTATTCCTTTAAGAACACTCAAGTCCTTATTTCACAAAAGAGCATCAATACCAGAAAATGGCAGAGTTTGTTTTCATCGGACACGCCATCATGTCGTACGCCGTACGCCCCAATCGTACACCGTACACTGCAAGGTCATAACACACTGTTCTTGTATTGGGTTGAGGCAGCAAAATTCGATCGGCTTAATTTTCTAATATATAAACAGCATTATGGCAGCTTATTTGGTGTGAGCATGTCTGTTCCTGCTTTGATGTCAAAACCAAATAAAAATCATTTCAAAATCTCATATAAAGTTATATATTCATTTATTTTTGATTGATTTTTTTTTGTAAAGTCCTTTCTTTTTTCTCTTTTCTATTATTATTATTAGGACAGTTAACTTTTGCTTCATCTAAATGTGTTTTTCCTCTCAGGCTGGTCTTTATATTTACATCAGGAATACAGGGGGCAGGTTGAAAACACGCTCCAATCCCCACAGATAAGCAGAGAAACCAGCTGACCTTCTGTTTCATCTATAAACAAACCGCTCGTCTTCCCTTAAGGCACACGCAGAAGCCAGGATAGATGTCTCTTGAAAAGGACATCCTATATCTACTGTGTCAGTGTGGAAAAGGTGAAGCAGCAGTATCTAGCTGACTTGTCTGTGTGGCTCCCATTTCTCACCTTTCAGCATTCATGTTGACACGTTACCCCTTCAACTGCATACAGTACAAAGCAGTTAATACATGACACGTTGTTTAAACCTAGATCTAAATATATGATAGTAGATTGGCAGAGAAAATACTTCAGTTTAACACTTTACTTTAAGCCTCTATATAAAGCACCCTATAAAGCCTGCTTTCATAATGCCTTATATTACATCTTACAGTCAGTTCTTGTGCGTAATTGTAACCACAGTTATAATACTTTATATAATTAATAATATATTTTGGCTTACTTTATAATACATTTATAATACTATTTACATATTCATACATTACTAGGCGTATCAAAAGGGAAAGTGTGCAGCTGTTACATTAAGAAACTCTTTCAGTCTGTCTGAATGTTAAAAAATACTGTTGTTGGTGCAGCCTAATGTAAACAGTCCAATTAAATCATGTTACATAATATTTTTTGATGTGAACTGAAATGTCACCACATGGAGTATAATTTGAGATTCCCTGAGAAAACTTTTTAATGCATTGCAACATATAGTTAACATCCATTTTCATGTGCTATTGTGTGTTTAAATGTAATATACTCTTTAGAGGTAACCAAAAATACATACTGCATTATAACGTTGGTTATAAGTATTTATGACATAATAATGCATTACTGTGGCATTATGAATACTTTATACAAGCCAAAAGTTGAATTTAGATGTGTAGAAGATAAATCTCAGATGAACTAGTAGGAGACAATAATCACTTTTTGACCTGAGCTTTACCCTTAAGATAGACTGTAGTGCCATCTATTGAAAAACATAACTATAAATCACTTAACTCATAAAACAGCACCATCTGATGTGATCCTTATCACATTCTTCCACTTTTGAAGATGAGTTCATAAAAATCCATCAATCAAATGGGAGAAAAGTCAGTTTTGCATTAATATCATCTGGCAAATAATAGCCTGTATGATCCAAGCACAATAGTGGTTTTGCTGTTTTGTTTTTTTTTTCTCCTCCAGTAAACGCATCCTCTATATTCATACGGATATGACTGAGCACTATAACAACAATATACAGAAATTAAATCTGCAATATTCCTCTATCAAATCATCAGGCAACAGACTACAGCGATCCTACAGGTGCGTTTTACGAGTATAGGTAAATAAAACATGCGGCATATTATTAATTAACACACATTTACCGTCTCGTAGGAAGCGAGAGTGGATGAGAATGATGAGAAAACAGCAGATCGCCGCTCCCGCTAGAGCCCACGCAACTCTCAGCATCAGCATCCTGACCGCCTTCAGCATCCACACCACATCCCCATTCTATTGCCATACAACAACCAACACCTTTGCTGCGCTTTTCTCTCACAGATTCAGGAGAAAGGAATCCGTTCTTTATCAAGAGATGCCAACTTTATGAAAATAATATAGTTGATATTTTGGAGCTTTCACCGCCCATTGCAAAAAAATGTAGAATTTTCCTGTTCGTCTGTTGCGTGGATCTAAGTCGAGTGATGCGCGATCATCCTCTCCAACATCTCTGTTTTACGCACTTGGAGAACTGCGCTTATAGCTAGAACTATCACTCTTCTCTGTGCTGTCGACTGGTCCGTGTATCATGCAGGAGAAACAAGTCAGCTTTAAAACTGCCGTAATTCCCGCATTCATTCGAATGATCATTTAAAAATGTCCCAAACGCGACGCATGTGTGGAGTTGGTGATATGTCGAGTCTGTATCTCCTCTTCCGTCTGTGCAGTTACCGGGGTTTGATTCTTCTCTTAACGAGCGCACTTTCTCTCCGCTCTACAGGAACATGCGCTGTGACGCATCCACCGGCGAGCGCTTCTCAAACGCGAGTGTATGCGTCACAGCGCATGTTCCTGTAGTCTGACGTCAGAGTTTAAGTCTTAAGTTCATTCCTTGTGAGTGTGTCCTTTATGTGCTCAAGCTTTCAGAGATGTTGTGAACCGCAGGATTTAAAGACACCATGAAATCAAACTGGAAGTTTCGTGGCTTATAGTCTTTTGAGGGCATTGATGTTAGTGGGTCATTCTGTTGTGGCGTTCGTGTACTGTGTCCACATGACTGTTTTTCTTTTTTATTATTATTAACCTGAGAATCTATACAGTATGTGTCCACATGACTTACTACTAATATTTAGCAGGATACACCTTAATCGCATTATTGCCATTGTTATAATTGTATTATATTTAGTATAACCTACACATAGATTTGGCTCTGTTTATTGTACAATGCAAATGATCTTTTAAGACAATGTTTTTGAATTATAATTTTTTTCCATCTGAATAATACCAATTATATATATATATATATATATATGATATCTATAATTACTCACACACGTCTCACAGCAAGAAAGTCCCTGATTTTTTTTTCTAGCTTACTCGAGAGGCCTTTCAGTGGCGTTTGAATGTTCTCGTCGTGTTGGCGGTGGTTTCATTCAGCCTATTTTGGTTTCACCCACATCTTAAAGACATGCCGGTTAGGTGAATTAAAGACTTGCCTATAAATTGCCTATAAATGTGAGTGTAAATGTGTGTCTGTCTGTTTCTGTTAGCCCTGTGATAGACTGGCCACCTGTCTATGGTGTTTCCACATATACACCAATCAGGCATTATAACATTATGACCTAATATTGTGTTGGTCCCCCTTTTGCTGCCAAAACAGCCCTGACCCGTTGAGGCATGGACTCCACTAGAACCCTGAAGGTGTGCTGTGGTATCTGGCACAAAGATGTTAGCAGCAGATCCTTTAAGTCCTGTAAGTTGCGAGGTATGGCCTCCATAGATCGGACTTGTTTGTTCAGCACATCCCACAGATGCTCGATTGGATTGAGATCTGGGGAATTTGGAGGCATCCATGTGATGTAAAAGAAAACGTGATTCATCAGACCAGGCCACCTTCTTCCATTGCTCCATGGTCCAGTTCTGATGCTCAAGTGTCCACTATTGGTGCTTTCGGCAGTGGACAGGGGTCAGCATGGGCACCCTGACTGGTCTGCGGCTATGCAGCCCCATACGCAACAAACTGCGATGCACTGTGTATTCTGACACCTTTCTATCAGAACCAGCATTAACTTCTTTAACAATATGAGCTACAGTAGCTCGAACCACGACTTTGATCGGACCACATGGGCCAGCCTTCGCTCCCCACGTGCATCAATGAGCTTTGGCCGCCCATGACCACTTTTGATAGATACTGACCACTGCAGACCGGCAACACCCCACAAGAGCTGCAGTTTTGGAGATGCTCTGACCCAGTTGTCTAGCCATCACAATTTGGCCCTTGACAAACTCACTCAAATCCTTACGCTTGCCCATTTTTCCTGTTTCTAACACATCAACTTTGAGGACAAAATGTTCACTTGTTGCTTAATGTATCCCACCCACTAACAGGTGCCGTGATGAAAAGATAATCAGTGTTATTCACTTCACCTGTCAGTGGTCATAATGTTATGCCTGATCGGTGTATATACAGTATAGAACTAAACAGAATGTTAGATCACTTGTTATTTCCCAAATAATCCCTAAGTAGTACATAAAAACATTAATAAATTAACAAGAGCCTTGGAACACTCACAAGTCCACTGCTTGCAGTATAAACAGATCTTTCTCCTTGCTTTCACAATTTCCCAAAGAAAAAGGAACATGCATTTTGATTACTGCAGATGCAAAAAAAAAAAAAAAAAAGGGGGAAAAAAGTGTTATAAAATGTTTCTCCATCTGTGCATGCATGAATTTACTCAACAATAAGATCAAATGTTGGCCTAACTAATTGCAGTACATTCTTATATTACTGCAAATACAAACGGCAATAATAATTTTACAAAAATATGTGACCGTAGTTTCCAAAAGTAAATAAATAAAAGTTTGGTTCTGACAGCATGATGCACCAATGCATTTAAATAATGAACATCTAGATCCTGGCTTGGAAAAAAGGTCACAAA
This sequence comes from Coreius guichenoti, assembly GCA_039654105.1. Lineage (NCBI taxonomy): Eukaryota > Metazoa > Chordata > Actinopteri > Cypriniformes > Gobionidae > Coreius > Coreius guichenoti. The sequence continues at coordinate 24,411,069 of CM077182.1, read as the reverse complement.
ATAACTATTGCTGCATCTCAATTCGCATACTATCCATCCTAAATAGCACTCAAAACTAGAATTAGTGTTTCCCAAATAGTAGTATGTTGAAATGCGTATCCCAAAGTTGTCCGGGATGGTCTACTATTTCCGGTGGAAAATCGGTGCACACTCCAGTGGGTAATATTGCCCACAACCCATTGCGCTTTAGATGGGGATTCAATTCAGAACTACAAACACAAATAAAAAGTGTTAAAAAACTACAAAAAAAAAGGTGGATGTGTGAGGCTGATGGTTAAGTAGAGAGGTTAGATAAAGGAGTTTGAGTGATTAATAATCAATATCTGACTTGATGAAAAAATATTGCTTTAATCTACAACAACATTGTGAACTTTTATAAAGATACGTTTAGCCAATAATTTTTAAATGCATCCTTTTGCAAAAACATGAGCAGAGTCCTCCACATGAAAGACCCACAGCTGGCAGATCAATGTGCTACTTCTTTACTCTCCAATACAGTAAAAAGAATTGTAGTGTTAATTAAATTAACTGAAACGTGGAGTGTGTATATGAGGACATTAACTGTGATGAGATGAGTTTAGGCACGTATCATTGCAACATTATGCAAGACGCAATTATGACGTGGTAGTACCAAAACTGGCCTATTCTTCTGTTACACACTCGAATATATGTAAATTTTCTTCACAAAAAAAATGCATACTTTTAGGGCATTGTATAAGTTGGCGAATTGGAACTCAGCATGTAACTTTATGATGATCTCAAGGCCGTGATTTACAACATTAATGGGAAACCTAAACTAGAAATATACAGTAAGAAGGATGAAAAAACTTTAGGAAGTTGGTAGAGTTGCATTACGGGTATTTTATCAGAACACTGATGCATCAAAATCTCAGCGTTGTCAATACAGCTGTCTGCGCAGCTAATTTGAAGCCAATTATCAGCATTCGCCAGTGTTTACAATGGGGGCGTCCATTTTTTAATTTCTCTGCAGCGCCTGTAACACACTCTCCCATTGTGATCCATCAATCAGCTGGATGGCAATTAAAGGAGATCTGTCCATGAGTGACTGCATGAGGCAAGCAGAGCAGGTGCATCACCTTAAGGATGATGATGACACACATTGCCAATGAACAGTCCTTGGTCGCATTACTCAAAGAGCACCTGTCACTTATATTGACACGCTCCTGCTGTTTCAGCACAAGCGTGCCTTTGGGAACTACTTGAGAGTGGTCAAAGGGTTTGAGATAACCACAAAAATAAGAGCTGAATTTAAGAGGTTGTTTATTCACAAAGCTGGCACTTTTAAACATCACTTTCTGGCATGGTGCAATGTGTGCTAGACGCACATTTTTGTTCTGGAGAACTGCCCTCAGAAAGTTTTATTGATTTTTCGGCCATTAAAGTTATGTAAAGTAACTTCTGCAACATACATTTTAAAGTATTTAGATTCTATAAGAGTAAATATCATTTATTTCTACAGTATAAGCAATTGCCTAGAAGCAACATTGTGTGACAGTGGATTTGAATATGAATTGTATTATTATCATTCATTTTTGTATCATTCATTATTTTTTTTTTTAACTGCGCCCTCTACTGTACAGGCGTGAATTTGCATTTCTTTCAGCCTGAGGTTTATTCATTTCACTTTTGGCGTGAAAGGACCTTTACATTTGGCAAAAATAGAAAATAGATTTTGTTGTTGTTATTGTTGTTATTAAAAAACAAACAAGCAAGCCTATCCAGGTGAGAAAAGGTAACACAAAAGTAATATAACCCATTACTTTCCATAAAAAGTAACTAAGTAACACAATTAGTTACTTTTTTAGGGAGTAACGCACTATTGTAATGTAATGTAATTACTTTTAAAAGTACCTTTCCCCAACATTGAGTATATTATAATTTATAGCAATACCAAACATTTGTGAATTAATCATTCTTTTGACTCGATTCTTTCTTTTCTGTGAATTGGCCAAACACGCTTGCATAACGGTCTGAAATGATTTGGATTTGTTCGGACTGCTCTGTCACTGAATCATCTGAAGCGGTTTCTCGGTCAGTAACAACAAATAGAGAACAAATAGCGCTGTTTTCAGTTGTTTCACTAGTTTACTTTGAACTACGCAGCACGGCCTAGTGGATAACTGAACGCACGCTTAAAGGAGTTGCGTTTACACCCGGTCCCAGACACCATTATTAAACAGCTTTGCGACATCCAGTGGGAAGCGTTTCAATTCGACACACACCTCTCTGTTACAAACCACAAATCACTCGATGATTAAACTAATTTTAAATGATGAAACAGCCTCAATATTCCCAACATTACTGATGAGGAAAACAGGAGAAACATTGTGCCATGAACAAAGTTATAAGACTTTTAAATCCCCAAATCGCCACCCTTACAAACATTTACCATGAATGTAATTTACTATGGTTTGGGCTGAAATGTGGAATATTTATACTGAATACTATGTTGTAGTCATTTATATTGTATTATATTTATTAGGTAGGTAGGGGAATATATAATTCATTTTTTGTTATGAAATTATGGCAGTTTCTTTGTGAAGGAGTGTATAGTTTTTACCTGTGTTTAGGTGTTTTATATATAACATGTGGATTCATAATATAATTTGACAGTGGTAGTGAGTAGCCATGCTTTTTTTGTTTTTTTTACCAAGTCTCACTGTCAAAATATTTTCATTTAAGTCCTATAAAAATTAAAGCTGCAAGCAGTGATGAAAGGGCCCTCGCACACGGGAGCACCGCCACCTGGTGGCCTCAGGAAAACAGCGAATAGTGGGCGACATGCATTTAAGCCGGTAAATATAGGAGAAATATGGCAAAGTCACTACAATGTGCCACATTTCCTGCTGCCAGCAGGTGGTGCTTTGACTATAATTGAATATTGGCATGTAGATGTCTTCAGGCCAGGACTATTATCAAACGTGAAGTTTGGGGCAGAGTGGACATTGTATGCCTGAGTTACAACAACTTCCTGTTTCGTTGCGTAAATCGCATACATTAGCACTTAGCCAAGCTTTGCTTGATTTGATGTGTTTCTAGCATGTTTGGGACATGGTGGCATATTTAAATGTGTTTCTGGGAGTGAATTACAGTGTAAAGCATGCCATTTCCTGTTTCCAGCAGGTGGCGCTTTGACTATAATGAATATTGCCATGTAGATGTCTTCAGCCAGGACTATTATCAAACATATGAAGTTTGGGGCAGATCAGACATTGTATGCCTGAGTTATAACAACTTGCTGTTTCGTGGCGTAAATCGCATACATTAACACTTAGCCACATGTTGTATGATTTAATGTGTTTCTAGCATGTTTGGTACTTCATGGCATATTTAAGTGAGTTTCTGGGAATGAATTATAGTGTAAAGCATGCCATTTCCTGTTGCCAGCAGGTGGCGCTTTGACTATAACTGAATATTGCCATGTAGATGTCTTCAGGCCAGGACCATTATCAAACATATGAAGTTTGGGGCAGATCGGACATTGTATGTCTGACTTACAACAACTTCCTGTTTCGTGGCTTAAATCGCATACATTAGCACTTAGCCACGTGTTGTATGATTTAATGTGTTTCTAGCATGTTTGGTACTTCATGGCATATTTAAATGAGTTTCTGGGAGTGAATTATAGTGTAAAGCATGCCATTTCCTGTTTCCAGCAGGTGGCGCTATGACTAACTGAATATTGGCATGTAGATGTCTTCGGGCCAGGACTGTAATAATACATGTGAAGTTTGGGGCAGATCGGATATTGTATGACCGAGTTACAACAACTTCCTGTTTTATGGCGAAACATCGAACTTTGTGAGGCCGCCACGGACACGGCCTTCAGGGAAAACTCAAGATCTTCGCAATTTAACGTCGCAAAGGCCTTTAGATTAGACTGTGCAAATATGATGTTGATCTGATTAAATCTCTAGGAGGAGTTCATTAAAGTACAACGTCTGGAAATGGCAAAATTTGCAACAATTTTGCAAAGAAAATTAAAAATATCTCACTTCCTGTTGGTTTTCAGATTTCGTACCAGAAGACTTTTTTGTAGGTATTGGGCTTTTACATGTGTCTCCCGAATTTCATACCTGTACGTGAAACGTAGCAGGAGGGGCACTTCGTTGAAATGTTGTAGGTGGCGCTATCGAGCAATTTTGCCACGCCTAATTCTGAAACTCATATCAGATGTAAATTTTCACCACTTTTGACATGTGTGCAAAGTTTCATGAGTTTTCGAGCATGTTTAGGCCATCAAAAATGTGATTCATTTGGGAGAAGAATAATAATAGGCTGAGCAATTCCAATAGGGTCCTCACTCCATTGGTGCTCGAGCCCTAATAATTCTTGCCAATAGCTATGAGCTTGTATAATTCATATATTTGTTCTAAGGAAAATGTACACAGCTTTAAATGATCAAGTTTTTAATTATTATGATCTACATACTGTTGGGTACCACATTTCTAAGTAAATACAATACATTTTTTTTAAGGTTTACTTTAGCTTATTTATTGAAACTGTTATGTCCCCCCTCAACCACCCCACCCACACCCAACCAACCTCCGGCCCACCTTCACTTTTTCAATTTGATATGATCGAATGAAGCTAATTGAATAGCCCTGAAGTATTGTATAAAGCGTTATATAAATAAAGTAAATCAAAATGACTTGTTTCAAACAATATATCCTACTCGAAATGTGACAACAACAGCAAAAACAATTTACTTTGGTTAAACAAGAAAAATGTTCCACAATACAAATTTTTTTCTTGGTGTCTTCTCTATCTAACTACTGTATTATGCTGTTTTTACTTTGGAGCACACATTTTTCCTTGTGTCTTGACACTTTTGAAATGATCACACCAATGATGACAAAAGAGTGATGCTGAAGTCTTGAAATAGGCTTTTGTGATCAGCCAAGCTGAAAAATTACAGTCTAGGAGATGATTATCAGTCAATTCTGATCAACGACCAACCGATCAGAGCACCCTAACAACTTCAGCACTATTTTTCAACAATCGAGTGAGCTTGTGACATACTCCAAGGGAAAGGTAATCACTGTGTGTGCCAGCACACCACCAAGAAAACAGAATAGTCTATAAAACCACTCAATTCCCAAACTAGCTCAACTATGGAAACAAGGGAACAGCACTGATTTGAATGAAAACAGCTTGCTGCTTTATAAGTGGCTTTGTGCCAACACAAACATGTTCAGTCAAGAAATGTTATTCTTTCTGAATAGAACTGCTTCCTGCAGATTTATTTCCTCACATTTATCCAGCTCAGTTATGTTTTCAACTCGGTTTTTAGCTTTTTAATCAGCTTTAAGCAGCTCTGGTTCTAATGGGGTATACCCGTGCTTTTTACTCAAACAAATTAAGCACATACAGTATAGCTGATTTTATATATCCTTAATACACAAATATGCTAAATATGAAAATAACACAATACATTTTCAAATAATAACCAAGCTCAAACTTTAATATCTTGATACACCTAACAAACTTTAATACATGTAATTGCTGTTGCTTAATTAGGAGGAAAAAAGGAAAAAGCAGCAATGATAATAAAAAAGTATTTCTTCTTAAATCTCACTGAAATAGCCTACTTGCAGTCTGCTAAACTATTTAGCAGGTTAAGAGTCGTGCGAGGCACATAACTCCCAATAGAACAAACCCCCCAAGTATTTTTACCGTACACCTCTCTGGTCGCATCCATCATTTCCATTTCACCGGCGAGACAAAGATCTCACCTGTTCTCATCCCATTTGTCACCAGTTTTCATGCTGTCATACATGAGTGAATCAGTGTTTGTGTTCCACGCTTCTGCACACTGTCTGATGAATATTCATTAGCCTCTTAAATGCTCAGTCTGTCGACAGCTCATTAACAGCTCAAATAACTTCTGTGTAAAGACCAAATTGGCTGGCTTAAAAATAGACAAAGAAGACTGATGTTGTTCAATCAGCTCTGATGAAAGACAAACTCTTCCAATCCGCATCAAACACGTAGGTGATATACTGTACATCACAGTCCAAAACACTCAGATTGTAGAAAACATATGAATAATATCAGAGAAAATATTATTGAATTACTTTAATAAGAAACATTTATGCAGAAGTTGTATCTGTTCAACTTTTGACTACATAGTCATTATCAAAACATTATCTTAAAATGAACTGAAATTCAGTTCTGCTACAATGTTATAAAAACTGTTTTTTTTTTTATGTCTACTTAGATTATTTTAAATTGCTTTGTGCTTTGAGCAATAAAAATGTAGTTTATATTTTCTTCTAAATTAGAGAGAAAAACAAAGCATGACAAAAGGCCATGAACGAAAAACTTTAAATGCTTGTTTTCTGCAATAGTTATGAGAAAAGAAATAAGATATTCTGTGGAGAGAAAACTTTTGAAAATATGTCAGCGCCATTATAATAGACCAAAATGAGAGCTAATAAATTCATTATAAGACATAATGAAAAAAAAAACAAAAACAAATCCTGTCACAAAACAAGAATTGTCATTTTCTGTAACATATTTGAGCAATTCCTGCTCATCTGTAAATCAGATGTAGATTCAATTATCTCAGTATCTAAATTTATTATCCAAGGTTTTTTTTCTTTGTGTGGCCTTGTTGTTGCATCATTCTTCAACTTTGAAGCTGTTAATTCAATGCGTCTCATAATGTAAGTCCAAATACTCTTAGATTTGCATTTTTACAGACTGCGAATTTTAGTCCATAACTTAACTTACTGCTTGTCCTTATTTCACCCAAACCAAAGCAACATGCATTAGCAATGCAGTGAGCTCTGTGTGTCTAATTAAAGAAAAAAGTTCTGCTTGATCTGTTTTCTGACTAGCAGAGTCCCGGAATATTTATTGGTTTTAATATTTTTACCCACAGTAGATGGATTCAAATTACAATTAATTGCTAATGGCACACCTGTGAATGTGTCATATACGTTTACAAATTTTTCATTTCAAAGTTTAATTGCCCATTATAAATAGACTTTTAGACACACGCACACACACACACATTGTGTTTTCACGTTTTATGGGGAATTTCCATCAGTGCCAGCTGGTGGGTTTTAAAATAGAGGAGGCACACAAAATTTTAGTGGTCGGATCCCCTCCCAAGGGGTTTTTTTTAACTGCATTAAAATTGCTTTTTTTGGTCACTTTTAGACAGAAAATTTATAGAAAACGACACATACACAGCAAGACAATATAAATATAATTTCACTCACCTAGCTTATCACTTGAATCACCTAGCCTTTCCTTTAAATGTCTGTCTTAAAAGATGATTTCTGTAGCCTATAGCTGTGGGGTCTTCCTTCATTTTTTATTTGTAGCTGTTGTTCGATAGTTAGATAAATTTGTTTGTGATCAAATATTCAATATCTCTACTCTCTATACGTAGTTGGTACATCAGCGGTAGCAGTTCAAACTAATATCACGTAATTTATGTCTCTTCGATAATTGGTTGATATACCAAGGGAGGCTAGCCTCCTCTGGCATGTTTCTTTTCTCAACACGCCTAAGTGGTTACACTCAATGGTGATTGGCTAATGTTTTTTTTTTTACCAAAGGAGGCAGACGTCTCCGGCTATGGATTTGCCTCCCCTTCTCTATCTCTTCAGATCATATTTCGCAGCAGGGCCGTCGCTAGTGGGGTGAAAGGTGGTGACAATTATAGGGGCCCCCACCGCCCAGGGGGCCCACTAAATCCAGTAGTTATGCTATATATTCCCCTACTCATATGCATCATTATAATATATACAATTGTATGCCTGAGAGTTAAATGAAAACCACAAAAACATGCCATTTAGTTAAAGTTTTCCAAATTTCCTCTCTCTCTCTCTCTCTCTCTCTCTCTCTCTCTCTCTCTCTCTCTCTCTCTCTCTCTCTCTCTCCCTAAAAATGGTTTAGTCCGATGGTTATTAGGCTATTTCAGCAGAGAGACCCAATAAAATCGCAATCACTCCAGCTAGTGAGCAGAACCAATCAGAGTTGAGGCTGCTCCGAGAACAGTTGAAGTTAGAAAAAGTTACAGTGGAAGTGAAACTGACTGAAAATGTCGGGGAAAAATCTGGGTACAAATAACGTCATGAAAAGGAGAGGGAGGCCAGGAGAACTGTTTAATCAGTCTATCAAAACGTTCTTTAACAAGACAAGTCAGTGCACTGTAGCCAGGAAGTCAATTTGATGGGGTGCCGTGTCCCGATCATTTCGCTGCCCGATTTGCTTTCCCCGGAATAGTACACCTAATAAGAGCCGCCGCCCGCGCACTTCGGGACTGTCACATCTCTGTATAGCGGCACGGCGCGCACCGCCCGAACTATTAAGCCTTGTTTATATTTTCGCCTGGCTCCGCAGCGCGAGCCTCCGCTGACTGCGCGCGGCGAGTATAAACCAGGCTTAACGCGCTCAAAGTCCTCGTCTTTTTGCGCTATGTAGTTTGTTGGTTTGTATAACATGCAGAAAAATAGATATGCGTGGGATTACTGACTTGCCGGCTGCTGATGTGATATTTTTAACAATACTGCCAAGAAAACGCGAATACAACTCATTGCTATTGATGGATACATTTATTAGCTTTATTTAATAAAATAGCACATTATCTTCATCAAAAATGAAGACAGTGAGAAACTTAAGTGGTTTTATTTCACATTTGACTGCATTCTTTTTCATTTCTGAATATTTATCTCAGATGTTAGACATCAGACTGACTGGAAAGACATTTTATAGGCCTATTAATATTGCTGGTAGGCCTACTTTTTTTTTAAAGTTTATTTTATAATTGTACTAATTTTTTGTCTTTTGTTATTTTATTAGTTTGTCTTGCATAATTGCTTGATGACTTTAAACATAAGTTATTAATCACTTAATGCCATTGTTTGATATAATATTTATATACAACTTTGCATATAGAATAAGTAAAAGCAATAACCTCTATTTGCATTTATTTATTTGTCTGTTTTGTTATTTTGTAGGAAATTATTATTAGGTGCATGGCACCAGATGTGGGCCTCCATATTTTATAGGCCGACCATATATGATATGAGTGGAGGGCATTGGGGGCCCAAATCAATGTTTTTTCAGGGGGCCCAGAATTCCCTAGCTACGGCCCTGTTTCGCAGACACATTCGAGGAAGAGTGCGGTGGTTACAGAGGTGAAATTACACACAATAAATACACATTCTGAGACATGAAATGAATAACTGGGAAGTTTATTAACATTAAATCATCCTTCTCCCATTTTCACCTCAAAATGTTGGGTAGGCTGTGCCTTACTTGCCTCCCCGAACGAGTCGCCACTGCTTTCCACAGACATAATGATTTTTATGCTGTACAAACTGTATATTTTATCCCCTACCCTAACCCTAAACCTAAACCTACCAATCACAGAAAACTTTAATTTAGTCTGATTTATAAGCTGATTTCCTCATGGGAACCAAAAAATGTCCCCACAAGGACAAGGATTTCGGATATTGCCATCTTTGTGGGGACATTTTGTCCCCATAATGTAGGGTTTACGAGGCCACACACACACACACACGAGGAAACCCAAAACGTGTGTGCGTGTGAAATGTGTGTTAAAATGCACTTATATATACACAATCGCTTTTGTTTAAAGGCATGTTGTTTGAATAGCTGGTGCATCTATGTCCCATTTCTCTCAGGTTGTGTTATCATGCATTCAAAGGCCAAATCCAGGACTCTCAGAACTGAATTTCAGTGCATGTCAACAACCCTGGACAAAAACACTGAGGCAGGCAAATAAGAGGAAATCTATACTCTATACTGTTAACACTGCACAGCATAAAGGGACAGAGCAATGAAGGTGCATGTATTGAGGACAAAGAGCTATAATATCACCATGCACACTAAATCAGAATATCTAAATACAGAAAAACAAGAAAATGCATTGATATGCATGCTAACACGGCCTTATCTCCTCTACAGATGATACAGATTGTTTACCCCAAGAAAGTTATGAATACAGCAATGCATACAGCAAGAGGATAAAGATGAGACCAAATACATCAAAATAAATGTTTAATTAATGGTAGTGTGAGATAAATCCAAAGAGAATAATACCAGGAGAGAGATATGCTAGCATTCCAATTCATCTCATTGTCAGTTGCTTGACTGGTGCAGGATTTGCCAGTATGTGATTTAAAATCTGCCATCTTTGCTCATGGGCCCTCAGTTCCACCTACAGGGACAATGAGACAATTATCTGCACTATAAATGTCTTGCGAATAATCACTTCAGAGCTGCAGAAAGTTAAGTCTTGTCCATTTCAAGTCACGCTTTTGAAAGCCTGCCAAACACAAATCACACAGGTAAAACATCTACTAAAATGTAATTAAATATTTACAATTTACATGTTACTTGCAAAAAATATAGTTATCAAAATAATAGTCAATTCAATTTTATATGTTTAGCACTTTTTACAAAACCCATTCTTTACTGTAATCCATGTAGGTCCAGCAGGCGTAGTTATGGTATCTATCAGCAGGGGCTAACTAGGCCATGACAACAAACTACATCTAGACCACTTTTAAAGGCCACTTTTAGGAATTATGAATTTCAGAATGGATTTAAAATGATACAATTTCTGTAGGCAGTGCTAAGATTAATAAATTCTCAAGGCCCTGATATACTCGCTGTAAAGTTCTTTTTCATCTTTGCTTAGGGATCATTGCTTAGGGAATGTTGCAAGGACTGGTTTGTTGTCACATATTGGCCAGCAGCCATATCACCCTGTAGCCCAAGACTGGTGCCCCACTGAAGCTAAGCAGGGCTGAGCCTGGTATTGAGAGGCTGAGCCTCTCAATAACAAACTAAACTAAACTATTACGTACTAACCACAGACAATCCGTGTATCATTCGTTCAATCGTTTTTTTGATTTAATATTGAAAGTAGAAAAATGAGAAAACAGCTCGTTTTTCATTTTTTCAGAAAAACGAAAAAACGAGATTTTGGCTGGATTTTTCGTTTTTCGTTCAGAGGTAGAAAAATGAATAAACAGTTTGAATATTCGATTTCTACACGTGGGCGGGAATTATACGCCCCTTTATGCTGATTGGTCAGCTGAAGATCAAACTATTCTGTCATCAGTTCTTCCTCAGTTCAGCACAGCAGAATAAAAGTCCTGCGCTGCTACAGCTGTACGGATTCTTAACACGTTTATTGCAAAACATTCTCATCAAACAACCAGACTAACGAATGGCTCGACACAACCCGTACCGGGGCAGAGCCTAGACAGGGCTTTCTTCTGTGTAGACCAGCGATTTTAGACCAGCAAAGTGTCCGCGAAATAATTTGCTATATCCTACCGTATTTTCCGGACTGTAAAGTCACGTTTTTTTATCATGATTTATTCCAAAGTGACTTATGTAATGCATTCAACATCAAATAATCGAAATGTTGACTTTTTAAAGTAGGCGCGTCCAGTTTTCGCTGTATTTAGTTCATGTTTGTGGTGTGCGCCAGAAAGATGTTCAAGGAGACCGAGACACGCTAAAGCAGCGCATCCTGTTGTTTTGTTAATTTTTCAAAGGCATGACATTTTGTAGTCATTTTGAATGTACACAAATAAAATAAACATTTTACTGTTTCGAATGAGGAAAAAAATCCAAGTGATGGCGCCTCGCGCTCACATAACATATCAGTTCTGGCATTGCTAACTTGACATCGCAGCCTGTTCATTATCAAAATAAAACCAAACATATAAAAATGTATTCTGCTTAATTTGTCTATTGTACAATATTAAGGCTGTGTCAGTCAGTACTTGCTGTTATTCCAGACTCATATATCTGCATACGAAGATGCCGATTTAGCCTATATGCGTATGGGAGTCGACTGAAGTATGAAGCCTTCTTTACATAAATAGTAGGCTATAATAGCATCCAAATGTTACATTGCAAATATGGAAACTTTGGACCGAATGAGAGATGCACGAGCCCAACGTCGATACAGTTTCAATTTAAATAAATTCATTTAGGCTTGGTGTTTAAAATAAATGTTGTTTGTAATAAATGGCACAATATATTTTTATATAGGCTTCTATGTATATTTTCATTATATGGCTACTTATATTTTTCATTCTTGTTATTTTCTGAATACCATTCATTTAAGGATTTGTCATACAGTGAGGGGAAGTAAAATACGCATAGCCTACATGTTAATAGTGTTAATAATGTTAATGTTGTATTTTATTTACCGGTGCGTTACAGTACTTCTGAATGTAGGCTAATAATAAAATGCAGTTACAATGCAACGTTTGCGTGTTTCTCTCTCATGTGACGTATGTCGTAAAATAATCCATATATGCAACTCGTGCCATATATTCCATATATTCCAAAATCTTGTGTTGCAGTCATGTGTACGAGTGTGCAGCAGCTTGCATCCTTTTGAGATATCAATTATAATCAATTTTAATAAAACACAAGGCACAAATCATAAAATAAAAGAGTATGTATTTTAATATCTCTGTTGTTCTCCGATTGTCTAACTGCAACGCATTATTCTTTCCTTTTTGTATTAGTGTTTAAAATATTTATATTATTTTTATTTATTTATTTTATTTACTTAACCAAGATAGGCTATGACAGCCGTCATATATCCTGCCAACTGATGCAAAGAGGTGGATTTTTATCTACACAGAAGAAAGCCCTGTCTAGGCTCTGCCCCGGTACGGGTTGTGTCGAGCCATTCGTTAGTCTGGTTGTTTGATAAGAATGTTTTGCAATAAACACGTTAAGAATCCGTACAGCTGTAGAAGGGCAGGACTTTTATTCTGCTGTGCGGAACTGAGGAAGAACTGATGACGGAATAGTTTGATCTTCGGCTGACCAATCAGCAGAAAGGGGCGTATAATTCCCGGCCACGTGTAGAAATCGAATATTCAAACTGTTTATTCTTTTTTCTACCTCTGAACGAAAAACTAAAAATCAAGCCGAAATCTCGTTTTTTCATTTTTCTAATTTTTCTACTTTCAATATTAAATCAAAAAACGACTGAACGAATGATACACGGATTACAGACCAATGGTAGTTCAAATGTGTTTACCAGCTGGAGCGAACTTTTCAAGAAAGTTCAATTTGGCAAGCTGTTTCGAACTCCTGAAATGAATTCCACACAAACTTCATTTTGGCCTGATTTTGTTCGAAATGGCATTACACCAGTTCGTTATTAGATTTCGCTTGAAGTATATCGAGGCCTTTATTGGTAGCTGAACTACCTGAAACTATGTCTTTGTTTCTGTTAACACTTTTGGATAGGTTTAGGGTGGAGTTTGGCAATAGAGCATTAAACTTTTAGCTAACCCTATCTCACCAGACATTTCCAAACTGCCACAATATGTACAACCACCAATGTAACAAAACATTGCCAAATTTACGTCATCTGTTTCGGATAAAAATAAATGTGCTTTTAAGGTCACTCACTAGATATTTCTCGACTTGCGGTGGAGGGGCGGGGGTCGACCGAGCAATAGATGCTATTTACACTAAGTGAAAATAGTGATATATTCTATTTACACCATGTAAAAGTAGCAGTTCTTTGCAATATGTGTAAATAGTAATTAGACTAATTAGCTATTTATACTTTATTTTGACAGATACATACTATTTGCACCTCAGTATTGTTGTACATTAACAGGATGCAATAATAACATAGAGTGTAAATGATTATATTTATTAAATTATTAAATGGATGCCGCCTTAATGGGACAATAAAAGCCCTCCCTACACCTACCCCTAACCCTACACAATAAATACTTTAATTATTATTAAACATTTCGTTAGGCAATTTATTTCCACTTTTAGAAAATGTTCTTAATTTTTATTGAAAGTAAATGCCTTTCTGATGTGATATGTGATGGGAAAAGGGAGAAGAGCGAGCTCGGCAAAAGCCGTATTCGAACCCGGGTCAATCACGTCAAAACCTAGATCTTTGAGCCTTACGCTTTTCACTACGCCACTGAAAACGTTGAAATATGTGCGTCTTTTTTTTTTTCAACCAGGCATTGTTAGGCGGAGCTAGTGCAAATAGCACTTGCCAACAAGGCATGCTATTTGCACTTGGTCTAAATAGACACTAAATGTACACGTAAATGGCAAACAAGGGTGTGCAAACTTGTGTATGACTGCCATTCCATTTTGTGGAAATCTACATAGATTTCACTGACGGTACAGATGCCAAATTGGACTGAAACTACATAGGAGTGTGTAAAATTAAATCTTCCGGCTACAACAAAACTAAAAAGGTCAATTAGGTAAAACTGCCCTTGAACCTTTGCAGAATGTTGGTAGGATGATAATGGAGCCAAACAGAAGAAGAAAAGAATGCTGGCTGCTTTATTGCAAAGAAGTGCACGCAATGCTGTTTGTATGCGGTGGATAACATGGTGTTGATTTTGTAATTTCAGTATGACATTAGTCAGGCCACAGGCTGTCAGCGACTCCATCCCCTGAGCCGACTGATTGACAGGCACACTGAATTCATACCCGCATTGCTCGGTTTCAATTACTCAATAAACATGTGGCCCTCAGTTTAAGTTGTCAGGCCCTCGCTGGTGTACCTCTGATAAGACATCCTCTCGCAGACGTGAGGCCCAATGGGCCCTGGTGAACAAAATTCATTCACACACACAAATACATTCCAAGAGGGAATTTTGCATATATGCGGCCCACAGCTGAGCTTGTTTGCGGATCCTAATTCGCGGACAAGGAAAATAATGAGACCAAACTGCCATTACTCATGGCCAAATGCATCAGGACATTTGCTGTATTTTTCTTTGAAGTGTGCAGGAGGCAAAATATCAGATCTTATTTGTGCTTTGGAGAATCCATGTGCCTCTGGCAAGTAGATTATCACTGGATTTACAACACAAGTTTAAAGTATGTAGCTTACACATTTTAAAAAAAGGAAATGGCACAAAATTGTGCTTTAATTGCAACAGTTTTCTTGCAGCAACAAAGAAAGTCTAAACACATATGTCATATTTTCTCCTCGATGCCTGTAATGCTTTTTCTTATAACCATTTCTTAGTGGGTCAAGGACATGATGGGTGTTCCTGTTGTCTGGAAAGCACTGCACAGTCAAAGTGTGTACTCTATCTGCAGTCCACACTTTCCTAATGCTGTGAAGTGCATTTTATGCCTGGGCAATGGGACGCCCAGCATGGTATAAAATAATGATCTCTTTGGCTACATTTTCCCAGGGCGAAATAGTAGATGAGTCAGGAGCTTAGTAAATCCAACTGAGAATCAGTTCAGGACAATGCACAAGATTTCATAGAATGGATTTGTGTCCGTTTTACGCTAAACTTTTAAAGCAGTACAGGCAAAAATCCAATGTTTTTTCTAGTAAGAATTTATTCATTTGTTAAATAAACCATTATGTATGAAATTAGAAGAAGTTTTACTTTCAAGACATATTTGATAAGAGTGCTGCATATAGCCATGCTTTACTGGAAGTCTATGAGAGTTATTTACATTGGAAAAAAAGACTCATATAATGACTGGCAAACTTCTCACTTGCGTGGGAAACAAACGGCTAATTGAAACAGTGATACATGACTGACCACATTTATAATTTCTGCTGTATACAGAGTGCTTGGAGATGGATACAATTAATTGTGGCCTGTTTAGAAGCATTTAGTTTAAAATGAATAATCTTGTTTGTTGAGTATTGTCATGTATACATTTTGTAAAAATGCACTTGGCTAATTATTTTTGTAATTTCACAGTTTGTGACAATTTAAGAGGCAGCTTTAAGATGCAATAATGCATTGAGTATCTACATTTTGCCATTAGCCACGTTTACATAGACACCTTTTGTTTCATTCGGAATGAAATCATTACGACTGATGAATCCTAAGTGTTTACATGAACACTAAATGAAGTGATCGGGTTGATGTGCATGTTTATTTGTTGTCACAAGCTTCAAATCTTTCGACAGATCAGAATTTTCGATGATCTTTTGACATGCGCACACTGCATGAATACAGTTTCCCACTGTTTGGACATACTAACCATCCTCCTACTATTATTCTTATCGTTGTTCTAAAAGCTTAATATTAATCTATCTCGGGTCATAATTAGGAGACGATGAGCAAATTAAGCTTTGTGCCATGCTGCTTATATTTGATCCCTGTGGATCAAAGTCCGATGCAAGGACTAGTTGGACGTTGTCCTGAAGCACTTCACAGACGATAGGTGGAAGGAGAATTTTAGAATCACACGACAGTCATTTATGACACAATAAACAATAACAACAGTTCGTTCCATGCGTCATACATATGCACATGCGCAGAACTGTGCAGTTTCGGTTTTTAATCCAATCAAGTGTTTACATGTCCCATCGAACGGATTAGAAAAGGTTTAAATAACCCCTTACAATCCAAATAAAATTTCAATCGTATATGGCCAATTCATTCTGGTTAAATGTGACTTTTTTATTCCGACTTTGCTACTAGTACTACAATACTACAAAGTTGATTACAAGTTGATTATTAGGGTCCATGTAAACCCATGTAAACCCCACTCTTGAGAAGCAGTGTACTGTGTAGCAGTGGTGATCTGTGACTTTTTTAACTGGGTATGCTGGGTGGCGCTTTATTTAAAAAATGCACCTGGATGGGTTTGTATTAAGCGAGACACTCGCATTTGCTCTAGACAGAGTGTTAGCTGCTCAGTTGCTTACTCTCATGACACATAGCAATACACAGGGTTCCCACTCTTTTTCAGCGATCATTTTCCAGGACTTTTCCAGGACATTTTCTATTTTACTACGATGGGAATAAAAGACAAGGATCATGCCAAATACTGATCTTTAAGTCTTTAAAAGGTGTACAGTTTATTGCCATGACTTAACTATAAAATCACTTTTTAATATGAGCTCTTAATCATACACTATGACTATGGAAGCTTGTTTCCACCACAGAATAAAAAGAAAAGAAAAAGTAATTGCGACTTTATCTCACCATTCTGACTTTTTCCTCGCAATTGCGATTTTACATAATTGTGATATAAACTCGCAATTGCGAGTTATAAAGTCAGAATTGTGAGATAAAACTCGCAATTCTGGAAAAAAAAGTATTTTTTTCCCCCTCAGAATTGGACTTTATAACATGCAATTGTGAGTTGTGAGAAAAGTGGTCAGAATTGCAAAATATAAACTCGCAATTCTGGAAAAAAAGTATTTTTTCCCTCAGAATTGGACTTTATATCATGCAATTCTGACTATAACACAATTGCAAGTTTATATCTCGCAATTCTGACTTAACATGTCGCAGTTCTGACTTTATAACACAATTGCGTTTTTATATCTCGCAATTCTGACTTTATAACTCGCAATTGCAAGTTTATATCAAAATTATGTGGTTAGGTAGCTGCTTACCAGTTAACATTCACTGCATACATTTGAGCAGCTAATAACATCAGCTAACTGCTGCAAGTGTCAACACAAGACTAAACATCATCATTCAAAATACTACTCTCACGTGTCAAAACTCAGCATTCCTGAACATCGCACTTTCTGCAACTAACGGTAATTGTTTGGGCCAATGATAAACTATTTACTCGGCTAAAGAAAAACCGAAGAACTTTTTTTAAAAAAAATTCCAGGACAACAACAAGATTTTCCAGGACATTTTACATTTTCTCTAATTTTCCATGTGTTTTCCAGGACTGGAAAATTTGTCATCAATTTTCCAGATTTTCAAGGTTTTCCAGGACGAGTGGGAACCCTGAATACAGCTAAAAGTATATATTTTGACCTTTTATTGAAAGTAGCCTACATTTACCTGTTGATGCTTCACAAGCACCAGTAAAAGCTGTTGAGTTGTGTTTGAATTGAGTCAGGCGCAATGCGCGGAAAGGCCATTTGCCACATATGCTGTATTTTTGTAATTCCGCTAGGTGGCAGTAATGTCGCGGAAACTACATGCTTCACCTTTAAAGGGTACGGCGCATCGGCTGAGGACACGCATCTAAATCAGAGACAACAAACAAGAAACACCATGGCAGGTGTCAATTTAAATGTATGCCAGAAGTGTTTTTTTTTTATGAAGAATTGTAAGCTAATAAATATTAGTAGCCTATTATAAATAAAATATAAGCAAAATATACAGTGGGGAGAACAAGTATTTGATACACTGCCAATTTTGCAGGTTTGCCCACTTACAAAGCATGTAGAAGTCTGTAATTTTTATCATAGGTACTCTTCAACTGTGAGTGACGGAATCTAAAACAAAAATCCAGAAAATCACATTGTATGATTTTTAAGTAATTAATTTGCATTTTATTGCATGACATAAGTATTTGATACATCAGAAAAGCAGAACTTAATATTTGGTACAGAAACCTTTGTTTGCAATTACAGAGATCATACGTTTCCTGTAGTTCTTGACCAGGTTTCCACACACTGCAGCAGGGATTTTGGCCCACTCCTCCATACAGACCTTCTCCAGATCCTTCAGGTTTCGGGGCTGTCGCTGGGCAATACGGACTTTCAGCTCCCTTCAAAGATTTTCTGTTGGGTTCAGGTCTGGAGACTGACTAGGCCACTCCAGGACCTTTTGATGCTTCTTACGAAGCCACTCCTTAGTTGCCCTGGCTGTGTGTTTCGGCTCGTTGTCATGCTGGAAGACCCAGCCACGACCCATCTTCAATGCTCTTACTGAGGGAAGGAGGTTGTTGGCCAAGATCTCGCGATACATGGCCCCATCCATCCTCCCCTCAATACGGTGCAGTTGTCCTGTCCCCTTTGCAGAAAAGCATCCCCAAAGAATGATGTTTCCACCTCCATGCTTCACGGTTGGGATGGTGTTCTTGGGGTTGTACTCATCCTTCTTCTTCCTCCAAACACGGCGAGTGGAGTTTAGACCAAAAAGCTCTATTTTTGTCTCATGAGACCACATGACCTTCTCCCATTCCTCCTCTGGATCATCCAGATGGTCACTGGCAAACTTCAGATGGGCCTGGACATGCGCTGGCTTGAGCAGGGGGACCTTGCGTGCGCTGCAGGATTTTAATCCATGACGGCGTAATGTGTTACTAATGGTTTTCTTTGAGACTGTGGTCCCAGCTCTCTTCAGGTCATTGACCAGGTCCTGCCGTGTAGTTCTAGGCTGATCCCTCACCTTCCTCATGATCATTGATGCCCCACGAGGTGAGATCTTGCATGGTGCCCCAGACCGAGGGAGATTGACCGTCATCTTGAACTTCTTCCATTTTCTAATAATTGCGCCAACAGTTGTTGCCTTCTCACCAAGCTGCTTGCCTATTGTCCTGTAGCCCATCCCAACCTTGTGCAGGTCTACAATTTTATCCCTGATGTCCTTACACAGCTCTCTGGTCTTGGCCATTGTGGAGAGGTTGGAGTCTGTTTGATTGAGTGTGTGGACAGGTGTCTTTTATACAGGTAACGAGTTCAAACAGGTGCAGTTAATACAAGTAATGAGTGGAGAACAGGAGGGCTTCTTAAAGAAAAACTAACAGGTCTGTGAGAGCCGGAATTCTTACTGGTTGGTAGGTGATCAAATACTTATGTCATGCAATAAAATGCAAATTAATTATTTAAAAATCATACAATGTCATTTTCTGGATTTTTGTTTTAGATTCCGTCTCTCATAGTTGAAGTGTACCTATGATAAAAATTACAGACTTCTACATGCTTTGTAAGGCAAATGGCAAACCTGCAAAATCGGCAGTGTATCAAATACTTGTTCTCCCCACTGTAAGATGTAAAATGTAAGTATAAAAAAAAATAAGTATTCTTAAAAAAAATGAGTTGAAGTAATGCAAATTGATGAATTTAACAAACGCATACTATCGTTTAACAGCCTTGGATAGTTACAGTAGGTCTACTTACAGTATAAATACATTTCCCTATATGGAGAAAATGAAATACTATGAAAATAGTTCTAGTTAAGATGACTTTTCACTTGATTTATTCTAGTTAGTTTTGTATCAAATACAATGTGATTTTCGTTGATCGAGAGCTGGCAGTAACAGAACATTTTTCCGCTTGGCCGAGCGATTCGCAGACAACTTTCCCTGCCAGCAAACCAATGAGAACGCAGGACAATGATGACGATACATAACAACAGAGCTTAGGTGCCAAAGCTGCTGTGGATCTGCTTACTCTAAACCCTCCGTAACTGGCAGATTTGAAGAAAATGACCTTCATTTGGCAAATAAATAAATGACAGAGAGTTACAAACGTACTACCAACATTTTATCATGTAAGCTTTATGGTATACCTCAAACAAGGGAATTTATAGTAATTTATAGTGTTAATGTTAATTAGCGAGTTCACGAATGTTTTGGGTATGCAGAGCATTCGCAGCTTATATGGACGAACCTTCTGTGTACTCATTGATAGTTTGTTGCTTACTTCCCAAAGAAAATTCACATGTAAAATAATTTCTGTTTTTTAAACACATTAAACATGGTAAAACTTGGTTGGGGTGGAAGACAACATGGCGGCCCATTTAAAGTCTCTGGAGCATTCTAGCTGCCAGATCTACATGAGGTCTTTAAAGCTACAGCACAATTGGAGGATAAAATCTGGTGGAGGAGATTGAAAGGGAATCGATTAGAGGTAACTCCTGCAATATCGTTTCTACAGTGGCATTGGAGAGTTAAGTTGATGAAACAGATCAAGGGGCTAGGCGAATGACTTTGATGAAACATCCATGACAGTTCGAAGGATGGGCTTGAAGGATTCGATAAGTCTTGCCCCTCTCCTCCTGGTTGGACTCAAAAGAGCGTGTAATCAATCATCCTGATCTAATTTTGGAACCACACAGGGGGGTTAGCCGAGACCCATCCTTTAAAGAAGGGGACAAAGTTGATGGGACACATCAAGGCTGCGTCCTGGCCAGACAGACCAGATGTGTTTACTCAACTCTGCCCGCCCCCTTTTCCGGCTGTGATCATGCTGCATGCTGGGAAATCCCGCTTGGGCCATTATCAACACAAGGCCAGGTGCATCCTGGGAGATTCAAGCCAAGCCTTTATCACAGCCAGGGAGGTGGCAACCAAAGCTGGAGGATCAGAGGTGCCCCAGTGAAGGGACTATAAGGCAGAGGCATCTGTAGGGACGCTGCAGTCTGCCGCATCAAAGGTCTGTGGAGCCAAAGGTGCTGGGCTGGAAATATCAAATCTTGTCAAGAGAAAAACTCTAATGTCCCAAGTCCATTCCAACATGGCTTGTGGTCAAAGCGCAGACATTTGCTGAACATGTAGCATGACTATAATGATATTATTGTTGTCAGTGGTGAAAGATATTCATTAGTGTCCTTTCTAACAGGAAGTCAAAAACAGGTCCAGGTCATATTTAAGGCCCGGGTATACTTCATTTTCCGCATCCGCAGATGAGAACTGAAGAGCGCTGATGGCGGAGTTCGACACATGTACAGTACAGTTGTTGTGACTCTTTTGTCTCTTCTGTCTTTCTTGCGCATGCCCTGTTGTATGCGCACCATCCGCGCGGTCTCAAAAATTGGGCTGCACGCAGACTGGGTGTGACTTAATGATCTCCATTAGAAGAAAAAAAAAAAGAGATAAATAGTTGAAATTACAGAAACAAAATATTATTTTACATAAAGAAAATGGAGAATTATGATTTTTTTTTTTTTTTTTGTCACTGTGACATTACTTTTATAAGTACATTTACTACAGTATAAAAATCTATTGTACTGAAAAAGGGGGAAAAAAACAAATTTTTACAAGTGTTTTCATATATTGGGACCACATTTTATTTTCTGTAAACTGTAAATTAACAATATCATGTAATATTTGTATTGCTTTTAATTTATGCTAATTTAATAATAAAATCACCAATATCACTAGCGATACTAACATCAGTGGTATTTTACTGTAATACAGTTAAAATCTGACCCTTACAGTAACAATAATTTAATCAGAATCACTGAGAATAATGACAAATACAAAAAAGTATTATAGTAATGGGAATTGGGGGTAAATGTGCTTAACTGTCATGTGGATAAATGTGCTTAATTCTTCAGGCACAATATATAATTATATAACTTATAAATTAAATAAAATATTATAAATTAATACTACTACTTTAATAAATACTTAGAATCTTATCATTTTGGTGTGAAATATGACCTGGAAATGTTTTTGAGACTCACTTGCCTCACCTGTGAGGAATATGTAACAAACCCACTCAAAGAAAATGTAGAACAGCAACAGTTTCTGGAACAATCAGCAGTGCAACATGAAGTCGGAGGAGCTACACAAAAAAGGACTTTATCGCCTGAAGGATCAAATGTGCACATTCTCTCCTCTGACTCAACCAAACCTGTCTCGTTTTCATCAATATGCAAAGCACACAAGTCTGTTCTCAAGGCAAGCCATAAAATAGAGGCACAAGTGACACCGCCAGAGTAGGAAACCATCTCAGTGGAGACAGAAGTCTGCCGCTGGGTCTGTAAATGAAAGGGAAGATAATAATTGGGCCTTGGCGGCCATTTTCCTTTCTACTGCACTCAGTATATCTTTCGACAGCAGGTAATTTCTGTGATGGCAATTATTGTGACCGTTTAAGCTACTGAACTAAGTATATTAGATCTGGGCTTGTTTGCTACATTGAAATACGGAAGGTTTGTTGTGGCTGATAAATCATTATGAAAAGACTGAAACGGCGAGGAGTGGATTGTATGTGGTGCCAAACAGCACCGGCTGCCTAAATGACACTGCCATTTGCTCAATAGAATCCCCTTGTTAATACCATTGGCTAAAGGCTTCTGCAGTAGAATTAGGCCATGCTGTGGATTTTCACACTGTTACAATTAAAGCAACATAAAATGGCTGTAATTAGTGTCTTGGCTTTAGTGATTCCATTTTATTTTTCCTGAGGAAGATGGTGCATGATATTGAGGGGAAATTAAACCTTTAGTTTTAGATAATCCAGTGAATTAAATACTTTAGAAATTACAAGTATTTCTTCTTATTTGATTTTTATTAATCAATTTTTTTTGCAACTTAATGGACACAAACCCCACAAATAGGATTATTCATAACAAAGTAGTGATAAGTCTAACATTATGTACAAAAGCAAAATAATCAACCTTTAAAGACAGCCCTACTGTGAGCTACGAGGTTGTTAATTGACAATATTTGCTTCTGTTGAAGCCATTAGCCAGCATTATTACAACCTAGTTTTAACAAAATCATGTTTAACATTGGAATTTGTGATGAAAAATTACATTACCCATGATTCTGTACTAAAAAACATCACTAATCAGAGAGTTTACAGAAGCAAAGTACGCCAAAAGACTAAACTCCCGGCCGTTCCAGCGATACAGCGGAAGTGGCAGAGGGACGTCACGTCTCCATTCCCTCCTCAGGGAACGAGGGTTACATACGTAACCGAGACGTTCCCTTTCGTTCAGTCACTCCGAGTTACGTCAGTGACTGACGAATGGGGGTCCAATCTAATCACGCCACCTCGGCTGTCTTCCAGTGCACTGCGCAAGTCTGAGCTCCTTGTCGTGAGACTAGCACGGACGAAGGACTCGACTTAACACAGGAATACCAAGGTACACTGGGAAGCATATCCCACGTGGAAATATGCAACACAATGCCTGGCCGAAGCGAGGACTTACAGAATACACATATGACCCACGAACGGGATGCATATGGAACACACTGGGGTATCCAGCCCGAAGGGTGGAATGTTTCAACCCCAGGGGTGGCAATGGGCTTGCCAAGGGAAAGACATGCTCAGAGAGGCTTACAGTGGTAATACACATGTGGGGGTTGCCCAACGGGGGAACCACACACATGGAGGCACCTAGCCTATCACGAGGGCTCACCGAGCGGGCATGCACTCTGGTGTCAGCATCAACAGTTCTGGAGGAACGTCTCGGTTACGTATGTAACCCTTCGTTCCCTGAGGAGGGAACGGAGACGTAACGTCAGTGACTGACGAATGGGGGTTTCGCCTAGAAGCCTATCATCTTCGAGATCTAGAAAACGCCCAATGGCAGTGCCAATGCCATGGGCATGCGGAATTTGCATAGCGTAACTCCGCCCCACAGCGTGGGTATATAAGGAAGTACGCTGGCAACATCGCATTATGTTTACCTGCTGAGGAGCCAAGACTGAACTCCCGGCCGTTCCAGCGGTACAGCGGAAGTGGCAGAGGGACGTTATGTCTCCGTTCCCTCCTCAGGGAACGAGGGTTACATACGTAACCGAGACGTTCCCTTTCGTTCAGTCACTCCGAGTGACGTCAGTGACTGACGAATGGGGGTCCCAATGTAATCACGCCACTCGGCTGTCATCCAGTGCCCTGCGTAAGCGTGAGCTCCCTGTCGTAAGCTAGTACGGACGAAGGACTGCCACTTAACAGAGGAATACCAAGGTACACTGGGAGCATATTCCAGGTGGAAGTATGCGCCAAGCGCCTACCCGTAGGGAGGACTTAAGGATACACATATGACCCGCTCAGGGCTACATATGGAGAACTCTGGGGTAACCAGCCGAAGGTGGAAGAAATTTTTACCCCCAGGGGTGGCAAAGGGCTTGCCAAGGGAAAGACACATGCTCAGGGAGGCTTACAGTGGAAATACACATGTGGGGGTCGCCCAACGGGGGAACCATGCACACGGTGGCACCTAGCCTAACACGAGGGCCTGACCGAGTGGGCAGACGTACTGGTGTCGGCATCAACAGTGCTAGAGGAACTCAGGGCTTCAGGGAAACTACCTGAGGAAAATATCGCACGTATCCAGTCCGTGGAGTGGAATGGCGAGCAAGCGAAGACACCTGAGCCTAGTCCATTACCGGCCACTAGTAGAGGCGAGTACATGAGAGGACACTGGCTCCACTCGGAGATTATAGAATCTGGTGAATGTGTTGGGTGTCGCCCAACCTGCAGCTCTGCAAATGTCTGTTAGCGAGGCGCCATGCGCTAGAGCCCAAGAGGAGGCCACACTCCGGGTGGAGTGAGCCCTGACCCCTAGGGGGCATGGACGCCCCTGCGTCTGGTAAGCCAAAACAATGGCGTCCACTATCCAGTGAGACAACCTTTGCTTGGAGAGAGCCTTTCCCTTCAGCTTCCCACCATAACAGACAAAGAGCTGGTCTGAGGTCCTGAAACACTGCATTCTGTCTACGTAAGCACGGAGGGCGTGTACTGGACAGAGCAGTGCCAAGGCTGGGTCTGCCTCCTCCAAAGGCAGCGCTTGCAGGTTCACCACCTGGTCCCTGAACGGAGTGGTGGGAACCTTGGGCACATATCCAGGCCGGGGTCTCAGGATCACGTGCCGACCCGAATTCCAGGCACGCTTCGTCAACCGAAAATGCCTGCAGGTCCCCTACCCTCTTGATGGAGGCCAAGGCGATCAGGAGTGCTGTCTTCATAGACAGGAACTTAAGCTCAACTGACCGCAATGGCTCGAAGGGAGCCCTCTGCAGAGCACTTAAGACTACTGAGAGGTCCCAAGAGGGTACGAGGGGAGCGCAAGGAGGATTCAGTCTCCTCGCTCCCCTCAGGAACCTGATGACCAGGTCGTGCTGACTTACCTTTTTCGTCTCCACAAGGTCGTGGTAGGCTGATATAGCAGCCACATAAACCTTGAGGGTGGAAGGAGACAGCCTTCGTTCCAACCCTTCCTGGAGGAATGCGAGCACGGACCTGATCGGGCATTTCCAGGGGTCTTCTTGGCGAGAAGAACACCAGGTGACGAAGAGGTTCCACTTCAACGCATAGGCGTGTTGAGTAGACAAGGCCCTAGCGGAAGTGATGGTAGCCACCACCTGCGGTGGTAGGGTACTCAAACCTGCCGCGTCCCATCCAGGAGCCACACGTGGAGGATCCAAAGATTGGGACGTGGGTGCCAAAGGGTGCCCCGTCTCTGAGAAAGGAGGTCCTTCCTCAGAGGAATCGACCAGGGAGGGGCTGTCACAAGGAGTACGAGTTCGGAGAACCAGGTCCGGCCGGGCCAATACGGGGCGACCAAAAGGACCTGCTCCTTGTCCTCCCTGATCTTGCACAGAACCTGTGCGAGAAGGCTCACTGGGGAAACGCATACTTGCGGAGGCCCCGCGGCCAGCTGTGCGCCAGAGCATCCGTGCCGAGGAAGCCCTCGGTCGGGGAATAAAACAGGCGGCAATGGGAAGAGTCGAGGGAGGCAAACAGATCTACCTGTGCGTCGCCGAACTGTTCCCAAATCAGCTGGACCGTCTGGGGATGGTGTCTCCATTCTCCAGGAAGTGGCTGAAGCCGTGAGAGCTCGTCGGCTGCACGGTTCAGGACTCCCGGGACATGGATGGCACGAAGGGACCTCAGGTGCTTCTGACTCCATAAGACGAGATGGCGGGCAAGTTGAGACATGCGGCGGGAACGTAGACCACCCTGGTGGTTGATGTACACTACTGTGGCCATGTTGTCTGACCGGACTAGCACGTGATGACCCTTGAGCAGCGCTCGGAAGCGGTGCAGGGCGAACCGTACTGCCAGCAACTCGAGGCAATTGACATGCAGGAGGCGCTGGGGTCCTGTCCAGGAGCCCGCGGCAGCATGTCCATTGCACATGGCACCCCAGCCCGTGGTGAAGGCATCTGTTGACACAACAATATGCCTGGAAACTCGTTCTAAGGGCACACCGGCCGTAGAAAGCTGAGGTTCAACCACGGGGAGAGTCACTGGGACCCGGAGCGTGCCTGACTGCCATGCCCATCTCGGGACTCGATCGCGAAGCCAGTGCTGAAGCGGTCTCATATGAAGCAATCTGAGCAGCGTTACCGCGGCTGCAGATGCCATATGCCCCAGGAGCCTCTGAAATAACTTCAGTGGAACCGCACTCTTGCTCTTGATTTGACGGAGGCAAGTCAGCAGTGACTGCGCGCGCTCGCTCGTAAGCTGCGCGCACCTGGCGACCGAGTCGATACTGAGAAAAGAGATCCTCTGCACTTGCAGAGTTTGCTCTTTTCCCAGTTGACCCGAAGGCCCAGACGGGCTAAGTGCTGGAGCACCAGGTCTCTGTGTTCGCACACCTGCTCTCGAGAGTGACTCAGGAACAGCCAGTCGTCGAGGTAGTTCAGGATGCGAACCCCATGTTGCCTGAGTGGCACAAGGGCTGCCTCAACAATCTTCGTAAAGACGCGAGGGGACAGAGTTAGCCCGAATGGGAGGACCGCGTACTGATATGGAAGTAGGCGTCCTTCAGGTCGATCGCTGCAAACCAATCTACTGGACGAATGCATTGGAAAAGGTGCTTCGCTGTCAACATCCTGAACGGACGCCTGTGAAGGGATCGGTTCAGGATGCGCAGGTCCAGGATCGGTCGTAACCCACCGGTTTTCTTGGGTACAATGAAGTAAGGGCTGTAGAAGCCGGACTTCATCTCGGGTGGAGGGACAGGCTCGATCGCACCCTTCGCCAGCAAGGTAGCAACCTCCGCACGCATGACAGGGGCGTTGGGCCCCACCATGGTGTGGTGGACTCCCCGGAAGCGGGGAGGAGCCTGAGCGAACTGAATCGCATAGCCGAGCCTGATGGTCCTCTCGACCCAGCGGGACAGTCCGGGAAGCTCTAGCCAGGCTCCCAAAAACTGCACCAGCGGGGTCGTGCGGACCACAGACGTACCCCGGGTGGGGCAGCGAGGCGGCGTGACCGGCCCGGAAGGAGTGGCCCTGCTACCAACTCCTTGGAAGAACTGCCCATCCCTGAGCTGTCCGCGCCAGGAGCGCAGCTAGCCTGGTGTTAGGCGGGCTGCGGGGCTGGGAGCGGACGGGGGCGCCTTCCTGCGACCACCCCTACGGCGCGGCCCGGAAAGGGGGGCGGGAGGGTCGAAGCCGCAGGAGAGTGCCCTCGGCGGCAAGCAGATTGAGGCGACTGAGGCAGTACATGTTTAATGGCCTTAGTCTGCTACTGGGCGGCCGAGAACTGTTGGGCGCAGTTCTTGGCCGTGCCGCCGAAGAGGCCAGCCTGGGATATGTGAGCGTTGAGGAACCGGGTTCGCTCAGCCTCTCTCATATCGACCAGGCTGAGCCCCGTCTCTCCTGGACCACAGCTGTGGACATCACCTGACCCAGGGAGCGCACGGTCACCTTCGTCACCCGGAGGGCGAGGTCGGTGGCGGCACGCGGCTCATAAAAAGCCCTGGGACAGCTCTACCCTCGTGCATGCCACGAGCATCCTGGCCTGGTAGACCTGAAGAATGGCCATGGGGTGCTGAGAGCTCTGTAGTCCCTCGCCACCAGAGTAGACGAGAACTACAGGCCTTGGAGGGGTGCTTAGGATCACCGCGCCACATTGAAGCACTCTGTGCAAGAGGGGGGGTGTGGCCCGAGGAATACTTGTCGGGGTTTATGCCACACCGCAGCCCTCAGGTCACCCTGGCCACCAGCCAAACATCCCGTCACATGGAGGGGATAACTGCGGTGTGGCAGAGGGGACTCTCCCTCCATACGGGGGTCATTGAGTCTCGACCGTGATTGCAACTGAGCGTCAACAGGGGGGACCCCAGTGTACCCTTGGCCGCGGCCCCATCGAGGGCAGAGAAGGCGGAGGAGGCCGCCGAACGGTCGCGGGAAGACAACGGGGACTTCCAGGACCACGTGACCTCCTCATGTATCCTGGGAGAGAAAGTAATTGGGGGCGGGGCCCAACAGCTGTCAGGACGCGTCACACCCAAAGACCAAACATCCCCCAAGATGACATGGCTGTCAGCTCCGGGTCGGACTCGGGCAATGCTGGCACGCCCGAAGGCAGCAGCATAGCCGAATCTTCATCTCCAGAGGACTCCAGCCCACCTTGAGATGCGGCGATCGACAGCTCATCGCTAACTGGAGCGCCGAACGAAACACACGGGGCGTCCGCAGACGGTCCCGCTGCTTCAGTCCGATCACTCGCGGGTAGCGATGTGCGAGAGGGGGGTGTGGCCCGGGGAATGATCGTCGGGGTTATTCCACACCGTAACCCTCAGGTCACCCTGGCCACCAGCCAAAGTACCATCTCTCTCGGAGACGGTAGATTGGGGTGTGGCAGAGGGGACTCTCTTTCCTTGCGGAGGTCATTGAGTCTCGACCGCAACATCGCGATGGTCATGTTCCCGCAGTGAGAACATGACTCACCCACAAACGCTGCTTGAACGTGCTGAAGCCCAAACACATCACGCAGCGATTGTGCCCATCAGATGGCAACAGAGATCGACCGCACCCAGAAGTGCACGGGCAAACCGTCTTTAAAAAGACGTGCCACGTGCAAGCTCTTTTGTGAGAGGGAGCTTCACAGCGATGCCGAAGCGCCCAGGGAACGAATACCAGCTGGATGCAGATCACTGCACAGATCAGCAGGCAGGAAGTAAACACTCGTCTCGAAGAAGCTTGACGATATACTCAAAAGGCTTAAGGAGTGAAGAGATAGATGCTCTTGGCTCCGAAGCAGAAACATAATGCAATGTTGCCAGCGTACTTCCTTATATACCCACGCTGTGGGGCGGAGTTACGCTATGCAAATTCCGCATCATTTTCTAGATCTCGAAGATGATAGGCTTCTAGGCGAAACCCCCATTCGTCAGTCACTGACGTTACTCGGAGTGACTGAACGAAAGGGAACTCAGGGCTTCAGAGGAGGAAACTCACCTGAGGAAATATCGCACGTATCCAGTCCGTGGAGTGGAATGGCGAGAAAGCGATGACACCGAGCAGGCCCTAGCTACTAGCTACTGGAAGCGAGTACATGGGAGGACACTGGCTCCACTCGGAGATTATAGAATCTCGCGAATGTGTTGGGTGTCACCCAGCCTGCAGCTCTGCAGATGTCTGTTAGCAAGGCACCATGCGCTAGAGCCCAGGAGGAGGCTACACTCCTGGTGGAGTGTGCCCTCACCCCTAGGGGGCATGGACGACCCTGCGTCTAGTAAGCCAAGACAATGGCGTCCACTATCCAGTGCGACAACCTTTGTTTGGAGACAGCCTTTCCCTTCAGCTTCCCACCATAACAGACAAAGAGCTGGTCTGAGGTCCTGAAACACTGCATTCTGTCTACGTAAGCACGGAGGGCGCGTACTGGACAGAGCAGTGCCAAGGCTGTGTAGTGATTTTACTTTCGTCCATCCAAGGACGTTAAGTAGGGTAGTGATTGGTACTCAAGTCAACGCTGACGTTGTGATTTTTGGATCACCCGTCACTTAAGGTGTGGTTATGAGTACATCAGATGACCACCTTCCCCCTCTCTTAGTTTGGGACACTAGTCAAGGTCTTTTACCTTGGCTGTATGAGAATACTCTAAACAGGAGGCTGTCCAATCATTTAGAATGAATGTAAAGTGGGGAGAGTTGGTCAGCTGATTTATCTGAAAGATTGGTGAGATTTTTAACTTGTAGAGCCTCTTCTGTATTATCAGCACAAGGAAGACACAATTGTAATAAAATAAATTTGATTAACAAAAGATAAACAAGAATAACTAACACAACTACTAAATGAATGCATAAAGGAATAAAACGCATAAGATGCATAAAATACATGTGATTAAGTTGAGTGTGGCTATGGAAGAGGTGCGTTACCTTATGGAAAGATAAACTGTTGTTTCTCTGAAACTAAGGTGAAGAAACTTAGTATGCATCAAACAAATAAACGAAAGATTATTTGTTATTAACTAGCATCAGTTATATTACCTCTAATGTAAATTAGAAACTCATATACTGATAATATACAACAATGCCAAGGTCTCTGGAAAGAGGTTTGGTTAAGTGATATTTACGTTCCACGTGGTTGAGCAAGCAGTCCGATGGCGGTCACTTCTTCCACTGGTTGTGCTGGGTGACAATGCAGTGGGGAAAAGCTGGAATCTGTTTCAACAGCCTTGAACACGAAGATCTGTGGGATGCTGATCTCCTGGAGCACCAAAAGAACTAAAACTCTGAACGTAGTGTTTGTTAATGTCTCTTTCCTCACAGACTGAAGGCTCAGAACATGGTCGTATCTGTTGCTGCCTCACAATCTGTAGACTCAGATCCTTGGCTCTTTTGTTGTCTCTCTGGATTAACCAGAGGCTCAGAATGTTACGGTGTATCTGTTATGTCTCATCCTTGGTGGATAAACTTGGTGAACTGTTTGTCTCTCTCAAGGGGAGACTCAGAACTTGGTAATCTGTTTCAGTCTCATCCTTGCAGGACAGACTCAGAACTTGGTTGATCTGTCACAGTCTCATCCTTGCCGGACAGACTCAGAACAAGGAGTGTCTGTTGAAAGGGTACCTTTATCCTTTTCCGACGAGGAGGAGATTGCAATTTGGCGCTTCTCCATTCCAGTGCTGTGATTGGCCGCTGGCATCAGAGGGGGCACACCGTGTGGCCCACCCTTCTTTCCCCTGTGGAACTCATTTGCATACTGTACATTTGCAGTTAGAATTCTTTAAAAGTGTCTTTAAAGTTTACCAATGCATTTCTCACTTTCCAAACCACCACCAGAATACCCTTGGCAATATTCTAAACAAATAGACACCGCACATGATGGAAAAAGATTGAACTGTCATGCGTTCAGTCATTTGTTCATTAACAGCTGAATCTGTGTAAGATTGTGTAAGATTGCATTACAAATAGCTGTCACTGAGAATACTTATTTCTCTGAGTAAGTACGAAATGGATGTGTGTAGTTTACATCAGTCTTAAGGTTTCCAAACATAGTTATGAATGGATTTGGCTGGATCATTGTGGTCTTTCTTTGTTTTATCCACTACTGCTGAGGTCCTGAGGAATTTTTATGGCAGTCACAGACCAGGACATTAGGGATTAGCCTCTAGATAGGTGAAGTGCAGAAACTGCATGTGGACCAATGAGAAGTCCTGTCCTTCCTGGGCTTGCTACCAGAGGTCTTCTTCTTGGCCTCTAAGAGGTGTCTGGCTGTTGTCCTAGCATCTTTATCTGATGGCGTTGGACAGTTTGTTTGTGTTAGTCCACCAAGATCCAATCAAAATGTAGCAAACCTTTGTCCACTGTTATGGGCAGAGAGAGGACTGGCCATAAACTGGGCCCTGGAATGTGCTGTCCACTACAGCTGGGTCTGCCTCCTCCAAGGGCAGCGCTTGCAGGTTCACCACCTGATCTCTGAAAAGAATGGTGGGAACCTTGGGCACGTATCCAGGCCGGGGTCTCAGGATCATGTGAGAGTTAGCCGGCCCGAATTCCAGGCACGCTTCGTCAACCAAAAATGCCTGCAGGTCCCCTACCCTCTTGATGGAGGCCAAAGCGACCAGGAGCGCTGTCTTCATAGACAGGAACTTAAGCTTCACAGATCGCAAAAGCTCAAAGGGAGCTCTCTGCAGGGCAAATAAGACCACTGCGAGGTACCAAGAGGGTATGATAGGAGAGCGAGAAGGATTTAGTCTCCTAGCCCCCCTCAGGAACCTGATGACCAGGTTGTGCTGACCCACCGTTTTCGACTCCACAAGGTCGTGGTGCGCAGAGATAGCAGCCACGTAAACCTTCAGCATGTAGAAGAAGACAGCCTTTGTTCCAACCCTTCTTGGAGGAAGGAGAGCACGGACCCGATCGGGCATTTTCAGGCCCTGGTCTGTGCAAGAAGGCTCACTGGGGGAAACGCATACTTGCGGATGCCCCGCGACCAGCTGTGTGCTAGTGCACCCGTGCCGAGGGTCCCCTCGGTCAGGGAGTAAAACAGGCGGCAATGGGAAGAGTCGTGGGAGGCAAACAGATCTACCTGTGCGTCGCCGCACTGTTCCCAAATCAGCTGAACCGTCTGGGGATGGAGTTTCCATTCCCCCAGAAGTGGCTGAAACCGTGAGAGCTTGTCAGCTGCACGATTCAGATCTCCCGGGATGTGAATGGTCCGAAGCGACCTCAGATGCTTCTGACTCCATATGAGGAGATGGCGGGCGAGTTGCGACATACGGCGGGAGCGTAGACCACCTTGTCGGTTGATGTACGCTACTGTGGTCGTGTTGTCTGACCGGACTAGTACGTGTTGGCCCTTGAGCAACGCCCGGAAGCGGTGCAGAGCGAACCGTACTGCCAGCAACTCGAGGCAATTGACATGCAGGAGGCGCTGGGGTCCTGTCCAGGAGCCCGCGACGGCATGCCCATTGCACATGGCACCCCAGCCCGTGGCAGAGGCATCTGTTGATACAACAACATGCCTGGAAACTCGTTCTAAGGGAACTCCGGCCCATAGAAAGGAGAGGTTCGACCACGGGGTGAAGGTCAGACGGCAGGCCCGAGTCACTGGTACCCGGAGCGTGCCTGGTTGCCATGCACATCTCGGGACTCGATCGCGAAGCCAGCGCTGAAGCGGTCTCATATGAAGCAGTCCGAGCTGCGTGACCGCGGCTGCGGATGCCATATGCCCCAGGAGCCTCTGAAATAGTTTCAGTGGAACCGCACTCTTGCCCTCGATTTGTCTCAGGCAAGTCAGCTGCGCGTACATGGTGACCGAGTCGATTTCCATACCAAGAAAAGAGATCCTCTACACGGGGGAGAGTTTGCTCTTTTCCCAGTTGACCCGAAGGACCAGACGGACGAGGTGCCGGAGCACCAGGTCCCTGTGTTCACAAACCTGGTCTTGAGAGTGACCTAGTATCAGCCAGTCATCGAGATAGTTCAGGATGCGAACCCCATGTTGCACAAGGGCTGCCTCGACGACTTTCGTGAAGACGCGAGGACACAGGGCTAACCCGAATGGGAGAACTGTGTACTGGTATGCCTGCCCCTCGAAGGCAAACCGTAGAAACGGTCTGTGTCGAGGAAGAATGGAGACATGAAAGTATGCGTCCTTCAGGTCAATCGCTGCAAACCAATCCAACGGACGAACACATTCGAAAATGCGTTTAGCTGTCAACATCTTGAATGGAAGCCTGTGAAGACCGTGCGAACTGAATCACATAGCCAAGCCTGATGGTTCTCGCGAGTAAGCGGGACAGGTTGAGAAGCTCTAGCCAGGCTCCCAAGAACTGAACCAGCGGGGTCATGCGAACCACAGACGTACCCCAGGTGGGGCAGCGAAGCGGAGTGACCGGCCCGGACGTGGGAGGCGGAGCATCCCGGTGTGGGGGCACGGTCATCTGCCACGTCCTGACAGAGGAGACCAGGGAAGGACGTGCATTCCACTGGGGTCTGCTCTGACAGGGGTCTGGCGCCAGAGGGGGACGAGAGTGGCGAGGCCCTTGAACGTCGTGCACTGCCATCAGCGGCCTCTGGGGCTCAGAGATGGGGTCATGAGTTCTTTCTTTAACCCCGGTGCGGCCCAGGTGAAGACTGCTGCTGGGGCCGGGCGGGAGGGGCGGGAGCCGCAGGAGGGCGCCCTCGGTGGCGAGCAGGCTGAGCTGACTGAGCCGGCGGCTGGGTGGAGGCAGCAGCTGGCCGCCGGGGCAGTATGTGTTTAATAGCCTCAGTCTGCTTGTCCTCAACCATGCCGCCGAAGAGGCCAGCCTAGGATATGGGAGCGTTGAGGAAATGGGTTTGCTCAGCGTCTCTCATATCAGCCAGGTTGAGCCACAGGTGTCTCTCCTGGACCACAGCTGTGGACATCACCTGACCCCGGTAGCGTGCGGTCACCTTCGTCGCCCGGAGGGCGAGGTTGGAGGCGCCATGCAGCTCATCCATGAGCCCTGGGTCAGCTCTACCCTCGTGCATGTCCCTTAGCATCCTGGCCTGGTAGACCTAAAGGATGGCCATGGCATGCAATGAGGCGGCGGCCTGCCCCACAGCTCTGTAGGACTTCGCCACCAAGGTAGACGAGAACCTACAGGCCTTGGAGGGGTGCTTAGGGTTGCCATGTTGAAGCACTCTGCGGACACAGTTGCATCGCAACAGAGCGTTCAACAGGGGGGAACCCAGTGTACCCTTTAGCTGCGGCCCCATCGAGGGCAGAGAAGGCGGAGGAGGCTGCCGAACGGTCGCGGGAAGACAACGGGGACTTCCAGGACCGCGTGACCTCCTCATGCACCTCGGGAAAGAAAGGTATTGGGGCGGGGCCTGACGGAAAAAACAAAAAACAATCGTCTAGCCGCGAGCGCTCGGGACAGGGCGGAGGGTTCCACTCCAGCCCGAGGCTCGTTGCTGCCCGAGATAACATGGCTGTCAGCTCCGGGTCGGACTCGGGCAATGCTGGCACACCTGAAGGCGGCAGCACAGCTGGATCTTCATCCCCAGAGGACTCTAGCCCACCTTGAGATGCGTGGATCAACATCTCGTCGTTATCTGGAGTGCCGAACGAAACACGCGGGGCGTCCGCAGATGGTCCTGCTGTTTCAGTCCGAACACTCGCGAGTAGTGGTGTGCAAGAGGGGGGTGTGGCCCGAGGAATGATCATCAGGGATTTATTCCACACCGTAACCCTCAGGTCATCCTGGCCACCAGCCAAAGTATCACCTCTTGTGGAGGCGATAGATTGGGGTGTGGCAGAGGGGACTCTACCTCCATCACGGAGGTCATTGAGTCTCGACCACAACATCGCGATGGTCATGTTCCCGCAGTGAGAACATGACTTATCCACAAACGCTGCTTGAGCGTGCTGTAAGTCTAAACACGTCAAGCAGTGATTGTGCCCATCAGACGGCGACAGAGATCGACCGCACCCAGAAGTGCACGGGCGAGACATCTTTAAAAAGACGTGCCACGCGCAAGCTCTTTTGTGAGAGGAAAGCTCTGCAGAAGTGTTGAAGCGCCCAGGGAAACACACACACAGCTGTTGCAGATCACTGCACAGATCAGCAGGCAGGCAATGTGAGATCGCTGGAATGCGCCGTCACACCAACACGCTGGAGAACCGCTCGTCTCGAAGAACTGAAGAAAGAACTCAGAATTCAGGCTTGCAGGAGTGAAGAGATACTCTTGGCTCCGAAGCAGAAACATAATGCGAGATTGCCAGCGTCCTTCCTTATATACCCATTACCCTCATTTGTCAGTCACTGACGTAACTCGGAGTGACTGAACGAAAGGGAACTGAAAGACACAGGGAGTATATACTAGAACAAATGAGGGAGCTAAATGAGATTGATTAACAACAGGTGAACTGAATAAGAATGAAACAGACATGAAAACTAGGTCACAGGAACACAAAGCATAATCCTTACAGTAACAGTGTAAGTATATTTTTTCTGCACAACAATAACTGAATATTTGATGAATGAATAAGTGCAATTCACCTTTATTCCACAAGATGGCAACATCTGATACACAATGATGAAGTGACGTTTCACTCATAGCTACCGCAGGCAGAAAACAAAAGAATAGGAAGTATCATCAGCAAAACTTGAAATCGCTCAGCGATTTACTGCAGAGCAAGTACTGAACGCAATCAAATATTAGTGTCACTGTCACTTGATGGTGGATCTGGTGAAGAAGCTGTCAGCAATCAAAACATTGATTTTGAAGATGTTGAAAAAGATAGTTTTGAGAATATGTTTGAGATCGCGAATATGATCCAGATGCTGAATGTACTGGGAAATGAGCTCTGACGAGGACAGGGATTGATGGTATAAAACATCTGCTCAAACTGAACCCTTCCAAGCTCCAAAAGGTAACAAAATATGCTTTATTTTATTCTTCTGTAATTGTTACTCTAATATCAGGAGTTTTATATTATCGCGACAGGTACAGATCCATCTGTGTTAGATATAGAACCGGGTCACTAAAGACCCGAATATGTAATAATGATTGGTGAAACATTCATGGGTCATTCTATAATTGCGGGTACATCTCGTGTCCGTGATTTTTAATATATTTCCATAAATATAAAGCCCAAGTGCTTATTTTCATAGTACAAAATTATATTTTCCCCAGTCACACTATCACATGTGGAAAAACCCATATCTTTTGTTAAAAAATTAGGTTCATATTACATAGAATAGTATGTAATGCTCTGCATTTAAGCATGACAATTATTAAATTAATTTTATAGTTTTACCTTTACCTAGATTAGATAATCAAGACATTAGGTTGTGCTCTTCAAAAATAATAAGTGTTTATTGTGATATACAGTGGGGAGAACAAGTATTTGATACACTGCCGATTTTGAAGGTTTGCCCACTTACAAAGCATGTAGATGTCTGTAATTTTTATCATAGGTACACTTCAACTGTGAGAGACTGAATCTCAAAAACCCAGAAAATCACATTGTATGATTTTTAAATAATTAATTTGCATTTTATTGCATGACATAAGTATTTGATCACCTACCAACCAGTAAGAATTCCGGCTCTCACAGACCTGTTAGTTTTTCTTTAAGAAGCCCTCCTGTTCTCCACTCATTACCTGTATTAACTGCACCTGTTTGAACTCGTTACCTGTATAAAAGACACCTGTCCACACACTCAATCAAACAGACTCCAACCTCTCCACAATGGCCAAGACCAGAGAGCTATGTAAGGACATCAGGGATAAAATTGTAGACCTGCACAAGGCTGGGATGGGCTACAGGACAATAGGCAAGCAGCTTGGTGAGAAGGCAACAACTGTTGGCGCAATTATTAGAAAATGGAAGAAGTTCAAGATGACGGTCAATCTCCCTCGGTCTGGGGGACCATGCAAGATCTCACCTCGTGGGGCATCAATGATCATGAGGAAGGTGAGGGATCAGCCCAGAACTACACGGCAGGACCTGGTCAATGACCTGAAGAGAGCTGGGACCACAGTCTCAAAGAAAACCATTAGTAACACACTATGCCGTCATGGATTAAAATCCTGCAGCGCACGCAAGGTCCCCCTGCTCAAGCCAGCGCATGTCCAGGCCCGTCTGAAGTTTGCCAATGACCATCTGGATGATCCAGAGGAGGAATGGGAGAAGTCTGGTCTGATGAGACAAAAATAAAGCTTTTTGGTCTAAACTCCACTCGCCGTGTTTGGAGGAAGAAGAAGGATGAGTACAACCCCAAGAACACCATCCCAACCGTGAAGCATGGAGGTGGAAACATCATTCTTTGGGGATGCTTTTCTGCAAAGGGAAAAAGACGACTGCGCCGTATTGAGGGGAGGATGGATGGGGCCATGTATCGCGAGATCTTGGCCAACAACCTCCTTCCCTCAGTAAGAGCATTGAAGATGGGTCGTGGCTGGGTCTTCCAGCATGACAATGACCCGAAACACACAGCCAGGGCAACTAAGGAGTGGCTCCGTAAGAAGCATCTCAAGGTCCTGGAGTGGCCTAGCCAGTCTCCAGACCTGAACCCAATAGGAAATCTTTGGAGGGAGCTGAAAGTCCGTATTGCCCAGCGACAGCCCCGAAACCTGAAGGATCTGGAGAAGGTCTGTATGGAGGAGTGGGCCAAAATCCCTGCTGCAGTGTGTGCAAACCTGGTCAAGAACTACAGGAAACGTATGATCTCTGTAATTGCAAACAAAGGTTTCTGTACCAAATATTAAGTTCTGCTTTTCTGATGTATCAAATACTTATGTCATGCAATAAAATGCAAATTAATTACTTAAAAATCATACAATGTTATTTTCTGGATTATTGTTTTAGATTCCGTCACTAACAGTTGAAGAGTACCTATGATAAAAATTACAGACTTCTACATGCTTTGTAAGTGGGCAAACCTGCAAAATCGGCAGTGTATCAAATACTTGTTCTCCCCACTGTACATCTACTGCAATATAAATATCATAGAAAAACCTTTATCATCGGACACATTTCCACCATCACAGTATACCATCTTACCACCCAACCCTGATCCACCATGACCCATTTCTATGAATAATGACTTTCCTAGCTTTCCCAAACACTCCTACCACCCTGCCCCACATCTTCCATTGGTCTTCCATTGGGCTCACTTATACGGTAGTTATATGGTAGTATACATTAGTCTGAAATACCATACATTTTCTTAGATTCAGGACTGTTCCTCTTTTTTGTTTGGAGGCCAAGAAATGGTCCTGCATTATACATTCTAAAATAAAATCCTGACATATCTGCATTAAAACACTCATATTGATTTAAATATAAATCCCATGCTTGCAAAGTGCATTCACACAGCCTGAAGTTTGCAGTCTTTGTTCTGCCTAAATTGGGTTTGAGGCTGCCAGTGAAGATCAGGCAGGCAGGTAATCCCAGAATGCAAATTGCCTGGAAAAACCTATCTATTGCATCCTTGAATGGAAGTTTTCGAAAGGGTCAGGTCTCCCGTGCTCTCAAGTTTACTGTGAGTTTAATGGGATTAGAAAAGCATGCAAACTCACCATCTTTATACACATTTGAGATTACATAAGAAGTAAGGGTGGTGGGGGTACATTTTTTGTATTTGTTTGAGCACTGCCAGATTTCTGCTACATGCCAAAGGAGCAGTTCCGTTACATTATTCAGAGGCTGCAAGACTCCACTTTGGCATGCCTCAGAATTTAACTCAATTATGCCAGGCTAAGAGAGAGTGGGACACAATAGACTAGCTGCACTGCGTGCTTCTATGACTGCAGGCTGAAATTAAGTTACTAGTAGAGATACTCACAGTACAAATCCACAACAGACTGAATGTACACAGGCCTTCGCCTCTTCTGTCAAACCCAGGCTTGAGTTTATTCAAATTTAAATAAAAAAAACCCCCCTCTAAAATACAATATAAAGAGGCACAGATGGATGAATAAAAGTTTCAGTATCTGAGGCTTAAACTGTTATCAATACCTAACTAGTGTGGCTGAACACAGAAACTTCCTATCTTAGCTTTTGAGATAAGATTTGAAAAAGTTCTATTTCCTAAGTGAAAATTACCATGGTTACAAAACAAATAGGATAGGATTCTTAGTTAGGATGTTTTTGTAATACAGGCCTGGTAAATAAACTGGATAAGCTTTTTGAGAAAATCAAAGAAAATTGGTTTCAGATTAATAACTCCAGTGTAAGTGATTTACTCTAATTTTGTTCATGTGCCTTAGGGTACATTTGCACAACAACGATGTACTAAAAACATATTTTTTTTGCCTTTTTCGCATACAGATGACAAGGTTGTCGAAATGATCCCCATTCACACGGATCCACGAAAGTTACTAAAAAAATGCTGTATTATCTCATGCCAGGCCTGTAGTTGGCATTGTCACTTTGTAAAGAAACACTATGTGCCTATAGATTAAACACATAATAAGTATGACGTCACCGTTTTCACAAATCACGTTTCTGTAGTTTACATGGAGACGATAATAGTATTGTTTTCAAAACTTGCACTTTGAAATTTGTTTTCAATAGTTTACGTTTTGAGGCCCCCAAAATGCCATGGTTGAATTCCACCAATTGAATGACCAAAAGTTTTAGTTTTTAGGTGAAAATGGCCCCATTGTTTCATGTATACAGTACCCTTTCAGTTTAGTGACAGAACTAGTATGGTAATCAGTGAGTGGTGTAAATTTTGGTCTGTTCCTCACACAAAGCTAGTGTAGGGTTTAAGAAGTCTGAGCTAGTTTTATGGATTACTTTTAGTAGTACAAGTAACTTGTATGTTACTTTACACTAGGGCTGCACAATTCATCGAAATTCAACCGCAAGCGATTTGGCAAAGGCTGCGATTTTTTTTATCCACAGCTTATTAGTGAAGCACCACTTTGTGATCAGCAGTAAAAGCTGCTCCATCTGAAAGCCAGAGGGCGCTCTCGCGCAGAAACTCCAAATATGCCCTGCAGAAGTACAGTAACGCATGTCATTCCAGGAAATCCCTATGGGCATCTATTGCTGTAGCTGAATGAACAGAAGATTAAAACGCTTTGATTAAACATGACCAATAAACACATGACTACGACGATATATGGTTTATCTGAGTTCTTCTAGCCTTCTTGGGTATTTTCATGATAATAAAGTATATTTATACTTCAATGCTAATCGACATAGCCTTTATCACTGTATAGAATACTATGAAATAATATGTTGTGTGCCTTATTCTGTGTAAAAAGCCATATCATCTCACAGTAAAAATGTTATTAAATGTTGTCTTTTGTTGAACAAGAGGTTCATAAATGTGAAAAGATGTTTGACGCATGTTGCTTTTTCAAATGCACGTTATAAGCGACTCAAACTCGCAGTGCTTTCAGATGGAGCAGCATTTACTACTGATCACAGAGCCGTACTTCACTGACAAGCTTTCATAATTGCAATAAGCCAAATCGGTTTAAGTGCGATTTCATGTTAATTGCGATTAATCGTGCAGCCCTACTTTACACTTATGTGATTCATTTACAGTTTTTTTGTTTGTTTGTTTTTTTTGTTAGAATTCAACAACCCAAGTTCCCATACATTTCTTTTTATGGGAAAGCGCAGCGGATATTTTGTCTAATGTCTTCTTATGCGCTGAATTGAAAAAGTCGTACAGGTTTGGAATAACATGAGTAAATGATGACAAAATTTCCATTTGTTGGATGAGCAATTTCTTCAGACCTAAGAAAACAAAATAGCTTTTTAACTGTCAAGCCACTTACTAAATTTGCTCCATTTTTGAGTAAAACGCAAAGGACATATTTTCCCAAGGTGACGCAATTACAATTCCCATTTGTCCGTTTAGACAGATTGACAGATCTGCAAAACTTAGACTTATACTGACTGAAATATAATTGC
Organism: Coreius guichenoti; assembly: GCA_039654105.1. Taxonomy (NCBI): domain Eukaryota; kingdom Metazoa; phylum Chordata; class Actinopteri; order Cypriniformes; family Gobionidae; genus Coreius; species Coreius guichenoti. The sequence goes on along the minus strand of CM077182.1, from coordinate 24,369,519 downwards.
CATGCTTGGCGTGCGTGTGAGCAGTAGAGCAGAAAATGGAAGCAAAATTTTGGCCCACCACACCCCCTGTCCTCCACCCCCTTTTGCAAAACAGAAGGATATGTAGAACAGGCAAAGTGGAAAAGCTTCATCTCAGCTCTTTGCTTTTAAAAATAACAGCCATTTTGGTTAAAAGGGCTGAGCAGAGAGCCAGTGATGTATAACCAAGACCTTGCATTTAATTAAGCTGGCCTCTTCCACTTTTCTGCAAGCATGCATAATCATTTCATACACCGTGATATCATCTGCCTAATGCGCTATTTTACCATACAGTTAAACCTGGGCGATAAATCTCACGCAGCTTTCTTTTAATAGATGCAGGCTGAATAATGCGTGCATTAGATTACCGGCCCAGCGTTGTGTGTGAGAGGAAATGCTTTACAATGATTAGGGCCACCTCTCCCAGCGGACACCATCTTCATGCCCCTGCTGAGCTCCTGGCCAGTTGTTTATTTCATTTCTTCTGCATCAGGTAATGCATTCGATTCACAACACACATGAATATCGACATGTAAAATGTACCCTGGCACTGCACAAGTGAGGGTTTGCCCTGCCTTCTAGTTTAAGTCTGAATAAGGTTTTTTAATGTTGCATGACACTGCATGACGGGCGATATTGTCTTGTAGGTCAAGAGTGGACAACACTCTTATCTCTGCTTCCTTCCTTTCATCCCCCCTTGTTTTTTTTGTTTTTTTTTTAGCATTTTTGCACCTGCAAAGGGCCTTTTTTGTAAATGTGTGGTTGGCATGCTTCATCTTATTATGGTAATTACAAGCCATCTGAAATATCAACCCCTGAAATTCTATTTCCCATTTTATTTCCACACTCATTATTTTTCTAGATTCTCCCAACATGACTTAACAAATCACGCTGGGCCACGATCACATCGCTCTACCGTTCTGCTCATAAGATTTCAAGAACAGTGCCGATGGATTTGTTAATTACCACTTTGACATCTGTCTTCTGTGTGGGAGGGATAAGCAAGTAATAACAGCAATATTCTGATCTCCGCCCGACTTGTGACAATTATGACAGACATCAAAACAGCCTCATTAATATTAATGAATGCCAGGTTAAACTGAACAATGTAGTTGGGTAGTTAATGGCTTAACATGTCCATGGACTTTAATTAACAACAAGAAGTTGAAATTTATATGAATATATTTATCTTAGATCCTCTACCTTTTTGCCTTTACTAATTCATTTTAAATGGTCCTACAATATTTTATAAGTACAAATACTGTATTCTATGTCTCTCAGTTAGTGTGAGCTATACAAGAGCTCATAAAATCTACATGCTTAATAAATATATAAGAATTACCAAAAAGCTTTAATATTTCTTAGTGCTGTCAAATCGATTAATCGCGATAAATCACATCCAAAATAAAAGTTTGTGTTTACATAATATATGTGTGTGTACTGTGTATAATTATTGTATGTATATATAAATACACACATACATGCATGTATATATTTAAGAAAAATTTGTTATATTTATTTATAAAATATTTACATTTATATATAATATACATTATATAAATATATATACAGTATATACATACAAATATGTCTTACATATATATATATATATACATACATGAATGAGTGTGTATTTATATATACATAATAATTATACACAGTACACACACATATTATGTAAACACAAACTTTTATTCTGGATGCGATTAATTGTGATTAATGGATTTGGCAGCACTACATTGTTTAATATAGACTATGTCAGCCTTTTGAAAAGTATTTTTTTTTATTTTTTTTATTTTATTTATTTAACCAGGAAGGTCCTGTTGAGATACAATTCAATCTACAACTCTTCTACCAGGGAGTCCTGGTCAAGATAAGCAGCACAAGACATAAATTACAAAAAAAATATACATGACACCACACAATAAACAAGTGAAACACATCCATATCTAAAAAAACAATACACAACCTAATCAGCTATTAAAACATTTACACTGTTCCATAAAAACAGACTTTAGAATATTTTTAAACAAGGCAAGAGATTGTACTTATTTCATGTGTACTATACCTTGAAGCTCATTCCATGCATACGGAGCATAATTAGAAAAAGCAGATCTACCTATTTCTGTATGAAAAATTGCCATCTTGAGAAAAGTTTATCTGTTGATCTAGTATTATAGATACTAGTACAGCATGTCAACAAACTAGAAATATACTGCGGTAATTTACCCAGTAGAGTAGAATAAAAGGCAACATATAAGAATTTAATGTCAGCTGTCAGTTACAAATGGTCAAAAATGTAAATTGTTTGGAGATATTTTTGTATTATTTGTTGGATTATCATGTGGATATCATTTTGATAAAATAGTCAAGTTCCCTGTATCCCTGTATTGGTATACAATCTCTCCTTAAAATGTTATGATATAATATAACCCACTTTCACTACGGAAGGAATTTGTGTGAGTTCTTATATAAAACTTATTTATCTGTGGTATATAGATGGAATTTTATAACATGTCCAAAATAGTACCATAATAGTAGAAATGTCCAAAATTATGTTTTGTTGTAATATTACAAAATTGCTTGTTGTTGTTGTCTCTAATAATTATTTGAGAACAATTAAAATTAAAATATACTAGATCTCAAAAAAGGGTGACTTAGTTACCCAAATAGTGCTACAATGTTAAGTTACTGAGCACTGAAATATTCAAAGGCTGAAGAGAATTTAAATAAGCAGTCACGTGTAAAGCATGGCTCCGAGTCCTGTGCTAGAGCTCTATGAAATCCAACCAGTGTCTGACGACTGACATTGACAAATTAAGTAATTAAATTTATGCAATCTTTGTGCATGGTTAGCCTTTGAATGCTGCCAGTGAATACACAAACTCTGGAGCAGGCTAGTTGAGATATTAGATTGCTTCTGAACTGACAAATCACGGTCGCACCATATGCATATTTAAATTAAGATAACAATAGATATCAATGTGCACTTGGGTGTCAAGCAATTGTAATCAATTCTATAAAGGAAAATATGCACATTGTTTACAGTAGAAAGAAGATGGATTTCATATAAGAGTTATATAAAAAAGTGTGAGATAAATCAATATGAGGTGGTTTATTGCAAAGTAAATTCAGTTTGTCTTGCAGACATGAATTGTATCTCAAATTGTGTGAAATGTATAGGCATGCAACTTCTCTAAGCAGCTGGACTGACGGTTTTCACTTGGTGAATGGATATTAAAACATTGAAAACACTTTTTACAACCATTTTAAGTTTTGGGACTTCTGAAAGTTGTAGCACAATGACGATGCGGAGCCTTAAAACAGAATGTATTATAGAACGCATTAATTTTCCTGCCAGTGTCGTATAACATGTTTTAACAAGACCACAGTTGTTATAATGTAATGAATATCGCAACCCCCAAGTGCCCCTCGTATAATTCACATGCATGTTAGTGATACAATAGAATCTTTTACGCGTCAGCGCATGGAGGAGGGTGTAAAGAGGCAGTCTTATCCTCGGGAAGCTAGAAATGAGGCTTAACGAAGTCATGTTTCGTGAGCATGAATGTATGCTGGAATTACACAGCTTCAGTTTAACAAATATCTGTAGGGTTCATTTCCACTGCTGCCAGGGGTTGCCAGCCCTCGTATAATGACAGAGTCATCCCATATTTAAGAAAACAGAATTGCATTCTGTATTAAATCTAGCTAGTCCATATTTTGTGTTACACACTGAGGAAGCTTCAGTATTTGCATTTGAATAAGAGTGAGTGAGCAAAGTGTAAAAATAATATAAAAAAAAAAAAATCACACATTATAATGGATTGCAGTTTGCATAACATGGATCTGAAATCTAGACACCTAACATTGGCTATTGCTGCAAAAAATGGATACGACTCTTGACAGCAGGATTATGAAGACATGGGCAGCAAACTTACGTGATTGGAACTACAGCTCTCAAGCATTTTTTTTTTTTAAAAAAGGAAGCATTATTTAAAAAAAAATGACATGTAGACTTAAATAGATCATGCTCTTGGGCACAATAAGCAAACTAAAATTCAGAACATTCTATATATTTCATCCCATTTAAATATATGCATATTTTAATCTATCTATTTATATATCATCTGAAAGCTGAATAAATAAGCTTTTCATTGATGTATGGTTTGCAATATCTGGCCGAGAAGATACAACTATTTGAAAATCTGGAATCTGAGGGTGCAAAAAAATCAAAATATTGAGAAAATCGCATTTAAAGTTGTCCAAATGAAGCCCTTAGCAATGCATATTACTAATAATAATACATTTTTGATTAATTTACGGTAGGAAATTTACAAAATATATTCATGGAACATGATCTTTACTAATAATACAGAGTCATCCCATATTTAAGAAAACAGAATTGCTTTTTTGTATTAAATCTAGCTTGTCCATATTTTGAAGAAGAAGCATTCTTTTTTAAAATGACATGTAGACTTAAATAGATCATTCTCTTGGACACAATAAGCAAACTAAAACTCAGAACATTCTATACATTTCATCCCATTTAAATACATGCACATTTTAATCTATATATTTTAGTGTCATCAATCAGCGCTGTTTTTGAGAAGTGCGCATTTGCATAAATACGTAAGGGAACACCGGAGTATGACTTAGGCCCTGTCCCAAATGGCACACTTCATATGCACTTTCGGTCTTGTGGACTTACAATGGCTGCTGCGTGCACGTGTCCGTTAAGTCCATGAGACTGTAGGGTGTCCCATTTGTCATTTTCGGTGTCAGAAGGTTGCTTGCAAGCTTCCCCTTTTGCCGAGCCCGCACAGAAGCGAGCACTGCAGCAGACTTCTTCCCGACAGAGGGAAGGCGTTACATCACAAAAGTGCCATTACATCACGAAAGCGCAGACTCATAGGAAGACCGCGAGTGTTTAGGGTGCCATTTGGGACAGGGGCTTAGACTAGAACAGCAGTTTTCAAAGAGGAAGTCAGGGGAGGCACACAGAGTGAAGGAACGAAGGAAGGAAGGAAGGAAATTATTCAATTTATCTACATATGGCGTTTGAAACCTGAAAGGTTTTCGACCTCTGTAGTCCATTTTTCAATCAATACATTACAGCGAAAATAATACTTTAAAAAGTAAAAAGAATCAGATTTTTGGACTAGAGAGGTAGTTATGTTTCCTCATCTCTGTTTGTGATCAGATTATTATAAACTGGTAAACTCCTGAAAAGTTTTCAGTCCAAGCATCCAGTAAGCGAATGCATTCAAAACAGCACTAATGTAGAGAATACTCTGCCCGATTACATCAGAGATTCTAGCCTGTGCCAGTCCGTTGTAAATAGTGCAGTGCTCTCGAGATCTATGGCAGCCGATGCAGCTGGTGCTGTTCACCACGACGCATGCACGGGATCTGCAACATAAACAGCGTAGGAGACTGGCACATGAAATTGTTGAATAAAGTTGTTATTTTTGTTTGTTTTTGCACACAAAAAGTATTCTTGTCACTTCATTAAATTAAGGTTGAATCACTGGAGTCACATGGACTATTTTAATGATGTCTTTCCTACCTTTCTGGACCTTGAAAGTGTTAATTAAATAGCTGTCTATGGAGGGGCTCATTTTAATTCAATGAGCTCTTTAAATAGAATTTGTAAGCTCTCTCCTTCTTCTTCACTCTGTCATCAATACATCTTCTGACGCATCTCTGCCCATGGTCTGATCGGGGTCTATCTCGTATCTATGATGGTGATTGTAGTCTGATGTGGTGAGGCTGATGGCATCACAGTCTAGTGTGAGCATCTTGAATCAGCATCACACACACTTCCATCACTCTCCTTGTGACGCTGACCTCGCGTCTTATCTGTACCAAGATATACTTAGGCAGTATTTTAAGCCACTATATGCTCACTCCTATTGTAAAAGCTGTTCAAAAAAAGAAAGCAACCAAATGTGATCCAGGCAAATCCAGAATACATTGACAAGAAGTTGTGCCAAATCTAATTGAAAATATTTTGCCAAATAATTGCATGTGCTATGTGTTTCTGTGCTTATTAAAGTGTCATGTTATTAGCTTAGAAGCCTGCTACAGTCAAACTCTATTGGAAACAACTGTATCAGACCCTGTCACATATACAGCCTCAGTCCTCCAAGTCCTACTCTGAGTCTACATTTTTCCACATCGACTGCTAGACTGGTTATTAGTCTGCTGTGAAGTCTTCAGTGAAAGCTTCGGAAAAAGGATTCATCAAGGGTGCATGGCGGCTACAATGGAGACACTCTTAGGTACACTACTGAAGCCTGAAATGACAAATTGGACACCCTATGATCTTGTGGACTTCACAGACATGCACAAGTGAAGGCCACAAGACCACAAATTGATATCAAGTGTGCCTTTTGGGACAGGGCCTTAGTAGAGTCATTTTTACCAACAAAAGATAAAACAGCCATTTAGTACCATACTGTGACTACAGTAAAAATGGCATAGGAAGACTGCAATTATGATGAGTCAAGCAACAAACTATATATATATTAGCAAATTTATTAGCAATATATTTATAAATTAATAAATCAATAAATTATATTATTAAATGCTGTAAAAATGTGCTAGTTCACAAACTGTGAAAGTGTTATTTTACAGTGTCCTTATATCTTTCATGTACTTAATAGTAATAACAGTAAAGTATGCATAATTACAAGCAGCTAACCCTAAACCAATACCCAACCACATAGTAAGTACATGTTACTAATTAATAGAACGCAGTACTTATTTGTGTAATTACACTGTAATAGCGACACTTTAAAATAAAGTGTAACCTAATATTTTTAATACTGTTATACATATAAAGGTACGGTAGGACATTTTGGAGAGGCTAGCAATATCAAGCTAGCTTTGAAAGCTTAAGACTCCCTTCAGAGTGTCTCCAAAGCCACGCCTTCTCCAAAACACAAAAAGGCACACAGCAGAGTCTGCAAAGCGTCACGAGGCGAGAGGCGGCATTAAATTACCTCATATCTCAAAGTACATAACATTACAATAATAATGAATGTAGACTTACAGAGTGCTGACTTGTACCACCTGACTGCTGCAGATTCATTTCGCCGTTGATAGTGTTGCCATTGAAATGCATAATTTGTGAACAGCTTCGGGTAGAGCGCCATGGGTTGCCATCTCATAATTACAGTTATGACATGGCGTGAACGCAGCATGAGCCCATTGTTTTGGTTCAGGAGGAACTGTAAAAGGCGGCTGCTATTTGTGTGTGCAGCTTGGTGACTGTCTGTCTACAATTCTGCATAGCCTTACGCTTAGCGCTAATGACGTGCGATGTCTGCGCACGTTCGGACCGAACGCAATGATTGGACGAAAATGTTTTTGGTCCTGAGACTTCCACTTCAATATTTAGACCAGTTCTATATTTGATTGCTATCAGGATGTAAGGAGAATTTCAGCCAGTATAACAAAAAGTGTACATTTAATATTATTGCTAGACCATTATAATCATTACAATACATTTTTTTAATTGGTTTATTAGTTTAATGGGACAATGTATAGTCAGGCATCTATAGCTTGTGTGTGTGTCTGTGTACATAAAGAAACAAAGTGTGTGCTAGATGGGCTGTTGAACAGATGCAGTTGGTTCTCAGACAGTACTGTACATCAGGTTGTTGTTTGTTGTGAAGTTAATGTGATATGGGATTAAAAAAAAAGGTAACATGAAAGTAACAAACCCTAGCTGTAACTCTGATGAAGATGGGCTTTGAATGTATAATCATGTTGTTTGTAGTATGTAAACAGATGTTGCCAATTAGTAATCAGTAAATACATCAAGTAATGATCAATGAACACAATTCTCCACTGAGACGTTCTGCAGTGTAGAAATCCACACACAACTGCTGCTTGCAATCAATTCATCAGATACAATTGTAAAATTAGAATAATAGAAAAAGATTATTGTAAACTTTTGCTCATTAAGTGATATTTTTTTAAAGCTGCTATACAAATAAAATGTACTTGATCTGATCAGTTCTATATTAATACTATTAAATACTAGTGCCTTTTATCATTTGTCTAGTATCATCATCATATCTTTCAGCCAAATAGTCCTTCATTAGTATAACTGTAGGCCATTTATGGTCGGCAAGAAATGCCACAACTTTACACAATAATATAGAATTGTAATATGAGGTCACAGGTGTCTGTATTATTAGACAGAAATTCAATATCATTACCATCTGTCATTTGTGTTGCATCTCCCAGTGCTGTTAAAGGGATAGTTCACCCAAAAATGAAAATTATCCCATAATTTACTCACCCTCAAGCCATCCTAGGTGTATATGACATTCTTCTTTCAGACGAATACAATCGGAGTTATATTAAAAAATGTCCTGGCTCTTCCAAGCATTATAATGGCAGTGAATGGCAGCCCAAAATTTGAAGCCCAAAAAAGTGCATCCATCCATTATAAAAGTAATCCACACGGCTCCGGGGGGTTAATAAAGGCCTTCTGAAGTGAATCAATGGGTTTGTGTAAGAAAAATATCCATATTTAAAACTTTATGAAGTAAAATATCTAGCGGACCGCCTTCCGTATTCAACTTACGAAGAAAGTATAATGCCTCTCGCAGTTCAAAACGCTTAGGCTACGTCCAACGTCATCGTCACGCCAGTTACGTTTTTTTTTCATAAGTTGAATACGGAAGACGGTCTGGCGGAAGCTAGATATTAAAATATGGATATTTTTCTTACAACAAAACATCGATTTGCTTCAGAAGGCCTTTATTAACCCCCTGGAGCTGTGTGGAGAACTTTTATAATGGATGGATGCACTTTTTGGATGGATACGCTTCAAATTTTGGGCTGCCGTTTACTGCCATTATAAAGCTTGGAAGAGCCAGGACATTTTTTATATAACTCTGACTGTATTCGTCTGAAAGAAAAATGTCATATACACCTAGGATGACTTGAGGGTGAGTAAATCATGGGGTCATTTTCATTTTTGGGTGAACTATCCCTTTAAGTGCATTTGCTTGCATCTGATTTTCAAAGATTTTCTTTTACTGAATGTCAAAAATGTTGAAATACTAGCTATGATGTTACTACTCCCATTTATATACAGTTGCATTCCGAAATCCATCAAGCCAGGAAAGCTTTTGAATCATTTTTTTTTAGATGTTGTCAGTCTCAACCATGCATCACAATCTGGCACCCTGTTAAGGTTTTGGCAAAAAGACACATCTGCATGATTGAATGCAGCTGACTTCCACACAATTACCTCTTCTATAACATGCATTTGTTGAGCGAACCGCTCTTTTCTTCAGACAAGTAACTACCTCTATGACTTCACGATAAATGCAGCTGTCGTTTTATAATGTAACAATTGTTTGTGGAAATCTTTTCTGACAGTGTAAAGGCTCGTTCACAACAAGAACGGCAACAATATTAGCGTTCATACCAGCGGACAATATTGTTCTGTTTTAAGCACAGTCTATGTCGTCTGTTGCTTTAAATGCTCGATCTCTTTAAAGCAGGATGGATTCTGATTGGCTGTCAATGTTTTTATCATTCATCAGCTGGAAAAATCGTTCTGTAAGTAATTCCAATGATTGTTTCTCTGTCGTTATCGTTATACTTGTGGTGTGGACTCTGCTATTCTTTTATATTTACAATGTTTTTTAGAACTATATCTTTATCTTTATAGTTATCGTCCTTTGTGTGAATGAGCCCTTAGGCAGTATTTTTTATTTTATTCATTTATTTTTTCAACAAATGGTCAGTGTTATCAGGATGTTGTTTGTGTGCCTCAGGATATGAAACTAAATATTGTATGAGCTGTTTTATTTCATTTGTTTTTATTATTTTGTTATTTTCTAGTAGTAAACCGTTTAAAAGTAATACAAATAAATGAGATCAATTTATATTAAATACAGAATAATTAAACAACATTAATAAACAAAACGTCAAATTTAAATTATTAGGGGTTCTTGGTATGGGAGCAAATGTCATTATATGTTTGTAGTTGTTAATTAATTTACAAAAAAATCTTAGTGGTTAAATCTTAGCTGAGTGGTTGAACTTGAAGAATATAGTCAACACAACACACATTTTTGTAAAAATTTTGAAAATTTAATGAGGTTATTTCATACACTTCCTATGCTGTTAGGAAGGTTTCAAATTAAGCGTAATTAAATTTTTTATAAAATTTTCATTTTTCAAAATCATGTGATAATAGGGGTTGTGTTGACAAAATATGTCAAAATGATGACATTTCATTTTTGGATACAGTGAACAGGTTGCCTCTAAAGTTTTACAAACATAATGGGACACCAGAGTGTGCGCTATTTGTGGAAAGTTCCATTACCGTTGCATGGTATTCCCATGTCTGCTTATAGCGGGACGGCACATTTTTATCCATCTTTTTCGGTCTCATTGTCTGCTTCTCTCTCTTCCTTCTTTTTTATCTTTCATTCACTTCTCAACAGTTCCACCCCAGACATTTCCTGTCACAGCCCGTGAGCTACCACACGTTGATGGAGCCCTCCAGGAATTCGAAACACCAGGGTGGCATTTTCTTTCAAGCGATTGGTTTCCTCAGTAATAAAGAAGTGGAGTCATTTTAACAGCCCGCTGCAAGTACGTTAGTAGTCTTTCCTGTCTTTCCCCACCCCTCAAGCAGTGTGTGTGTTTGAGGTTACAACTGATCATTAAAATTCACACCCTCATCATTACATCAACCAAGAATGAAGCCAGATTGTTAGCAGCGTGCACGTCCCCTTAAATGAAGAAGACCCTTGTGCGAAATGTCAAAAGTTATGTTTTATGCATGCCACTGCGCCTATTAAAACTAATACCAAATTTCAATTAATTTATGGTCTAACACGCACATTTAAACAGCAATTAGTTATCAAATTTATGAGAGCCTGGAGGAGACGTCTGCCGATCGGGTTCACATTAATAAACGCTAAGCATGTTTTTTTTTATACATATTTTCAGATTTCTCACAAACCAACAGCAAAAAATCTCAAGCTCAATTTAACAGCATTTATCTCACATTAGAAAGCAAATCAAGACACTTTAAAAGCAGTCTCCAAAAATTACAAGGCACAATTTTCATTTCTTCCACAACAAGAACATGCAGTTTATGTGATGAACCGCACTGCACTAAAATGCCTGTGCAATCGTATGGGGACTCCCTTTAAAATCCATGGCTCATAAAAGTAAAGGTAGAAAAACGCTAGCATATGTTTGCAGATGCCATTTTGATATGGGTTGTTGACGTGACATGGCATTTTCACTGTCACACAAGATAAAAATGAATATAATTAGTATTGTCATCATTTAAAATGCAGTAAATGGTTAAACATTTATTTGTCTTAAATGGAGCTGTTGATATAAAAACTGCTTTGTCTTTAGATTTTTAACATTTTTGAGCCAAATCTCAAAATTGTCTTACACGTAATTATTACAATATAAACCTTTAAATTATACGGAACTGTAAAATAGACAGTAAATTAAGTGCTGTCCCATAAAACCTAAAAACCTTGCTACCGTATTTTTTACGGTAAAGTTCTGGCAACCACAGATGCTGTTTTTTTTACCGTACATTTTACGGGGATTTTTTTTACAGTGTATGGTGTGATTGTCTCAAGCATGGTTCAATAAATTACAACTTTTATAAATTAACACATTTAACTACATTTATAGAGAAAGTAATGTTAAGTACCATGAATTGGAAGTGGACACTGATACTGACAGTGAAACATTCCAGTGCTGTTATCCAATCGAATTAGCGGACTGTTGTATAACATCTCTTTACACAGTACAATAAATCCATTCATTTCATAAATGATGGAAACCATATTCAGTAGTATGATACAGCTCTGGAATGATATATCTCCCGCCTTTCAACAATGTGTTACACACATTTCAACTTTGCAAAGATTTTTTTTTCCACTGTACAAAAGTGACAAAAATGGTCAAGATGCCTTGTAGGTCCTCAGAGCTGATAAAATATTCATCCATAAAGATGCCTCCATTTTCGTAAGAGTTTCATGATGTGCTCGCTAGCCCAGACAGAAAACTTGACAAGTTCCACAAGCCCTCATCTTTACCCTTTGATGCGGACAGTGGTTGAATTGTTTGTGCAGTGGAAGGGCCTTCGGCTAGCTTTAAAATAGACAAGGATATTATAATGACTGCATGCTTATTGTACCATATAAATACACCTTTTTTTTCTCACTCTCTCTTTTTGGTTATTTTTGCTTTGGTTACGAAAACTTACAGCAACATCTAAGCTGTCTATAATTGCCAAAACGGCTTCTGTTTATGCCCTTAAATGGTGTTGATAATGACCACAGACTGAGAAAAGTGTGCATTTGTGAATGTTTGAGCAATGTGTCAGACTACATGGGCTGTTTTCGAGGGGGATGTGTGAATGTGCTGCAGTGCATTGTGGGATGCTTTCAGTGGGCGGGGCTATGGCAATGCGGGTCGGGCCTGTAGCAGGTATGATTCATCAGGGCACATAATTGACCCTGTGGGATGTGTGATGGAGGAGGAGACCATAGTGCGCTCATCTCTTTCCTTTTCTGCTTTTTTTGTGCGTGTTTTACTGTTTCCCGGTTTTAGCTTGCTTTCTATTAGTATTTTTTTTCCCTCTATATCTCTCTCTATCTGTTTACAGTAACACAGCCAGTGAATATCAGCACACACATACATGTACATACACACACACACACACACATATACATCTTTGTTGGGACGCTCCATAGGCGTAATGGTTTTTATACTGTACAAACTATATATTCTATCCCCTTACACTAACACTACTCCTAAACCTACCCATCACAGAAAAGTTTCTGCATTTTTACATTTTAAAAAAGAACTCATTCTGTATGATTTATAAGCTTGTTTCCTCATGGGGACCTTAATTTAGGACCCACGGTGACACGAGTCCCCATGAGTCAGTGTGTATTCAGGTTAAAGTCCCCAACGAAATAGAAAAACATGCACACACACACACACTCACAGAGCGCCATATGCTCTCTGCACCATCTGACTTTAATGATGGTCAGGCTGTCTGAACATTTGCAGAAATGTTGCAGAAAACACACTACATCCTACCTACATAATTATAACCATATATATAAACCATCAAAGGGTTTTACTGCTCATATTTTATCTGTATGTTCTGATTATTACTCTGAATAATACATTATATATTAATTATTTTATACGGTCACACTTTAGATTAGGGTCCAATTCTCACTATTAACTAACTATTAACTACAACGTTTGCCTCGATAAAGTCCTAATTACTGCTTATTAATAGTTAGTAAGGTAGTTGTTAAGTTTAGGTATTGAGTAGGATTAAGAGATGTAGAATATGGTCATGCAGAATAAGGCATTAATATGTGCTAATATTGTGCTAAGTACTAATAAACAGTCAATATCGTAGTAATATTCATGCTAATAAGCAAGTAGTTAATAGTGAGAATTGGACCCTAAACTAAAGTGTTACCTTTTATATTTATATAAAAATATGAATGTAAATATGTTGTATTTATAAAATATATAAAATATGATTATTAATAATATAAACCTAAAATAATATAGTTTTATAGTTATTTATAAGGGGAAAAATACAACAACACCTAATATAGTGGTGGCCAAAATTATTAGAACACTCGGCATCTGGGAGTCGTCTTATTGGGCCTGGATTTATTTTCCAAGAGGACAATAACCCGAAAAGGTGGACAAACCAAATATTAAAGTTAAAAGTGGATAAAAACAGTTCGACTCACTTCATCTGATATTTGATGGTCAGAGCAACCATCTGCATGTTTCATGAACATTATGAAATGAAATCATGTTTTGGAGGCAAAAAAGGTCAATATTTTCAGATCTGTCAGGTGTTCTAATAATTTTGTCCACCACTGTATATTACTTAATTACATTTTTACATGTACAGAAAAATGAATGATGTTTGCCCATGCAAACAAGTCAAGTCACTTTTATTTATATAGCGGTTTTTACAATACAGATGGTTTCAAAGCTTTACAGTGATAACAGGAAAATAATGCAACAAAGTTTGTTTCGGCTGTACAGCAGATCTAGAAGAAAATAGTGTCACAGTCCAGCTTAAGTAAGTTCAGTGATGGTTCATTTCTGTTAATTTAGTTCATCTACAGCCGTTTTTACAGTGTTGCTATGCGGTTGCTAGAATGTTCTGGGTGGTTTCTAGGGTCCTGCAAGGTGGTTTCCTACTAGACCAAGCCAAAAGAGACGACCCTCAATGTCTCAAAGATATCTTGATCTCTATACAGCCCTACTTCAGTATAAGCCTATGAGATGTTTTTCACCTGTGGTATCATAGGTGAAAATCATAAGTCTGACTGCTTAGTAAAGTTATAGCACACCTCAACAACTCGCAACACTTTGTATCATTGATCTTCACAGTATAAATGGTACGGAACGAGTTATGCACCAAAGGTTAATACCAAAGGTTAACTCTGAGCAATATTAGTATGTGTTAGGAATAGTGATATTTGCATATACCGTTGGTTAATATATCAAATAATATATTTTATATTCATTAATACTTGTAATTCTAAAGGTTGCAATTGGAATGCAAGTTTAAACAAAGCATCTGCGGATCTAACAAAGAATAAACGTATGTCGAGTAGCATCCAGAGGAGGGAGCCAGCGGACAGAACAAAGCCCTCCCCATGTCATTCATTAAACAGTCATTACAAACAGTCCTTGTCATCATATCATATCGTTTGATGTTAATTTGTACAGCTGCAGTAAAGCATGAGTACCATTCTGCTATTTCCTATCTCTGTTGCTCTCTGAAACAAACCCAATCTCCTGTACAGCGATGACATTTATAGGGGATAATTTGACTGTATTTTGTTGTGAGATGCTAATATAAAGAGGCAGCCACTGCATGACTCACTAGTGAGAATGCAGACCTAATTTCTGTTGTGTTTGTGCATGCATCGCACAAGACTAGCTATAAATAAACAAATCAACCATCAGAACTTGGTTTGTGTCCCTGCGTTTATGTTTTCAATCTCCTCTGCGAGTAATACCAGCTCGAGCTGTGAAAGGTGCCAGTCTGGGGTCTTGACAGCAACTCAGACATAGATGTCGTGCGGTGGGCAGCCCATCTAGATGAAGATTAATATCACAGACAGCAAGCGGCTCGGGGCAGAGCTGCAGGAGCTGATTTGCTCAGAGAGACACAGAGAAACAGACACCCAAATAAAAAAGAATCGACTGCTAACCACAACAAACATCCAGAACATTGATTGTAGCCAAGCAGAGAATAAATCACGGCATCGCAGGAGATCAATTGAGCGAATGCAGAAACATCTATGCACATATTTGCATTCACATTTCCATATTTCCTTGAATAAGAACTGCAGGTAAAGTGGCACAGGTCAAACATCCTCTCAGATATACCGCCACCCAGCCAGGCCTGGGACAGAACAATAATTCTACATTTCTAGATGTACAATTAACTGATTCAGATGTGTGAGTGTATAGTTGTGCATTTCATTAATGTTACCTGTGTGGGTTCTAGTGCAGTCGTTTGGACTTCTATCAAAGTCTTAAAAGAGACAGTGAAAGCTTCATTCAGACTATTATCAGCTAAAGTAATGAATCAACCGAGCTTTTACTTGGATATATAGTTGTTTAAGAGTAAAGGCCTTTTTTTGTAAATGTCAATAAGGTCTGTTACATTTGTGATAATCTTATAGACAATATACTATCTTATAATTGTTTCACACAACTTTCCTTTTGAGTATTTTAATGTATAAACATCATGGCCAGAGCTGATTTCTCTCTGAGGGGGGTTGTATGAGTTGCCTTTGCATATCTCTGTTTGAGTATTGCAGTTTTGACTGCTTGTTAATTAATTTTCCTGTATATTTGCAATTAGAAGGGATTCCTTGTTCTTATTAAGGAATATACTGTACAACCCTACCATAGGATCCAGGAGATATATCTCCCCTGTCCTTGAGGCACAAGTTAAAAAATATATGTATATTTATGGTCATGTCTAGGACATTTCCGTTTCCATGAGCCTGGAGGATCCATGACTTTGTTTGTATGTGTGTATTTGTAAGTGACACGACAGACACTATACATTATCCTTAAGGTCACATCAATGAAGTGTTACACATCCTTACACACGTTGAAGACGCATCGCACACACCGCAAACTCACCGCAGTACACGATCAGAAGCGCCGTCAACAGCAGCACAGCCCAGAAAGTTGTCGACATCCTCGGCCAGTTAATCGCATCCTTACGCTTAATCGATCTGACCGCAGGAGCCATGGAAACGCGTGTCGTGAAATCGGCGATAAATTCAGCGTTACAAACCCTCCCGTCCTCTGAGGAAACGTCTCTCTCCACGAGTGATTCTTAAAAAAGACATTTTGAAAACGGACCGCTCATTTCCAAAGCCCTTCAGCAGTCTTTAAGTCCAGGAAATCGAAAATAAAGTCTCTAGTTGACGCTTGATCGATTCAGTATTCGGTATCCTGGGAAACGGATAATCCAAAACAGGCGCGTGAATTCAGATTTTGTCATAAATATTAAACTGTCGACGGCACGGTTTCCTCCACGTCAAACCTCCGTGTAGAAAAAACGGTTAAGATTAAACTATGTATGTCGCAACGCCGTGAAAACTAGCGAAAGAACTGCTCAGTTGGTCTGTGAGGACGTGTTTGATTCCTCTCAGACTCCCAGAGAAAAGATTCCATCGCAAACCGTCTGGATTTGCCAAATATTCGCTAAGAGGGAATCGAAGTCTCGATCAAAAGACGATGAGGATCATAAAGAGGTGTGAGCAGATGAAATGGAAAGATCTAGAGAGCTCTGAAGCTGCGCAGACCGACACATGAACTGAAACTTCGTGCCGCCTCAACTTTTACTTGCACTGCATGCGAGCGACGACGCGAAAAAAACTAGCACTCTCCCGTTATAATTAAGGAACCGGTTTACGCGTGCAGTGCAGACATCTTCCTTGATTACAACTGAACCTTCTACTTTTGAAGCGTCGCGTCAAGTTGGAGTATAGGTGCTGTTTTTAATTTGGCATACAGATCGTTTTACCTTTCTCTTTTCTTTATCTTTTATTTCTTACATTATATCCATCTGTCTCATATGCTGCATTTATTCGTGACGTGCAGCTAACAGGCGTGTGTATGTGTGTGTGTGTGTGTGTGTGTGTTTAAATAAAACTGTTACAACATTTTCAAAGAATTCTGGAGAAACAGCAAAGCTTAGAGCAGGAACTCAGAGCAGAGGACAGGTCAAAGCTTCAAAGGAGCACGATGTGGACAGCTCCTACTCAAACTATTGAGCATTTCAGCACCACACGATGTGGACAGCTCCCACTCAAACTATTGAGTATTTCAGAACCACATGATGTGGACAGCTCCCACTCAAACTATTGTCATTAGAAAGTGACCATATTAGGAATCTAAGTCACTTGCAATGCTGTGAAAATGAAAATGTGTTATTTTCACAAGATGGAGCTATGTTTACCTTATCTAACTCTTGTTCTAATTATTATGACAGCAATAAAATACCTTATATTTCTTCCTGGGAATTCATTAATTACTATATTGTCCAATATCTTACTCTATATCAGGTTGAATCAGTCATATCAAATGCTACATTTGACTTAAATAAAACATTTTAATTTAGGTGTTATCACATGAAGCATATTTTAGGCTACCAAACAAAGCATTAGAGTGTTAAAGGGATGGTTCACCTAAAACTGCACCAAAGATTCTGTCATCATTTACTCACCCTCAAGTTCCAAACCTGTATGAATTTCTTTGTTCTGTTGAACACAAAAGAAGACATTTTGAAGAATGTTGGAAACCAAACAGTTGATGGACCCCACTGACTTCCATAGTAATTTTTTTTCCTACTATGAAAGTCAGTGGGGTCCATCAACTGTTCACTTACCCATATTCTTCAAAATATCTTCTTTTGTGTTCAGCAGAACAAAGAAATTCATAGAGGTTTGGAACAAATTAGGGGGAGTAAATGATGACAGAATTGTCATTTTTGGGTGAACTAACCCTTTAAGTTACATTTGAAGTGAAAATAACAAGCTTGCAATTCATCTTCAATTACAGATGAATAAATATACACTCTAAAAGTGGTCACTGTAAAGAGGTATTTCTACCTGATTTAACCCATACAAATTGGTTTTGTTAATATAACCTAAAATTATTAAGGTTGAAATGGGTTTGGAACCACTGTCCTAGAATAGGATAGGATAGCACTTTATTAATCCTTTTTGGGAAACTGAGGAAACATTAAGCTGAGGTATTTTAATGGTGTCACACCAATTAAAATATTTTACATGTGTCATAAAGTATATTCTTAATATGACCTTATTCTAATAAGAATTACTGTACAATAGTGGGAGCTGTCCACTTAGGTGCTGAAACTCTGTGTGTGTGTGTGTGTGTGTGTGTGTGTGTGTGTGTGTGTGTGTGTGTGTGTGTGTGTGTGTGTGTGTGTGTGTGTGTGTGTGTGTGTGAGAGAGAGACAACAAAATATTCTATTATGAACATTCCACAAAATAATGAAATAAGAAATAATAAAATTTGAATATATTGGGAAAACCTGTCTGATCCTCATTGGTGCAGCTGTTGAAAGAATTTGAGCTTCAAAATAATTTGAGAGGGAAGTAAGATATCCATTTCAAAATTATAAATAATAATTATACATAGAGCATTAGGATCTCTAGGACTCTGAACATAAAATCAGTATCAACGGAAACATGAAGGTTACATAAAACAATTGCTTTTATTTGTAATTAGCTTATAAATAATGGTAAGAGTACCCACTGAAACTCTCTCAAAGAGATGCACTGCATAAGAACAATTTCCTAGTGGAGGCATGAGCCGGATTTACAATTATATTGTCATAGATCAATTGCTTATTTCCCATTAGGCAATGGCACACTATGCAGGTGCTTTGAGGTGTTCCACCCTTCCCCAGTCTCTTCAAAGTGTGAGTTTCCATTCCACTATGTCCCTCTCAGGAGTCTGCACTGCTCTGGCTTTCTGTGGTTGTGCAGTGCACTACTTAGCAGGAACGCCTCTTTATGTAGTCGCTTGTGATCGACTGAGCGTTGACCTTTCACATCACTCTTCTTTTGATCTTTCCACACTCTACTTCCCCTGTATCAGAATGGAGATTTGTCTTTGAACTCCAGCATGGAGCCTTTCCTCTTATGTCTTTTCTCTTTTATTTACTGTAATTTCCCAAATCACAAAGACACAAAGCTACACTCAAAAAAATATTTCGGTCTAAATTTAAGATTTATGTATTTGAATTACATTACAATTTTCCATCCATTTGGATTACATAGTTTTAACATAAACAAACGAATAAACTTAATGTGATTCATATTTGTCAGTCATACGTAAATGAAATAGGTAAGTTTTATGTAATAGTACACAGCAAAATGCCCATGATAAATTAACACTGCCTAGTGCACACTACTGAAATAAAGTACCATTGAAGCAGTGTTGAAGTTAATGAGATAATTAAGTGATGATTGAGCATTAATGATGAACACCTGATGATAATGAGCAGAATCCATGAAGGAAAGAGAAACAAGAACTACAACTGACTTCAGCCACAACCTTAGATGAAATCAACTGAATATAAAAGACATTACATCTCTGAAGATCTCAGCAGAGGCGAATTAAGAAACTCCACAAACAGCATTACCAGCTTCACGCATTACTAACCAGATTGACTTTATTTCTGTCATTCGTCTACAGAAGCTCTTATTGAGATTTAACAGAGGTTTAGATGATGATGATTTATTGAGTTTCATTTGTAGTTACCATTATCAAGATCAGTGTTTGCTTTAGTTGGGCTCTTGACCTTTGACTTTATGACATTAACTTTTCTCTGGCTGCTGTAACTGTGTATGTAAAGTACGTTTGTTATGGGACAAAAGCCTAGCAAAAATATAGTCATGTGTTGATGGTTATTATTTAATGACCTGATACACTGATCTCATTTAGAGTCTAATATATGATGAAATTGGTGATATATTATTAGCTTGGTTCATTATAGTAGAACTGTGATTCTACAGTATGAGATCCAGCATTGACAACTGGATATTAAATATTTTACAAGTAGTTTGTGCACAAAACGTTTATAAATATGGTGTATTTCAGACTCACACAGACATGAATAATCAGCATATGAATCTCAACAATGGTGTGGTCAAAAATGTTTCATGCTGCAATGCATGCTGGGAGCCATGGATGAGTTTTGTGCTACGCTGGCTCCCAGCATGCATTGCAGCATTAAACATTTGTGACCACACCATTGTTGAGATTCATATCCTGATTATTCATGTCTGAGTGATACCAGATGAAAACTTGCTGTGCACAGACTTTGTAAAATCCTTCATATCTGATTGTCATCGCTGCTGGCTCTAATGCTGTAGAATTGCAGTTCATTTAATCAGATATTAGATTCTGAATGAAATCAGCGTATTAGGTCATTAAATGATAATCGTCAACACGTGACCATATTTTCTCTTAACTTTTGTCCCATAACAAACGTATATTACATACACACAGTTACAGCAGTCAGAAAAAAGCTAATGTTATAAAGTCAAGGGTCAAGAGCCCAACTAAAGCAAACACTGATCTCGATAATGGTAACTATAAATGAAACTCAAATCATCTAAACCTCTGTTAATCTCTGTTAAAGAGCTTCTGTAGGCGAATGACAGAAATAAAGTCAAACTAGTAGTAATAAGTGGAGCTGGTAATGCTGTTTGTGGAGTTGTTTAATCCTCCTCTACTGAGATCTTCAGAGATTTAATGTCTTCTTTTATCTTCAGTTGATTTCATCTAAAGCTGTGGCTGAAGTCAGTTGTAATTCTTGTGTTTCTCTTTCCTTCAGTGATTCTGCTTGTTAACAGCAGGTGTTCATCATTAATGCTCAATCATCACTTAATTATCTCATTAACTTCAACATTGCTTCAATGGTACTTTATCTCAGTAGTGTGCACTAGGCAGTGTTAATTTATCATGGGCATTTTGCTGTGTGCTATTACATAAAACGTACCTATTTCATTTATGTATGACTAACAAATATGAATCACATTAAGTTTATTCGTTTGTTTATGTTAAAACTATGTAATCCAAATGGATGGAAAATTGTAATGTAATTCAAATACAAAAAACTTGAATTTAGACGGAAACATTTTTTTGAGTGTAGATTACTGTGAGCAAAGCTGAGACCGCAGTAAGGAATTTTGGACCTCTTATTACCAGTGTGCATTTAAGTTGTAGTTGACCACAAAAATAGAAATTCTTTTATTATTTAATCATATCCAAACCTGTATGATTTTCTTTGTTACCTAGAACATAAAATGAGATGTTTATCAAAAAATTCACACTGCCCTTTTTCATACAATGAAATGACAAAGGCTCCACAGAGACAGTGATACTTGTATGACTAATATCTATTTTTGTGTTACAGAGAAGGAAAACAAACCATGCAGGTTCACAATGCATGAATTTCCATTACCGGATAGACTCTATCAAAATATAAGAACCTTCTCTGTTTCTTAAAAAAATTACTCTCCTTTTCAGTTGAAAAGGTGAGTTCATGGGTGGGGGAAATAACCAAATATGTTTCAAGCACTTCACAAACTAAAGTAACAAAAAAGATGACAAGGAGGTATGTTTTTGGTTCGGTACCCATCCCTAAACTAACCCGGACTATGTGCCACTGGCTTGTATTTTTGCACTCTGAAGAAGAAGGAAATTCATAGATGTCACAGTTGAGTTCAAAGAATTTCACTCCTGAATGGTTTCCAAGCTTGGGGTTAAAATGGTGTTGGCATTTTTCCATGTCAGAATGACTTGTTTAAAAAAAAAAATGTTGATGTTTAAGCAATATCATAGTGGTATAGTTGAAAAAAAAGAAACACAAAGAAAACTCGCTTAATTTCCTAAAGTAATCAGTGGCTTCTGTTTACGTCAAAATTTCTATTGATTTCTCTTTTTATGATCTGATCAAATCTTTTTTTTTTTTCATTAAAAATCCTCTTTCACTCAGAAATAAAAAAATTGCAAACTGAGTCACTTTTTGTAATTTTATTTTTCACTGTCTATGCTGGTTTGCTAGCGATCACACATTCTGAATTTTGATTTTTAAATACACTGTAGAAAAATGCTTAGACACACACAGACATCAAGAATCAGCATAGGAATCTCAACAATGGTGACATGTTTCATGCTGCAATGCATGCTGGGAGCCACCATAGTATAAAACCCATGGCTCCCATCATGCATTGTGGCATGAAACATGTCACCATTGTTGAGACTCCTATGCTGATTCTTGATGTCTGTGTGTATTCAGATGTACAAAAAAAATAAATAAAAAAAATATATAAGTTTTTGATATTTTTCAAGCTATCAGCATTAGAATATCAAGATATGTAGTCACACATGGGACTACATTGAGACTACATCTTTATCATCAAGTAGCCCACATCAGCTGAACACATTTTCTCTTACTGTTCTGGACATAACAGACGCAGATACAGCAGCCAGAGGAAAAGCAATGTTAAAAAGTCAAGAGTCAAACAGCCTCACTAAAGCAAACACTGATCACCATAATGGTGACTTCAATCAGAAATAATATAAAAAAAATCATCAACATCTAAACCTCTGTTAATTCTCAATGATAATTTTTTTCTGGTTAGAAATAAGTGAAGCTGGTAATGCTGTTTGTGGAGTTGTTTAATCCTCCTCTGGTCTGATCTTCAGAGATTTAATGTCTTCTTTTATCTTCAGTTGATTTCATCTAAGGCTGTGGCTGAAGTCAGTTGTAGTTCTTGTTGTGTCTTGTTTCTTCAGTGACTATGCTTGTTAACAGCAGGTGTTCATCATTAATGCTCAATCATCACTCAATTAATCTTTTAATTACCTAATTAACTTCAACACTGATTCAGTGTTACTTATAACAGTATATGAGTGTGGATTATATAAACACTGAGCAGTGTTAATTTAACACTGGGAAATTTGCTGTGAAGATTGACCCCCAATTAGTCTGATCATGTCAGGTCCAAGAGGAATCAACAGTCAATCCACGTTTTATTCGTTCTCATTCACAGAATAAGAAAACATCCAGACTGCCATTTTCTTTACATTGTTTGATAGTGGTTGTGGTAGTTTCCCTCTAAAGTAATTTCTTCTCCAACACGTGACTTGTTCCAAGGGCCATAGTGTGAGTTGTGGAAATAGGAGATCTCTGCCTGTGGTATGAAATAGCATTGTTATTTCCAGATCTAATGGAAGCACATTATCAACATGAGAGCATGTTCTCTGAGATTTGGGCTGAAATGATTCTTGATTGCAAAGGCACAGAATCTAGAAAACATGACTCGTAGTGCATTAGCACCTCTTCACCCATTATAAGCCGAAAAAGAGTGGGAAAATAATAGTAATTAGTACTACAATTGAAACATTCTTACACTGGACTAACAAGCAAGTTGATCATTAGTTCTGTGGATTCACTATTAACATCCATTTAATATTGAATCATGCCTGCAGCCTTTACATGACTCGGAAATGCAATGATTATTGACTTGTTTACTTGGGTGGAATTCAGACAGTAATTTCAGCAACAGCTTTATTCAGAAAGCCTAAATTATTGCTAGAAACATCCTGCCAAAAGCAAAACAAAATGAGGTTTGCCATAACCAAGGGTTTGGATGTTGCACGCAAGCCAAAGGTGCAACCAAGCATCATTTTCTGATACCAATCAATTCTTTCACATATTGTGTTTCATTTCACAAGCTGCTAGGTATACATGCATGCAAATGTCTTCAGCAGCATTTGTTTCAGATGTCTGCATTGATTGTACAGCGGACAGAAAATGAACAGGCTTCTCAGAAATCATTTCTACGAACACTGTTATTAATATTGCATTATTCACTCCACATGAAAAGCGGATTATTATCGTATAATGAAGTCTGTGTCAACAATGACGTGACAGAGTGGCTTTCTGCGCAGAAATGTTTTCTTTAGGAATTAAGAAGGGGAAAAAAAATTTTTTAATGGGATCCTGACAATAACAATTATCTGCAGGCAAATTCGCTTTCTTCTGAATATGGTCCCATTAATTGCATTTACGTACTTTCAAATAAAGTATGTCGAATGCTTTTAGTCAACGATTCCCAAACCAATTTACATGGTAATAAATATATTTCATTGGGATCTGAAATGGTCCCTGGATGTGTTTCTGCTCTGGCTGGGAAATTACGAGCAGGACATTCATGGATTTGCAGTGATTACATCCTCCTTTATGTATAAGTGGAGATGTGTAAAACGTTAATTGTATTGCCCTACAAGCCTGCTTTAACCAACCAGCCTGATCTCTTTGTTATACTCTACGTAGGTATTTGTATAACACTTACAAAAACATATTTGTATGTTTGGATTGATGCTGAAATGTTTGAATTTATTGACACTTGTAGAAACATTCGTTTACACATCCTTTATATAATAAAAACATTTGTATTGTTACATTTTTACTATATATATATATATAGTATCAGTCTGATATATATCAGTCATGTATAATCAGACATGTGAAAAAGAAAGGACACCCTATTGAATTCCATACTTTTCCATATCAGGACATAATAAAAAAATCATCTGCTCCTTGGCAGGTCTTAAAATTCGGAAAATAAAACCTCAGATGAACAACAACAACACATGACATACAGTATATTGCCAAAAACTCACCACTGCTGAGTTGACGTTGCTTTTTATTCAGAGGCAAGAGAAGAGAATGTGATACATTACTTTAGCCGCCTGTCACCTTCTGTTCAGAAATTAGCTGATGGTCAGAAGGGCCATGTTCCTGGAACGCCACAAAAGTCTAATGTCATGACTCCTGCCCGAGACCCCAGTCCATCAAAGCACAAATCTTCCAGGCAACCTTAATTTCAGCAATGATCTACAGTATGACTGTGAAGTGGTTGTCTGATGAATGCTCATGGCCTCCTCTTGAATTGATTTTGGGAAGTTGGTGCATAAAATATCAAAATATAAAGGTATTTTGTTTCATTATTTGTGGCATGTAGTTTAATACTTCAAAAAATAATTCTGTCTTGCCCCCCCAAATTGTAAAACAAACAAAAAATTGTATATAGTGGTAAACCTAGAATTAAAGTCTATGGGCAAGACACTGCAATGGAATAAACATTAAGATAAACAATAGCTATGTTTACATGCACCCAAATAATCAGTTTATCATCGGATTGATGGCTCAATCGGACTGAAAAACCTTAATTTAAACACCTCAATCTATCCGACTGAGCTCATTCCGAATGATATTTTGATCGGATTGAAAGGGGTGATGTAGAAATTAAAAAATCTGATCAACAGGAAAAAAATTAAGCATGTAAACACTAATCCAACTATTTTCTCAATTAGATACTCAGTGCATATGTTTACATATGTTTTGCGTCATATGAACGTACATATGTTTATTAACTTTATGTACTTGTATAATGATGTTATAATTATGTTATTACTATGTAACTACATACTTAATAAATACATACATAAATATTTTATTACATTATACACAGGACTAGTGTGATAATATTGCCCACTAGCCTGATCTATGCAAAGTTATAAACTAATGTAAAACTGTTGTCTTGACAGTGTAAATATGATAATGAATGAATGATATCCACACAAGGATACACGAAAGGTATGTGATGTTACTGATATTTTTTACATACTGTGTACAAACTCTATTCCGTTGGTGATGCAAAATAATTTGTTCCGTCTAGAAAAGTAATCCCATGTCAAGGACTATTTAAACAACTTCATGGCTCCAATTACACACGTTTTATGGAGGAGTTAACTAACCCAAATTTGGTCTGCACATTTCTGCTTTTAAACCCTCTTGAATGCCCTGCCCCAAAATCTTTGGTTACACTTTATTTTAAGGTGTCTTTATTACAGTGTAATTATATATTTAAGTACTGAGTAATATTAAGTAACTACATGTACTTACTATTCTGTGACTAGTAAACCCCGCCTACTTTGATTTGATTGGCCATCTCAGTCATTTTGACATTGATGAGCTCTGTTAGACCGCTGAGGCAGACCAGACAAAAATGTAACTTTTAAACCTAACATACAGAGCGCTGTGTAATGAAGTGCAACAGAGCAGTGCAATAATTTCAAATATTGGGGGGGGGACAATTTGGCCATTTCTAATTATTGGAGGGGACTTGTCCCCCTCAATGTCTATGGTGGTTACGGCCCTGAAACCAAGTATAAATTTCATCAAGTTAGTGTTTTTACATATTTTTACTTTTATTCCAAAATAATATGGCAGTAACAATTTAAACAATATATTAGGTAGAATTAGGGTTAGGGTTAGTTGCATGTAATTATGCATAATTTACTGTTATTACTATGGTAAGTACATGTAACATATGTAACAAGGACACTGTAAAATAAAATATTACCAAATCTTCTTTGTAAGTTCATTATTGCAAACATATTTTGTGTTTGTTTTCAAAAACTGAGGTGCGAGACAAAATAAGTAAACAACATCATTCCACAGATGCTGTCAGTAGAGTTTAAGGTAATAATTAACCCCAAAATTGTTATTCTGTCATCATTTTGACACCCTCATTAATTATTCTGTTCCAAACTTTCTTGCTTCTGTGGAAAACAAACTACTTGTATATCTTTGTATAATGAAAAGACTGAGAAATTTAAGTCATTATTCACTGAAAATAGCATTCCAATTTGAAAGCATTGACTTTTCTATAAATTACAGTGTTTCACCTGTGGGTTATATTTTACTTGTTGTGCTTTGGATAATGTTTAAATTCCATCATACAAAAAAAAAAAAAAAAAAAAAAAAAAAATGCAAATAACTTAAGTTTGGATAAATGTCTCTTGTGGGTTTGATGTAAAGATTTCATTTTAGAGGGTTATTAAATTGAAGAGGGTAATTCTATAATTTACTGGTAAGTGTGTGTTCTGCTCTCCACTAAGTAAATGGTGTGGTTGTTTGTGGAAGACTTCCTTTCTACCACTGCCTACGTATATGTAGAACAGGACTGCCACAAAAAGTGCTACCGATATTTGTTATCCAATAATTTTTAAAAAGTAGAGAGGGAGATGGCAACATTGGCTGATGTGCCTAGCATATCAACTTATTTTAAATCAAAAATAAGTTTTGATATCTAAGTACTCTGTATGTCAGGCAACGGACAGAGACAGAGGGATAAGTGAACTCAATGCAAAGTTTATTGGTGACAGAGGCACAAACACAGGTAACTGGTAGATAATGTAAGGGTGGGTTGCCTACAGTGGTTCAGGCTGCAGGGTTGCCGAATGACTAAAGAAACGTTATCAGCAAGAGGATAGAAAACTGTACATTTCTCGTCTTTACCACCCACTGCAACTTATACCAACGACGGAAATAAGCGCAGTTACAATAGCAAAATATGTGGGAGAGCGTTGCTAGAATGTGACTATATTGTATTGCAATAGCACTTCAAAGTCAATACCAAATCAAAACTAGTTAGCACATCATTTGTAATAGAAAGGATTTAATGACAAAATCTGGTTATGGTTACACTTAAAATAGTTTCAAAATAGATGTATGAGATGATAAAAACTTATACCATTTATCGTACCCAGCATGAATAGAATGTTACCTGAGGGATAGAAAGTGAGAGAGAGGGAGAGAGAGAGAAAGAGACAAAGAGAAGAAGAGAGCAAAGAAGAGAAGAGCCAGAGAATCAAGAGAGACAGAGCATAAAAGAAGAGCCAGAGCAACAGTTACATCTTCTTTTTATCTGTTCCTTGACCATGTGACTGAAACCCTAATGTGAGACATTCAAACTGACCAATCAGACCAAACTTCCCCCACTGTACTAAAGGTGTGACACACATTTGGCCTACAGGCCTTCAGCATCTCTTTGTCTTTAGGAATTCCGAATGGCCCTTCTGATAAGAAAGATGGGGGTTGAAAACAGTGAAGCAAATGTCTTTGTTCAATTTCAAATATCAAATATCTTTGATTATTTTCAATCCTACAATAATGATGGAAGTCAGATGAATCACTGAGAGCAGTCACTTAGCTCAAGGAAACAGTCTAGTTGTATGCAGGAGATCTGAAGACGAGGAACCAAGGAACAGGAGACAATGATGACGAGGAACTCTCAGGTGAGTAACAGGTAAGAAGTCCAGGTATGTAATGACGAGACCAGACGTGGAGCAGAGTGTGAGGTGAGTATATATGGTGTCTGTGATAATGAGGTGCAGGTGCAGGTGCATCCTGACGACCGGATGGGGCGACGACGACGGGGTCTACCTCGACCCCTAGGAGCAGGACGATCCGGATGATCTGCATGGAACTGAGTGAGGAGTGAGGGGTCGAGGATGTCGTTACGGTTGACCCAGGACTGTTCCTCTGGGCCGTAGTCCTCCCAGTCAACGAGGTACTCAATGCGGGAACCCCGTCGTCGGGAGTCGAGAATCGCCCACACCCGGTAGATGGCTTCATCCTCCACGACGTCTGGAGGAGGAGGTACCGCATCGTCATCGACATCTGTGGAAGGAGAGGACAAGGGTTCAGTGTGGGGTTTAAGTAAGGAAACGTGAAAGGAAGGTGATATACGGTACTGTGCCGGGAGGTTGAGACGGTAGGTGACTTCGTTGAGCTGCCTCTGTATAGTGAATGGACCAATGTACCGGGGACTCAGCTTATGGCAGGGCAGTCGAAGACGGATGTCCCGGGTCGAGAGCCAAACCTTCTGGCCAGGTTGATAACGTGGAGTGGGACCTTTTCTGGTGTCGGCTTGGCTCTTGTGTTTCCTAACTGCCTGCTGGAGATGGACATGAGCTGAGTCCCACACTCTCTCGCTCTGCTGGAACCAGTGGTTGACAGCTGGAACTTCTGAGGGCTCACCCGACCAGCGGAAGAGAGGAGGTTGATATCCCAGGATGCATTGGAACGGGGTGAACCCTGTGGTGGTCTGCCGGAGGGAATTCTGTGCATACTCGGCCCAGGGTAGGAACTGGTTCCAGCTGTCCTGGTTCTGGTGGCAATATGACCTCAGGTATCTCCCGATCTCCTGGATCTTCCGCTCAGTTTGGCTGTTTGTCTGCGGGTGGTATCCAGAAGACAGGCTGACTGACACTCCTAGGAGCTTGAAGAAGGCGTTCCAGACTCTGGAGATGAACTGTGGTCCACGATCGGACACGATATCCTCCGGGATACCTAAGTGACGGAACACGTTGTTGAAGAGTGCTTCGGCGGCTTCAAACGCCGTAGGTAGGCCTTTGAGAGGAACAAGTTTACAGGCCTTTGAGAAACGATCCACGATAACCAGGACACAGGTGTAACCATTAGAAGGTGGTTAGAAGAAGTCCATCATGAAGTCTATCCCCAGGTGTGTCCATGGTCGCTGTGGAATGGGTAACGGGACCAGTTTACCTTCGGGGAGCCTCCTAGGAGTGTTAGCCACTGCACAAACTGAGCAACCACTGACGTAGCGGGAGACATCCTGAGGCATGGAGGGCCACCAATAGCGTTGTTGGAAGAGCGAGAGGGTACGATTACTGCCTGGGTGTCCAG
This sequence comes from Coreius guichenoti, assembly GCA_039654105.1. Lineage (NCBI taxonomy): Eukaryota > Metazoa > Chordata > Actinopteri > Cypriniformes > Gobionidae > Coreius > Coreius guichenoti. The sequence goes on along the minus strand of CM077182.1, from coordinate 24,339,794 downwards.
AGCCCGGAGATGTGTGTGCTAAGTCCATGAGGGGCTGACGGTGGGCCGGTGGAACATAAAGACGCCCCTCAGGACCTCCCGGCGGAGCAGGTTCAGCGTGGTTATCTTGGGCAATGAATTGGTTAATGGACCATTGTATAGGGCTCACGATCATGGCTGGAGGGAGAACAGGTTCTGGATCGGGGTTCTCAGGTTCAGGTTGATATAACTGGGATAAAGCATTGGCTTTACAGTTCTTGGATCCAGGACGGTAGGAGACTGTGAACTGAAATCGATATTACAAAAATAAAACAATGCAAATATTACAAAATGTGATATTAAAACGTGTAAAAGTCACTCGTTTTTATAAAGTAACACTGTCCAAAAGTCGTTACAGTGGGAGGCACGCCTCCTCTGAGCCCATTGACTTTTAACAAACCCCCCAAAGCATGTGGTGAGTGATGGGGGGTAACTGAGAATGAATAGGGTAAAGTCAAGTGAAAGGAGATAATGCCTCCATCACGCTATGAATGGATATGATCGGTTCACACGATAAATCATGCCTCTTGATTTTGTGTGCATTCTCGAATCGGCCTGAATGTCAAGTCAAGTCAAGTCAAGTCAAGTCAAGTCAGTGACTTTAATGAAGATAATGGTGGTGTCAATGGGAACAGTAATTAAAATGAAAATAAATAGCTCAGCCACTTATATATCACCTCTTTATGTCATGTCAAAATAAAACTTGAAATGGCCTGAAAACATGATGACTTTGGGGGTTTTAGTGAGCAATCAGCTTGTGGAAATTAAAGGTACATCTTCGTGTCTATGTCAGTGTTTACAAGCTTCATGACTGCTGAAAATAAGTTGATTAATAAAAAGAAAAGCTGAACATTAGTTCACAAATAAACTATATTGTTTAAATTGTTACTTCCTTATTATTTTGGCATAAATGTAAAAATGAGTAAAACTTGATGAAATTTATACTTGGTTTTTAATAAATAGAACATTACATAGTGTAAAAATACAATATAGAATTGTATTTGGTCTCTCTTTTTTATGTAATGTGTATTTAACCAGGAAAATTAAGTGTAACAGGGACGTACATTTACATTTAACACCACCACACACCACTGATTCAGTGATATCATGTGGTTTTGCTTTAAAGGTGATTTTTACAGCACATTTTTATTCTTTGAAACAATGTACAATGACTTTGCAATGCTCAGAATGCATTAATACAATTAACAAAGTACCAAGTTGCCCTTAATAAACTATTAACGATCCCAGAAAATATAAATAAGTTGTATGTAATGGGCTTTGAAATGCTCAGAGGCTCTCATTCATTAAGAAATGCTATTTAGATAACAATGATTTGGGGAAACATGCCATAGAGATTAAGTATCACTTACATTCGACTAATGTTCTACTTGCTTCGGGAAAGCCAACCCAGATCAGTTTCAATCAGCTCTGTACACTGAAGTGAGTTTATGGAATTCACACGGAGCAGAATTAAGCAGTTATATGTAAATTATTACATTATTATATAATGTAAAGTTAAATAAATAAATAAATAAATACATTTATTTTAAATTAAAACACAGGCATTAACATGTTCATTTTGACAGCCCTAATTTTTAGATTTTAGGGTTTATAAAGTTTGATACAAAATCATTCTGACTTTTACTATTGTTACCTACAGTGCATCCGGAAAGTATTCACAGCACTTCACTTTTTCCACGTTTTGTTATGTTACAGCCTTGTTCCAAAATGGATTAAATTCATTATTTTCCTCAAAATTCTACAAACAATACCCCATAATGACAACGTGAAAGAAGTTTGTTTGAAATCTTTGCACATTTATTTAAAAAAAAAAAAAAAAAAAAAAATCACATGTACATAAGTATTCACAGCCTTTGCGCAATACTTTGTTGAAGCACCTTTTACACCAATTACAGCCTCAAGTCTTTTTGAATATGATGCTACAAGCTTGGCACACCTATTTTTGGGCAGTTTCTCCCATTCTTCTTTGCAGGACCTCTCAAGCTCCATCAAGTTGGTTCAAGTCTGGGCTATGGCTGGGACATTCACAGAGTTGTCCCGTAGCCACTCCTTTGTTATCTTGGCTGTGTGTTTAGGGTCTTTGACCTGTTGGAAGATGAACCTTCGCTCCAGTCTGAGGTCTAGAGTGCTCTGGAGCAGGTTTTCATCAAGGATTTCTCTGTACATTGCTGCATTCATCTTTCCCTCGATCCTGACTAGTCTCCCAGTTCCTGCCACTGAAAAACAGCCCCACAGCATGATGCTGCCACCACCATGCTTCACTGTAGGGATGGTATTGGCCAGGTGATGAGCGGTGCCTGGTTTCCTCCAGACATGACGCTTGTCATTCAGGCCAAAGAGTTCAATCTTTGTTTCATTAGACCAGAGAATTTTGTTTCTCATGGTCAGAGAGTCCTTCAGGTGCCTTTTGGTAAACTCCAGGTGGGCTGCCATGTGCTTTTTACTGAGGAGTGGCTTCCGTCTGGCCACTCTACCATACAGTCCTGATTGGTGGAGTGCTGCGGAGATGGTTGTTCTTCTGGAAGGTTCTCCTCTCTCCACAGAGAAACGCTGGGGCTCTGTCAGAGTGACCATCAGGTTCTTGGTCACCTCCCTGACTAAGGCCCTTCTCCCCCGATCGCTCAGTTTAGTCGAGGGGCCAGATCTAGGAAGATTCTTGGTGGTTCCAAACGTCTTCCATTTACGGATGATGGAGGCCACTGTGCTCATTGGGACCTTCAATAGTGCAGAAATATTTCTGTACCCTTCCCCAGATCTGTGCCTCGATACAATCCTGTCTCGGATTTGGGGAAACATGCCATAGAGATTAAGTATCACTTACATTCGACTAATGTTCTACTTGCTTCGGGAAAGCCAACCCAGATCAGTTTCAATCAGCTCTGTACACTGAAGTGAGTTTATGGAATTCACACGGAGCAGAATTAAGCAGTTATATGTAAATTATTACATTATTATATAATGTAAAGTTAAATAAATAAATAAATAAATACATTTATTTTAAATTAAAACACAGGCATTAACATGTTCATTTTGACAGCCCTAATTTTTAGATTTTAGGGTTTATAAAGTTTGATACAAAATCATTCTGACTTTTACTATTGTTACCTACAGTGCATCCGGAAAGTATTCACAGCACTTCACTTTTTCCACGTTTTGTTATGTTACAGCCTTGTTCCAAAATGGATTAAATTCATTATTTTCCTCAAAATTCTACAAACAATACCCCATAATGACAACGTGAAAGAAGTTTGTTTGAAATCTTTGCACATTTATTTAAAAAAAAAAAAAAAAAAAAAAATCACATGTACATAAGTATTCACAGCCTTTGCGCAATACTTTGTTGAAGCACCTTTTACACCAATTACAGCCTCAAGTCTTTTTGAATATGATGCTACAAGCTTGGCACACCTATTTTTGGGCAGTTTCTCCCATTCTTCTTTGCAGGACCTCTCAAGCTCCATCAAGTTGGTTCAAGTCTGGGCTATGGCTGGGACATTCACAGAGTTGTCCCGTAGCCACTCCTTTGTTATCTTGGCTGTGTGTTTAGGGTCTTTGACCTGTTGGAAGATGAACCTTCGCTCCAGTCTGAGGTCTAGAGTGCTCTGGAGCAGGTTTTCATCAAGGATTTCTCTGTACATTGCTGCATTCATCTTTCCCTCGATCCTGACTAGTCTCCCAGTTCCTGCCACTGAAAAACAGCCCCACAGCATGATGCTGCCACCACCATGCTTCACTGTAGGGATGGTATTGGCCAGGTGATGAGCGGTGCCTGGTTTCCTCCAGACATGACGCTTGTCATTCAGGCCAAAGAGTTCAATCTTTGTTTCATTAGACCAGAGAATTTTGTTTCTCATGGTCAGAGAGTCCTTCAGGTGCCTTTTGGTAAACTCCAGGTGGGCTGCCATGTGCTTTTTACTGAGGAGTGGCTTCCGTCTGGCCACTCTACCATACAGTCCTGATTGGTGGAGTGCTGCGGAGATGGTTGTTCTTCTGGAAGGTTCTCCTCTCTCCACAGAGAAACGCTGGGGCTCTGTCAGAGTGACCATCAGGTTCTTGGTCACCTCCCTGACTAAGGCCCTTCTCCCCCGATCGCTCAGTTTAGTCGAGGGGCCAGATCTAGGAAGATTCTTGGTGGTTCCAAACGTCTTCCATTTACGGATGATGGAGGCCACTGTGCTCATTGGGACCTTCAATAGTGCAGAAATATTTCTGTACCCTTCCCCAGATCTGTGCCTCGATACAATCCTGTCTCGGAGGAGACTTCATGGCTTGGTTTGTGCTCTGACATGCACTGTTAACTGTGGTGCCTTATATAGATAGGTGTGTGCCTTTCCAAATCATGTCCAATCAACTGAATTTACCACAGGTGGACTCCATTCAAATTGTAGAAACATCTCAAGGATGATCAGTGGAAACAGGATGCACCTGAGCTCAATTTTGAGTGTCATGGCAAAGGCTTTGAATACGTATGTACATGTGATTTTTTTCGTTTTTTATTTCTAATAAATTTGCAAAGATTTCAAACAAACTTCTTTCACGTAGTCATTATGGGGTATTGTTTGTAAATTTTGAGGAAAATAATGAATTTAATCCATTTTGGAATAAGGCTGTAATATAACAAAATGTGGAAAAAGTGAAGTGCTGTGAATACTTTCTGGATGCACTGTATACTGTTACTTTTTTTTTTCCTATCCAAAATGTTTCTGGCTCTACGCTGCCCTGCCTGTTAGTGATCCAGCCATTGAAGCTTGTACAGTCTTGTCAGCACTACAAAGTAAAATCTATCATTCCTGTGCAACTCCAGAACTCTTCTTCACTATAGCTTTTCTTCTCTCTCATCCGTCACTAACACCCTCTCTGCCTCTCCCTTCCAGCACTGTCAATCAGAGAGAGAGTGGAGTGTGCAGCTGTTCTAACACCAATACAAAAGACAGACAGACATTTATTCTGGACAGGACATTATGCCTCTCTGTCCCAGAGTGCAGTTTGGAAATATTTGTCAGCTGTATACAATAACTGACACAATGTAATGAGGGCTGATTTATTTGATATCTACTGGATAAATGGATAAATAGCAAAGTCAAAATTTACCAACATTCCTCGTTTTTTTCAGAATACACAACTCTTCATTAAATCACTATTGATTTGCTTGACAGATAAGGACATTCTGTCCTTTATGCTCAGCAGTTTTGAGCTTGATTAAGTGTTCATTACATCTTGCCCTCCTGCTGACTCAATTAATCCCTGAAATAAATTCTTTCAAACTATGTTTTATGTACACTTAATATGTTAATGTAACCACTCAAATATTAGCATATGAGAAACTTTTTAAGACAAAGCACCCTTGGTTTGATTGTGAACTTTTTGGGGGGATTTTTATTGTTAATTAGTTGAGCTTGCAGAGGAAAGCATCATTAGTAAGTACTGTTAGCAAAGGTAAGCATCACTATTACTATATACTATATAAAACACCTTAGCAGTGGCATAGCAATCCTGTAAAACGTTATTGACTTTGACATTCATCTGTTTTTTTTTTTTACATTATTACTTACTGTGCTTTTTTCAGAATGTTCAAACATTCAAAAGGGTTTGTAAACAAACAATAAAATGGCTTTAATAAAGGCTTTCTGAAGCGAAACGATGCGTTTGTGTAAGAAAAATGTCCATATTTAAAACTTTACAAACTGTAATCTCTAACTTCCGCTAGCTGTTGTACGCGCTTTCACGAGAGACTGGCATTCCAGCGTATGACGTAGGACGCTCCGGTGAGAATATGCTAGTTCTCGCGAGAACCAAGTTTTGTTTTGCTGTATCCTCTGCGCTTCCGCATTCGTCACCGGAACTTACCTACATCATACGCTGGAACGCCAGCACATTTTTTAATATAACTCTGATTGTATTCGTTTGAAAGAAGAATGTCATATACACCTAGGATGACTTGAGGGTGAGTAAATCATGGGCTAATTTTCATTTTTGGGTGAACTATCCCTTTAACACTGTGTCTACACCACGTGTGACGGCTTGAAGCTGTCTACATGCATCAAAGCAAAAGTTCTGAATCCATTTGTCCTGTTGTCAGAAGTAGCACAATCACATGGAATACATCAAAAATAGAACGGGGCATCAGTTTTCTATTGGTGTCGGATCGTGCCACTTGCATCCACTGGATGTTTTGAACATTCATAAAACATTAAGAAATAATATTTTCATAAACTTTAGAACATTTTTTTTTTGCTGGGTGGTGGCAATCATGCACCACAAAAGATCTTGTTTACTTAAATGAAGTTGCAGTATTTCTTTTGGTCTCTGACTGCATTTATTCAGGAGGGAATTTGTCAACACAAACTGTAGTCATTAAAGCGAAGAGGAGTAAGTCAATGGGCCAGAAATGGTGTCTCTTTGTTCAGAAAAACAGGTCAGCAGGTTCTGGTAGAGATGATGTGAGCCTGTCCTGCCACAGACTCTCAGTGGGTCTCCAGAGTGATTTTGGGCATTCAAGGCTATCCTCTGTCTCTTCAGAGCATTCTTAGCTGCCAATCAGGTGCTCAATCGACGTCTGTGCCACATCAAGTCAGGAGAGCAGGCAGAAGTGGCGTAGCCAAGCACCCGCCAGTGACATCTGCGAAAGACATCTGCTCCCATCCACCAAAGGCCCACTAATCCCACCATTTATTTGTATATCATCTAGCATGTGATATCCCTGCTGGCGAAGAAGAGTAAGGAAGAAAGACAGAAGGAGAGAGATTGAAAGGTCTGCCATCAGGAATATTGAGAGAGTCTGGATTTTGTTTTATATATTATATATTTATATATTAATTGCAAGTCTATAACTCATTGCACAGCCAGTCTTATGACATTTGGCATAAAGTCTGATCCACATTGCAGTTTATCCTGCCTCAAAAGTACCCACTTAATCAGGACATGACAGTCTGACATGTAAAGCCACAAACAGTTTGTGTATGTGGCAAAGTTTCAAAACTAAGTGAGCTACAAAGACAGAATGTGCTAGGTTTCCATTCAAATGTTTCACATTTTTTAAACAAATTTCTGAAAATCTGACTAAGAAAGCAAACATTGTGCATTTCCATTAACAATATTATACACATTATCTTGAGGTGTCAAGTCATGTAAATGACCTATTTTCTTTGTTTTGTTCTGAAGCTCTTCAGTATGGAAGCTTGTTTCCACCACATAATAAAAAATAAAAGACTTTTTTATCTCAATTTTCTTTTCTCAGAATTGTGTGATATAAAGTCGCAATTGTGAACTACAAAGTCAGAATTGCGAGATATAAAGTCGTAATTGCGAGTTATAAAGTCAGAATTGCGAGATATAAAGTCGTAATTGCGAGTTATAAAGTCAGAATTGCGTGATATGAAGTCGCAATTGCGAGTTATAAAGTCAGAATTGCGTGATATAAAGTCGCAATTGCGAATTATAAAGTCAGAATTGCTAGATATAAAGTTGTAATTGCGAGTTATAAAGTCAGAATTGCGTGATATAAAGTCGCAATTGCGAATTATAAAGTCAGAATTGCGTGATATAAAGTCGCAATTGCGAATTATAAAGTCAGAATTGCGAGATATAAAGTCAGAATTGTGAGTTATAAAGTCAGAATTGCCTGATATAAAGTCGCAATTGCGAGTTTATACAGTGGGGAGAACAAGTATTTGATACACTGCCGATTTTGCAGGTTTGCCCACTTACAAAGCATGTAGAAGTCTGTAATTTTTATCATAGGTACTCTTCAACTGTGAGTGACGGAATCTAAAACAAAAATCCAGAAAATCACATTGAATGATTTTTAAGTAATTAATTTGCATTTTATTGCATGACATAAGTATTTGATACATCAGAAAAGCAGAACTTAATATTTGGTACAGAAACCTTTGTTTGCAATTACAGAGATCATACGTTTCCTGTAGTTCTTGACCAGGTTTGCACACACTGCAGCAGGGATTTTGGCCCACTCCTCCATACAGACCTTCTCCAGATCCTTCAGGTTTCGGGGCTGTCGCTGGGCAATACGGACTTTCAGCTCCCTCCAAAGATTTTCTATTGGGTTCAGGTCTGGAGACTGGCTAGGCCACTCCAGGACCTTGAGATGCTTCTTACGGAGCCACTCCTTAGTTGCCCTGGCTGTGTGTTTCGGGTCGTTGTCATGCTGGAAGACCCAGCCACGACCCATCTTCAATGCTCTTACTAAGGGAAGGAGGTTGTTGGCCAAGATCTCGCGATACATGGCCCCATCCATCCTCCCCTCAATACGGTGCAGTCGTCCTGTCCCCTTTGCAGAAAAGCATCCCCAAAGAATGATGTTTCCACCTCCATGCTTCACGGTTGGGATGATGTTCTTGGGGTTGTACTCATCCTTCTTCTTCCTCCAAACACGGCGAGTGGAGTTTAGACCAAAAAGCTCTATTTTTGTCTCATCAGACCACATGACCTTCTCCCATTCCTCCTCTGGATCATCCAGATGGTCATTGGCAAACTTCAGACGGGCCTGGACATGCGCTGGCTTGAGCAGAGGGACCTTGCGTGCGCTGCAGGATTTTAATCCATGACGGTGTAGTGTGTTACTAATGGTTTTCTTTGAGACTGTGGTCCCAGCTCTCTTCAGGTCATTGACCAGGTCCTGCCGTGTAGTTCTGGGCTGATCCCTCACCTTCCTCATGATCATTGATGCCCCACGAGGTGAGATCTTGCATGGTGCCCCAGACCGAGGGAGATTGACCGTCGACACGACACGACATCCTCATTAAACCCGTCCCCGGCGTGATGACTCCAATCTTTCGAATAATCCTACGAATATCTATTGATCTAATATGACTTCTGACCTGTAATGTTGCCAGAATCATAATCATACACTATTTGTTCGTCGGCCAGAGGAGAACTGGCACCCCGACTGAGCCTGGTTTCTCCCAAGGTTTTTTTCTCCATTCTGGCCCTGAAGGAGTTTTGGTTCCTTGCCACCGTCACCTTTGGCTTTTGGCTTGCTCAGTTGGGGACACTTACATTTCAACTATATTACTGATCTGCCCGCATTGACACTATATGATAATTGAAATGAGCTGGATAACATCACCGTTTTCACCAGAGCGGCTGTACAGCCGAATCAAATTCTGTTGCATTATTTTCCTGTTACCACTGTGAAGCTGCTTTGAAACAATTGGCATTGTAAAAAGCGCTATATAAATAAAGGTGATTTGATCTGATTTTGATTTTGACCGTCATCTTGAACTTCTTTCATTTTCTAATAATTGCTTCAACAGTTGTTGCCTTCTCACCAAGCTGCTTGCCTATTGTCCTGTAGCCCATCCCAGCCTTGTGCAGGTCTACAATTTTATCCCTGATGACACAGCTCTCTGGTCTTGGCCATTGGGTTCATAGACAATTGGAAAAGCTTTTGGGGCAGACCTGACCTGTTGAAAAAAGATGGTATTCATCCTTCCTGGGATGGTGCCGCTCTTCTCTCTAGTAATTTGGCACATAGTCTTAGAGCTAAACCTTGACTAACTGGGGCCCAGGTCAGGAAGCAGACGGACTGGCTTACCCGACCGCCTGCTAGCTGTCTCACGTCACAGAAGTCAGATAAATCCCAGCACATAGAGACTCTTTCACCTAGATATTATCACATAGAGACTGTGTCTGTTCCACGAATTAGTAAATACAAAAAACCATCAAAACCATTCAACGGTAAAAATTTTATTGATGTCCAACAAATAAACAACAGATATAATACAGATGATCAAATGATAAAGCTCGGGTTGCTGAATATTCGATCCCTTTCCTCAAAAGCGCTTATTGTTAATGATATGATTACAGATCATAACCTAGATGTGCTGTGTTTGACAGAAACCTGGCTAAAACCTGACGATTACATTACTTTAAATGAGTCCACCCCCCAAGATTATTGTTATAAACACGAGCCACGTCTGAAAGGTAAAGGGGGAGGTGTTGCTGTAATTTATAATAATATCTTCGGTATTACTCACAAGTCTAGTTTCAAATATAATTCCTTTGAAGTTTTGGTGCTTTATGTAACGTTATGTAGTGAAATCGATAAATCCCGTTTGACATTTGTGCTGGCTACTGTATATAGGCCACCAGGGCACCATACAGACTTTACCAGAGAATTTGCTGATTTTCTATCAGAGTTAGTACTGGCTGCAGATAAAGTCCTAATTGTTGGTGATTTTAATATCCATGTAGACAATGAAAAAGACGCACTGGGATTGGCATTTAGAGACATTCTAAACTCTATTGGAGTAAGGCAACACGTGTCAGGACCCACTCATCACCGTAATCATACGTTAGACCTAATACTGTCACATGGAATAAATGTTGATACCATTGAAATTCTGCAGCAGAGCGATGACATCTCAGATCATTACCTAGTATCATGTACACTTAATTTAGCAAAGGCTGCAAAGCCGTCCCCTCGCTTTAAATATGGCAGGACTATCACTGCTGCGACTAAAGATTTCTTTGTAAATAATCTTCCTCATCAGTTTCATCTCCTCAGCATCCCAGATAGCCTAGAGGAACTCGATGTTGCAACAGAAACTATTGACTCTCTCTTTTCCAGCACTTTAGACACAGTTGCTCCCCGGCGCTTAAAGAAGATTAAAGAAAATAGTCCAACGCCGTGGTACAACGAGCACACCCGGGCCCTTAAAACAGCAGCCAGAAAAATGGAGCGCAGCTGGAAGAAAACAAAACTAGAAGTTTTTCGCATTTCGTGGAAAGAGAGCATGATTGCATACAGAAAGGCCCTAAAAACTGCTAGATCTGCTTATTTCTCGACTCTCTTAGAAGAAAACAAACACAACCCTAGGTATTTATTCGATACAGTGGCTAAATTAACCAAAGATAAAGCTTCACCTTCTGATGTTTGTAAACAGCACAGCAGTAATGACTTTATGAACTTCTTTACCTGTAAGATTGATAATATTAGGAAAAAAATTATAACCATGCAGCCGTCTACTACAGTATCACATCAGACAGTGCATTGTAGTGTCACTGAGGAAAAATTACATTCATTCACTGCTATAGGAGAAGAAGAATTGGCTAAACTCGTTAAATCATCAAAATCAACAACATGTATGCTCGACCCCATACCAACTAAACTACTAAAAGAGATGCTTCCAGAGGTCATAGATCCTCTCCTTAATATCATTAATTCATCCTTGACATTAGGATATGTACCGAAAACTTTTAAGTTGGCTATTATTAAACCACTTATTAAAAAACCGCAACTTGATCCTACAAAATTAGTCAATTACAGGCCAATCTCAAATCTACCCTTTCTGTCAAAAATACTAGAAAAGGCAGTGTCCTCACAATTATGCTCCTTTTTAGAAAGAAATGGTATCTGTGAGGATTTCCAGTCAGGATTTAGACCGTATCATAGTACTGAGACTGCTCTCATCAGAGTAACAAATGATTTACTCTTATCATCCGATCGTGGTTGTATATCCCTATTAGTGTTACTCGATCTTAGCGCTGCATTCGATACTATCGACCACAATATTCTTTTGAATAGACTCGAAAATTATGTTGGCATTAGTGGAACTTCATTGGCATGGTTTAAATCATACTTATCTGACCGTTATCAGTTTGTAGCAGTAAATGAAGAGATGTCACACCGAACACAAGTTCAGTATGGAGTACCGCAGGGCTCAGTGCTAGGACCGTTGCTTTTCACCCTGTACATGCTACGTTAATTTTCATTGTTATGCTGACGATACTCAGCTCTATATTTCTTCGCGCCCTGACGAAACTTACCAATTCACAAGATTAACAGAATGCATAGCTGATATAAAAAATTGGATGACTAGTAATTTCCTGCAACTTAATTCAGAAAAAAATGAATTTTTAATCATTGGACAAAAAAATTCCACAAGTAGTAACCTAGAATACTGTCTAACACTCGATGGCTGCTCTGTCAAGTCCTCGTCGTCAGTTAGGAACCTGGGTGTGCTCTTTGATACCAATCTCTCATTTGAAGGCCACGTTTCTAGCATCTGTAAAACTGCATTCTACCATCTTAAAAATATATCTAAATTACGGCACATGCTTTCAATGCAAAATGCTGAACAGTTAGTTCATGCGTTCATGACCTCAAGGCTAGATTATTGTAATGCTCTACTGGGTGGTTGCCCTGCTCGCTTAATAAATAAACTGCAGCTGGTCCAAAACGCAGCAGCTAGAGTTCTTACTAGAACCAGGAAGTATGACCATATTAGCCCGGTTCTGGCAACACTGCATTGGCTCCCTATTAAACATCGTATACATTTTAAAATCTTGCTGATTACTTACAAAGCACTAAATGGTTTAGCGCCCCAGTACTTGAGCGAGCTCTTAACGCATTATACTCCATCACGTTTATTGCGGTCTCAAAATTCTGGCCAGTTGATAATACCTAGAATATCAAAATCAACTGCAGGCGGTCGGTCCTTTTCCTATTTAGCACCTAAACTCTGGAACAGTCTTCCTAGCATTGTTCGGGAAGCAGACACACTCTGTCAGTTTAAATCTAGACTAAAAACACATCTCTTTACTATGGCATACACATAAAACATTTTTAATTTCTATTATTCAAATCAGTTAAATGATTGTTTTAGGCTGCATTAACTAGGTCAGCCGGAACCGGGAACACTCCCAATAATACCTGATGTACTCGTTACATCATAAGAAGAATGGCATCTACGCTAATGTTAGTCTCTCTGTTTATCCCGAGGTTTACTGCAGTCGGCCGGATCCGGGCCGTATCCAGATCAGATGGTGGACCTTAGCCTGGACATGACGACCATATCCCTGAAGTGTCTGTAGAGACAATAGTGTCAATTAAACTCCCCCCTGTAAATGCCGCATCGACACGACATCCTAATTAAACCCGTCCCCGGCGTGACAACTCCAATCTTTCGAATAATCCTACGAATATCTATTTATCTAATATGACTTCTGACCTGTAATGTTGCCAGAATCATAATCATACACTATTTGTTCGTCGGCCAGAGGAGAACTGGCACCCCGACTGAGCCTGGTTTCTCCCAAGGTTTTTTTTCTCCATTCTGGCCCTGAAGGAGTTTTGGTTCCTTGCCACCGTCGCCTTTGGCTTTTGGCTTGCTCAGTTGGGGACACCTAAATTTCAACTATATTACTGATCCGCCCACATTGACACTATATGATAATTGAAATGAGCTGGATGACATCACCGTTTTCTCCAGAGCGGCTGTACAGCCGAATCAAATTCCGTTGCATTATTTTCCTGTTACCACTGTGAAGCTGCTTTGAAACAATTGCCATTGTGAAAAGCGCTATATAAATAAAGGTGATTTGATTGTGGAGAGGTTGGAGTCTGTTTGATTGAGTGTGTGGACAGGTGTCTTTTATACAGGTAACGGGTTCAAACAGGTGCAGTTAATACAGGTAATGAGTGGAGAACAAGAGGGCTTCTTAAAGAAAAACTAACAGGTCTGTGAGAGCCGGAATTCTTACTGGTTGGTAGGTGATCAAATACTTATGTCATGCAATTTTTTTTTTTTAAGAAATGAACTTTTTCAGCAGGGACACATTAAATTTCTAATACATTCTGTTTTTTAAAACTTTCTGTTCATCAAAGATTACTGAACATTTTTTTTTACAAAAAATATCACAAAAATATTAAGCAGCAAAAAGTAGCAATGTTTTCAACCTTAATAATAAGAAGAACAATTATTAATAATTGAGCACCAAATCAGCATATTAGAATGATTTCTGAAGGATTGTGTGGCACTGAAGACTGGAAAGATGATTTAGCTTTGTCATCACAGGAATAAATGATATTTTAAAATACAATAAAATAGAAAACAGTCATTTTAAATTGTAATAATATTTCACAATATTTCTGTTTTTTAATGTATTTTATTTATCAAATAAATGCAGTAGGCATAAGAGACTTCTTTCAAAAACTGTATGGTAGACATCAAGTATGTTTTGACTGGTTTGTCATGTGGGTTTCACTTTATTTTGATGGTCCCTTTAACACATTCTGTTGATTATAATTAACGTTGCACCTACATGTCTACTAACTCTCATTAGAGTGTTAGTCGAGTATAAGTAGACTGGTAGGGTTAGGGTTATAAGTTTACATGTAGTTGCAAAGTTACTTATAGTCAGTAGAATGTCTTTTGGAGGACGATCACAATAAAGAGTTAGCAGATATTAAGCAGTCAGTCTACTAATACTCTAATGAGAGACAGTTGACAAAGTTGCAAAGTTACTTACAGAATGTTCAAAAGGGACCATCAAAATAAAGTGTTACCGTTATGTGATGCAGCGTGTTCGTGTTCGTTTCGTGTTCAGTCCAGACAAATTGCTTGTCACTGAAAACTATTTGCATCTGGTTAGGATACAGTGTTATGAGGTTCCATTTCAGTAAGGACGCTGCCTTAGAAGACTGCTGCCCATGCAGGAAGTATAGGACTCACTAGGTTTTGGAACAGAGCTATGATGACCTGTCTCTCTATCTCTCTCTCTGCTTTAAGGAAGGGTACGCCATGCCTGGTGACTGTGTTTGATGGATGGGGCCATTATTGTCCTCTCTGCAGTGAGCTGTAATACCACGTCTTAAGTGCATGGTCTGCCTGGCCGTCTCACTGTGAACGTGTGCATCTGTATACATACAGCAAATGGCAGTTACATATTCTGATCTCTCTTTAGACCACCATATTATACCACAATGATTCAGGGGGTTAGAGGAAGGTTGGGCATATATAGACTTGATCCTTTTTGACAAATGCACACTTCTGTAAATCCTAAGAAATGCTGCCAAGAACTTACAGGCTATCTATATCCATAATGCTTTCCTCTTTATGCGGTTGCCCACAATGTCTCTAGGGCTTTATCCATATTCTCTTGGCCAAATGTTTTATTTAATAGTGCACGGTCAAGGGCATCTGGGATATTTATGTATTTGTTATTTTATGCATTCATTTGGAAGCAATCATATTCCCTACATATTATTCTATTTCTCTACTAGCTCAAGTGGTAAAGCCTCACTCTAGCAAGGTGAAGGTCAAGGGTTTCAATCCCAAGCACACATCATACTAATAAAATGTATACTTTGAATGCGTTGTAAATCGCTTAAAGCGTCTTCTGAGCGAATACATGTAGATATAATCAGATGTAGCCTGTTCTACATGTGCCGTGGGTCTCATTCATGAAACAGGAGCAATATGAATTTCTGAATAAATCTCTTTGTCAATGTCAACTAACTCTCATTAGAGTATTAGTAGACTTAGTAATAAGTTAGTAGAGTAAGTTGACATATAATTGCAAAGTTACTTATAGTTAGTAGAATGTCTAAAGTGGACCATCGAAATAAAGTGTAAAAAAAAAATAATATATATATATATATATATATATAGTCATCAAAAGTGAAAAACGTTGACTAAAGCAAAAACGTAAAAATGTACGTTTTTAATACTGTTTTTAATGTAAAATGGGTTTCTAAAATAAGATCCCTTGTACAATTTTTTTTTTATAAATGCTCCTAGTTGAGCATTTGGTGAGGCGAGAGAAAAGAAAGAAAATAGAACGCATAGTTGGAAGCATGTGATTGCGTTCTGCCTAATAAATGAAATTAGAGTAACTTTAATAAACGAGGATGAGGCAATAAGGAAACCCGCTGAGAAATTAGCCTTTCATCTACCGAGCAGAGTGAAGATCCTTGGTTGAGCGTAGCCCACAGCCACAATTTAACTGGAGAAATGGCTGGAAATTCAGTACGACTGTAAAGTGCCCCTGAAAATGTGAAGCTAGTCCTCTTTTAGACTTCTCATACAACTGCACCGTGTCAGATATGATTCTACACAATATCCCTCTTACACACACAGCTTACACAGCGTTAATAGAGCTCTAGTTCAGCGCTGACAGTCTGTGCTTTATGTAATGTAAGTCAGCGTGATATTCCCCAGAAGAGTGTTAAATCCCAGACACATTCATTATGTCTAATAGTGTCTGAGTTAGCATTCTGGTTGGTGTTTCAAACAACTGCATCACATCAATTGCATCAAAATATGATTATAGATATAAAATTCTAAAACTTTTAAGAATCTGAAATCAGAACAGATTGCGAGCTTATTCTGACCTGTCTAGGGGAAGAAACCATCTAACAAGCACAGTTCATTTAATCCACAATTTGGCAACCCGATCTCATGAAAAAACACGATTTTATGAGGTGGCGATTATGTATGAATTGGTACAATGTGATTTGTATGTAAATGTAATGATGTAAATATAATGATGGTCCACCCCTAATCCCACCCTTAGTAACTGTCAGTGGGGTGTATCGTACGAAAACATATGAATGAGATCACACAAATTTGTATGAATTAGCCACCAATTCGTTAAGACTTAAAATAATTCAGAGAGTGTGTTGAAATAGAGCTAGCCAATAACATTTAAGCTTACTAAAAAAGGAAAGGCAATAGTAAAGTTACACCAACAAGAGTAGCTAAATCCTATAGATCAAGTAAAAAAAAGATAATTGAGGTAGCAAACAATTGCAGGTTACAACTTTACAACTGCAGTGTGTGTTTGTCAAGCTCAGAAATGTTATCATTCAGTGTTGCTTCATTTCTTGTTTTTTTATTTTTATTAATTTTTTTATTTTTTTATTAACTATAACAAGCCTTATGTATTATATTTCAGTCAGTGCATCAAATGTATGGAACCACCCCAGAACTCCACAACGAGGAAATCACAAGAGTGTGTGGACCATTTGACAAATGCTTTATTGCACAAGCTTTTATCCTTCAACTCTAGCAGTGGGAGAGATGATGCTGACACCTCACCAGGGATGCAGCGCTCCTATGAGACTTCCTGTCTTTAGAAGACCCACTTCCTTCGACTCACTGACACGTTGTCAAGCGTTTGATACTCTGAATAGAATTTATTTCTTGATGCATTAAGTGTTCTCAGCCTCTCTGTGGACACCTTACTATCTGATCAGGAATATCAATGTCCAGGTAAGTTAACGTGTTTACCCACAGCATCATTAACATTCACACACCAGGAAACATTAAACCGCACTAATGTTCCATTACTTATGTATGATGGGAAATAACAAAAACCAAAACAATTTAATATTTCTCATACGATTTCCGGTTCATGCTACAAAAAAGAATGAGAAGTGAATTTCAATGAACTAATAAACATTGACACACCTTCAAACCAAGGTGTTTATCTCATCTAGGACTTCACCTCATTACAGTTGTATTAATTATGAACTAAAACACATGCACATATACAGACATGATATCCTACCAGGAATTCAGTAGTCAATACCAATACCAGTAAAATTACCACAGCTATATTTTACTGAACATTATTCATTATTTTATTACCACATTTAAACATTAATACATTAACAAATTAAATTTAAACAATAGCATGTAGCCTTTAAAGTGCCCCTATTATGGTTTTTCGAATATTCTCTTTCATGCAGTGTGTGATATAGCTATTTGTAAATGTAAATGTTTTGCAAAGTTGTAAAGTCAAAAGTGCATGATAAAGTTATTGTCTAAAGAATCGACTCTGAACTGCCTATATGAGTCGTTTGTGTTTCGAATCCTTCTACGTCACTAGAAAAGACATTCACATAATGCCCGCCTACGTTGTACGTCGTCCAACAACTTGAACAACTTGACACACCCACAAACACATCATTTTACTGACGACTGTTTCTCAAATCTCAGAGTTCAACGCAGGATTCGCGAAATGCTTGCTCTGGAAAGATGGGTCAATACCCAGTTTATTTGGACCAGCTTGCTCCTCAGAATCACAACCTTTAATGATTAATTACTAATGTATATATTTTCTACCAGGTGTTCAAAATATTTAGTTTTGTGTTTTATATTGTGTAGGTCTCCAGATAACCGGCTAACTCCCGTTATTACTGTCTTACTGAAATACTACTGCAAATCAGCTGTGGTCTGCAGTATTACCTAAAACTGTCTATTAATGCAGATTGTCTGTCGTTCTTACTACTTTGAGTAAAGATATAGGATGGGGCAAGATTTGTTTTGCAAACTTTAATGTTACATCATTGTAACGACTGAGACAAATCAGACACATAATTACTTGCTACATTTAACAAATATGCTTTAAATGCTCTATGCTTAGTAGCAGACCTCCCCCCAAGAGCACAGGAAAGGTCTCCGTTACCATGGCTACCATCAGATAAGACTTGGTTTACGACACAAAAAGGAATTTCCAGAGAGCTGTGACTCTAAACTGATTCTTTTTGAAAAGGGACCCAATGCCCTTAAAAAGGACTTTCCTGCGTTAATTTCTAGGAAAACTGTTCTATAAATGAACATGCACCCCAGGACATTGTGTGTACGATTATAACTGTTTTGTAAAGGGTCTCTTGTATGGTATTTAATTTATGCATGTCTTATGAGCAACTTACTAGTTCATGTAACTTCATATATGTCTTGTCTCCTATCAAATTAATGCTCGTTTCACGACTTACACTTTCGTGTATGTTACTTCCTCGTAGGAGGCAGTGTGTGTTTGTTGCATTAATTGGGGTATATATGGGCACAGGCCCATTGAATTTTGCTTGAAACAAAAAGCCATAAATCTCCCACAGAGGAATTTTCTGCTGGGAAATCCCAAACAATCCCATTGGTCATCTCGACCATCGAGGGTGGAATTTCTCTAAGACTCTTAAGAGAGGTGCTCAGATCCACTCACTCTCGTGTGTTTGTGGGACAGAAAACCAGATGCCACCACACGGCCAGTTGGGCCAGTAGGCCCAACTCCTCACGGCGTGTGCAACTTCCTCAACCTCGATGGAGTCAAAACAGCCATGCAAGTTCACAGTCGTTCCTTCGCTCAACACGGAAGGAAACGATCGCAACTGCAAAACCATTGGACGGAACCATCAAGACTTTCTCCTGCGACCGTATATCTAGACGCCTTCCCGGGCAAATGCAAGTAATGTACTAAGAAATACAAGTCGCTGTGTAGTTAGTAAAACTGTAAACTCCTTTGCTCAGACAAAGGCGCTTATCAGGAATGGTTCTCCCAGGTTTTAGACTCTTTGCATAACTTCATCCATCTGTACTGACCCGGTTCTTCTAACCACTTTAACTTTGCCTCTTGCCATGTATGTTTTGTGTCTGTATGTTTTATGTCTGTTTAATCTTGTCCGTGATTTAGTTATTAAAGTTTGGGCGCAATATATGTTTGGTTCTGACTCCCCGCTGCAAACAAATTGTCACTTAAATGATTGATCTTGTTATGCGCTCTAAGCATAACATAAACATAAAGGTAAACATAAAGGAAGAATTATTTTTCTGTGGCCATGAAAAATATCCTTTTCTTAGAATTAATTAATACTCAATACTGAGCGTTCACAGGATGAACGGATCGATTGATTGTAATGTTAATGTAGCTACAGCAAGTTAATCTATTTAACTGATTCAAATATTCATAATTAATCATAATGAATAATCATAATGAGTTATGAATAATTATTAATATTTCCCCTCTGAGCTAATTCTCTACATCAGTCATTCACGTTAGTGCTGGGTTAACATACGCGCTGTTACTGATACAGTTAATGATACAGTTCCCACATGTGCACCGCAACAAATTAGAAATATACACACACATGGGTTTGTTGATGGACATACACTTGTTGATAGTATATGCTGATAGTCAGGAATTACAGTTGCCACATCTCATAATGTACCTTAAATTGAGTAGCTTATCACTGAGAAACGTCCTGCTCAAATCGACGAAGGTTCAGGTTGAATAAGTTCTTCCAATGTTTCATCATTGGACTTGCGCTCGGATTGACATGGTAAAATCGACGTCATTATTACTGTCTTTCTTTACATTGTGTACAATCGCTGAGGACTGAGGAATCCTCCTGAGCTGAAGTACAGCTATGGTAATGGGCGTTAACTTTCAAGTCCAACACAGGCTGTAAGCGGTAGACCATTCGTAACAGATTGGGCCATCTGGCCAATCAGAGCAGAGCAGGCTCACGGAAAGGAGGGATTTATAGAGACTGATTCATCCGACGAGTCGTTTGAGAATCATTGAACAATGTGGTGATGTGCAATGTATATTATGAGAAAATTAAACTGTTTTTTGACCTTTGATGCATGTAAACCTGTTGTAGGAGACCTCCAAAACAAAATTAGGAAACCATAATAGGGGCACTTTAAGTATTGACAGTGTCAAATAGTCAACATTTTAGAACAGGTTTTTTTCATTAAAAAAACACACCATTGCACACCATTTTTTAAAAATATATATTTTACCTTTAGTACAAACAGTATATTACTTCTATTTACACTTTTTGTGAACAAGAGGCAGTTTGTTGCTATTTTTACTTTTTACCACTATTTACACTCAATATAGCATCTACCTTCAAATTAAAAACAAATTGTCATTGCATCAGTATCTGTCAACTGAGTAAACATTGTTCATCTATCTATAACCTAAAAATATCAAACTTTTAAAAGTTGTTTATGTTTTTGAAAATTGCATGTATTGCATACCCTGTACAAACAAATAAATGCTTTCCCCATGCTCGAAGTTTTTTTTTTTTTTTTACTAATTTGGTGAAAATATCTTGTTTACTGTTAGTTTGACCTGTTCCAAGTTCGCTTGGGCCGTGTGCTTTTCCGACCACGAGAGTTCTGTGCCGGGGTTCAGACATTCATGCTCCATGTGTTTGGCTTCTGTTGTGAGCGTTGGGCGAGCATTCGCTTATTCTCCGTGCACTCTGGTCTCGTGTGAGTGTACGATTTCAAGTTCGCTTGGGCCATATGCTCTTCTGTCTGTGTGTGTTGTGTTCTGTGTAGCATGCGGTTCATGTATTGGCCGTGTGCTTTCCTGTTGTCATGTTTTGTTTTATTGTCAATAAAAGCCCATTACTCTGCATTTCTGAGTCCTCGCCTCATTCCTTTACCTGAAACCTGACCATGTTGTTTCACTGTTTTGATTTCCTGATGCCTTGATACAGTCTTCACCCAAGACAACAGTATTTAGCTCATTAATTTTAACAAACGAAAGCCAAGAACGCACTACACACACATACCGTCACAGGCGAGGGGACGTGAATTCGTATCCCTGTGGATTCCTATCGCAATTGGTTTACAGCATTGGTTCCGGCCCACTGCTGTCTGTATCCATTAAGATAATAAAATGCCCTGCAGTGAGCGCTTGGGGAGGAGGTGAACTGTCAAGATAGGGTAAGGCCATAATATGTTTGCAATATTTGCACAACTGGAGCTGGAATACACTGAATGTGTAACAAGAAGGAGAGAGAAATTGACTGTACTATATTCAATTATTCTTTGGCTGGTGCTTTCTCCGCAAATGCCCAGTGAAGCGTTCATGCACGCACTGCCTCAACGGGAGAGAACTGGTAGCAGTTAGGTCACCAGATGGCACACACTTAGTTCCACATGTAAAACAGAAGAGTTTTTTAAGAATCCAAGAGATGTTTGGGTGTTTGGCAAGGCTTTCTGAAAAAATTGTGGCCCATGCCAAATTTATAGAAAAGAGCCATGTTGAGATTACTTCAGAGATTAATATAGAAAACCAAGGAATAATTGACGGTAGACCGCTAAATTAGCAAAAATTAAAGCACACCTGTCATGCTATTTTTATGAAGTTCCAAATGTAGGTTTGGGAGGAGCCTAAACATTCAATCCTGTCAATCATCAAACACCGCGTCATCCCATTGACAAATTTTTCCGGCAACCCTCCTTCTCCCCGTTCTCCTCCCTAATTCTCTCTTTCCTCCTAAGCGCAGTTCCGTAGTGGGGGTTTTTTAACTCGGAGCTCGAGCCGAGCTTCAGGTTCAAGCCTCCTCCGTGGACAGCAAGCCAAGTTCGTTTTACTATTATCCGTCAAGACTGAATGGGCAGGCGAACTTATGAACTCCATGACAGATTTCAATAATTTAGTGGTCTGGTGTCAATTGCATTTATACCACAGTTGACAATTAACTTTTCACCACACCTGCCAATGGCAGATTGTTATTCCCATCTTCTATCTTGGTAAAGGTCTCTGCTGTAATCCACTCCTTCTGCTGGTGTTTTCTAACTCTGAGTACTTCCTGGCATACTCATACTTCTGACGTCCTGCAGGGATCTCCTAAACTTCTTGCTAATACAGAGACATGATCTATCTGATTCTCCCTTATGCTGTTTGGAGATACCCAGGTACTCTTTTGGATCCGATGGTGTGGAAAGGCTACCTCCAATGACCAGGTTGTTGAGTGCACACATGTCTGCAGATCTCTCCATTCACACTCATCATTCTCAGTCCATGAGTATATAGTATATAAATACAAGCTTGCCAGCACCACCCCTCACACATTATTGGCTGCCTTATTTCTAGATAGATCATTAGAAAATACCACTTACATGAATGTGGTTAACCAGACTGTAAAAGAACATATTTTTGTGCACCTCAAACTGTAACTGTTTATATTGTATATATAAATATACCTTTCCTTATCATTTTATAAGGAAAGGTATATAATAACCAATAACCAATAACCAATAAGCTGGACATTTCTACTTTTCCACACAGCTTTGATTTTACCTTAAGGGAAATGTCTTATAACCACTTCATGATATAGTATGGCTTTACTTAAAGCAGTCAAAGACCTACTGTGCAGATCTTAAGTAAACAATGTCAAGATATGAGACTTGGGAAAGTAAAACATATAAAACTATGGGATATATAATCCATTATAACTTACGTGGATACGATTATGTTCATTGTGTGTTATAAATCATCATGCTCTTAATAGTTATAATTACAAATAGGTAAGTTTTATTACTGTTGTTACGATTATTCAGGAGATGATACAACACGTTTTAAGGTTGTTAATAAGGCATTATAATACACTAAGAATACCATTATGATGCATTATAAATGCAGGCTTTATCTGGTGTTATAATTCATTGTACTCTTAAAAGTTATAATAGGTAAGTACTATAATGTATTGTAACTGTTGTTATGATTATTTGTCAGATGATACAACATATTATAAGGTTGTTTGTAAGGCATTATGCATGTATGATAATGCATTAAGAATTCTCTTATAATGCATTATAAATAGTAAGTGTTACCGAAAAAACCTTTAAATCATTAATTTTTCAAGCATTTTTATATTAGTCAACTGGCCTTTAACATTTATTTACTCACCAAAAACATTTTCATTTAGTGGCGCTTACCAACCCAGCAGGCACATTGATATCAATTTGACATCAAATATTAGTCAAGACTTGATCAATGCTACATCATTTTAAATTCAGCTTGGATGGCAATTTCTTCCAGTGGTAATTGGGTGAATATACGAAGTTAATCCCACACTGAAATTGGTTTAATGTATATGTAGGCCAATATGTTTGACGTTCAATTTACATCAAATCAATGTCGTGTTTTAGACGTCAAATTGATGTCATCTTGACATCACATTGACATCAATGATTAGTGTTTCACGTACGTCATCAGCTTCATTAAGTTTAAACAGCATTTTTTTCTTAACTTAGGCCTCAAAATGCATCCATTTGGCACATCTCCTTCTGAACCGTGTGTAGCCGTTGGATTTGTGCATGTGCCCAACTGTAACAAACTGCTGTGGATGGACTTTACCTTCAATAGTTTTAAAAAAAAAAAAAAATAATAATAATTTCAGTCTGGTTTCTAATTTTATTTACATTACCCATATTGAAATGGACGCAGTGGAGTGATTATTACATTTACCAAAAATGATACTGCATTACTAAATTGAACTGTAATTCATTATTACAATTTCAAAAATGACAAACAGCATTTTTGCTGTAACCCCACATAAAGTATTATATATTATCCTTATTTTTTTATTCACAGTGATACCAAAATACTGTATAATTACAATATATTTGCTGTCATTACAATATGATTGTAATACCACATTACAGTACTATGTCATACATTTACAGGGTTACAACTACAATTTTCAGTTAATTATTATAAAAAAATTTATGACACGTCACGATCAAAAACTGACATGGCTGAAATAGCTCAGTTGGGAGAGTGTTAGAATGAAGCTCTAAAGGATTCTGGTTCAATCCTGGGTTTTGGCAGAGGAAGCGTGTGTGAGAATAACCTTAGGCACCAGACTCAACAATTTCCTCAGCATTTTATTACTTTTGTGCCGTTATTTTGCTCGAGAATAGGACATCAGTGTGTGGATGTCAAATGGACATCAAGTTTTTGACGTCAGTTTTAAACTTTGTACAAATTCTGAAAAGTGATTCTGCACTGTATTGCAGTATATAGTCATGCAGTTACATGAAATTAATCAGTGTCAACCATTCAGAATGAAGAATTCAACAATGCCATGATATAAAGCTGGGTGGCATGACAGTATATATACGGTGCTTGGGAGAATTTGAAGTATGTTTTATCTATTCGCTGGGCTGTCAGTGGATTGGACTGTTTTACATTATTTACCTGTCAGAGAACTGAAGAAACATGGAGTAATGAATATACAATACAGAATGTGATGTGTTCCAATCAACTGAAGAAAATGAAGAACTTATTATTGAGGGGTGTTGTTAAACTCTGCTTTGAGTTGTTTGCAATTAATGTGCCTTCACAGATGTGCATATATTGGCTATGGCATTAAATGAACCTCATTCAATCAGAATTTAGTAACTAAACACTTTCTAATCTTAGATGTTTCTAGTACTTTATTTTAAACTCACGTCAATCAGTTTTCTTACGGAGACCCTAAAGGGACATGGTGGTGGAAAAAATATGGGATGGAAGGAAAAAAATATAGTTTTTAAACTTTTGCGTTCTTTTGCAAAACCTGTTGTGTGTTTGGATAAACATGTCCTGTGTAATGTCCCGCTGGCAGTGTTTCAGACAGCTCCGTACGTTAACAATAGAGCGGTTCATAGAGTTTTATTTTGAACTTGGACTTGAACTCAGAACTTTAAGAGTTCAGTAAAGTTGCCAATATATTCACAGATTCAAACTTCCCGGATCAATAACTTATGAGCTAAATGTTGTTAAAACACAAAACCTCTTTCCAATCATAGTAACGTAGACAACGAGCTACAAAGCTAATTTTCCTCAAAACAAGCCTTCTAATATAAATGCATTTATATGAGCACGTGGCTGAGAGTCCGAAGGAACCGTCTGCAAAGTGTAAAACCCAAAAAGCGTTAATCATTAACTTAAATATTACACACTGTACTGTCACCAAATTCAGTTCACACATCACTGCTCTCCTGCTGGTTATACTACAACAACTTAGTTTGGCAAGTACCTAATAGCACATAAAAATAAGTAGGTCTATTCTTTAAACAAAGGATGTTGGTACCCAGCTAACATACTGGTTACAACTATAGCTTTTGCATGATAATTGCTTACTAAATTTGATGGCATTACACTGTATAACAGTGAAGTTAGTGTTGTAAGTGTTGTAGTATGACCAGTAGGAGACCATTGATGTGTAAACTGAATTTGGTGACACTACAGTGTGTAATATTGAAGTTAATGATTAACGCTTTTCGGGCTTTACACTTTGCAGACAGTCCCTTTGGACTTGTCTCTCAGCCGCATGCTCATGTAGATCAATTTATATGATAAGGCTCGTTTTGAGGAAAATTAGCTTTTTAGCTTGTTGTCTACGTTACTATGATTGGAAAGAGGTGTTATTTGCGTTTTAACAATGTTTAGCTCACTGGTTATTGATCCAGGAATTTCAAATTTATGAATATATTGCCAACTTTACTGAACTCCTTGAGTTCAGCACTGAGTGTTTTTCTTTATACTTAAGTCCAAGTTCAAAATAAAACTCTATTAACCGCTCCAATGTTAACAGCCAGGAAGACATTACACAGGAAGTGTTAGTCCGAACTCACAACAGGTTTTGCGAGGGAACACAAAGGTTTTGTGAGAGAACGCAAATATCTTCTACGCAAAAGTTTTGAAAAATATTTTTTCCTTTATTTTTCCCATATTTTTTTTCCACCACCATGTCCTTTTAGGGGCTCCGTAGTTTCCAAATAAAAAAGACCTAATAATCATTGCTTTCATTGTAATGTATTTCACACTCTTGATTATCTATAACAAAAGACATTAGCACAATGTTATTTAATATATAGACAATATTTGATGTATTTCAAAATATGTAACTTACCATAATATAAAATAACTGAGTGTGATATGTGAACATTTTTGTTACACCGCCCTCCTCTATTGTGATGTAAAAGAGATTACAGAGTTAAAAGCTACTTTTTTTCAGACAGAGAGAAATGCACACACATACATATCTGTTCACATTCATAAAGCAGGTACTAGCTGCATTCTTTGAGAATGAAGTCATCATTGTGTATAATGAACTGTTCCCAGCGCTCAGGGTAAGCTGATTATGCTGGTTTTACTCACCTTGTGTCAGTTATCACTCTATGACAACAGACCGAAAGAGACATACTCTGAGGAAAAGATCCAATTACAACCCATGCTGAAAGTCCTAGCTCTGCATGCGGAGTGGAAAGGCCACAGGAAGACTCCGGAATGCACACCAATGGGCTTGTGAGGTCAGGGGGCAGCAAGAGTCAAAGGCAGGTCTGAAACGGTGCTTCTTTAGAGGATGAAAAGATCCACAGCGGCTGGCTGTACATTTTTAATCTTGTTAGCACCTGTATGCGATGACCTTTATTGTGACAGATGCTTTTAAGCTCAAGTCTTTTTGTGCTTTCACTGTGCTAACAGCAGAGTAACTTGAAAAGATCCAGGGCACAAGGTGCAGATGTTAAATTTAACACCCTAAGATTGTCTCTCCTTCAAGGTGGAGGGATGTTGACAGATGAGTTTTTTCTTCTTTTTTAATATAGAAGATCTACTGAACTTTTCCAACAATGCACAACAAACACAATTCTTATACAACACATAAAACATGGTGCTGTTTAAAAACAGCAGTTTTAGCATACGTGACAGCATCCTTGAATGGAACTTCATAAGTGACTGATTTGGAACGCATAGGCAGGAACTCATCTCATATGAAGCGCACAGGAGACTTGGCTCGCAATTGATTTCAAAACAGGCGACATACAGAGGAACAATGCAATAACATCACGCATGAGATGATATCTCAATTGTTTTACCAAGACAGCAATGAGATGAGTGTTGAACAGATATTTGGAGACTGTTGCTGAATTCTCTTTTTTCCCCAAAGGTCTTTCCAGATGTTTTTCCTCAAACATTTCTCATCAAATTCTTCAAAGAACAAATTATCTGAGATATACTATCCATGTGAAATCTATACCTCTACTCTTACTGTGTTACCAATTGGCTCATTTAAGTCTTTCTTTGCTGTTAATTAAATTAAATTAAATACACATTGCACATAACCTTTTCTTTTGGAGCAGGTGCAAAACAACAGGCCCAAATGTAGTCCAAGTTATGTGCAAACATGCTAGACGAAGCTGAGCTTCAATCACATTACATTGGGCAGACATTTGCATTCAAGTCATACAATTTATCATGCATTTCCTGGGTATCAAACCTCTAATCCTGCACTCTAAAAAATGCTGGGTTATTTTTTTTTTTTTTAACCCAAATGCTGGGTTCAGCCTGCTGGGTCATTTTATTGGGTTATTTTTAATATTTTTACTCAGTGCTGGGTAGTTTTTCTGTAACTCAGCTGCTGGGTCATCACATACCTACCCAGCGCTAGGTCAATGTAACCCAATATTGGGTAGTCTGTGCCAAACCGGTTAGAACTGGCTCCACTGACTATAATAGGAGCGCTGTTGATCTAGTTGCGCTAGCGCTATGCGTTTGATGGCTTGAAACTTAAATGTCTCACCGACGAGATGGCACAAGGTAAAGCAGTTTTTTATGTAACTTTTCAAAAATCAATATATAAGCCTGTCATGTCGTAAAACATTTACTAAATGTTTTTGAGTATTTTATGATTGTAAAAGACTGACTTGCCATTGAATAAAAAATATTGTATATGAACTGTTCCTGTCCTATATATAACAGAGATTTTATAGTGCATTTTTATTATTTAAAATAAAAAATCTTCAATATCAAATTGAGTGACCCAGCACTTTTAAAAAAACAACCCAGCAAATGGGTTAATGTATAAAACCCAACAAGCTGGGTGAAAATAACCCAGCATGTTTTCCGTCCAATATTTACCCAGCGCTGGGTTGCCAAATAACCCAGAAATGATTGTTTTTAACCCAGCATTTTTTAGAGTGTGGCATTGTTAGCACCATGCTCCACCATTTGAGCTACAATAACAGACTTTACAATAGACATGATCTATGTCTATTTTTTTTTTAATGTGCATGTAGCACACTAACTTATGGACAAAGCCTCACATTTATGCCATGTTTGACAGTTAATACCTACTTATATTAACTTTGCCTGATGACTGGTTATCACAGTGGTGCTACAGTTCACACACAAACTCCCAAGTGTGCTGTGGAGAGCCATTTTAGTGGGATCTCAGGGGAACTCTTGGCCACTTCCCTGAACACTGATGTATCCCTAGAGTGAAGATATACTATATCACATCAGACTTGTATTGAATTTGTGACTGCTTACAAATGTACTCTCTCACAGTAGATTAAACACTGAACATCAATAATGTGAGCCCATATGAAATATCATGTACCACTTCTCTGACATCTTGTAGAACTCAGGTACTGTATTTTGTTTAAAGTTGATGTTACTTGTAACATCACAGATAAACATGAAAGTGCTGGAATCAAGATGTCCAAGATTGTTAATAGTACTGTAGGAGATTGGATTGTTACTTAGCCATATCAAAATGAAGGAACATGTATTTTCAACTCTGAAACTTGCAAAAATTCAGAAAATGATTATCAATGCAGTAATGTATTATTCATGGTAGGTTTCTGCAAAAAGTAAAAAAAAAAAAAAAAAACAGCTCATGAGAAGTATAAATGTATTTATTTTTTTTTCTTCTTTTAAATATCATGTTTTCTCTAACTACTAGAGCACTTTATGATGGTAACACCAAAAAAAATGTGCAAGCAGTTGTCAACATGTCATGACAATAATATGATTTTTTTTTTTTTTTAATTAAATGTGCACTCCTTAATGTTTTGTTTACATAGTGCTGTCCAATATAACAATCATCTTGGAGTTTATACTGTCAACTCACCATATAAAACGTCTCAGGTTACATATGTAACCTATGTTCCCTGAGAACAGGGAACGAGACACTGCGTCCTAGAACGCTTTGGGGAACGCCTCAGTGTGACAGGTGTCTGAAACTACTATCGAATCACGGCAATCCTACTGTCTGGTGAATGGCGCTAAAAGGTGATGCAAACATCAAAATGTATTAATTCACATCATGCATTTTATGATCAGAACATAATATTGAGCAAGAAGCCATGCAAAATAAGTCTTCATTAATCAACCTGCACCTGTAATCATAATTTGTGTAAAAAGAAATGAATGTGGAAAAGGAAGGTGTTTTACTGCCACTATCCAGCAAGCAATTTTGTGTTTAAAAGACGTCTAATAGCCATCTAAACACAGCCCTGACATCTAGACTAAAACAAGGCAAAATGTAATCAGTGAAAATTTAATAGACGTCTAACCATAGCCCAATAATAGACTAGTCATCTAGAACATGAACATGTCAAAGAAATGAAACCAAACACCTTGTATTCACTGTTGACTTTGCTTACATGATGGAATATCATACATCTCGCAAGTTATTTTGGAAAAAACGACATAATATTTAACATAATAATACGTAACCAAATTCAAGGTTATTTTGGCTAGAAGTGGGTTAGAAGTGGGAGAACTCATAGCCGGACTATCGGGTCTATAGTTAACCAAGTGAAATGACAGCTTTTGCTTGCTGGGTAGTCTTCAGTTCAGCTGGAATATGTATAGCCTGTTAGTTTAGTTTTGCATGATTTTCAGATGAGCCTGTAGTTACCTTTTAGTTACCAGTTTCAAAGATTAAATGAGAACTTGTGAAGAGACATCATAGTAGAGTATTTTTTTTATATAAAAATATTCTGTATACTGTATCTTATCTTCTCTGATGACGTTCATCGACGTGGGGCAGGACAATAACCTCTCCCCTCCATCAACCTGTCACTCACATGATATTGCAGCAATAGCAAACAATGATCCATTGAGCCAACCAATTCCAGATCGACAAAATCAAGTCCCACCCTACATATTTTCTTGATCGAGAAGCCGTTTAATTTGAATGTTTGTCGCAATAGGGAATAAAAGACAATCGCAACTTTCATGCTGACTTTAAACAAACTCACTCATTAAACCTCAGGCAGTATCTGTTTGAATAGAATGGCTTATTGGGTTGGGTTGAGAGTATTCTTTATTTGTTTGTTCTTCTGTTCCTCTCCCTTTTTGTTTTCAACATGAAAATTGTGTGTATGTGTGTCATTGTCTTTGTTCATGGTTATTTGGGCTGGCGTGATGTTTTCCCGCTCCCATCAGCCTCTCCACACCTAATTAAAAGCCAGAAGCGTCTTCATTTCCTGTGCCATCAACAGCCGCTAACCAGTAGCTCTACAGTTAGCAGAAAGCATCAAATGACCTTTTAAAGATATTTGCCTTGAATTCTCGCAAGATGACAGTACTTTGAGTCCCTGAGACCATTTTTTATTTTTTTCAGTGTTTCTGATATTGCAGAAATGCATTATAATACATTCATTTTCCCTGTTTTTGTGTGTAATCAGCACTGATGTATCCTCAAACTAAAGACTTCACAGTTCAATTCCTTTATTCAAGATGAATAAATAATGGGAAGAACCAAACCACAGCAGAGGAAACATCTCTGGATGACACATTTAAAAAAAAAAACATACTCAAAGTACTCAAAATGTTGTATTATAAATACAGTGAATATAATCCACTGAGTTATACCTCACAAAGGCCCTTATCCGTGACTAGCCGATCCTGTTTTAGCAGCATAAATAAACTTCAGATTACAAGAAAATTGATAGACAGAAGAAAGGTGACAATTCTTTCTCTATTAAACTCTAGCTGACAAAGTAATGCAAAGACTGTAAATCTGAGGCAACAATAGAACCATCTCTCCTTTATTTAATCAGAGTCTGTGAAACAATAAAGAGCTTTGAATCAAGGCGAACGTGCTGGTTTTAGAGAGTTTGTTTTTTGGATGTGTATGATTGATGATTGCAGTTTACAGGGGATGTTGATTAATAGGCTGATTAGAATGGACTGATGCCAAAAGCTCCTCTCTGAAGGTAATGAATCTCATGTTGAGCTTCTCAAAAATGGTACGCTCTTTGGTAAACACTTACTGCTGTTAATATTCTCATCTGCTGCCATAAAAGCATGTTCAGCCTCTAGAGTACTAACCAAAATTAAGTTCATTTTCAAAAATGGAAAAATGAGAATGATTGCACTGATTGACTGATTGACAATGATTGACTGCTGCACTTTTTAGGAACGTGGATTTTTCGTATTCTGGGTGCTTAGTGTTGACAGTTAGCCCCTTGCTGATACAGTAGATGCTACACTGTTACGTAAAAAGTCTGTTCTCCACTGGTGTCCATTCAAATAAAAACCACGTATTCTGACAAAATCAGGCCTTGACTTTTGATTCCACTTTATAACTGATGACTTATAACACACTAGAGAAGACTCTGACAAAGCATTTGTCAGAATCATGGGTGTGGAGAAAGCTGGGTCAGTTTGAAATCAATCAAAAATGGAGCGAAAATTATTTCTCAAAGCATAAATTGACTTGCATGTCTGTAAGGCATGTACAAATTTTGGTCGATCGGATCACAAGTGGATGATACTAAACAGGTGTAAATGGGGACTAAAATGTTTTGAGCTTGTCCACTTTCGACCACTTTCGACCACCACTCATTCGACCGGATTGCTTTCATAGTGTAAACACTCATGTGGTCGAATGCGTTCAAACAGCCACAAAAGACCACCTTAGTCTCCTCCTACTGAACTAACGCATTAACATTATGGGAAGCGCGCTAGCCAGACAGGATTTAAACTTTGTCGGCTGAAGACCCAATTTTGGTTTGAAGTCAAAAAACGTACCAAGCACAATTCCTAATTTCTAACGTGCACTCACTGCGTTCGGCGTGGTCTTGCGGCTATCAGAGCAGAAACGAAAGCTGATGCTCTCCGTATGTTTTTCCGTTGTCTCCGGGCTATGTAATATTGTCATATGTAAATTGCGTGAGTTTATAATTTGTTCGAAAGATCTGAAAAAACACGTACATTTACCCAACCATAGCTCCCTTCAAAGAAATCAGGACAGAAGTGGTTGAAAGTGGACAACAGAGATGGATTAAAACACCAGGTGTAAGGTGTAACACCCCAGGTAGCCAGCACACTCAGGCCAATTGTGGCTGCATGTCGGCTCTCTCAGCCGTGTTCTGGCAGCGGCTCACCAAAAGTGAGTCAGCTCTGGCCCAGTAATGGTTGCCAGATTTTTCTAGACTTTGGATGTGTGGATTTGGCCCGATTTACACTGAGACACGGCACATTTAGCCATGGGTCTCCTACAATGTGGTAAATTGTATGTAGCAGTGAGGCTTAAACTTAAATGTAATATCCTTTCCCTGTCAATGTTATGTTATTTATTATTGTATTTTTTATTTTAATACATATTAATATTTTCCCTTTTTTCCGCACATTCTCTGTTTGGAATTTGGAAAGGAATGATTCTTCTTATAATGAAACAAGCTTAAAGTGGTTAAGGGAACTTTAACAATTTCTGCTATGAGTTTCAAGATATGCGCACTAGCTGCGACATCTATTGACAACACCTGGTGGGATTTTTGTGCTGCTAATTGGCATTTGGCAGAAGAGCAGAAGAACTTCTTTCTACCGTGGTAAGTAAATCTTTGATAACTGAATATATGATATCACTTTAAAAACCCATTTTACACAATTTTTTGCTTATTTATAATGAAGCTAAAATCGTAACTACCGTTAGATATACTCTTGAGAATTATGGTAGCCATAATGAATTGATAGCCTGTCTGCTTATCTTCAACATTTTTTACAGTAAACAGAATACTTTTTTAGGGAACTATATGTAGAGTTTGGTTTGTTTAGATGCACTGCAGCTCAGAATCAAGCAATACCGTATGAACAATCCAGCTCGGGGGTTATTAAACTTTTGTTTGGGTTTGGACCAGGCATTCAAACCAAGTGTGAAAGTACCCTTAATTTTTTATGGAGAACAAGACCCTCAAATGTCCCCCTAATAGGGATGTAACGGAAGATCTTTGTAATGAAATGTGAGAGATTTCTGTCCCTCTATTGACAGCCTACATGACTAGCTCTTTCAAGGCCCAGAAATATAGAAAAGACATTAAAGTAATCCAGTGGTTTAACTGTAATTTTAAGAAGCAATGTGAATGCTTTGTTTGTGCAAAAACACCTAATTTACCACTGTTGGTGCCACCATCTGTAGAACCTGGAGACATGATTTAGTATTTTATATATTCATTTAGATAACTTTGTAGACATCAGTTTACACATTTAGGATTAAACGATTATTCTGTTAATTATGTCATAAACACATTTAATCTAGTTTGATTCTGTGCTATAAGACATGAAAAGACTTAGAAAGACTTAACTTAGGTATTGTACCATTTGTAACTGACAGTATTGTATTTCAGGTCACCTATTTTGGACTGGCAGGGGGTCTGACGGTAAAAGTCTGGAGGATTATGTCAAAACTGATGGCAAACCACCTAACAAAACAAATCAACTGGCGTGGCGTCAATGAGAAGTATGGATTTGAAACCCTTGCCATTAAAGACGTTGTCCTCAATAAGTTTAATTTGTGTATAATAGTGTTAATTGATTTTCGTTGTTATAAGAAACACATTTACACTTTCTTGCCAAGACTTGATGAGAACATTGATAAAACTGTCATGTCTATATGCTAGATATATGGAATAGTAAATATGTAAGATGTAAATACTTTATCAACTGACTACATAACCCTCTAAAAGTAGCTTCATGTTTAAACAGGCAAACTTTTGACATATTCAACCGATTGATCTTTTAGTTTTTTTAAGAATCAGTCCAAAGAAATGCAAGCACTGTCGGTGCATCAGATGGAGAGATAGAAAAATTCATAAAAAAAAATATTAATTATTTATTAATTCATAAAAAGATGGCTGCAGCTCGCTTCAGACAGAGATGGGGGAAGAAAAGAGCGGGCCCAAAAGCAAACTAATTGTACCTAAGGTATGTTCCAAATGTTAAAATTGACCAGAGTTACCATTCATGTTATCAGTCTAAGATTTCTGAGATCTATCCGACTAACCATACGTGTCATTGTCTGTTCCCCTTTTTATCTCTCTCTTTTTAAAAAAAAAAATGTTTTAAATATGTTTCAAATAAATGGTTACATCACTCATATTTTCGTTGTGTCATTTTTACTTTGGGGGGGGGGGGGGGGGGGTATTTTTTCTGAGGTATAACTCATATTTAGTTGACATGCATAGGTACATGTAGGCTTAACAAGGACACTGTAAAAGATTTTGTTAATGACATTTTAAGGTAATATCATTTTGTGGAAAAACAAATTATTCAAAGATCTGTTTTTATAAAATAAAAGTGCTTTAATACACATTTTAGAAGTTGTACTGAACAAACAAAATTGTTTTTTTTTTTTTAATTCTGTTTAAGAGTAAGTTCAAGTATTTTATTTTATTTAATTTAGCAAACAAGACTCGGGACTGGCTAAGTGTAGTATTTTTGCTGGCGTGATTATGACTCAGTGCTGGCAGGGTGGGCTCAGTTTCAGTACCCAGACACGGACCACTATTGGCTAAATGTAATATTTTTGCTGGCGTGATTGTGGCTCAGTGCTGGCAGGGTGGGCTCAGTTTCAGTACCCAGACACGGACCACTATTGGCTAAGTGTAATATTTTTGCTGGCGTGATTATGGCCCATTGCCGGCTCAGTTTCAGTACCCAGACTCGGACCACTACTGGCTAAGTGTAGTATTTTTGCTGGCGTGATTATGACTCAGTGCTGGCAGGGTGGGCTCAGTTTCAGTACCCAGACACGGACCACTATTGGCTAAATGTAATATTTTTGCTGGCGTGATTGTGGCTCAGTGCTGGCAGGGTGGGCTCAGTTTCAGTACCCAGACACGGACCACTATTGGCTAAGTGTAATATTTTTGCTGGCGTGATTATGGCCCATTGCCGGCTCAGTTTCAGTACCCAGACTCGGACCACTACTGGCTAAGTGTAGTATTTTTGCTGGCGTGATTGTGGCCCAGTGCCGGCAGTGTGGGTTCAGTTTCAGTACCCAGACTCAGCTCAGTACCGGCTAAGTGTTCAATTCTTGTCAGTGTGATTGTAGCCCAAAGCCGGCAGTTTTGGCAGCCGGACTTGGGCCAGTGTATTTGGGCCGATTCTGGGGCGTCATTCATCCCTCGTCCATCCCGAGTCTGGGCCGAGTCATTTCTTCCGGCATGCCGGATCTGGGCCATTATTGGGCCGAACCATTTTGGCTACCTGGGACCATGTGTCTCCCTCATCTACCTGTTATCCGATCGACCAAAATGCATCTTAATACCAGGTATAAACAGGGCTTAATTCTCATTGATCACCAGATGCCTATATTACAGTGTGTTTAAAACTAATCATTCAGTTCTGTCAATCATCATTACGAACTAGGGGTGTAATGGTACACAAAACTGACGATTCGGTACGTACCTCGGTTTTGAAGTCACGGTTCGGTACGGGTTCGGTACAGCAGTTTTACAAAATTGCTTTTTATTTATTTTTATTAAACAGTGGTTTGCTGAAAAAATTGTATCTGTCCTTAAATTAATTCAATTATAATTAAAAGTTTCTTAAAGATAATGCTTACTTGCACATTACTATAATATTAAAGGTTAACAACAGAGCCCAAACTATTAGCCTAAATTCAGTTGCTATTTATTTTTAGATATAATAATCAACACTCAAATAACATATTGTATGCAAACACTTCACATAAGGCAGTTTTTGCATTAACTTCTAAATCCAATTATAAAATTATGTTTTGTCTCCAATTCGTTGTTGAAATATAATCATTTATACACAGTGTCTGTCATTTTCATGACAGATTTATTTAAACATACATTAAATAATCAAGACATCACTAACAAGTTAAGTAGAATATAATTAATATATATATAGGCTAATATAGTGCATATATTTAGCGAAAGAGTTCATCTCTTTAGTGAACTAACCAGCTGTTGACACTGAATGACTTCTGAGGTAAATGTAATGCTACGTGACATTGTTTACAAGCTGTTTTATTGAAGTCTTTCAGCGGCTGAAACACTGATTGAGCGATTACACGACATATGATATGTTTCAGTAAGTTGTAATGTATCCTCAACATACCTTAAGATATTAATTCATGTTTATTCTTTAGGAAGAGATGATCGCGTTCACTCGCGCACCGCGCTGCCGCTTGAACTGACGCGCCTACAATGATCAGTCATGTCACATTAAAGAGCGTCAAACCGGCATTTATCGTTTGAATTGCGTGATAAAATGGACTGAATACTTAATATGTTCGTGTGGGAACTCGGATTGAAGTATGTTCCGCGCTTAAAACAAGCCTACTGTTAACTGTTAAAGATTGCATTCAGAACCGTTCGGTACACGCGTGCAACGTCCCGAAAGCCCTGTACTGAAACGGTTCGGTACGAATACGTATACCGTTACACCCCATTACGAACGTATAAAAGCAGCAGCCATTGAGGCGGACAGTAGTGAAGTATTTTTACTTCGCTTAAGTAAATTTTTCAAGTGTCTGTACTTTATCAGAGTGTTTTTCTTTGGAAAACTTTTACTTCACAACATTCCAAAGCATAATATTGTACTTTTTACTGCACTACATTTCAGATTGAATATCATTTAATACTTAATTGCATTAAAAATGTAGTACTTACTTTTACTCAAGTAAAAGTAATTCAAAGTTTTACTTGAGTGCAAGTAAGAAAGTACTAATTTTTTTATGTAATTAAGTATTAAAGG
Source organism: Coreius guichenoti (assembly GCA_039654105.1). Taxonomy (NCBI): domain Eukaryota; kingdom Metazoa; phylum Chordata; class Actinopteri; order Cypriniformes; family Gobionidae; genus Coreius; species Coreius guichenoti. Next base: position 24,302,639 of record CM077182.1, on the reverse strand, counting down.
TAAAATAAAACTTTTATATATGAAATGTAGTGCAGTAAAATTATGCTTTGGAATGTAGTGAAGTAAAAGTTTTCTAAAGAAAAACACTGATAAAGTACATATACTTGAAAAATGTACTTCACTATAAAAATACTTCACTACTGTCTGCAGCAACAATTCTTCTGGCATCTTCTGACTTTCCCATCTCCTCCTCTATTTCTCTCATTCTCCCTCTATGTACTAGGTACCAATATAGGGGGGGTTGAGCTCTGAACTCGAGCCGAGCCTTGGGTTCGAGCCTCTTTTGAGGACTGCAAGCCAAATTCGTTTTCCATTAACTATTAAGACTGGATGGGCAGACGAATGTTTAAAACTAATGTTTAAGTCTTGATGTTCTTGATACTCAATATTGGTGTCTTAGAGTAGTTCAGTCATGACAACTGTTGGGATAAACATTTAGTATGTTAAAGCTTTTGACAGTTCATTTGACTGGTCTTGGTGGACTAGATCTGCTTATACTGCTTAAACAACAGAGCAAGTACAAATATTTCTGCTAAGACATACACAGACATGCTGCAACAAGCATGTAAACTGATGTAGACAGGTGGACCTGAGAAGGAGAAAACTGATGGCTTACAGCAAATCACTGAAGGAAGACTATTTAATTGTTAGAAGTATAAAGCCGAAAGCATAGTTTCATCTTCCACATTCCACTCCAGCTTGCAGACTGTCTGTGTGATGTAATTTTCATCAATTTTCAGAACGCACCTATCCATGTTAACGTTCAAAGAACTATACTTTGAAGGGCTACACCAATTTTGTTCAGTGTGTGCAGCTCACACTATAAAGAACACAACACAGCTTGCTGACAGATTACATACAAGATAAAGAACCTATCAGCTTGCACCATATAGTTTCATGACTAAACTTCAAGTTATTTGTGGTCAGCATGTTGGTGGTTTTGCTGAACACAGTCTGGCACCCAGAGCAGGTGTTCACCAGAGTAGGTGCAGTGCAATCTGTTTATGTAGTACATCTGTCTGGTACGTCAGATTTTTGCTCTTCCTTCTCTGTTTCAGAAAACAATGACATCCAGACTCGCTATGAAGAGCTGAGCACAATTAATTTGCTGCTGAAATGATATTGTGAGATATTGCTTTCAGGTCTACCCTATGGCAACAGCTGAGAAACTCGACAAAAAGCATGGGGGTGTTCAACAAGATATAATGAACTGATGTGTTTCCCTTTCTTTTATCACACACTCCACATACAGACAAACTACACACAGCTAGAGAATACACTGAATTATTTTTAAATCAACATTCTATATGTTTAATATACAGTGATATATTTATTGTACATGAGGAAATTTTCACAAAGCCTTTCAGTAACAGTAAGAGTTTGAGTCAAAAAACGTTTGTTCCCTTTCAGTCGGTCACGTTCGACGTACGTCGGAACTGACTGACGAATTGGGATCTATTTTCAGAGACCAATCTACTTCGAGTGTTTAGAAATGAGCCAATGAAGATTGGCATGCGGTTGACGCATTCCACGATCCGCCCCGCATTACGGGTATAAATACGGAAGTGGAAGTACCGTATATCGCTTTCAACTTCGGAGCCGAACAGTACCTTTGTGTGTGTTCCTACGAAGAGTGTTTTCAAGTGAGTCTCGTGAAGAGGATCGCTCCAGTGTTCCGGTGTCGGTGTGACGGTGCCTTACAGCGGTGGTCGCGAGGAAGAAGCAAACAGCTGTTTTCACAGCTCGCTGGGCGTTTTTCCCTTTGAGTGCTTTCAGCGGGCTTGCACCTTTGAACCGCTGCGAGCTGCGGCCATTTCCCCTGTGTGCCTCAACACTGATTGAAGCGGTTTTTTCCTTTTCTAAAAGAGCAACCTGGTTTGACCCTGCATCTTTTTCAAGATGTCATTCAAGCTGTGTGTTTCTGGATGCCGTCATTATCTGTCCCCAGTTGACGGACACGATCGCTGTCTCACGTGTTTGGGCGTTCAGCATGCTGAGGCAGCTTTCGTGGATGACTCATGTTCCCACTGCGGGAACATGACCATAGCAGTATTACGGTCTAGGCTCGAATACCTCAGACGGGGTGGAGTCCCATTGCGCATCCCCTGATCTAGTGGTCCTGCTGCTGCAAAGCAGAGGGCTGCTACTTTGGCTGATACCTTTGGTGGAGACCTGAGGGTTATTGTGAGGGCACTCCCACCGGGTCAACAGGCTCCTCGGGCCCCTCCCCCCTCCGCTGCGCCGGTAGAGCTTCCGGAAGAGCAGGCTGGTCCTTCCCGTGGGGGACCAGCTGTTACTTTCGGGGCTCCGGCTGAGGACATGATCTCGATAACTGCATCGGGAGACGAGCTAATGGACTCTGGAGATGAGGATTCGGCTGCGGTGCCCCCTTCGGGTGTGGTAGCGTTGCCCGAGTCTGATCCGGAGCTCACGGCTATGCTTTCCCGGGCTGCCGCGAGCGTCGGGCTCGAGTGGAACCCTCCACCATGTCCCGAACCCTCGTGGCTGGACGATTGGTATCTCAGGATGGCCCGTGCTGTCACCCCGCCCCAGTGCCTTTCTTTCCGGAAGTGCATCAGAAGCTCACAATGTCGTGGATAGCACCTTACAACGCTAGAAACCGATCGACTGACTCCTCCGTCCTCACTACCTTCGATGGTGGCACGGCTAAGGGCTACGTCCCCCCAGTAGAGCGGTCGGTAGAGATGCAGCTGTGTCCGAAGACCGCTACTGACTGGCGGGGAAATCCGCGTCTCCCCTCCCGGGCATGTAAGTTCTCGTCCGGACTAACAGGCAAGGCTTACACAGCCTGTGGAGAAGCCGCGTCATCTTTGCATGCCATGGCGCTCCTGCAGGTCTACCAGGCCAAAGCGCTCAAGGAACTGCACGAGGGTAGTTCCGACCCAGGGGTTATGCAGGAACTGCGTACCACGACGGACCTCGCCCTCCGGGCGACAGAAGTCACCGCACGCTCCCTGGGTCGGGCGATGTCCACACCTGTGGTCCAGGAGCGCCACCTGTGGCTGAACCTGGCGGATATGCATGAGACCGACAAGGTGCGGTTCCTCAACGCCCCTGTCTGCCAGGCCGGCCTCTTCGGCGACGCCATCGAGAACTTCACCCAGCAGTTCTCGGTGGCCCAGAAGCAAACGGAGGCGATCAAAAACATCCTGCCCCAGCGACCCGCTGCTGCCTCCACCCAGTCACCGGCTGCAGCGCCTCCGCCTGCTCGTCACCGAGGGCGACCCCTGCGTCCACCTCCGCCCCTGCTAAGCCCAAGCAGCCTCCACCTGGGAAGCAGGGCGCCGGGCGTAGGGGTGCCACCCAACCCGTCCAGGGTCCTGCGAAGCCCGCCGGCAAGCCCAAGGGCAAGCGGCCCTGAGACGGGCAGCCCAGGGAGAAGAGGAGCTGCTCCAGGGTAGGTGGTGTCTGCACCCCTCCTCCTCCCGGAGGAGGACCGGGCCTTGCCACTCCTTTCCTCCCCTCTCACCTTCACCAGGGGGCAGCAGTGTGGGCACCGAGGACGCCCCTGGGCCTCCTCACCCACACTCTGCCCCACCTTGGAGTACTCAGGCAACACTCCGGGCCACCTCCAGGCCTTCCGAGTCGGGTCTGCGTACTCCACCTCGCTGCCCCACCCAGGGTACATCTGTGGTGCTGTTGGTCCTGCTTGCTTGGTCTCTGGGGGCCTGGCTAGGTCTCCCCAGGCCGTCTTCCTGGCTCATCCGTGCCATCAGACTCGGCTACGCGATTCAGTTCACGCGCCGGCCGCCCAAGTACAGGGGCATCCTCTTCACCACCGTGCGGAGCAGCGATGCCCATGTCTTGCGATCAGAGAATCGATGTCCTGCTGGCGAAGGACGCGATCGAGCCGGTTCCTCCAGCCGATATGAGGTCGGGGTTCTACAGCCCTTACTTCATTGTACCCAAGAAAGGTGGTGGGTTAAGGCCGATCTTGGACCTGCGCATTCTGAATCGGGCCCTGCACAAGTTCCCGTTCAAAATGTTAACGCAGAGATTGGTTCGCAGCGATTGACCTGAAGGACGCGTACTTTCATGTCTCCACTCTCCCTCGACACAGACCGTTCCTACGCTTTGCATTCGAGGGGAGGGCATATCAGTACAAAGTCTTGCCCTTCGGGCTGTCTGTCGCCTCGCGTCTTCATGAAAGTCACGGAGGCAGCCATTGTTCCGCTCAGAGAACGCGGCGTTCGGATTCTCAACTATCTCGACGACTGGCTCATATTGGCCCAGTCCCGGGATCAGTTGTGCGAACACAGGGACCTGGTGCTCCGTCACCTCAGCCTGTTGGGCCTTCGGGTCAACCGAGAGAAGAGCAAACTCTGTCCCACACAGAGGATCTCTTATCTCGGTATGGAGCTGGATTCGGTCAACCGGACTGCGCTCCTCACAGAGGAGCGAGTCCGGTCAGTGTTGAACTGCTTGAATACGTTCAAAGGCAGGACAGTGGTCCCACTGAAATTTTTTCAGAGGCTCCTGGGGCATATGGCATCTGCAGCCACGGTAACGCCACTCGGATTGCTTCATATGAGACCGCTTCAACGCTGGCTTCACGGCCGAGTCCCGAGATGGGCGTGGCAGAGCGGCAAGTACTGGGTCTCAGTTACTCCTTACTGTCGCCAAACCTTCAACCCGTGGGTGGACCCCTTGTTTCTACGGGCGGGAGTGTCCTTAGAACAGGTGTCCAGGCATGCTGTGGCCTTCATGGATGCCTCATCCATGGGCTGGGGGGCCACGTACAACGGGCACGCAGTTTCGGGTCTGTGGACGGGGCCCCAACTGCGTTGGCATATCAATTGCCTAGAGTTATTGGCAGTATGTCTCGCCCGTTGCGTACATCAACCATCAGGGTGGTCTACGCTCCCGTTGCATACTCCAACTCGCCCGCCATCTCCTCCTGTGGAGTCAGAAGCGCCTGAGGTCGCTTCGGGCCATTCGCATCCCAGGTGCGCTGAACCAGACGGCCGACGAGCTCTCTCGTCAGTCGACACCTCCGGGAGAGTGGCGACTCCACCCCCGGAACGTCCAGCTGCCCATTGCCAGTTGTACTATTCCCTGACCGGGGGAACCCTCGGCATGGATGCACTGGCGCACAGCTGGCCCCGGGACCTACGCAAATATGCGTTTCCCCCAGTGAGCCTTCTCGCACAGACACTGTGCAAGGTCAGGGAGGACGAGGAGCAGGTCTTGTTAGTTGCACCCTACAGGCCCAACCGGACCTGGTTCTCCGAACTCACACTCCTCGCGACAGCCCCTCCCTGGCCGATCCCTCTGAGGAAGGACCTGCTTTCTCAGGGGCAGGGCACTCTATGGCGGAGGTTCTAGGTGACCTGCCAAAAGAAATGGTAGACACCATCACTTCTGCTAGAGCCCCCTCTACAAGGCGCCTCTACGCACTGAAGTGGAACCTGTTCTTTGAGTGGTGTTCTTCCCGCCGGGAAGACCCCCAAAGGTGTTCGATTAATGTCGTGCTTTCTTTCCTGCAAGATGGGCTGGAGCGAAGGCTGTCTCCCTCCACCCTCAAAGTGTATGTCGCCACAATAGCGGCGTATCACGATGCAGTGGAAGGTAAGTCCTTAGGGAAGCACGACTTAATCGTCAGGTTCCTCAGAGGAGCGAGGAGACTGAATTCTCCTCGTTCAACCTCGGTACCCTCTTGGGGCCTGGCCCTGGTGCTCAGAGCACTTCAGGGTCCTCCCTTTGAGCCTTTACAGTCTGCAGAGTTAAACATCCTGTCCATGAAAACAGTGCTTCTGACTGCATTGGCCTCATTCAAGAGGGTAGGGGACCTGCATGCACTTTCGGTCAACGAATCGTGCCTACAATTCGGGCCGGCCAACTCTCACGTTGTCCTGAGACCCCGGCCTGGATACGTGCCCAAGGTTCCCACCACTCCCTTCCAGGACCAGGTGGTGAACCTGAAAGCGCTGCCCTCGGAGGAGGCAGACCCAGCCCTAGCTTTGTTGTGTCCCGTCCGCGCTCTTCGCGCTAACGTTGACCGGACCCAAAGCTTTAGAACCTCAGAGCAGCTCTTCGTCTGTTACGGAGGCCAGCAGAAGGGAAAGGCTGTCTCCAAGAAGAGGTTAGCCCACTGGATAGTGGATGCTATCGTCTTGGCTTACCAGTCCCAAGACGTGCCTTGCCCGTTCGGGGTGCGAGCGCACTCCACAAGGAGTGTAACTTCCTCCTGGGCGCTGGCTCAAGGCGCCTCGCTGACAGACATATGTAGAGCTGCGGGCTGGGCGACACCTAACACGTTCGCTAGATTTTATAGCCTCCGTGTGGAGCCGGTATCTTCCCGCATCCTCGCCCCCAGTGGCCAGTAGCGCTGAGTGCCCGTTCTAGTGTCGGCTTGCAACGCCACTCCCGCCCTCTGGGTCGGATACGTGCGTTTATTCTCTCCAGTTGTGTTCCCCGGAAACGGCTAACCCTGTGAGCTCCTCCGTCACCCCTTCGGTGTCAGACGTTGCGGCCGTCTGACGCCAGGCCTGCACCGGTATGCTTGTGGAACGTGTGAGTAGGCTGGGGTCCATATGTAGCGGTTCCCTAACAGCAACCCCATATGTGTATCTTCCACGGTACCAGCTACCCTACTCGGCTAGCCCCGTGTCTTTCCCTTGACAGAGCCCACTCTGTCGTCTCTGGTGTTGTTCTTTCCCCCCTGGGATCAGGTTGAATCCACCCCAGAGACTGCCATATGTAGCACTACCCTGATAGGTTAGTCCTTATGCGTATTTCGCCACCTCTCCTTCCATTGAAGGACGTGGCTCCGCAGCGTACCATCTCCACGAGACGGGCACGCTTTCCCAGTGTTATCCAATAGTCATACTGAGTGGGTCTTGCAGGAACAGCAGTGACTGACCTTCCCTGCCGGGAGCCCTGACTCCCACTCCAACATAGGTGTGGTCCAGCGAGCTCAGGCAGGGCGCTGGAAGGGCCAGCATCCCTGGCGTGTTGGTAGGGATCCCAATTCGTCGGTCAGTTCCGACGTACATCGAACGTGACCAACTGAAAGGGAACGTCTCGGTTACGTATGTAACCCTCGTTCCCTGAAGGAGGGAACGGAGACGTATGTCCCGTCGCCAGGTGCTGTGCTTCAGCTGAAGGCCCGAGTCACTCGTCTCGGCTCCTCAGTTGAAAAGCGATATGCGGTACTTACACTTCCGTATTTATACCCGCAATGCGGGGCGGATCGTGGAATGCGTCAACCGCATGCCAATCTTCATTGGCTCGCTTCTAAACACTCAAAGTAGATTGGTCTCTGAAAATAGATCCCAATTCGTCGGTCAGTTCCGACGTACGTCTCCGTTCCCTCCTTCAGGGAATGAGGGTTACATCCGTAACCAAGACGTTTTCTTTAGCAGTGATTTTTTTATGTTGGTTTGAAATAACTCCAATACTGTCTTAAACTGGAAGGTTTTGTGAATTAAATATTAATAACTTTCAATGAAATCAAATTTGGTTTGGGTATTAGTTTTCTTAGGCAAACACCCCTATTATTGTTCCTACTTTAGGTTTGTTCTTGTTAGGAATTCTGAAAAAAACTGAATATCATAGAGATATGGGTGGGCTCTTTTGACTTGAAATTTAGCTGCTTCTTGAACATTTTGTGACACTTAAAGTGAAATGTCCAGTGAGTGGGGCTAAAAGCACATTCAGTTTTATACAAAAACAGATGAACGTGAATCTGGCAAAGCTTTATTACGGTGGTTGTTGTAGGTATCAGAGTTAAAATGTCCAGTGACTGGCGCTCAACGGTTAAAGGTCCATTCACACCAAGAGCGATAACTATAAAGATAACTATAACGTTAACTGTATAGCGTCCACACCAACATGATATTGTTCTGTTTATTATATGCCATTTTAATTAAACCAAGCATTGTGAGTGCAACTCTACATCAAAAAAGGATATAAAATGGAGCTGGTTATGTGATGAAAAGGTCCAAATGTATCGGTTTACAAATCATGCTGTATGGCAAAGTGTTTTAAGCCTTTATTATTCACTAATATACCCCTGTAATCATAATTTGTGTAAAAAGGAATAAAAGCTGTTGCTTTTTTACTGCCTTTATTTTTCATTTCAACTAGAAACTAGAAACTAGAAAATTAATATAGGTACATTTTTGGAGACATGATTTCCCAATGAGCCAATGTTGCAATAAAATGATATTTCTCTAATGGCTGATGGGTAAACAAGTCAGTACAATAAAAACACATTGTGACATGTTAAGGCAATTTGTTTTATAAACACTGCTGTTATACTTGTTGAAACTCCCTTCACATCCTGATAGCAATCAATAATAGAAATAGTCTAAATATTAAATAATGTACATATATAGTCTGTGGAAGTCTCAGGACCAAAAAATGTTCGTCCAATCATTGCATTCTGCCTGTCAACTTATGTATTTCCATACCTCCACGCACCCTGCAGCAGCCGCCTTTTACAGTTCCTTATGCTACAGAGCTTATGCTGCGTTCATGGCATCATAACCATAATTAATAGATAATTACAATATATATAGTTAAATACTCCATCATGGTGCATTTAACAGTATGACAACTAGCCCTTGCCTCCCCTATATGGTCTTTGGCCATTCATTTCTATTGGACACTATTAATTTCTATATCTGTATTAAATCTTAATAATTTTCTTTCTATTCCTCACACAGCAATCAAATATGTTCTAAATATTTGGAATATGCCCCATGGGTCACATGGACTACTTTTATGATACTTTTAAAGTGCTTTTTGCCATTTTTGGAGCTTCACAGCCGCAGTCCTCATTGACTTTCATAATATGGAAAAGAGTGGTCAGGATATTGACCACAATTCACAATTTATGTTAAAAGAAGGAAAATAACACAACATGGTAGTTGAGTAGTACTCAGACCCATTGCATAGTCATTAATGACACTTGTTTGAACTACTACACTCACTTAATATAATTAGCAATTTATTTTAAATGTAAATAAAAAATGTAATGTTAGTTAGAATTGCAGCAGTGTTTTAAGTGTTGAACCCTTCAGATAATTTAGTGCTGTTCTGCTTTTCTTGATTTCTGCAGAACAACTTTCCATTCATTACCACTGTGCAATTAACATCTATTCAACAAATGTGTAAAAAGCTCTTGAAGGATCATAATGAAGAACCACTGATGCTATGTATCTCAGCACTTCAGTCAGCAATAGGCTTTAAAAGGGAATTTCACAGTGGCTGAGTAACACAGAATCACATAAATTATAAAATAACTACAGCAAATGCATCTTATGACCGTTTTACCCGGTTTCTGACAGACTAACCTGAAAGTAGTCAAAGCAGGAGGAATAGTACTGCCATACAATGGCTGCCATACTTTATCCACTTTGACTTTAAACTCTTTATGAATCTGTTCTTGCTACATGGTATCTCTTCAGCCTTCATACATAAAATGTTGATACAATATCAATGTATGGACAGGTTCTACATATAATCTTCCTCTTTTTGAAACCTTTGCATGACAGCCTTCGCTCCCCACATGCATCAATGAGCCTTGGCCACCCATGACCCGTGTCGCCGATTCACCACTGTTCCTTCCTTGGACTACTTTTGATAGATACTGACCACTGCAGACCGGGAACACCCCACAAGAGCTGCAGTTTTGGAGATGCTCTGACATAGTCGTTTAGCCATCATAATCTGGCCCTTGTCGAACTCATTTAAACCTTACGCTTGCCCATTTTTCCTGCTTCTAACACATCAACTTTGAGTACAAAATGTTCACTTGCTGCCTAATATATCCCACCCACTAACAGGTGACGTGATGAAGAGATAATCAGTGTTATTCACTTCACCTGTCATAATGTTATGGTTTTTCTCAGTCGCTTTGGTGCATTTCTCAAAATATCACAATTCTCAAAACTACTTATTCAACCTCCACATCATCTAGTCACTTGTGCACACCATAAAAGCAATTTCTCATTCTTTTGAACAACTTGCAAATGCTTTGTCAATTGTATTGTGTCAGTTGATTGTGTACAATTGTCTGCTGTTTCCTACATTTTCAGTTGCTTATGTCATGTTTATCACATAGTCTTACCCCTCAAAACATCTAGGCATTAGTTCGTTGCATAAGCCATTAAGTGCAAAATGGTTAAACTAGTTGTCATAATGCGTCAAGTATATTTTCTATACATTTCTATTAGACTTTTTCTTTGTAAATGTGTCCTGAATTGCAGAGGTGAATTTTGAATTTCACTAATGAAGGGAAATGTAAAGGTCTACATCCACCAATGATCAAACAGTTATCTAAAAGAGCTCGAAGGTGCATCTCATGAAGCTTCATTTGGCAAGCATAGACAGAGCACAACACAGTGTTACAATTTCTGACAATGGAAGAACAACAAGGAAACAAAAAGGAAGAAGAGGAGTAAGGATGCGTGGTGGAAGGGTATGGAAGCAAAACAGTGGACGAGGTAGAAGAGGCCAAGATTGTAGAGATGTTTCTGATGAAATAAGGGCGACTATCTAAATCATGACCTTATAGCCGAGGCGGGTCGAAAGGTGCAGCCGAATGTTGGGAGAACAACCATGTCCCCAATAATTCAATTCAATAATATTTAAACAGAACAGGTATGTAATCAGACAATGTTCACTATACTGTACTGTTCACTAAACATATACTGTAGACTTACTGTAATGCTATATTACAGTAGTCCACTTGCATTTTACATTATACAGTAACTATACTTTATAGAGACATAATGTAACACACACACACACACACACACACACACACAAACACATTATATATATGATATTATTTTCTGGCCTATACAGTGTGTGTGTGTGTGTGTATAGACTTGTCTTGTCTTTTTCTTTATATTGCAAGGATATTAGACTATAATTTGTTGACAGACCAACAGTAAAAGAGTAACTGTGAATTGTGTCCAGTCTCGACCAGTCTAGAGTAATGTGTAAATTTGTACTGTTGAAATTTATGTCATACAGATGAGCAGTCATAAAGTGCAGTCTTGTGCATTTTCAATCATTGTCATCAAAATCATAGCCATAGTTTACTTCTGAAAATACTGACAGAGTACACTGTTATATTGACAACATAACTAAGCATTTTGACTATCTTGTTTGAGGTTGAACACAAGGACTTGTCATTTTGATGGTACTGTTCATTGACATAAATACTTCTGAGAGATGAATTAAGGATTTTGAGCAAGTTACAGGCTTTTGCAGGTGATCCATTGTGTGGTGCTGTTAGTAAAATTGTTTTGAGAAATGCACTTACTGGTTTGCAAATCTTAAGGATGATTCAAGAAATGAACCAAAGCGAAAAACTGTAAACGTAGCAGTTCATGATGTTCAGAAAACAACAGAATTCTATATATTATATGTATATATGCATATAAGGCATTGTTAGTCTGATTAAATAAACAAGTGAGATTGTGAAAAGTGTTTTAAGTTAATTTATTTTCTACAGTCCACAGAGCCAAAAGTGGCCATACTTGAAAAACACCCACCTACGAATACTAATGAGATCACGTTGGCTCTTGAAATGTGTGGGCTCATCATTTGCCGTTAGGTCACTTTCAGAAACTGGTGTCAGGTCATAAAAGTAGCTTTCTTCAGAAACTTCAGCACATTTACAAGCATTTTTTTATATTAGCTGGGGAGGAGTGTGACATTGGACAAAAGGGAATAGTCTTTATCTTCCTCTCGCTATGCGTTCAGTGAAACAGCGCTGGATTGGCGGAGGGAGTGAGAAATGAAAGAGTCAAGAAAGAGCTGTCTCCCTCAACACGCTGTTGCCGCTGTGAGGATCAGAGGAGACAGATTGACACGGGAATGAATCCGCCTCAGACGGGACGATTCCCTGAGGTCTTGTCAACAGCAGGATTAGACCCTCACTTCGCCTGCTGTTTCATGAAGCTTCTGAGGGGAAAAGAGGTAAATCGAGTGAGGGATGCCTTCCCAGTTCTGTCTGATTCCAAATAGGGCCCTTGACTCGACTGTGGCCCTGTACAGGGGCCACAAACACAGTCTTATCCTGTCATCGTTAATTGGCTGTCATACCTTTTTCCCAATGGCCCAATTGCTACCTTGTACATTTTTTGCCTTATTTTTCCCTGTCTATTTTATTTGGTCCTTTTTTTATTATATCAGAGTAGAAATTACACTCATTTTTTCATGGTTTGAGTAGAACTATTTGAGTAGAGCTATTTGGTGTCAACTTTCATGGGGAGAACAAACCCACTTGCCACTTGAAAGACGAGGTAAGGGCATGACAGACAAGAACATGCCACAAGAATCACAGAGGGAATTTGAAGGAATTTTTCTATTCTATTGTCTCATTCGCCTTCTTTCTATAATGAATGGCAAAACTCCACTGACTGCATAGATCTCTGTGGCCAAAACCTTTTTTTGTGATGCTGTCAAGAAGAGCTGGATCCAACAAAGCACAATTGTCATTAATTTTTTACCAAGATGTTGGTAATTTCAATATCCTTGCATAATGTGTCTATTTGTTGAAATACAAACCCAAAGCTAAGAGAGAGTGGAGTAATATTAAAGAAAAGAATTGCATAACTACTGATGACAGACAGGTTGGCTTTGATACAAAAAAAACTCAAACAGCATTTTTTTTCTGTGTCTCATAGCCAATTACGATGTGTCAAGTTTGAATATTTAGAACTTCAAATGAGATTTGAATGCTGCGGTGGTGGGAAATAACATTTGCAGTGCATAACAACTCTAAATAGCTTAACAACAGAACAAAAACAGAACAAACTCACAAAAAAGAAAAAAAGAAAAAGAAAATTCATTATTAACTCACCATCATGTCGTTCCAAATCTGAAAGCAGTTATTGTTTCTGTCTATAGCCATTTCTATCTACATACACCGCGGGTCCCCTTACAGTGAAGTCTCCATTTTGCACCGCCATGTTTCTACAGTAGCCCTAAATGGACAAACTGCTCTATAGAGCACTAGTCACTCTCTGCTGTCTCAGACGACATCTTTGTCCTGTGTCAACCCCCGTAGCTTCTCTATGTGCTTCGAAAGGGAGGGGTGAGCGGTGGGCGGTTGCAATTCGCAAACTCACCGCTAGATGCAGTTAAAATTTACACAGTGCACCTTTAAGGAATTATATTTTTATTTCTAATTAAAAATAATATTTTTTAATTTAAAGCTTCACAAGCCAAAATTTAAGGGGGCAAGGGGCAAGAAAATAGATTTCCAAACTTAAAATACATTTTAGGTGAATGCAAATTAAACAAAAAGTCAGATAAAATAAATTTATTGTACTTTTTTTGTAATAAATTTATTGTACCTGCAATTGTAATTTTGGTATACGAAATTGATATACTTAAAGTCTGCTAAATTGTACTTAATGCACTTTAGTTATCCGGAAATAGTGCTGAGGTCCAACTAAAGATATACTTAAGTATATTTGATTGTGCTAAAATCAAGCATTCTGCATTAGTTCAGGCAGGTCACGTAGTCAAGCTCCGCTATCAGCTGATTGGAAATTCCAACTCCGCCCATATCAGCTGATCCGATTCCTATGCACTCAACTGGCAACTCTCAAACAGGGCGCCTTACTTAAGCGTAGCTTCAGTTCAGTCTGCCTGCTTGGCTGCTTCCACTGCACGCTGCTTTGCAACCCACCTCCACCCCAGCTCCTCCTTAAACTGTGTTTAACTTAATCAATGTCATTCTGTTGCCATTAAGGCATGCTCTGTTCTCAATGGGGGATTTACGCTACCCACCCAGTTTAAAAAAAAATGGGAGGTTGTTCCCAGAAGCTGCTGCTGTTCCCTGTCTTGGCTTTTCATGGAGCTCATGAAAAGGATGGGGAATTTAGAACAGAGTCATATCGCCAAATGTAAAGTTTGCTAAATATGCCAATAAAAAAGTTGACTACAAGTTTGTCTATGGTGTTTTTGACTTAAGTGGACCTGACTGAAATGGAACTATTGTAAGTATACTTTAGATACACTTTAAATATATATTACTGATATTATACAGAGAACATACTATCCGTACTAATAGTGATATTAAAACACATTTTAGGCTTAATATTAAGAAATGTGCATTGTGCAATAAAGACATACTCTTAATAAACTTTAAGTATAATATTTATATCAGTAAGTCTCAAGCGATATGTCAGTAAATATGTAAATGGATTTGTATACTTAGTATGAAATAAATGTATTTTAAATACATTTTGACATAGGTTTTTTTCACTAGGAAATGCTTCTCAGAAATATACTTTTTTAAAAATGTATTAGCAATTGGTTATTTATATATTTAAAAAATATATCTGAAAATATGTATATACTGTATGTACTATATATGTACTTTGACTTTTTTCCCTAGAATATTAGACACGGTGGGTTTTTTTTCCACATTTCCTGCATATTTTCATATATAATTCATATTTTGTATTGTGAAGTTGGCTACAGTGCTGTAACCCCAGCTTTCTTTCCACAGGGGCTCACATGTGATGTCGCAGTGGCATACGGCTCTGATCAAACTAGTTAAAAAACATCTGCACACTCTCACCCATAAGGCACCACATACTAATTGCAATTTCAGGCCGTATGTTCATTTTCCTAATGCCACTAATCAATAGTTATTTTTTCTTAAAGCAGCAGATGTTGCTGGTAATCTTTAAACTGTTCTGTTTGGGTTGATACAATAAGAGTAATATCACAAGAAAAGATGAAAAGAAATTCCATTTGCACACAAATCCCAACTCTGGGACTTTTTTTATTTTATTATTATTTTTTACAAAATAAATAAATATATCTTAATCAGTGTGCTTGTCATATATAATCTTCATATAAATTGTTGAAAATATATTGACACGAGAAATTAGCACTTATTGAAGCGACTATATTTTGAATTACGTTTTTTTTTTCATCCCATTGGCAAATTATATACAGTAATTCATCAAAAGATGGGCATATATAAAAATTCTGAGGTGTGTTTAATCACACATTCAACATTTTAAAAAGATGATTCATTCATAGTGAACTGGATGCTAAAACATCGCTTATGCGATGCTGTCAATGGGCACAGTTTATTATTAGTATTTTCTAGTTGACAAAAGGTGATAATTGCGCATTTAAAATTGTTCAATAATCAAAATTATAATTTTACATTACAAACATCTAACCTTCCAATTTGAATCAGGCAGTGCGTACTGGGTAATGGATTTGTAAATGCCTTTTGTTCTTTGAAACTGTAGAGACTGAAATATCACACAATGTAGAGCTGAGGTGGAAAAAATGGCAAAAACAGCCAAGTGTGTGCACTTGTAAATTCTGTAAATGTGCATGTATCTTCTCTAGCTTTTGTTAAATGTCTCTGCGTGTTATTCTGACAACAGCAACAGAAGCCCAGCAGATATGTCAAGTCAAACTGGGAAAGCCCACAACTCAGATGAGAGATTCTTGATGTGGCGTCGCTTATCATTGGGGTTTTGGAAGACCGCTGACTGCATCATGACACACAGCCTAATCCAATACTTTCAGACTTTGTCATTTCAATTGCCCTTCACTGATAACAGCATCCATGCGTGGGCATCTCTCCCAAGCTCTCAGTGTATGACATTAATGCAGTGAGATGTGTCATACCTGCATGTTCAAGAAATATTGTGGGTGCAGTACATCCTGAGCTTTATGGACAGCAATCATGTTGATTTGTACAAAACCTGTTAACATTAATAGGTGAGCAAGTTCAAAGCCTAAACATTAAAACATGATTATCACAGTGTATAATAACACTTAAGTGTTATACAGAGACTAGAATGATAACACCTTGTAATTGTCACATGTTGTTACAGCTGTGGTTGCATGGTGATGAAGACAAAGGGGATATTCCAGAATCTACACTCACCTAAAGGATTATTAGGAACACCTGTTCAATTTCTCATTAATGCAATTATCTAATCAACCAATCACATGGCAGTTGCTTCAATGCATTTAGGGGTGTGGTCCTGGTCAAGACAATCTCCTGAACTCCAAACTGAATGTCAGAATGGGAAAGAAAGGTGATTTAAGCAATTTTGAGCGTGGCATGGTTGTTGGTGCCAGACGGGCCGGTCTGAGTATTTCACAATCTGCTCAGTTACTGGGATTTTCACGCACAACCATTTCTAGAGTTTACAAAGAATGGTGTGAAAAGGGAAAAACATTCAGTATGCGGCAGTCCTGTGGGAGAAAATGCCTTGTTGATGCTAGAGGTCAGAGGAGAATGGGCCGACTGATTCAAGCTGATAGAAGAGCAACTTTGACTGAAATAACCACTCGTTACAACCGAGGTATGCAGCAAAGCATTTGTGAAGCCACAACACGCACAACCTTGAGGCGGATGGGCTACAACAGCAGAAGACCCCACCGGGTACCACTCATCTCCACTACAAATAGGAAAAAGAGGCTACAATTTGCACGAGCTCACCAAAATTGGACAGTTGAAGACTGGAAAAATGTTGCCTGGTCTGATGAGTCTCGATTTCTGTTGAGACATTCAGATGGTAGAGTCAGAATTTGGCGTAAACAGAATGAGAACATGGATCCATCATGCCTTGTTACCACTGTGCAGGCTGGTGGTGGTGGTGTAATGGTGTGGGGGATGTTTTCTTGGCACACTTTAGGCCCCTTAGTGCCAATTGGGCATCGTTTAAATGCCACGGCCTACCTGAGCATTGTTTCTGACCATGTCCATCCCTTTATGACCACCATGTACCCATCCTCTGATGGCTACTTCCAGCAGGATAATGCACCATGTCACAAAGCTCGAATCATTTCAAATTGGTTTCTTGAACATGACAATGAGTTCACTGTACTAAAATGGCCCCCACAGTCACCAGATCTCAACCCAATAGAGCATCTTTGGGATGTGGTGGAACGGGAGCTTCGTGCCCTGGATGTGCATCCCACAAATCTCCATCAACTGCAAGATGCTATCCTATCAATATGGGCCAACATTTCTAAAGAATGCTTTCAGCACCTTGTTGAATCAATGCCACGTAGAATTAAGGCAGTTCTGAAGGCGAAAGGGGGTCAAAAACAGTATTAGTATGGTGTTCCTAATAATCCTTTAGGTGAGTGTATATAGTCTTTATTTACAAAATCAAAACACAGGATATCACAGGAGAATAGATACCTACACATAAACACAAACAAGACCCAACAAGAAGTAACTCAAACACATGAGTATTTATACACAATCCAAACAAAGGAAACTAGATAAGGAACTAAGGTGAACAAAATGAACTAATCAATGAGTAACCATAGCAACTAATTTACAATGGGAACAGGAACTAAACACAGAAGGAAGTGCAGGAACTAAAGAAAACATTAACATAACATAACTATTACTCATTTCTTGTGAAGTCTCTCTCAGTTTATATTTTATTCTGTTGTGTCTATATTGTCACATTTCCTGCTTTTCTTCCTGTGTTTGATCTGTTTCCTTGCTTATTTATTATGTTCACCTGTTCATTTGTTATCCAGTGTATATATAGCCTCTGTTTCATTTAGGGCACGTTTTTTAACGGACAACAATGCACTAAAAATGGAAATGTTTTTCCTTTGCATTTTTTCGCGTACAGACAACACCATTGTCAAAACAATCCCCGTTCACATGTATCCGCAAAAATGACTAAAAATGCTGTATTATTCATGCCAGGCCAGTAGTTGGCAATGTCACTTTGTAAAGAAACACTACACGCCTAAAGACTGAACACATAATACGCATGTGCATGACGTCAGCGTTTTCACAAATGGGTATCATTTTCAAAAACTTGCACTTTGAAACCCGTTTTCAAAAGTTTGTGTTTTCAGTCCCCCAAAACACGTTGTTGTCAAGTCACCTTTATCTATATTGCGATTTTTACAATACAGATTGTTTCAAAGCAGCTTTACAGTGATAACAGGAAAATAATTCAACAAAGTTTGTTTCGGCTGTACAGTAGATCTAGAAGAAAATAGAGTCATAGTCCAGCTTATGTAAGTTCAGTGATGGAGGCAGATCAATAATATTGTTGAATATTTAGTGTCCCCAACTAAGCAAGCCAAAAGCCAAAGGCGACAGTGGCAAGGAACCAAAACTCCTTCAGTGGCCAGAATGGAGAAAAAAAACCTTGGGAGAAACCAGGCTCAGTCAGGGTACCAGTTCTCCTCTGGCCGACGAACAAATAGTGTATGATTATGATTCTGGCAACATTACAGGTCAGAAGTCAGATTAGATTGGAACATTCAGAATATTTATCCAGTTCCATCTGGTTGTTGTGTAAATGAACGACCAAAACGCATAAAAAGTTTTACGTTTTTAGTTAAAGGCGGTGTCATGTAAATGGCCCCTTAGTTTCTTGTCGGTTATTGTCCTTACTTGTTTGCAAAGCTGTTACGTTTGTGGTTTCCATTGGATTTTGTTCTTCTTATTGGATTATTTTGCTGTTTAATAAAAAGCTGCATTTAGATCACCACCTCAACTACTCCTTTATCCATTGCTATGTCAGTATTATTACCTATACAGTATGTAATGTTAATTGCGTGAAGCTGGTATTTTTCAGTTGATAACCATATATTATGTTTATTCACATCTAAACATTCATCAATGCACACATCAGATATGGTAAACGGAAGCTCAAGTATGCTTGCTTGACGTGTGAGAACCAATAAGGGTTCATTCTTGCGTTAAGCAGCACATTTGATCTTCCACAAGAACCAATGAGGTTTGTCCTCACACATCAAGCATGTACGGTCGAGCTTCTGTTTATGTTCGCCGATCATTGTTTATATGCGAATAAAAGCCTAAATTCAATCTATTCATTATATAAAGCTATTGAGTCTCTTCAGAAAATTTGGACTAAAACGCTCGATTATTATAGATTAGTTTTACGATCGCTTTATGAGCTTTTTGAAGAGACAAAGTGGAAGTTGTGTAAACTGTCAGTGGAGGGACAGAAATTTAAAATACCTTCATTTGTTTTTTAAATATAAACAAAAGTCTTACGGGTTTGGAATGACATGAGGGTCAGTAATTGATGAGTTTTTTTTTTTTTTCATTTTTGGGTGAAAAATGTCCTTTAAGTCCATTTTTATTTGTAAAGCACTTTTCACAATACACATTATTACTTAATACTTAATAATGCCTAAATTGTCCACATTTAGCAGTTTTGAGCTGGGAATAGGATAGTTTACACATGGTGACGGTATAAACAATCAAGCAGTTTAGATTTGCACTTTATGTGAGCATACTGTTTGTATGTGGATAAAGCGGGATATATTTATAGTAGTTGTGATATGGAGTTATTAATGCATTATGTGGTGATATGGAATCTGTAAGGTTTGAAAGGTATGAAATCAGTTTTGTTTAATTTATAACAATTTGGTGTAGTGGCAAGCCTAATTACTATTTGGTGATGTGTATCACTGCCATGGTTAAATTACGCATATAAACTGTGGAATTTAAGATTTTGGTTATATTTCACAAGCAATTTAAATAGAAAGTTAATTTAAAGTCATGCCATAATACATAGTACATAACACAGTTGGCAGCAGTTGTCAACTGTGTTGCATTAATTTCTGTTGAGTTAACAAACTGAAAGAGCCTGTTTATATAGTTAATCCTGCCAATCAGAGTCTTACAAGTACATTTCTCCCGCTCTGGCAAGCCATCAGCCTGTTTGCCAACATACACTGATCGCTTTCCCCTCTTATATTGATTTTCAGCAACTTAGCCGATCTGAGAAAGGAATCTCCTGATCTCTCTTGTGCACTTTTGTTTTAGTGCCTTTAACTATGGCCACTATTTCATTTCATTTTATTTATTTCCTGTTGATCTCTGCTGTCCCACAATCTTTAAGATTAATGTTTTGTAACTTCATGTCAAGCTTTCCAGCATGTATTTAATATTTGACAAAAATAAATGTTTCCACTAGATGAATCATTGAATTTCACACTCAAAACTAGAATTTTATTGATCAGAAGTGCTCTGAATGACAGTTTTATATTTGTATGTTTGATTGAAAAATCAACATAATTTCTTTAAGAAATTAAATAGACAATGAGACCATTTTTGACATACAGTAAAACAGTATAGATATGAATAGCATAGCTGAGATATTTTGGTCCATGTTGAGATCTCAGATTTTTTCGTTGCAATATGTTGGCAATTCTGAACACAGTTTGCGACCTGCGTTTCCCCACTCAAAGCAAACCATTTACCTCATTAACCTGTCTGAATAATGAATATAATTGATGAATAATGAATTATTTTTCACTTGTGTCTTCAGAAATGATTTGTGCGTGTGTGTGTGTGTAATGTGCATTTATTTTTCATGTTCTTGAAAGAATATTCAACTGGTGCACTGTAATAGCTAAGGATCGAAACATACTGTATACAAACACTTGAATGCAAAAGCTTATATACATACATAGTTTATATATAGCTTGATTTAATGCAGTTCAAAATGTCTGGAAGTAATTTATAACACAAATATGAATTGCATTCTCAACATTGCCACAGGGGGCACCACAGTGGCATTAACCTGGGTGCCCTTACTACTAGAGGTCGTATACAGTCAGCCAATCAGATTAGAGCTTGCCAGATCGAGAAAGTGATGTTGTGTTTTGTGTGTCTACTGTATATGCATCAGAAAATGGACAGTGGGCTGTCTGAGGCTGAGATTTCAGCCACAATAACACAAGAACGTATGTTAATGTACAACGGGACCAAGAATTCACTTTTTTTGTGATAGTGACCCAGCAGCCTCGGACAGCTTGGTGCTTTCATCAATAGTTCAAACATGCTCATCTTCCTTTCACAGATCAAAACCGGCAGGACCAGTCCCATCAGATCAATGTCACACCTGTGTGCCTCTCTCTCTCTCTCTCTCTCCATCTGCTCCGGCAAGGCCAGCCGCTGTCAGAAGGGACGATCTGTTGGCCCTATTCCTTGCCTCCCATTCCCCCTCACCCTGTCACATCCTGTTTCCCTCATGGTTGATCAAAAGAACCCCAACGTCAGCGTACAACACAACCCCCAATCTGTGCCGTGATATCCACCCGCAGCCAAATGGTGGCCCAATGTCATCTCATCATGAGCGCCAACAGTTTGTGCCGAATGCTTAGTACAGTCACTGCACACCTCGGAAACCCCAACCCAGACAGATGTTTGCTTGAGTAACATGGTGTGAGACTGTGTATACTGAGGAGATATGAAACATATTTTTAATTTAAAGTTGCTACAAATTTTAAAATACATTTTAAAGGTTACACAAAAATTAATGTCAAAAATTTTTTCCCCTGCAGTCCAAATATTTTCCTTGTGGAAAGAGTACAGAAATAATATACTTTAAAATAATATACTCAAGTGTTTTATTTGTAATTTCATATATATTTCTGTTGTCTTTAAAATATGGTTAAAATGTACTGCCAAATGTACTATCAAGGATTCACGGTAAAGTAAAATATTTCATCTAATTTGGTAACACTTTATAATAACGTTCAGTTATGAGTCACTTATAAGTTATTAGTTAACGATGAACTAATCATTTACAAAACATGACTATACATTCATAAATAATAAGTGGTATACTAACATTTTAGAACTTTAGAACTTTAGAACTAATCATTTACAAAACTTGACTATACATTCATAAATGATTGATAAGTGGTATGCTAATGATTATCTAATGTGCTGTAAGTTATCTTAAAAAATAATCATGAAATAAATCAAACAGATCAATAGTAGATGGTTGATAAGTTATTAGTTGATACATTATTTATCACTTATAAATCATTGAAGTATTTATGTCAAAATTGTTTTAGTATCATTATCTCAATAAACAATGGTTAATCATGAACAAATGATGAACAAGCCAGTATATAATTTATTGATGTATCTTTAAGTTGTAAGCTGGTCTGTGTTCAAAACCACAGACATGCAGGTATGCTAAAGTAGTATTTGTAAGAAGAGTAATTTATTTGTTTTCAATGGGATAAACATGTATAAATGACTTAGAGTCAGGGGCTTCCAGTGGGTTATTTTAAATCCTTTCACTCATCAGCACAGACTTGTGTTCTGTGTGGAGTGTGTGGGATCTAGTGATAACGTAAACCTTGAAACCGGTTTTACTGTACCTTCCACTGAAGCTCACATGCAGGTGCACAGCGTTTAAAGAATCCATGTGTGTCAGAGAAGACATCTGTCTGTACCCTCACCAGTCAGCACTTACACTGCAGTACACACTACAAAGTGTTCAACACCTGTTATAGATGAAGTGTAAATGCATGAATAAATCATTTACAAAGCATTCTGCATCTCCTAATCTAGTGTAAACAATTCATCACTTGTAAATGTGTTACATATCATTTGTAGATCTTTCTTACCTGTTACAAATTATGTGTAAGTCATTTAAAACACTTTCTGCATCCCCTAATCTAAAGTGTAAACTATTTGGTCCAAGGAATGCAAGAGATGAAGCAGATCTAAGTGCAGGAGTTTAATGAAAATGCAAACATAACAAAAACCAGGAAACACAAGGAGCATAGTGAACACATACACGAAGGGAACACCAAACATCGACTGACAAAGCACAAGAGAAACACAAGGGCTATATATACATGGGGGCAAACAAGCTTAACAAGATAACAAATTAACAAGACACACCTAGGGAGAATAATCAACAGGGAAAAACTACAAAGGACTACAACATGGCACACAGGACAGGAAGTAACATAAAAGTCCAACCAAGACTAAGGGAACATATGACAGCATACGGTACAGCATACAGTACTTTTACTCTACATACTTTTACACTACAAGTGCACTTTCAATACAATTAAGTATTTCTTAATTCTACTTTTTTTTCCAATTTTTTTTTTTTTAAAGTCACCTTCTGTGTACCATAGAATAAAGTCATGCAGATTTAGAACAACACAAGGGTGAGTAAATGATGACAGAAATGTTTGGGTGATTTATTTTATTTTTTTCTCCATTAAAGTCTGATTTGCTACTGAATGAAGATACTTAGTAAGAAAACCTAGTTCATATTTCTAAAACATAGACTAGGCTATAATTAGTTGGCTTGTGTTTAGTCTGGCCGCCGTACTTATGGCAGCAATGTGCTTTCTTGCTGTTGCCAGCATAGGTTGTATGAATAGCAGAAGATGTTTGTGCAGGCTTTTGGCCTTGAGCTCACACAAAAAGCCAACTGCCCTTGGTAGTGTGGATCAGGGCTCAGAATGGCTCCTATCTCTCCTGCACAAGCTGTCCAGTTTGGCTGTTCTCATTCCCAGTAACAGTTTATGTCCCAGTTTGGCACAAGAAACTGAATTATTTCTGTGTTCATTCTTTTAAAGCCAGCAATACACTGCCCAGTGTTTCCCCTTTCAACCCTTGTTGGCAGGTGCTAATGAAAAACATACTTTATCATCGCTGTGTGCAACATTAAATAATTAGTTCACTAAAACTAAGTCATCATTTACTCACCCTCATGTTGTTGCATATCCGTATCATTTTCTTTGCTAGCTTTTATTACTCGCTGCAAATGGTGTGAATTTATTAGAGAAGCATCTACAATAGCTGTCAATATCTGATTGTGTGCCACTGATAAAGTAATGTTGAATGTTATAGTGAATGTTTATGTTCTGCTCTGAACTGCTTAAAATCATGTTTGTGTAGCAGTACAGGCATTAGACCTTCCTGTGGGATTCTGGTTTGATAATGTTCTATATCGCAGTTCTCCATCAGAGCATTTGGGATTATTATTGATAGAGCTGTCAGGATATGTTCACGGTATCTCTTACATTGGTGAGCTAGCATTTCTAAATCTCAGTGCAATCCATAAACCTTACTTGTTTGATTCTTACTAATTAAACTGAATATTTACAAAAAAAACAGTTTACAAAAATTAAACAGTAGGTCAGCATTTTAAATAATTGTTTTAGGCTATTTTGGGGTCCTGAAGATGTCAAGATATTTGTATATCTGAAAGCTTTGTAAACTAAATCTTTGTATTCTGAAACGTATTACATCTCACATTCTGGATGTAGATTTTCATGCAATGGCCTACACCAACCTTTCCAGTGACTATATCATGGGACCAGTGGAAGGTTATACAAATGTTTATTCAACAAACCAAACTTCTTCTTCTTCTTCTTCTCATCAGTCTATGGTAGCCCATAGCACTGTTTGTGGGAAAATGATGAAATTTGGCACACAGATAGACAACAGTCTGAATATTAACCACAGCAGTTTTGGAGCCTCTAACTCAATCCCTCTAGCACCACCAAATGTCCAAGTTTGCACTCATGTTTATGCTAATAACATTTGAATTATAAGGGCTAGAACAAAATGATTTTGTCCTCTGATTCCTTGGCTCAAGACGATTGTACCCTATGACGTCATTTTCCGAACTGAATTCTTCCAAGACAGTTGTTCTGATTTCACCAAAATTGGCTCACATCATCTTCAGATTGTGCTGGCAAAAAGTTAATAAAAGCTTTTAGAGAAACTCATGCTCGTCGGAAGCAACAACAAAAAAAATATGTGGGTGGGTCCTCCCCCAGAAAAATGTTACTGGAGTAGATGCCATTTCCTGTATACTGGTGCCTTTTAATTAAACAATTACTTTTATAGCCTAAAACGGTTACCACATGCCTGGCAAGGTTGCCCAAAAATTAACACAGCAACAAAAGTCTAGAAAGTTGTTTTGAACAAAAAATCTTCCTTCCTCTGCCAGCGTTATAGCGTTATAACAACATAGTGTAAGTGTAACTGTAATTAAAGGATTAGTTCACATCAAAATGAAAATTTCCTGATAATTTGCTCACCACCATCTCATCCAAGATGTTCATGTCTTTCTTTCTTCAGTCGAAAAGAAATTAAGTTTTTTGAGGAATACATTCCAGGATTTTTCTCTACATAATGGACTTTTATGGCAACCAACGGGTTGAAGGTCCAAATCAATGCAGTTTCAAAGGGCTCTGCACGATCCCAGCCGAGGAATAGGGAAACCAAACCATCGGTCATTTAAAAAAAAATTAACATTTATATACTTTTTAACCTAAATTACTCATCTTGCGCTGCTCTGTGGTGCACCACGGATTACGTAATCACGTCGGAAAGGTCACGCTAGATGTAGGCGGAAGTACCGCCCTAAGCGAACGTGCGAAGGTCTGTAAGCGAACCGCTTAGGGCGGTACTTCCGCCTACGTCTAGCGTGACCTTTCCGACGTGAGTACGTAATCCGTGGCGCGTCGCAGAGCAGCGCAAGATGAGCAATTTAGGTTAAAAAGTATATACAATTTTTTTTTTTTTTTAATGACTGATCGTTCCGCTAGATAAGACCCTATTCCTCGTCTGGGATCGTGCAGAGCCCTCTGAAGCCCTTCGAAGCCCTTTGAAACTGCATTGATTTGGACCTTCAACCCGTTGGTTGCCATCAAAGTCCATTATATGGAGAAAAATCCTGGAACTTTTCATTTTGAAGTGAACTAATCCTTTAAATGCTGCAACAAAGACTACATGATGCCTTTAAAAGCAACAGGCGAACAAATTATGAACATTCACTTAAATACCAGCTTGTTTAGCAACAGTATGTAAGCACACAGCCAGACCTACCTGAGCAGCAGATATGCTAAGATGCTTTGTTTACCTTGCTGTGTCACGGGTGCAAGTAGGCTCAAGTAGTGAAACATGGAATGGAAAAAGCGAGTGGGTCCAATATCATTGGTCTTAAAAAGTGGGTGGGTCTTGTCCCACCCACATACAATGGTTCCGATACCCATGGATAAACCAAACTGTTCTTGAATAACTCGCAAACGAAGAGCATGTGAAAATAGATGCAAGGCTATATCTACACAATGCTTTAGTGTATTGAGATCAATCTTTGTTTCGCTTTGGCACAGCGTCACCTACTAGTCAGGAGATACGAAAAATGTATGCATATAACTTCTGAACGGTTTATATAAAAAAAAGCATTCAGTGCAGCATACCGAGTCGAATGATACCCAGTTATCCCATATCGGCCATTTTGGGGTCAGCCATAAATAAAAGATAAAATAAATAATGAATTGAATAATGATATTAAGTAAACAATGATATGAATTATGCCATTTTGTCGAAATTGCTGTCTGCCATTTTTAATTAATTTGAAAACCTACTTTTTCTGTCTCCTCCTAGACCATTGGTCTGATTTTCATGAAAATTGGCTCAGATCATTTTCAGACCATGCTGGCAAAAAGTTACTAAAAGATTTTGAAAGACGAAACCGATCTCGAATAATGCATCAGTGAAATTGATGGCATGGTGCCAAGCTGATTCTGAGGCTGTAACTCTGCAACACTTTGGCATATTGACACCAACCCTTGTATGTGTCATTATCACACTGACCACACAACATCAATTTGGTGACAGTGCCACCTATTGGTCAAAGGTGATAAGCAATTTTTTACTTATTCCTGCAGTTGGTCAGATGCTCTGAGCCATGCATGCATATAACTCATCGTGCCTTTTTTGTGCATGCATGGATGGATGGATGGGTGGATGGGTGGATGGGTGAATGGATAGATGGATGGATGATGGATGATTGATGGATGGATGATTGATGGATGGATGGATGGATGGATGGATGGATGGGTGGATGGATGGATAGGTGGATGGGTGAATGGATAGATGGATGGATGATGGATGATTGATGGATGGATGGATGGATGGATGGATGGATGGATGGATGGATGGATGGATGGATGGATGGATGGATGGATGGATGGATGATTGGATGGATGGATGGGTGAATGGATGGATGGATGGTTGGATAGATGGATGGATGAATGGATGGATGGATGGATGGATAGATGGATAGGTGGATCGGTGAATGAATGGATGGATGGATGGATGGATGGATGGATTGGAGCGAGTGAGTGAGTGATTGACAGACATAAGTACATATTTTAAAGAGACCTAATAAAATGGGACCCTGCTCATTATTTTCCTTTTTGCTGCTTGAAATTGCAGCATTATGTATTTTGTGATTACACCCATTCTACGTTAATGATCAATGGGTTCAACTGCATTAGAATGTAAATATAATCATCAGTATAGATGCTCAAGACGTCAAACAATAACTTTAACACTGTAAAAATAGGAATGCAGAAAATGTATCTGGAAGATGTAAAGGTCTTTTAGGACAGTACGGAATTATTCAAATGAGAAGTAGGCAAACAAAACTGTAACACTGCTGACATATGCAGTCGCAATATACAAGAAAAAATTATTACAGACGTATAGAAGAGAGTGTTGTGTGTGAGCGAGGGGGATGTGTTTTACAGCTCTGAGCCTCATTAATCATATTTAAGTGAATGAAATGATATTTTCATGGTGGTGATTATGTCATAGTATCTGGTTTAACTGATTAATGTGATCATGACAGAGCAATTCTTTAGATGTCAAATACTAAAATCCTTCTTAACATTGTTGATGAACATCTTCATTGTAAAAATGCAAATACTTATTTTTTTTTTCTTTGTTAAACAAGACCCCAAATGTACTCTAGATTAAAATCACTTTTAAAGGGCTGCACAATTAAATATAAAAGAAAAAAAAAACAAGAAAGCAATTACTTTCACAATCGTGAAAAGTGTGAATTACAGAATTACATATTATATTCATAATGTGTTTTTTTTCCCCAGCTGTTCAGAGAGATGTCCGTTGTCTGCATGCATTATCAGAGGCATTAAAATCAGTAATGGCCACCAGTCCTAATGAGTTTGAAGCAGTCTGATGCTCAAAAATATGTCATATTTCTATATAAGTTATGTTATAAAATGTATAATTCTTAACTCTCCCAGTTCCCTTGTGTATGTGTGGGGTTTAATGCATAGGAATCATCTCTAAATATGAAACACACACACACAAATCTATATAAATGATGTTCCATTCTATACATATCTGTTTTCAAATCTTTAATCATTTTGTCTGCAAAATAAAAAAGCATTTATCATAAATTAGTATAATTAAAAGCAAAGCCGAGTATCTGAAGTATCACATACAGCAAGTATCTTTGCCTCTTGTATAATAAATTGCTTGTGAAGTTCTTAATTTGACAGTTGCGTTGGAAAAAGAATCTGCTAATTGACTAATTGTAAACCAAGACTCAAGCCCTAGCCCATATCTATATACATATAGCTGGCATATATTTAAATATAGACAATTATGCATAAGGTGTATATGTAAGAATACAGACAAAGTAAGAAACTGACAAATACACTTATTTATTAAAAAGCCATTTTTGTTTGGAGTTTGGAGACTTTTCATTATCTAATTTTGATCAACAGCCTTAAAGTCCCCCTGTAGTCAATTATTTTATCCTTTTTAAACTCATCTTTGCTCGCCAAAATGACATATTTAAACATTTTTTTCCTGTGAAAAAAATTCTTCGTGCCTTAAAATAGCTTGAATGTAACTCTACACTCTTGCTTCATTTAGTATACGCGGATTCATGAATATGCAAATTAGCTCCACCCCCACTCACTCGCACGAGCTCAGAAATACAGTTGGCCAACTTACTGAGGTAAATGCTGCACAATGGCTCTCTTTACAACGTCGGACAAATAATGGTAATTATTATCCTCTTGCTTGACTACGTTATTAAACAGCTAATAATGTGTTTATCAACTGACAAATATACCAGGATAAACTGGCTTCTCTTGAGACTCTATCCACTGCTTCAGAGAATATTTGATGATATGCTAAAGCTCGCCATGATGTGATTGGTTACAAGGTAGTTTGTGATGTCAGAAACACCAGCACGTTTTGTCTTTGGTTCACTGCAGTTTTAAAGAGAAAATACTCAACAATGGTGTTGAATTTGCACACGGTCAAAGGGTGGTCATGCACATGGTCAACCCATCCATCTATCTAATAAGTTAAAGCATATTAAAAACACCAGCACATAGACATATAAACAACATTAAAAACTTGATTTTCACCACAGGGGGACTTTAAATGAATAAACCAACAAGCTTAAATAAATAAAATTGTTATTGTAGACAAGTATAAAGTACATTTAAAGTTACCTTTATTTTATTTATTTATTTATTTATTATTTATTTATTTGTTTTTGAGAAATGTTAGAGAAATGTTTTCAAAATAGTATTTTCACACAAAAGAAATTCAGCTGGAATTTAAAAGTAATCTAATCAAACAAACTGCCAAGAAAGCTCAAAACTGCTCAACAAAGTCAAAATATGAGTATCATAAATGTGGCTGAATTTTGTTAAATTGGGTTTCACTGTTGATGCTTTTTTCAAGCCTAGTTGCCAAGCAGTTGTTCTGGGTGTCTCAGCTGTTGAATGGTTGAGATTAGACACTGTTGAAGCTCATCACACACCTCAATATCATACGACTTGCATATCGCTTGCATATCGCTATCGAATTGCATCTCTGAAGGTGCGAATCACGAGGGAATTGCTGTTAGCTATCATTTAGTATCAGAATGATCAAAATTCCAGGTTTAAAAGAGCTGTTTTGAACTGTGTAAATCAAATCAAAAGAAGTCATTCTTAAAAAAAAAAAAAGTAAAAGAAAAAATATAGGTAATCTGAACCGTTTTTTGTGTGTGTGTGTGTGTGTGTGTGTGTGTGTGTGTGTGGTTGACAGCTTCAGCGGAGGAGAACAAAATGACACTCTCATATTCTTTATAAGAAATTAAGGAAGAGTATAAGGATACTCTTTATACATTGTAAAAAAAACTTACAGTTGTTATTTTAAAAGAGTGATTTTACCTGATTTAACCCATTCACATTATGTTGGTAAAATTCATGTATTTATCTTAATTCAGTGGTTCTAAATAATGTTTTTGGATTTGAATAAAAACTGTTAATTTAGATGTTACCATTTTTCAGTATAACATGTCAGCTGTGTATGTGTACACAAAAAAATAAAAAAATAAAAAAATAAATATATATCTTCTTGACTGAATTAAATGCTAAAATGAATCTGAGACTAAGTCACTTTGTTTCTTACTGATAAGTTGTAAAAAAAAAAAAAACTTAATTTTAATGTTCTACTGAAATGTTGTGTATGTAACTTTAGAGATATATAAATATTGAGATATATAAACATAATAAACTATGCATAACTACATAAACCCATTGTGTAAACCAAACCATATTTTTAGCCCTATTCCTATAGTAAGTGCATGCAGTTAATTAATATTACTCAGTCATTAAATGTATAATTACACTGTAACAAGGACACCTTAACATAAAATGAAGTGTAACCTAAATATTATATAAATAGACTGTTATTGTATTTATAGCTTAATAAATGAGAATTATGTGTTTAAAGCTATGTTTACATTAATGCATTACATTTAATTACATTTTCGTATTGATTATACATTGTGCCTCGTTCTTCCAGTGTTTCATAAATTTAGAAGCCTATATGTGCCATAAGTTCCAGTAGAAATGCATATGAAAGAAATGTTAGGAATAAACTTGTTTTATTCCACAGCAAAACAATGAGTAACCCCCTTATTGTAAGACACTCTTGTTCATTATTTTATCATGGAAGAGAACAGGCTTGAATGCTACTGAACAAGAAAAACTGGAGCAGACTGAAACACAGAACCACAATAAGTGGGATCCAAACCATGAATCAATCAATGATGGTGAATTAGCCAATAAAGGACCCTGCTGAAGTGGAAGTTACAATTCCGTCAAAAAAATATGGGATTTTGTTGTGCTTTAGGTAGAGCGTCAGGTGAAAATGTTATCAGGATGAGCCCAGAGGTGAAAAAGATAGGGCACTGTCCCATGTTGAAGATATAAAGTCCAGGTTTGGATTGTTTCTGAAGAAATCAATACAGAAATCACTTCAGCCTGGAAGGAATGACGGCGTTATGAGAGAAACTCTTCCTGGAGGAGTTTAGGAGACCTCAGGTGTCTGCTGCTCACAGCAACTAGCTCTGGCAAAACCAAAAGGTGTCAACTCGATGCCTCAAGGGATGTGAAAGAAAATACAAAATTGCATAATGTGGCATAATGTAATATCACATTTATAAGGCTCACGAGACATTAATGTGCATTGACATTGACACACAAATGCAAATAAATGGGGTTTATCTTATAATCTGATTAAATTGGTGACATTTGCATATCAATATTGCACAAATTCCAGTATGCATATGAAAATGCATATGAAAGAAATATATCTGTAATAACTGTTTTATAAACAGACTAGTCTACACATTTTTTAAATTATATTTTATTTTGATGGTCCCCTTTAGACATTCTGTTGACAATAAGTAATGCTGCACCACATTAACTCTCATTAGAGTATAAGTTTAGTATTAGTAGACTGGTAGGGTTAGGGTTAGAATAAGCTGACGTAGTTGCAAAGCTACTTACAGTCAGTAGAATGTCTGTTGGAGAAGCATCAAAATAAAGTGTTTTAATTGTAGTTTTTAATCAGTCTATCGGAAAAAAACAAGAACTTTGGATCATTGAGTTATGTAAACAATACTGAAAGTTTTGACCAGTTATGAATGATTTCTACAGCTATATATACTATAATAATTGCTGTGGCAGACACAAAGTAAATGCATTATATGTACGGATGGACCTCAGCTTAACTAGTTCATATTGAGTACATGCATTTCAAAACTGTATTTAGATTATACTTTCCATATCTCAATAATGATAACATTTTACTCTTCCTTTTTAGGTACCTATGCAAGATTAATTCTAAAGGTGAGGAAAACTATTTTTTATTTTGTAAATGTATTAAGTTATTCTTTCTTTCTCAATGTATTTTTCAACAACAAAAGCTTTTTGTAAAGAACACAGCTTAGTAACAAATTATAGTATATGCTTTGTAAGCAGGTGTGAACAGAGGACACATTGTTTGACAATAATCATAATAATTGGACAAAAATCCCACTCTGCCCTGACTGAAAATGAAGCCAGAGGTTGTTATTGTTTCAAGCTCTTGACTTAATTTTAGTGTAGTTTTAGAATAATTATGAAGCCTTAAACAGCACACTCTTATTTTGATTTTCATTTCATTTTGCTAGGAGTTACAATGAACTTTTAAACCTGAAAGTCTAGATGTTTCCTCTACCCTCTCATTGATTCAATTTTCCTCTTCCCGTCAGTGAACATCAAACAGAAGCTTTGCTCAGGAGGTCTGCCCACACCCTGCAGCCACTCTTGATCTTTGTCTGAGCGTGTATGTTTGACAACTTACAAATGAACCTGACCTCTTCCTCTCTAGACCCAGTGTCTATCTCTCACACCCTGCAGTGATGCAGAGCTACAGCGTCTGTCATCATAAAAGCCTCTTCTCGCTCTCTCGCCCCACGGATCACATATCGACCCGCTTCTACAGAAGGCAGGGAGCGTGACCCCTGTATTTCCGATGGAGTCTGACATTTGACCTCTCCACTGCCCTTCTGGTGGGAAAGAGAGGCTAAATGAGTGTCTACTCTTAAAAAAGTTACTTTGTACCCATTTATAATACTGAAAGTTCTGGTTTAATATCCCTAATGCAGATAGTGTAAACCATTAGTTGGTCTTTCAGTCTGGTCAAGCTGGTTAGGCTTATCTGTTTTGGTGTTTTTAAAATGGGTACTTGTCAGCTGGTCAATCCAGGAGACAAGCTGGCCGACTAGTTAAACTATGGGAGACTATGGGAGCAACTATAAAACATCTTAAAGGGATAGTTCACCCAAAAATTTTAATTACCCCATGATTTACTCACCCTTAAGCCATCCTAGGTGTATATGACTTTCTTCTTTCAGACGAACAAAATCAGAGATATATTAAATAATGTCCTGACTCTTCCTAGCTTTATAATAGCAGTGAATAGAGGATTAGATTTTGAAGCCCAAAAAAGTGCATCCATCCATCCATCATAAAAGATATCCACACGGCTCCAGGGGGTTAATAAAGGCCTTCTGAAGTGAAGTGATGCATTTGTGTAAGAAAAATATCCATATTTATAACTTTATAAACTAAAATAACTAGCTTCCGGCAGACGACCTACGCAAGTCAACTTAAACCAAAAGAGTAACCCCTGACGCAATGTAGGAGTAAACAAACTCAAGCTCCTCTTCTCTTATATTGAAATCCTCCGACATTTCTCTTTAAAAATTTGCGTTTTAGACTTCTAATTCATGGCCAGTGTTTTGTTTTGCTCTGTTATCCTCTGCGCTTCCGTGTTCGGCAATATGTCATGCGTCAGGTCAAGGTTTACTCTTTCACCATAAATCGATGCTTATGGCCGTCTGTCGGAAAGCTAGTTATTTTAGTTTATAAAGTTTTAAATATGGATATTTTTCTCTGATAACAAACTTTTATGATGATGGATGCACTTTTTTGGGCTTCAAAATGTAATCCTCTATTCACTGCTATTATAAAGGTTGGAAGAACCAGGACATTATTTAATATATCTCCAACTGTATTCGCCTGAAAGAAGAATGTCATATACACTTAGGATGGCTTAAGGGTTAGTAAATCATGGGGTAATTTTCATTTTAAGACATGGTGTGTTCGAATGCTAGTTGAAGACTGAAATTTAACTTTTTATAAGTAACAATATTTGAAAATGCCCTTGAATGTCTTGAATTGTTAAGGTAACACTTTACAATAAGGTTCATTAGTTAACATTAGTTAACATGAACTAATAATGAACTGCACTTCTAAAGCATTTATTTATCTTTATGTTAATTTCAATATATACTAATACTTTATTAAAATCTTGTTAACATTAGTTAATGCACTGTGAACTAACATGAACAAACCATGAACAGCTGTATTTTTATTAACTAACGTTAACAAAGATTAACAAACACAGTAACAAATGTATTGCTCATTGTTAGTTCATGTTAGTTAATACATTAACTAATGTTAACAAATGAGACCTTATTGTAAAGTGTTACCATTGTTAAATTCTCAATGAAAATGATTATGATTGTTGTCTATAAAACAATGCACACAACGGCCACATAAACACTGCAGCTAAATTCAGTTGTCAGTTCACCTTACTGCTTAATCCTGTTTTGCACACAGTTCAATGCACCAAATTAACTCCAGAAAAATGCAGGTATTGACAACTGCATTTGTAAAAATTCTACTGTACGCATGCCGTGTGTGATGCAAGACATCACAGGAAACTCATTATTGTTGTCAGATCTTTCTAGAAAAAAATAAGGACATGCCCATAATAAACTTAAAACCAAACGCTTTATCTTGGTAATAAGCCACATACCAAAATACCGCGACACCAGCCTACTTTATTATCTCCATAAACTCGATCGCTGTATGAGCTAAGCCAAGATAGAACAAAATATGTAATTCACTAGAGGTTCTGACAAAATGTTAATTGCTACAGTCTATTTAAAAATATTTAATTAATTTTAATTAATTAATTAAATAAAGATTCAATGACTCACTCATAAAGACTTCAATTGTTTTGTTACTGGATAAATCTGTGTTTTGAACGAATCTCTTGAACGAATGATTCAATGACAAAAAAAAATTTAACAGTCACTTGTCGCCACCTACTGGTGTAACAATGTAATTGATCTAATCTTTATTGTACGCGTGAAGTTACTTCCAAAAGGTGATTTTCTCTATTTTGATCGCTACCGTAGACATCAGTGTTTATATCCGAACTATAAACTTTCATCCCAGTACTTCTGTGATCATTTGAATTATTGTAACAAATAATGATACTGTGCGATTGAAAAGACCACAGCTTTTTTTGTTAAGCTGATTCATATCTATACATGGCTCTGGGTCAGTGGCAGCATCAACACAGATCTGCATGTTCTGCTGATATCGTAATCATACTTAGATAGACAGACAGAGATAGATAGATAGATCTCCCGTTTTTTTCTAGCAAAAGTCCTAACAAATTCATCCATATCTAAGCTACTAGTGATGGACTTCTCATGGGCCAATATCACTAAAAGACTCTTTCTTTGGTGTAACATACAGCGATGAAAGGGGTCAGAACCCGTGACAGAGTTGAAAAGTAACTTTCACATGACGCCGAGGACACCCCAATGACAAGAGCAGTTACATACAATTTATGGAGCTCTGGATATGCTTCTTTGTAGCAGACAGGCTTGTTTCACCAGGAAATTGTTTGTTAAGCATAGGTTTGGTAAAAATAATTTAATTTGCCAGGCTTACACTATCTGCAGTGCCAGCATGCAAATGGCTCAACAATGTGGCATCTAGAAATGCATTAGACGTTGGCGCAATACAAGATAAGTCAACATTTTTTAGTGGAAAATCTATTTTCCATTTCAACAATGGCTCTGACGAGAATGGAAAGCAAGGATCTCTTCAGAGACTGACTGGGAAGTATTGTAGAATTATCACAGTCAGTGTGGCCCACTGTGGAATACACAACACTGTCATCTAGTTGTGTATTCAGTGTTCTTCTTCTCTTGGAAGGGTGTAAATCACCACATGTCTTGAATTCATCTCTACGAATTGCCTTTAGGGACTCCAAGGATGCACTGTCAGCTTCACCAACTTTACACATGTCCACTCTCTGAGACTGGAGAATATCATTAGCTGGTTTCAGGACACCAAGTAGATGGACTAGAAATTTCCCTATTTAAAAAAAAAATAGTGCCTTTTGATTTAGAATAAAAGGCCTGCTGCCTCAGTGCTCAGATCAGTGCTAGCAAAATAATCCTCTGTGATGTTTGAGAGGATACTGAGAAGAATGTTTTCATTCTCAATAATGCACATTGTGACATCATAATGGCTTGTCCATCGAATTCATTTAAGACAAGGAGCATCATTCTTCTCAGCCATGTAGTGGCGATGGAAAAAGTTGTGTGGGGAACTGGCAAAGTAAAAAAAATGTTTTTCCACATGGATCACACTGGATGACATGCACAACTGCTAAATGTAGCTAGTGGTTATAACAGTGAATGTAAGGTATATACCAACCAAGCTTGTTTTGCAGCAGGGCTTGCACACCACCTCGTACCCCACTTATCACTGAGGCATCATCATAGAACTGACTAACTATGTTGTCAGCACTGTAGCCACCATGCAGTTTAGAGGTGGCTCAATATTTGAGTGGAAATGTATTCAGCTTCTAGTTGATATAAGTCAAGCAACCCAATCAAATGCTCCTCTGGCAAGGAATTACACAGAAACCTAATCATTACAGACACATTTTCCACATTACACTTGTCTCGTGACCCATCACTTTTAAGGCAAAACCCTGCTAGTCAGCATCTGTGTAACTGCGCTTAATCTCATAAAGCCATATCAGCCAATGTTTTAATGATTTCATTCCGAATGTCTTTAAAAGTAGGCCTTTGCATGTTTTGGTATACCCTTTACTATGAGCCAGAAATGAATCTCTTACGAAGGTGTATTCAAACAACTTAAGGAAAAGGACCGCAGATGTATCCTTGTTTAATGTGGTTTCTGTGTTCCACGCATCCTGCTCGTTTATACAGAGAATTTTAACCACACCTCCAAGGCTTTTCACATAATATCAGTTTTTTTTTTTTTTTTCAACTGCGTTTTGCCCACTTGCATGCAGTCTATAATTTTCCCAGACACCTCCTAAAATTTTCATTCAGACCAGGCTGCCATAGACTGCACATGGCAGTCTGGATGCATGCTTCTGCATACCCCTGTCCCGTTCCAACGCTGCTTTCCAATTGGTATAACCGCGTGAGGTAAAAATGACATCTCTCTCTTAGCTACACCGAACTTACGCCAGGGGAAAAAGAAGCATGCGTCCCACAAAACGTTGTATTCAAGCCATGGATGCGAACGGTATCATCTTGAATCAAATGACAGTGATATCGATCCAAATGCACGTTTGGGGTAGCTATTTAATATTGGCTGGGACGGTGCATTTAAATTTAGGTCCATTATTTCGCTGCCACCAGCAGTGTGATTTAGGGGGGCTGAGGTGGAGGGAGATGGGTAGCTGCAGGTTGGAGTAATGGGCGTGCCGAAAGGAGGAGTGCCAAACGGTGAATTGCTATGACAGAAACCCCTAATGCAAAGCCGTCTGCCCTAACGTCACCAATGACAAACACCTTTCTCCACGCACCTTTCGGCATGCCCCAACCTTTACTCCAATCCCCATTACTCCAACCTGCAGGTACCCATACTTGTTTATTTCTGAAGTGGGAGCTAGGGAAGATGGAGTTTGTGAAACAGTAGTGGCCACATCACAGTCACTGCTGCCAAAGCCACAAAAGCCCCTTTCACACAGAGTGTTGATCCCAGAAAATTGCCATAAAATTGCCTTCTGTGTGAACGCAAACATGTCCCGGGATGGGGACCTAGTAACATTGCCGGGATCAGTGCCGGGAACACGCCCGGTGTAAACAATAGGCAAGACCAATGCTGTAAGGGGTGTGTTGTATTGATGACGCTGAAGCTGAGATTGTTTGCCAGCTTAGTGGAATGGTACGCGATGCGCTAGTTTGTGATCGAATCAGAAAAAAAGCACGAGCGTGGTTTCTCAAGAGAGAAATCGCAGATCTTAAGACTCTGCTGAGACATTACACGTCACATCCTGATGTCACGTGTCTTTGCGGGATCTTTACGGGATGTGTGTGAACGCACGCAAAGATACCAGAAAATCACTGGCAGTGTGAATGAACCAAAATCAAATGATCCCGGGATACATTATCAGTGTGTTTTCAGGAATCTCTGTGTGAAAGGAGCTTAATAGACTTCTTTATAGGCACCATAAATCTATGCATTGCATGTAAATACTTGCTTATGTTACTTGCTCGTGTCGTGTCCTGTCAGAATCTGCTTCTCCACTACAGCAGCCGAGTCGTGAGTGTAGAGTGCTGTCGCTTTCAGCCAATAAAACCAGAAAAATACTGCAAGTCTACAGCAATCCCTCAAAATTCTCAACACACATCCTGCCTCAGATTCCTTTTAACCAGTGCACAAATAATAAAAATAAAAGATTAATGCTGTCTTTGCCTAAACTCTGAAATCAAATCAAATCACCTTTATTTATATAGCGCTTTTTACAATGCCAATTGTTTCAAAGCAGCTTCACAGTGGTAACAGGAAAATAATGCAACAGAATTTGATTCGGCTGTACAGCCGCTCTGGAGAAAACGGTGATGTCATCCAGCTCATTTCAATTATCATATAGTGTCAATGCGGGCAGATCATTAATATAGTTGAAATTTAAGTGTCCCCAACTGAGCAAGCCAAAAGCCAAAGGCGACGGTGGCAAGGAACCAAAACTCCTTCAGGGCCAGAATGGAGAAAAAAACCTTGGGAGAAACCAGGCTCAGTCGGGGTGCCTGATCTCCTCTGGCCGACGAACAAATAGTGTATGATTATGATTCTGGCAACATTACAGGTCAGAAGTCATATTAGATCAATAGATTCGTAGGATTATTCGAAAGATTGGAGTCGTCACGCCGGGCCTGGACATGCACCGGGCCTGGACATGCGCTGGCTTGAGCAGGGGGACCTTGCGTGCACTGCAGGATTTTAATCCATGACGGCGTAGTGTGTTACTAATGGTTTTCTTTGAGACTGTGGTCCCAGCTCTCTTCAGGTCATTGACCAGGTCCTGCCGTGTAGTTCTGGGCTGATCCCTCACCTTCCTCATGATCATTGATGCCCCACGAGGTGAGATCTTGCATAGTGCCCCAGACCGAGGGAGACTGACCGTAATCTTGAACTTCTTCCATTTTCTAATAATTGCGTCAACAGTTGTTGCCTTCTAACCAAGCTGCTTGCCTATTGTCCTGTAGCCCATCCCAGCCTTGTGCAGGTCTACAATTTTATCCCTGATGTCCTTACACAGCTCTCTGGTCTTGGCCATTGTGGAGAGGTTGGAGTCTGTTTGATTGAGTGTGTGGACAGGTGTCTTTTATATAGGTAACGAGTTCAAACAGGTGCAGTTAATACAGGTAATGAGTGGAGAACAGGAGGGCTTCTTAAAGAAAATCTAACAGGTCTGTGAGAGCCGGAATTCTTACTGGTTGGTAGGTGATCAAATACTTATGTCATGCAATAAAATGCAAATTAATTATTTAAAAATCATACAATGTGATTTTCTGGATTTTTAGATTCCGTCTCTCACAGTTGAAGTGTACCTATGATAAAAATTACAGACCACTACATGCTTTGTAAGTAGGAAAACCTGCAAAATCGGCAGTGTATCAAATACTTGCTCTCCCCACTGTAGGTTATTACTTGTGGAGTTTTTTTGTCCAATGATTAAAAATTCAGTTTTTTCTGAATTAAGTTGCAGGAAATTACTAGTCATCCAATTTTTTATATCAGCTATGCATTCCGTTAATCTTGTGAATTGGTAAGTTTCGTCAGGGTGTGAAGAAATATAGAGCTGAGTATCGTCAGCATAACAATGAAAA
Source organism: Coreius guichenoti (assembly GCA_039654105.1). Taxonomy (NCBI): domain Eukaryota; kingdom Metazoa; phylum Chordata; class Actinopteri; order Cypriniformes; family Gobionidae; genus Coreius; species Coreius guichenoti. Next base: position 24,263,199 of record CM077182.1, on the reverse strand, counting down.
CTAACGCCATGCTTCCTAATAATATCTCCCAGTGGTAGCATGTACAGGGTGAAAAGCAACGGTCCTAGCACTGAGCCCTGCGGTACTCCATACTGAACTTGTGATCGGTGTGACATCTCTTCATTTACTGCTACAAACTGATAACGGTCAGATAAGTATGATTTAAACCAGGCCAATGAAATTCCACTAATGCCAACATAATTTTCGAATCTATTCAAAAGAATGTTGTGGTCGATAGTATCGAATGCAGCGCTAAGATCGAGTAACACTAATGAGAGATACAGCCACGATCGGATGATAAGAGTAAATAATTTGTTACTTTGATGAGAGAAGTCTCAGTACTATGATACGGTCTAAATCCTGACTGGAAATCCTCACAGATACCATTTCTTTCTAAAAAGGAGCATAATTGTGAGGACATAATTGTGAAACTCTGATTGGGTGGGCTAGAGCCCACCCCTGCTCATGCCAAGATCCAGCCCTGGTTGGCAGTTTTTTATTTTTTTAATCACATTTACTGCTTTCAGAGCTGATTGTAGTCTTTAAAACACAAAACACTTCATACTAGTGTTACATGACTACCTGTCTAGGGTTGGTAGTCAGTAACAATACAACAAAAACAAAAAGTAAAAATTAAATGAAAAGAAATCTTGGAGAACCAAGATAATTCAACCTCCTGTCCCAGAATCAACACAACCAATTCAAATTAACATTAACATTAACATTTCAAAATTAATTTGAAAAGATAAAGAATAATACAAGTCCCATCAAAGAGTAACAGAAATACAACCTCAAAGAATAACAATAATAAATAAAAAAAAAACCCCAAAAAAACGGGATAATACTTCAGGGGAGAGCTTGGCCAAAATAACAAACAAAACATAAGATAACTAACCCAAGAATCTTAATAAATGTCCTAGAAAAAGATCATAAAAATAAAAGACAGCAAATTTCCCTTACTCCCTACCTACCCATAAACAGGAGAAAAGAGAAGTACAAACATAAATGGCACCCTCCCCCTACAATCCCCAAATTACAAATAAATTGAAAGTGCTATACAAACATACTTAACATAAGATCTAAAAGTAATTAAATAGATTGTAACACTTCAGTTCTCTTCCCACTAAAGAACTCACAACAAGATCCTGAGCTCACTCAATCAGAATCAAATCAACAACTTAAACAACAGAGTCTGGGCAGACAGGAGGAGAATTCATCCTGGAAAAAGGAAGTCTCTCTCTCTTCTCAATCGATCCGCTTCTGCTTATATCTCAGCTCCTCCCCGTCATCCTCCAATCACATCATGCATCATTAGATTGAATACAGCTGGTCACTATACCTGTCGGAATGACGAAAGAGAGAATAAGAGACAAAAAGCAAAACACCCAAACACATACACAAATGCATGACACACTGCAATAACAAATAAACATACGTCCTTGGACGTAACGCTAGCTTCACATTCAACAACACTCAGCTCTGAGACACTAGCACCATTTTAAGATCTGTCAGTGCAAGTTGCTTTCAGTTAAAACAGCTCAAACATGTATTTTAGTCTGGGACTAAACTTTAGTCTGGGGGGCTTAAGCCTTGTCTGTGAAACCGGGGGTTAATGTCTGACAGCTACAGATTAATATGGTGTCCGCAGAGGCACTAAATCCATAACTAGATAGATATTGAATATTGATCATATCAGATGTTAGATGGTGAAAATTGGTCTCTATATAGGTGGTTGGAAGGAAAGGGGTTAAAAAATAAGATCATCATTAGAAGAATAAGACATCACCCAATAAGGAAAGTTTTTAGAGGCAAAGCAAGTTATTACATTTTGATGAAAGATTACAAAACTTTTTGGAAAACAAAAATGTGTTTTAAGAAAGTTAATAGGTTTCAGTTTTGATTTCAAGAGCCTATAAGAACGTGACTCACAAGTCTAAGTGGGCACTACATTGTCTCAACATTTGAATGAAGTTACTGAACCGTACTTTGCACAGTGCAGCATAAATATTTATTTTGGTGTTACTGTTACATATTAAACAGAATACAAACAAGAGAAAAAAGTTACCAATGCGGCCAGGTTATGCCCCCTGAAGAAATCAAAGGTTGGTTAAAAAGACTGCAATAATCTTTCTCTGAATATGTTCATTTATCAACACACAACAGGGCTGGAAGAATGCACAGAACACTGCTACACACATGCAGCATTACCATTAAGTCCACATGAAAAAAAAATGGCCCTATTTATTTTGTAAGTGAAGTTAGTTGTAACATAAAATTACAAGGACAGACTTTTAGCTTATTCAAGTTAACTTGCTCAAGGGCAAAATCGTGACTCTACAGTTATCAACCCTTTTGGGGTTTTACCCTACCAGCTTTTGCTTATCACTCAGCTCAGAACTTTGACTATTAAGCTACACAGTCACAAAAATAAATCAAATCTTAATTTCCATTTGTCATTGTCATATTCATTCAGTCTGAATTATGTTTCCGCAATTACCCAGCATATGTACATACATAGGCCCTGTCCCAATTGGCACTCTTAATATACACTTACGGTCTTTCAATAGTCGCTGCATGCGCGTGTCCGTTTAAGTCCACAAGAGCGTAGGGCAGGGTTCCTTAAAGGGGTGGTTGATTATGATTTCACTTTTTTGACTTTAGTTAGTGTGTAATGTTGCTGTTTGAGCATAAACAACATCTGCAAAGTTACGACGGTCAAAGTTCAAAGCAAAGGGAGATTTTTTTTCTTTTACAGAAATCACTTTTAAGGACTACAAAAAATGGCTGGTAGGGACTACAACGAGCTTATTCACGGGTTAGTGACATCACTAACCCTAAAAATTTACATAAACCCAGCCCCCGGGAACACACAACAAAGACCATGTTAAGAAGAGAGACAGTTTCTGACATTTTCAGTGCGTGTCTCCATGAGGTAACCGGAGCTGCTAAAACTTGAGCTCTTGAAGCTCTGCCCTCTTCTTGAAAGGGGGCCAGGAGCAGCAGCTCATTTGCATTTAAAGGGACACACACAAAAACGGCACGTTTCTGCTCACCCTCAAAAAGTGGCAATTTTAACATGCTAAAAAAAATGATCTGAGGGGTATTTTGAGCTAAAACTTCACATACACACTCTGGGGACATCAGAGACTTATTTTACATCTTGTAAAAAGGGGCATTATCCAGCACTGGAGGGCCACTGTCCTGCAGAGTTTAGCTCAAACCATGATCAAACTCGCGTACCTGAAATTTTCTAGTAACTCTGAAGACCTTGACTAGCTTGTTCAGATGTGTTTGATTAGGGTTGGAACCACTGATTTATATAAATGACTGGATTGTTCATGACGTCATAAAATGTGAAGCCATCATGCCACCATATTCCTATTCCCTAGTATTCCCTCACATTCTATTGAATTAATAGGATATCATCTGTTTTTTTATATCTGAAGTCTCCCTGTACATACAATGCAAACGTCCTAAACATTTAAATGGTTATTTGTTTAAAAGTCAGGAATTTCCCCTGCTTATTAAAAGTTACGGTCTGTCAGGACCACTATCGTCAAAGATGATTGACAATTAGCATACAGTTTGGATTGGCGGTATGGTTCTGTTCTGGGCAAGAATTCCCTGCGCATCCATGCAGCCTAGCATGGATGAGAGCAGGGAGAGCAGCAATAACCCCCCTTAGGGTAAACAGAACAGAACCAACATATTGTATTGCAGATATCATTAATGTCAATATTTAAATGTACAAAATAATTCGGGAATTTAGTCTGATTCAAGGGGAATCAGAATACCAAATCCTGACTGGACGAGAGGAGGAGCTGGGGATGGTGGAGGGTAAATGAGCTCTGGAGAAACGCGACAGCTGCTGATAGTACTGAAGGAGCTTATATATGTATGCTGTAATAGACATCGTATCCCTATAGGTAGACGTGATCAGCTGACAGTCAGCTGATGCAAGCTTGACTAACGTGACCTGCCACTGACACTACGCATGATTTCATCTTCATTACAATAGCAAATATCACATCAGCTGACGGATGAGACACCTCAGAATTTGTATTACAAAAGTCGCAATGATTCTACTGAAATTGTAATACAGATTAATGCTTTGTAAGGCATGCGCATACAACTTAATACATCATGTATATTAATTCACTGTGGTTATGTTGTGTTATATAGCCTTACTGTACAGAAATCTGGCTGTAAATGATTCAAGTGTTTTCAGTAACAGCATGTATTTTGAAGCAGTAAATATGACGACTAACGGTGGTTTAATGAATAATTATCTTAACAATATATTGGTAAAATTAATAATTAGCTTAATAATTATTAATTATTAAATTATTAACAATATATACAACACTTAATTCATATGCAAACTGTCATGCTAGTACAAAGCCATAGAATTTAAGCTGACCTGTGGCTTTTTTAACGGTTTCCAAGATCTCCAAGAGTCTGAAGTGGATGGTGGTCAACAAAAAGACATCAGGAAATAATATACACGCTTTACAACTTACTCAGAGAAATAACGCTGACTGCGTATTTAAAGACATGAAGCTTTATTTCCAAGCATTTATACTGTTATTCCGAGAATGGTATGGTGAATGTTAAACCTTTTTAATATAATATAGTGCAATTTAGTAATAGGGGATTGTATGTATTGTAATATTTAATGTATATTCGAACCAATTTCTGCTAATACTCCCAGATATCCCTGTTGAAAAAAACAGCATATGCTGGTTAGGTATGTTTTGAAGCATGGCTGGTCCTTGGTCCTTAGCTGGTCATGAGCTGGTTTAAGCTGGTCAAGTGCTGGTTCTAAGAAACTAGCTCCAGCTCAGGACCAGCTTATAACCAGCTCAGGACCAGCTTAAACCAGCTCATGACCAACTAAGGACCCGCATAAACCAGCTGCCATGCTTCAAAACATACCTAACCAGCATATGCTGTTTTTTTCAAAAGGGATATGTTCATGCTTAATATTTCCTGCATAATTACGTACATAAAGAAATCTATTTTGTGTTAGGTCAGTTTCCTGTCAGCAGTGCGCAGTAGACACACCCATCGTAACGATTTCTATATATCGCTTATCCTGCTCGAAAAGACCATAAACATTAGAGTTAATGTTTGAAGTATCAATAATGTACATAAATATATCTTAAAAACCATTCATGTGCGAATGAAACACTGCAAATCGGGTGATTTTAGGTCAATGTTTTGGCTACAAGTCAATGATGCCCTCTGTCGGTAGGGAATCATAACATGGCTGCTCGAACACTTCCGATGGCTTCACCGCCTGCTGGCAGTTTAGAATGCAATGAGCAATCCAGTCATTTATATAGATTAGTGGTTGGAACTAAACTATGCAGGACCGGATTTGAGCAACCCTGGCATAGGGTGTACCATTTGTCATTTTAGATTTAGTAGGGTGCTTGCGAGCCAGCAGACTGTAGGCCTGATGGTAATTACAATTATCAAAAGTTTTTTTTTTTTTTTTATCTGTTGGAGTGTGCATATTCTGTATAGACGACACATTAAAACCATAGACTGTAAAAAAATATGGACATAGTGTCTGTGATGTCACCCATAGGTTTCTGAAGAGAGTTTTTGAAGCCTCAAAGTCGGCAGTTGCCATCTTGGCAGTGCGTCTCTGCGCGTCACTCCTGGATAACAGAAAATGGGCAAAGAGGCGGGATGTGGCTGGAGCTGAGGTGACGTGATGACTAACAGACAGCAGACAACGGGTAATCCACCTGTCACTCAAATGGCCACACCCTTCATTATGCAGAAATTTAAGGCTTAATATAATTTAAACTAATGAGTTATAAAAAAAATTCACCCCCCTCACAGTTGTCATGAAGGGCAAAATTAGCTGTATAGACCAAAACCACAATTTGTACCAGGCTGTAAACATGTTTTTTTCTGCTGTAATGTTGGGCATTTTAACATGGGGCTCAATGAGATTCTGCTCCCTTTTGGAGCCTGTCTCTAGCGGCCAGTCGATGAATTGCAGTTTAAGTCACTTCCGTATTGGCTTCGAGAGAAACTGGGGGAGGTTGCCGCTTGATTAAAACACACACACACACACACACACACACACACACACACACACACTAATAAAACCCTCTGCCACTAATATAAAGGACAAAACCACACAACAAAATTTCTAAAACTTTAACTATAATTAAAAAAGAAAATATAAAACTTAGTCCATCCATTTTCCAAACCACTTTATCCTTATTAGGAATCACAGGGGGCTAGAGCCTAATCCAGGGTCTTGGGACACAGGCAGGGAAACACCCTTAATGGATGGCCAGTCCATTGCAGGGCTCACACACAGACACATTCACACTTATGAACTATTTAGCATCTTCAATTGACCTATGCTTTGTATTGTAGGAAAAAAACGGAGCGCGCGGCAAAAAGATTGGAACACAGGGGAGACCACACAGAGCCAGGACTCGAACCGGGAACTTTCTTTCTGTGAGATAACAGTGCTACCCACTGAGCCACTGTGACACCCCTAATATATCAATGATGCTAAAATAACACTGGTACACAGTTTCTTTGCAGGTCAATTCTAAATGCTAGGTATGCAGCAGACTAGCATCAGTTGGCATAGATTAGTGGTACTATACAGCTTTTGTAAGGCACTGCGTGCAGGCCATTTAAAATGCCTGACTGGCACGGCTGGATATATGCCCACTTATATGCTCTTTTCCATTATTTGATGAAAAACAGCTGCCATGATCAATAGAAAATGTACACAAACATCTCTTTTAAATTAAATGTACTGCTTGGTTTCTGTGGGCGGTAATAGTGCAACGTTAATTGTGGCTTGCAAATAGTGCAATAGAGTTTTGTGAGAAAGTAATCTATAATGAGCCTAATTTACATACAAAGGAGACGTGTTTGTGCTGAAGAATGACAATGACTTAATTTAAAGGCTCAGCATGCAATGCTTTGGCACTGATAGTGTCTGGTAAACTGGATTGCGGGTTTCTAATGAATAAACTGCATTTTTTTTCTCCACTGAAATACTGCACACAAAAGCACTTGTTACTTAAAAAGCCATAAACAGTTGACCTAATGCCACACTACTGAAAAATGTAATTAGTAGCCTGAATAATTTTAGTTAGTTACTCCTGTACACTGATTTAAGATGTTACATGAAAAATGCAAACATTTGACAATGAAATTGCGTTGTTTTCCCCCTCAGTAAACAGCATAAAATAAAAGCGCTTAGCAGATAATGAGTAATATTATTTAAAAATGAGCTGCTCAGCGGATGGCTTTGGCAACCAGAGGAAGGAGCCGAGGAGAACAGCTGTGAAGGAGCCCAAAGGTTTGCCCACACTATTCTCTCCTTTGCCAGAGATTCACCCACTCATCCACAACATCTGTCCATCCTACGCCAGGCTCCAGCACCGCTCTGGAAAGTGGTACCGTACATCTGCCCTCTCCCACTGCTGCCATAACGTGACAAGGGAAATGTATGACTGCATTCACAAGTGTTTATGTCACTGAAGGACCTGTCAAAGCTGACAGAAGTCCTCCGGTGCTATGCTGTGTGATAATTTAATTGTGAATTATTTTGAATAGTCAGGCAATTAAAGTTTAACATGTAGCTTCCCTGGAGTTTAGACAAGCTTATGTGTTTTTCTGGATCTTCAGTATGTCAACAACTCATTATATCTCAGGGTTCATCATTATTCTCTTTGGAATATTAGAATAAACAATATACAGATATAATGGAAATCACTAGCTTCAGTAATGATAAAGGTAGTGTCACGATCCCAGTTCTGTGTCTTTTGTTTTGTACAGACTTTTATGTTGAAGTGTCTTCTCTGTTTTCATTGTTTCCATGTTCTCTTCTTGTTTGGTTTCTGTCTCTCCTCGTTGTCATTAGTTGTTATAGTCACCATCATTGAACACACCTGCATTTAATTATCTACTCATTGTTCTGTGTATTTAAGGTCTTGGTTTTCTATGATGTTTAGGTTAGTTGTTGGATGTATTTGTTGTTGTTGCAAGGAGATTGGACGATTGAGGAATATGTCATGGAGTTTATTGAACTGGCACACTTAACTTCAATGGACACACTATGCCTTATGATTTTTTTTTTGAGGAGGATTATCTGAGCCGCTCAGTTCTCTCATGCCCTTGCATGGCCCTCATTGGACTTTAGAACTTTATATTGATTTTGCATTGCAATTAAGTTGCTCCGCATTTACTGTGGGTGTTGTGGAAGAACACAACACTCCCGCAGTACCTGCCAGTCCAGAGTCAAGTCCCGTCATAGTCCCGATTATGTCACGATCCCAGTTCTGTGTCTTTTGTTTTGTATGGACTTATGTTGAAGTGATTATTTTGAAGATTATTTTGCAGACTTTATGTGGATTTAAGTTACATTTAGCAAGAAAATTATCAAATTTATAGTACATCATAATGTACCATTGTGTGTACATGGTTCTCCAGATTTAACAGAGAAGCTACACATCCAAAGAGCAATGGTGCTGTGTATGTGCCAAAAAAAGAACAGAAAACATGGTAGTTCAAAAACAATCAATTTATCATAAAGATTTAATGTGTACCTGGCAAACTTAGTGCAGTATAAAGCCAATAGAATAGAAGCTTAGTTTTCAAGCTGACTAAAGTGTGAACATGATGTGATTTCAAGTTCAGATCAGATGACCACATTCCAGCTCCTTTTATTGTGCCATCCTTTTTGATATCTATTACAACATGTTTCTGTGTCTCAAGGAGGTTGCATGCAGTAGTGGTGTTATGTTCGTGAACAAATCAGTGTTTTAGAACATTCAATCTTTTTTTTTAGCAGTTTTTAACTGCTCTCTGGGATTTAGTAGATCTGTACACACATATGGAACGACTCAACATTTTTGTTATGAATTGGTTGAGTAAATGATTCAAAGACTTCCCCAGAATTGTGGTGCAAAAGTATCATCTTAAAGGTGAAGTATGTACGATTTTTTTGTTAAACATTCTCTTAACCCAGTTTATTGTTCAGTGACTACTATTAGTATGCCATTCATGGGCTTATCGATTTCACCTGAACAAGCTAATCAAGGTCTTCAGGATTACTAGAAAGCTACAGGCAGAGGTGAGTTTGATCATGGTTGGAGCTAAACACTGTAGGAAAGTGGGTCTTGAGGTCCAGAGTTGGAAGGGCTGCTGCTTTTGTATAGTTTGTGCTTGCTGTTTAATAATCATTGTATTCAAGATAAAATATTTATCTTGAACTCTGCCATGGAAACTATAACCTTAACTAAACAATTTTAGCTAAAATTGTTTTAAATTTCAGAAAATGGATGGATGATTCAGCTGCGGGCGCCATCTTCAGGTCAGACGCGGGAACTCATTTGCAGTGCGTGCGACTCTCACAGTGCATTATGGGCCGTATTCTCTGGTCGTTGAGTGTACATTGGTTGTACACTCGTTATTGCGGTGCATTGTGGGATGGAAAGAGTGCACTCGATTACGTCCACTATGGTTTCGGACACCACTACAAATGGCTGTCCCCTCAAATAATGCCCTATTTAAGGGAATAGGGGTGATTTCGGACACAGCCTATGGCTTAATGGTTGACCGATATTGTTTTTTTATTAGTGAAAATAAAAGTATTAGTGTTTGCCTTTCTGTTAATAATAATATAAAAGCAAATATTACAATACTTTTCTGAATGCAGTTTACTTTCTTTGTTTAACAGTTCTATCTAGAAAGGTATTAGACAAAACTATTAAATAGAGCCCAAAACTGATGAAGATGGAGAATGGCTCCTGTCTGCCTCCTGTTTGTCCTTCTGACTGCTGTGCTCGCGTGTGCTCTGCTTGCTTTTGAATCTTTATTTGATATCATTCCCTGTTGTTTAAACTGCTAAATATAATTTACCCATCACCATATATTGTCTAATATTGCCTACCATACTAAATCTGACACCGCTAGCTTTTAATCTAAATCACTATCACGTGTTAGCATTTCGCTAGCCTGTTAGCTTGCCATCTCTGCACTCGGGTCTCTTGTTTTCTAAGTTCATTAAACAACTGTGGTGAGTTGGATTAGTAAATAGACTCCATCAAACAACTGTGGTAAGTTGGATTAATCAACAAATACGGTAAGCCATGTCTTCTTCTCCTATCATTGTCACTTGCACTGCATGTTTCATGTTTAGTATATCTTTCTCCGTTGGCGAACAGGGCTTCACATGTGATAAATGTAAGGAGATAGTCAGGCTGACGGAGAAGATTTCAGAATTAGAGACACGCATCCAGACTTTATTTGAGAGTAGTGAGAATGTAACAGCTTTAGACACTGCTTTGGATGCGAATAGCTTAGTGAACTCTGTACATTGTTCGGTTCCGGCTGTAGAGCCCGTGCAGCAGGGCAACTGGGTGACGGTGAGACGGCATAGTCGCGGATCAAAAAACCACTCTTCCGTTCCGATTAGAACATCAAACAGGTTCTCCCCACTCAGTGATGCACCCACTGAGAATCCTGTTGAAAGTGCCCTAGTTATTGGCGATTCTATTACACGGAACGTGAAAATAGAGACACCAGCCACCATAGTCACATGTTTACCGGGAGCCAGAGCGCCTGACATCAAAGCAAATTTAAAAGTGCTGGCTAATGCTAATCGTAAATTCTCTAAGATTATTATTCACGTCGGCACAAATGATGTTCGACTTCGCCAGTCGGAGATCACCAAAATTAACATTAAAGAGGTGTGTAAACTCGCAAGTACGATGGCAGATGACGTTTTTTGCTCTGGTCCCCTCCCCGTTAAAAGGAGTGATGAGATACTTAGCAGACTATCATCACTCAATGGCTGGTTGTCTAAGTGGTGTCCGCAAAATAACATAGGGTTCATAGACAATTGGAAAAGCTTTTGGGGCAGACCTGACCTGTTGAAAAAAGATGGTATTCATCCTTCCTGGGATGGTGCCGCTCTTCTCTCTAGTAATTTGGCACATAGTCTTAGAGCTAAACCTTGACTAACTGGGGCCCAGGTCAGGAAGCAGACGGACTGGCTTACCCGACCGCCTGCTAGCTGTCTCACGTCACAGAAGTCAGATAAATCCCAGCACATAGAGACTCTTTCACCTAGATATTATCACATAGAGACTGTGTCTGTTCCACGAATTAGTAAATACAAAAAACCATCAAAATCATTCAACGGTAAAAATTTAATTGATGTCCAACAAATAAATAACAGATATAATACAGATGATCAAATGATAAAGCTCGGGTTGCTGAATATTCGATCCCTTTCCTCAAAAGCGCTTATTGTTAATGATATGATTACAGACCATAACCTAGATGTGCTGTGTTTGACAGAAACCTGGCTAAAACCTGACGATTACATTACTTTAAATGAGTCCACCCCCCAAGATTATTGTTATAAACACGAGCCACGTCTGAAAGGTAAAGGGGGAGGTGTTGCTGTAATTTATAATAATATCTTCAGTATTACTCACAAGTCTAGTTTCAAATATAATTCCTTTGAAGTTTTGGTGCTTTATGTAACGTTATGTAGTGAAATCGATAAATCCCGTTTGACATTTCTGCTGGCTACTGTATATAGGCCACCAGGGCACCATACAGACTTTACCAGAGAATTTGCTGATTTTCTATCAGAGTTAGTACTGGCTGCAGATAAAGTCCTAATTGTTGGTGATTTTAATATCCATGTAGACAATGAAAAAGACGCACTGGGATTAGCATTTAGAGACATTCTAAACTCTATTGGAGTAAGGCAACACGTGTCAGGACCCACTCATCGCCGTAATCATACGTTAGACCTAATACTGTCACATGGAATAAATGTTGATACCATTGAAATTCTGCAGCAGAGCGATGACATCTCAGATCATTACCTAGTATCATGTACACTTAATTTAGCAAAGGCTGCAAAGCCGTCCCCTCGCTTTAAATATGGCAGGACTATCACTGCTGCGACTAAAGATTTCTTTGTAAATAATCTTCCTCATCAGTTTCATCTCCTCAGCATCCCAGATAGCCTAGAGGAACTCGATGTTGCAACAGAAACTATTGACTCTCTCTTTTCCAGCACTTTAGACACAGTTGCTCCCCGGCGCTTAAAGAAGATTAAAGAAAACAGTCCAACGCCGTGGTACAACGAGCACACCCGGGCCCTTAAAACAGCAGCCAGAAAAATGGAGCGCAGCTGGAAGAAAACAAAACTAGAAGTTTTTCTCATTTCGTGGAAAGAGAGCATGATTGCATACAGAAAGGCCCTAAAAACTGCTAGATCTGCTTACTTCTCGACTCTCTTAGAAGAAAACAAACACAACCCTAGGTATTTATTCGATACAGTGGCTAAATTAACCAAAGATAAAGCTTCACCTTCTGATGTTTGTAAACAGCACAGCAGTAATGACTTTATGAACTTCTTTACCTGTAAGATTGATAATATTAGGAAAAAAATTATAACCATGCAGCCATCTACTACAGTATCACATCAGACAGTGCATTGTAGTGTCACTGAGGAAAAATTACATTCATTCACTGCTATAGGAGAAGAAGAATTGGCTAAACTCGTTAAATCATCAAAATCAACAACATGTATGCTCGACCCTATACCGACTAAACTACTAAAAGAGATGCTTCCAGAGGTCATAGATCCTCTCCTTAATATCATTAATTCATCCTTGACATTAGGATATGTACCGAAAACTTTTAAGTTGGCTATTATTAAACCACTTATTAAAAAACCGCAACTTGATCCTACAAAATTAGTCAATTACAGGCCAATCTCAAATCTACCCTTTCTGTCAAAAATACTAGAAAAGGCAGTGTCCTCACAATTATGCTCCTTTTTAGAAAGAAATGGTATCTGTGAGGATTTCCAGTCAGGATTTAGACCGTATCATAGTACTGAGACTGCTCTCATCAGAGTAACAAATGATTTACTCTTATCATCCGATCGTGGTTGTATATCTCTATTAGTGTTACTCGATCTTAGCGCTGCATTCGATACTATCGACCACAATATTCTTTTGAATAGACTCGAAAATTATGTTGGCATTAGTGGAACTTCATTGGCATGGTTTAAATCATACTTATCTGACCGTTATCAGTTTGTAGCAGTAAATGAAGAGATGTCACACCGAACACAAGTTCAGTATGGAGTACCGCAGGGCTCAGTGCTAGGACCGTTGCTTTTCACCCTGTACATGCTACCACTGGGAGATATTATCAGGAAGCATGGTGTTAATTTTCATTGTTATGTTGATGATACTCAGCTCTATATTTCTTCACGCCCTGACGAAACTTACCAATTCACAAGAGTAACAGAATGCATAGCTGATATTAAAAATTGGATGACTAGTAATTTCCTGCAACTTAATTCAGAAAAAACTGAATTTTTAATCATTGGACAAAAAAACTCCACAAGTAGTAACCTAGAATACTGTCTAACACTCGATGGCTGCTCTGTCAAGTCCTCGTCGTCAGCTAGGAACCTGGGTGTGCTCTTTGATACCAATCTCTCATTTGAAAGCCACGTTTCTAGCATCTGTAAAACTGCATTCTACCATCTTAAAAATATATCTAAATTACGGCACATGCTTTCAATGCAAAATGCTGAACAGTTAGTTCATGCGTTCATGACCTCAAGGCTAGATTATTGTAATGCTCTACTGGGTGGTTGCCCTGCTCGCTTAATAAATAAACTGCAGCTGGTCCAAAACGCAGCAGCTAGAGTTCTTACTAGAACCAGGAAGTATGACCATATTAGCCCGGTTCTTTCAACACTGCATTGGCTCCCTATTAAACATCGTATACATTTTAAAATCTTGCTGATTACTTACAAAGCACTAAATGGTTTAGCGCCCCAGTACTTGAGCGAGCTCTTAACGCATTATACTCCATCACGTTTATTGCGGTCTCAAAATTCTGGCCAGTTGATAATACCTAGAATATCAAAATCAACTGCAGGCGGTCGGTCCTTTTCCTATTTAGCACCTAAACTCTGGAACAGTCTTCCTAGTATTGTTCGGGAAGCAGACACACTCTGTCAGTTTAAATCTAGACTAAAAACACATCTCTTTACTATGGCATACACATAAAACATTTTTAATTTCTGTTATTCAAATCAGTTAAATGATCGTTTTAGGCTGCATTAACTAGGTCAGCCGGAACCGGGAACACTTCCCATAACACCTGATGTACTCGTTACATCATAAGAAGAATGGCATCTACGCTAATGTTAGTCTCTCTGTTTATCCCGAGGTTTACTGCAGTCGGCCGGATCCGGGCCGTATCCAGACCAGATGGTGGACCTTAGCCTGGACATGATGACCATATCCCTGAAGTGTCTGTAGAGACAATAGTGTCAATTAAACTCCCCCCTGTAAATGCCGCATCGACACGACATCCTAATTAAACCCGTCCCCGGCGTGACAACTCCAATCTTTCGAATAATCCTACGAATATCTATTTATCTAATATGACTTCTGACCTGTAATGTTGCCAGAATCATAATCATACACTATTTGTTCGTCGGCCAGAGGAGAACTGGCACCCCGACTGAGCCTGGTTTCTCCCAAGGTTTTTTTTCTCCATTCTGGCCCTGAAGGAGTTTTGGTTCCTTGCCACCGTCGCCTTTGGCTTTTGGCTTGCTCAGTTGGGGACACCTAAATTTCAATTATATTACTGATCCGCCCGCATTGACACTATATGATAATTGAAATGAGCTGGATGACATCACCGTTTTCTCCAGAGCGGCTGTACAGCCGAATCAAATTCCGTTGCATTATTTTCCTGTTACCACTGTGAAGCTGCTTTGAAACAATTGCCATTGTAAAAAGCGCTATATAAATAAAGGTGATTTGATTTGATTTGATTTGATTTGAATGGGAGTGTTGTGTGCTCAGGCGCTGCCATTCTCAGCGCCGTCAAAATAAAAGTGTCGGCCGATATATCGGCTTTGGTGATATATTGGTCGACCACTACCATGACTGATGTCTTACATGGGAAAAGACATTCAGCTTCTTTGGGTAAAGGAGTGCAAGCCAAATCTGGCTGCATTTAGACCTTCAAAGATTAATCAGGTGATCACATCAATATGAACAGGGAAAAATGGACGCTTCAATACAACATCATCATGTACTCGTTCAGAAAGACAAATTAATTTGTCCAACTGAAACCTGGTCTAAAGTCAATAGCGCAGTATTTTTTGTGTTATTTAAAGGGTGCGTTAGTAATATGCGCCTATAGGCGGGTGCACAACGCACGTACACTTTGCTTATTACACACACAGGGAAGTGCAGCTGCACACGTTAAATATTAAAAATAAAAGGATTCCTCTCTGGAGAAGCGTTCAGTCTCTCTGCTCGCAAATTCCGCCATGTAAATAGCGAATCCGCCATGGTGCAAGCACAACTGGCTTTTAAAAGGAATGGGAGATGAGACTCTGATTGGTTTATTGCGCGTTACGCCCAAAACACACCCATTACTCATTAAGAGACTAGGTAGGTTAGGTTAGGTTACTTTATTAATACCCGAAGGTAAATTTGTTTTGCAGTAGAATGATATGATAAGATAATGGCATCCATACAGGGTACAACCGTTTTGGACCATGCGCCTGGCTTGCCGACCATTTTTCCCGTCATTAAACTAGCAAAAGTGGATTCGGACACGCCTAAGTGCACTTGCACCGTGCGTTAAAATAGGGCCCACAGTTTTAAGGCTAAGTTTATGCAACCGGTAATCTGTCCTGTGCGGGACAGGAAGGGCTCAGATTCAGAGAAAATAGTGTGAAAATTGATATCACATAATTCAAAATTCAAACAAGAAAATTATAAGTAATTATTCTCAGTCTCAGGGTAGGTGTAGTCCACAGAAAATTAGTGATTACCTTGTCCTTTAAGTTTAAGGACATTTCCTTCAACCCTAAAACACAACACAATGAAATGCATAATTCACAATTTGGGTAAAATACCTGTGAAAAATCAGTACAGAAAGTTTATTTATGTAAGCATGGTACATTGTGCCTTATTTTATTCTTACTATTGTTAATCTATAGGCTGATCAGTGATTTGAGGGTTTGATCTCTGAATATTTTTAGTTTCTCTCTTCTTTTGAGAGACAGTACTGAAACCTGTTCTTTTCATCATGTTTTGTATTTCTGTATCTCTCTCTCTCTCTCTCTCTTTCTCTCTCTCCTGTGGTGCTGCTCTCCCAAAGTCATCCTAATTAGTGTTTAAAGCAGGACTCCCGTCGGCAAGGTCACCAGTGCCTCTGTGGCGCACTGTTGTCAGGACAGTGCTAGAAATAATGAAAGGGCCTATCTGCTCCCATCAGCAGAGAGAGAATCACACTAGAGCCGCCGCACCAATACCCTCAAACATTATTAGTCGCCTGCATTCAATTACACTTACTGACAATTCAGTCATAATAGAACTTTTCAAAGATTTTTTTTATTTTTAGTTATTTATTTGATGTTGAAATACTAAATACTATCCCCAGGAATTTTATGAAAGTATTTGCATTATCTATCTATCTATCTATCATCCATCCATCCATCCATCCATTTTTTACAATGTTTGAACATATTTGAGCATATAGTTTTTCAGTTTTATTTAACATTTGAAAGCAGATGAAGCAGAGTTTGCAACTCATTTTACTTGTGATGTGATTCTGAATGAAACAGGGGAAAAAGAAGAAGAAGAAGAAGAAGAAGAAGAAGAAAAGATAGGGCCTTGATTTTATTAATCAGGAATTGATTGGAAAACTTCTGGATTGGAGTGTTCTGTACCAGAATGCAAGACCAGAATGTGAGTTCGCAGTGGATTATGAAAGATTATACTTCTCTTCTAGACTATTTAATCAAAACCTAATAATAACACACTTTTATTTATTTTTATTTTTTTTATTCTATAATTTTGTGCTGTTACTGGCATAACTTTTGGTAACACTTTATAATAACTGCATGCTATGAATCATTAGTTGGGCATTAGTAAATAGTTAATTCATCATTTATAAAGCATTAATAGACATTAGTAAGCAGTTTATAAATACAGCTGTAAATGCTTTGTTCTTGATTTATAAGCATATCTATAATGTCTTTAATAATTGTATTTTCATTTTATTAATGATCAGTTTATCATTTCTAAATGAAGTATTACATTATTTATAAACCAGTTATTTAGGAGTTGTCAGTGGTTCATAAGATCATTTAGAAAGTGTAAATAAATGATTAATAAACTATTTAAATGTACATTTATACATATTATTTAGGCATATAGTAATAGTTACTCATTGTTAATAAATTCTTTATTAACATGTATTCTTACTGTAATTCATGATTAATTCAAGTAGTTATAAAACATTTAGTAGTTGTCAGTTAACTATTTTGGTGAGCTCATCTGAAGTGAGGACTATTTATGCCTCGTAAAGCTTTTACAAAGGAGATTTAAAGGCTCAGTTATCTTCTAAACAGAAAAAGCAAACAAACACAACACAGAGTGATACAGAACAGAAATATTTATTTCAAGATGCAAAAAATGAAATTGTACAACTGTACACTTGATATAACATGAAAAATAAACCTCTGCAATAGCATATAAAATAAAAAAAGGAACTAAACAAGCATCAAATGAACAATAAGCAACAAAATGAATATACATCAACAAAATAAGCAACAAAATGAACAAAAAAGAACAAAATAAGCAAGAAAATGAATATAAATAAAAAAAGCCTTTAAATCTCCTTTGTAAAAGCTTTATGAGGCATGAATAGTCCTCACTTTAGATCTTTAGATCACTTTAGAGCTCACAAAAACTACCTGAATTAATCATAATTTACAGTAGAAATACATGTTAATAAAGCATTTATTAACACACTGAGTGCCTATTACTATATGTCTAAGTATAATAAGATGTATAAATCAGGGGCGGCGTTTACGTATGGCAGAGTATGGCAGTTGCCATACCCTGGCATTTAGACAAGCAGGGGAAATAAACAGCTCATGATGCTGCTCGTTAGTTCTGTTGCAGCTTTAAAAAGCAAATTTAAACAGCCTAACGCCATGTCCTAACTAGACGCAACGTGACAAGATTTTCAGCGGCAAACCAGACTCGACCCGAGATCAATCAATCAGAAAAATCACAGCCAATCAGAAGAGCGTGTGGGTGGGCTCTCTCTGCAAGCGCACTGAATGCATTCGCAACTAAATAGATTATCATTATTAATAGAAGTACAATATCGAATTCCTAAATCTTACACCATTTTAGCATGTTAAAAATGCATACTAAGTGACTGAAACAATTTTTTTTATCATAGAAGAATACACTTGTTTGTTTACCTTGAGTTGACAGTTTGAACATAGTTGTTTCCTTTATTTTCAAGATCTGAGGTGAATCTTAAAGTCTATAAAGGTCACGAAAAATGATATTCAAACTCACTTTAAATTCTTTTTACATTAAATAAAGCACATAATCTGCACTTGTCATACTTTGTATGTTGTTCCAGCCACAATGCCGCAGAAATAAAAACTGTTTGTAAAATAGAATCGTCGTGAATCGCCTTTGCGGTTGGTTAGTACAAAAAACTCTGATTAACAATGGAAAAGATCATTTTTGCGTTTGATTAGGACACAGTGAAGGCTTATAGGGCTGTTTCAGTATTTGCATTGATTTTGTATTGTTGTTAAGTCTGTTGTTAAGTTATTTTAGTGGATTTTTGTCCACATTTTG
The DNA here is from genome assembly GCA_039654105.1 of Coreius guichenoti. Lineage (NCBI taxonomy): Eukaryota > Metazoa > Chordata > Actinopteri > Cypriniformes > Gobionidae > Coreius > Coreius guichenoti. Next base: position 24,244,462 of record CM077182.1, on the reverse strand, counting down.
TTTTGATATAATGTGATTATTTGGGAATGTCATTGTTGTATGGCCAGAAGGACTCATGTCGTACCCTAGGTTTTTGTGAAACGCCACCACTGGTATAAATGTACACTTTCTAAATGATCTTATGAACCACTGGCAACTCCTAAATAACTGGTTTGTAAATAATGTAATACTTAATTTAGAAATGATAAATTGATCATTAATAAAGTATGACAATATAATTATTAAAGACATTACAGATATGCTTATAAATCAAAAACAAAGCATTTACAGCTGTATTTATAAACTGCTTACTAATGTCTATTAATGCTTCATAAATGATGAATAAACTATTTACTAATGCTTAACTAATGATTCATAGCCTGAGTTATTATAAAGTGTTACCTAAATTTTATTATCAGTAATCAGTACTAAATTACTGTTAAATATTGTGAAGGATTTAGAAAAACATACAAAAGTAGCCTAAAACAATAATTAAGTAGCTATATATGGTCCACTTTGACATTGTTAACTGAATTTTGAGATTCACAGTTCAAAATAATTTTGAACTTTAAATATGAAATATGTGATGAAAAGTAGTCCATTTACCATATTCTTCAAATCATCTCAGTGATCATTTCTCTTCCGTTAACTTGGTCTTCATTTAATCACCCAGAAGGCTTTTGTTTATCGGCACTTGCCATATGGGAGGCTGTCAAAGGAAAAGACAAAAAAGACAAAACACAAGGAAAGGAAAAAATGAATCAATATTTTGTGGCCGAGGGAGTCTGAATGTCAGCCCTGAGCGAAACTGAACGTCCTGTGTTCAGTGTGTCTTATTCAGAGGACTGGAAGCGCTGGTCTGTAGATCTGTAGATCAATAGTTAACTATGGCATGCACATGGTGGATTTTTTTCTCCAAACTCACTTCACAGTGACCACCTCAGGCTCCTCCAATAAGTGGGTGGATGTGGGGTTGAGGATGAACATGAATATAGGTGGAGGTCTTGACAATGCTATAAAAGAGAGAAATAGGAAAAGACCCCAGACAATTGATATCTAATGCTCAGATTTGCTGTCCACTCTGTGTCACGGTTCATGAATTCACTGACTCGTTCTTGCTCTGTGTGTGGGTGGGTGTGTCTGTGTGTGTCTGTGGGTGTGGCCGCTGATTACCACTCAGCTGATTATCAGCACCAGCTGCCACTCATCATGTTTGTGTATTTATACTCATTGTCATGCGTCTTGTGTTTGTCAGATCGTTGGGTTTTGTTCCTGTGTGTTTGTCAGTCTCCTGGTTGTTCCCTGAGCTCTTGTGCCTGCATGTCGATTGAGAATCGCTCTGCCTATCGTCACGGAGGATCATCTGGTGTGGTTTGCACTGTTTTACCACGTCTGAGACTGGACTCACGGATCGCTTCTCACCTCTCCACGGAGGATCTGGGTTCGCTCAGCTTTCTTCACGGAGGATCATCTGGTGTGGGTTGCACTGCTTCGCCTCATCTGAGATCGGACTCACGGACCGCTTCTGACCTCTTCACGGAGGATCTGGGTTGTCCATTGGGTCCCTGCGCTGCCAAGCCTTGTCTGTTCCCAACACCATCTAATCTGCTGACTCTTATCTTCTACTCTCTCTGGTTTTCTAATAAATGAGTTTATTTTCACTCGCAATTGAATCCTCTGCATTCTTTCCCGTGACACTCAGTGATGACCTGGATTAACCAAAAAAGTGACCAAATGATTTTTCCCACTGGAAAATGTTGTTGTTTAGAGGTTTCTATTTAATAACTTGGGAGTTTCCAGTTATGTTATAAATAGATATCTACTTTGTCTCTGCAAAATAATTTAATAATAAATGTTAATTATTTAATCCCTGTGATTCTACAGAGTATACGCGGTTTGGAAAATGGATGGATGCATTGATAGATGGATGTTATTCATTTATTTTAGACAAATATTAGTAAATCTGAGCACAGTTTGAAACATTTTTGAGATCTTTTCTGAAACTTCAGAGAAGACATACAGTCGTTTTAAAGAAATCATTTCCATAACAAATTATATTATCAACAAAAGTCATAACATAATGATATCTTTGCAACTAATTAGCTAATGAATACTTAAAGAAGACAACTGGAATTTAAAGGGATAATTCAGCCAAAAATGAAAATTCGGTCAATAATCACTCACCCTTATGTCGTTCCACACCCGTGAGACCTTTGTTCATCTTCGGAACCCAAATTAAGATATTTTTGATGAAATCTGAGAGTCATACATTAACTCATCATTATTTGTGCATTAGTTAAACATGGATTAATGCATATTAGTGCACCCATATTGTAGTGTGTACTAATAAGTGTTACCACAGACAGTTTACTTTAATGACAGCACTTGAACTGGAGAAAACATGGTCAATGTCGCATTTGCTGATTTGATAAGTGATCTAAAAACTGTACGGAATCTTAAATATATCATCTTCATTTTACATAATAATTGTTTTTAATCCCAGATTTTCAATGTGGTCTCACTTTCAGGCCACTTTATGTGAGATTACTGGGGTCATTCTCTCAGGAGAAAAATCTGAGATGCAAGAGCAAAAATAAACAAAAATTTTCCTTTTGTTGTCTGTTCATTTCACTGTGGAATATATGAAACAAATGAGATCCTACAGCGGTTTCTATTGATTTTATCTACATTCTAAAACCATGGTCTGTCTGTTTTCTAATTCGTTAGGATAAAGTTGTAAAGTGTGTATTTTGGATTTAGAAAGTAAAGGTTACTTTTTTTTTTTAAATCCAACTTTTTGTCAGAAAAAAAAAAAAAAAATGAATCCAGATTTATATTTAAAAACAATTTATATGGTCAGTTCTCTGAGAAACTTCTTGTTGAAGTGTAGATTTATATTGCTACTTACTAACATACTATTGCTTGAGGAAAGATAATATTTCCAATGACTCATTTTTTTTTATTAACTTTCCCATAAGGCTTGAAATAGATTTGTCCTCCACCTCATTATATTAAATTTGATCATATTCATGCTGCTCCTTTAATTGCCAGTTTATTGAATAGTTCCAATGGTATGGTTAGATTACATTTTCAAGAAGATTTTAAGTTTGACAACGAATACACACTGTTTTAAAGTTTTTACAGCTTTATTATTTTATTTTGATTTTTTTAATCACATTTGGTAAGACTTAAGCAAATTCCAGTAATGGGTAGAGAACGCTAAAACACTAAAACGTATCTTACAATAAAATATAAAATATACAAATGGAAAGGCGGAACAAGACAAGAAAGATCTGCTCTTTCATAAATAGCAGTGTTATATTACAATGATCTAAGTCAACTCCTTGTGATAGTAATTTTCTTTTTACATTATATAGTAATAAATAATGATCAATAATTTAGAATTTTAGAATTATTATGAATGTGATGATTAATTATAAATCATCAGTTTTGCTTGATTATTTATATTCATTTGTATTCATATTCATTTTCATTTAACAATGGAGCAAAAATGTCACAGGCTGAGTTCAAATTACCATACTTTCATAGTATGTGCATACTGTAATATGATCCTTGTTTTTGACAAGAGGTGCTCCTTTGGTCTTTGTGAGACATATATATATATATATATATATATATACAGTGGTGGTCAGAATTATTGGCACCCCTGGTAAATATGATCAAATATGGCTGTAAATAATACATCTGCATTGTTTATCCTTTTGATCTTTTATTCAAAAAATTCACAAAAATCTAAACTTTCATTGAAGTAAAAGAATTGAAAGTGGGGGGTAAATCACATGATGAAATAAATGCTTTTCTCCAAAACACATTGGCCACAATTATTGGCACCCTTTTATTAAATACTTTTTGCAACCTCCTTTTGCCAAGATAACAGCTCTGAGTCTTCTTCTATAACGCCTGATGAGTTTGGAGAACACCTGACGAGATCAGAGACCATTCCTCCATACAGAATCTCTCCAGATCCTTCAGATTCCCAGATCCATGTTGGTGCTTCTTCTCTTCAGTTCACCCCACTCATTTTCTATAGGGTTCAGGTCAGGGGACTGGGATGGTCATGGCAGAAGCTTCATTTTGTGTTCAGTGACACATTTGTGTGTTGATTTTGATGTTTGTTTTGGATCGTTGTCCTGATGGAAGATCCAACCACGGACCATTATAAGATTTCTAGCAGAGGCCGTCAGGTTTTGATTTTTTATCTGTTGGTATTTGTTAGAATCCATTATACCATGTATCTGAACAAGATGTCCAGGACCTCCAGCAAAAAAATAGGCCCACGACATTAAAGATCCAGCGGTATTTTTAACAGTGGGCATGGGGTACTTTTTATCCCTGTTTACACCAAACCCATCTGGTGGATTTGCTGCCAAAAAGCTCTTTTTATAGTTTCATCTGATCATTGAACCAGATCCCTTTTGAATTTCCAGTCATGTCTGACAACTGAATATGCTGGAGTTTGTTTCTGGATGAGCAAGAAGGATTTTTCTTGAATCCCTCCCAAACAACATGAGGTGATATAGGGGTTGTTTGATTTTTTTTTTTTTTTTTTTTTAGGCTTTCTGACCCCAAGATTCAACTAATCTCTGCGATTCTCCATCTGTGATCCTTGGAGAGTCTTTGGCCACTCAAACTTTCCTCCTCGCCGTGCATTAAGACAGTATAGACACACGTCCTCTTTCAGGCAGATTCGTAACATCTTTAGTTGATTGGAACTTCTTAATTATTGCCCTGATGGCGGAAATGGGAATTTTCAATGCTTTAGCTATTTTCCTACAGCCACTTTCTATTTTGTGAAGCTCAACAATCTTTTGCTGCACATCAGAACGTCTCGGTTACGTATGTAACCCTCGTTCCCTGAAGGAAGGGAACAGAGACGTTACGTCAGTTACTGACGAAATGGGCTTTAGCTTAGAAGCCAATCACCTTTGAGCTCTAAAACGAGCCAATGGCATGAAGATGCCATGGGTCTGCGGAATTTGCATAACGCAACCCCGCCCCACCGCGTAGGTATAAAGGGCGTTGCGTGGCAATCTCGCATTATGTTACCTGCTGAAGAGCCGAGGCATGAGCGTCCGGCCGTTCCAGCGGTACAGCGGAAGTGGCATGGGGACGTAACGTCTCCGTTCCCTTCCTTCAGGTAACAAGGGTTACATACGTAACCGAGACGTTGCCTTTCAGTCAGTACACTACAAGTTACGTCAGTTACTGACGAAATGGGGGTCCCAATACAATCTCGCCATGACGGCTGTCTTCCAGCGTCCTGCGCTGACCAGAGCTCCCTGCCATGAGTCTTAGCACGAACGAGGGGCTAGGCTCAACGCCGATACCAAGGTACACTGGGAAGCATATCCCACGTGGAGAAATGCAACACAATGCCTGCCCGAAGGGAGGACTTAAGAATACACATATGACCCCGGTAGGGACTGCATATGGAGCACTCTGGGGTATCCAGCCGCAGGTGGAAATTTTTCAACCCCAGGTGTGGCAAGGTGTCTTGCCAAGGGAAGACACATGCTCAGAGAGACTTACCATGGAAATACACATGTGGGGGTTGCCCAAGGGGGGAACCATGCACACGGAAGCACCTAGCCGAACACGAGGGCTGACCAAGCGGGCATGCACTCTGGTGTCGACATCAACAGTGCTGGAGGAGCTCAGGACTTACTGGGAAGCTCACCTAAGAAAAAAGCACACGCATCCAGTCCGTGGAGTGGAATGGCGCAGCAAGCGAAGACACCTGAGCCTGTCCAGTTACTGGCCACTTGGGGCGAGTACACGAGAGGACACAGGCTCCACTCGGAGATTATAAAATCTTGTGAATGTGTTGGGTGTCGCCCAGCCTGCAGCTCTACAAATGTCTGTCAGCAAGGCGCCATGCACTAAAGCCCAAGAGGAAGCAACACTCTTAGTGGAGTGTGCTCTAACCCCAAGGGGGCATGGCATGCCCTGAACCTGATATGCCAGGACAATGGCGTCCACTATCCAGTGAGAAAACCTCTGCTTGGAGAGAGCCTTCCCCTTCTGCTGCCCTCCGTAACAGACAAAGAGCTGGTCTGAGGTCCTGAAACACTGCGTCCGGTCTACGTAAGCGCGAAGGGCGCGTACTGGACAGAGCAGTGCCAAGGCTGGGTCTGCCTCCTCCACAGGCAGCGCTTGCAGGTTCACCACCTGATCCCTGAAGGGAGTGGTGGGAACCTTGGGCACTTGAGAGGCCGGGGTCTCAGGATCACGTGAGAATTAGCTGGCCCGAATTCCAGGCATGCTTTGTCAACCGAAAATGCCTGCAGGTCCCCTACCCTCTTGATGGAAGCCAGAGCAATCAAGAGCGCCACTTTCATTGAAAGGAACTTCAGCTCCACAGACTGCAGAGGCTCAAAGGGAGCTTTCTGCAGGGCAGATAAAACCACTGCAAGATCCCAAGAGGGTATTTGAGGAGGGCAAGGAGGATTTAATCTCCTCACCCCTCTAAGGAACCTGCTGACCAGGTCGTGCTGTCCTACCGTTTTTGAGTCCACCAGGTCATGGTGAGCCAAAATCGCGGCCACATAGACCTTCAGGGTGGAGGGAGACAGCCTTCGCTCCAACCCTTCTTGGAGGAAGGAAAGCACGGACCCGATCGGGCATTTCGTGGGGTCTTCTCGGCGAGAAGAGCACCAGGTGACGAAGAGGTTCCACTTCAACGCATAGGCCTGTCTCGTGGACAAGGCCCTAGCAGAAGTGATGGTAGCCGCCACCTGAGGTGGCAGGGTACTCAAACCTACCGCGTCCCGTCCAGGTCCCACACGTGTAGGTTCCAAAGGTCGGGACGTGGGTGCCATATGGTGCCCCGTCTCTGAGTAAGGAGGTCCTTCCTCAGAGGGATCGACCAGGGAGGGGCTGTCGCAAGGAGTAAAAGTTCTGAGAACCAGGTCCGGCCGGGCCAATATGGGGCGACCAAAAGGACCTGCTCCCTGTCCTCCCTGATCTTGCACAGAACCTGTGCGAGAAAGCTCACTGGGGGAAACGCATACTTGCGTGGGCCCCGCGGCCAGCTGTGCGCTAGTGCATCCGTGCCGAGGGTCCCCTCGGTCAGGGAGTAATACCAGCGGCAATGGGAAGAGTCGTGGGAGGCAAACAGATCTATCTATGCGTCGCCGAACTGTTCCCAAATCAGCTGAACCGTCTGGGGATGGAGTCTCCATTCCCCCGGAAGTGACTGAAAATGTGACAGCTCGTCGGCTGCACGATTCAGTTCTCCCGGGATGTGAACAGCACGAAGCGACCTCAGATGCTTCTGACTCCATAGGAGGAGATGGCGGGTGAGTTGCGACATCCGGCGGAAACGTAGACCACCTTGTCGGTTGATGTACGTGCTGTCTGAACGGACCAGTACGTGCTTGAGCAGGGCTCGGAAGCGGTCCAGGGCAAGACATACGGCCAGCAACTCGAGGCAATTGACATGCCATAGGCGCTGGGGTCCTCTCTAGGAGCCCGCGGCAGCATGTCCATTGCACATGGCACCCCAGCCCGTGGCAGAGGCATCTGTTGATACAACAACATGCCTGGAAACTTGTTCTAGGGGAACACCTGCCCTTAGAAAACTTAGGTTCGCCCACGGGGTGGAGGTCTGATGGCAGGCCCGAGTCACTGGGACCCGGAGCGTGGCATGTTACCATGCCCATCTCGGGACTCGATCGCGAAGCCAGTGCTGAATCGGTCTCATATGAAGCAAACTGAGTGGCATTACCGCGGCTGCGGATGCCATATGCCCCAGGAGCCTCTAAAAATATTTCAGTGGAACCGCACTCTTGCCCTTGAACTGGCGAAGACAAGTCAGCAGTGACTGCGTGCGCTCGCTCGTAAGCTGCGCATACATGGCGACCGAGTCGATTTCCATCCCGAGAAAATAGATCCTCTGCACTGGGGAGAGTTTGCTCTTTTCCCAGTTGACCCGAAGGCCCAGACGGGCGAGGTGCTGAAGCACCAGGTCCCTGTGTTCGCAAACCTGGTCCCGAGAGTGGCCTAGAATCAGCCAGTCGTCGAGATAGTTCAGGATGCGAACCCCGTGTTGTCTGAGCGGCACAAGGGCTGCCTTGACGACCTTCGTAAAGACGCGAGGGGACGGGGCTAGCCCGAATGGGAGAACTGTGTACTGATATGCCTGCACCTCGAAGGCAAACCGTAGAAACAGTCTGTGTCGAGGAAGAATGGAGACATGAAAGTACGCGTCCTTCAGGTTGATCGCTGCAAACCAATCCAAGGGACGAATGCATTCGAAAATGCGTTTGGCTGTCAACATCTTGAATGGAAGCCTGTGAAGGGTTCGGTTCAAGATGCGTAGGTCCAGGATTGGCCGTAACCCACCGGTTTTCTTGGGTACAATGAAGTAAGGGCTGTAGAAGCCGGACTCCATCTCAGCTGGAGGGACGATCTCGACCGCACCCTTCGCCAGTAGGGTGGCAACCTCCGCACGCATGACAGGGGCATTGCCACCCACCATGGTATAGCGGACTCCCCGAAAGCGGGGAGGAGACCATGCGAACTGAATCGCATAGCTGAACCTGATGGTGCGAGCGAGCCAGCTGGACAGATTGGGAAGCGCTAGCCAGGCTCCCAGAAACTGTACCAGCAGGGTCATGCGAACCACAGGCGTACCCCCGATGGGGCAGCGAGGCGGAATGACTGGCCCAGACGTGGAAGGCGTGGGAGCGTCCAGAGGTGTGGGCGGGGTCGCGCCCTGACAAAGGAGACCAGGGAAGGACCAGCGTTCCACGGGGGTCTCGTCTGCCAGGGGGCTGGCAACAGAGGGGGCCGAGAGTGGCGAGGCTGCTTGGCGTCGCACACTGCCAGCCGCACCCTCTTGAGGCTCGGAGGTGAAAATGTCAGTTCTTTCTTTAACCCTGAATAGGGGAAGGGGAAAACCAAGGATTCTCCCCTGGCCCTCCACCGGGGGAAGGAGTGGCCCTGCTACCATCTCCTGGGAAAGCGGGACCGCCGCTTAGACTGCCGTTTAGCAGGCTGGGGGGCTGGGACGGGCGTCCTTCCTGTGGCGTCCTCCACGCTTCGGCCCGGGGAGAGCGAGGTCGGTGGCCGCCCGCAGCTCCTGCATTAATGCGGGGTCAGCATTGCCCTCGTGCATGTCTCTGAGCACCTTGGCCTGGTAGACCTGAAGGGTGGCCATCGCATGCAGGGCAGACGCGGCCTGGCCCGCAGCTCTGCAGGTCTTCGCCACCAAAGTAGACGTAAACCTACAGGCCTTGAACGGGTGCTTTGGGTCACCACGCCATGTCGCAGCGGCGCTCAACAGGGGGAACCCCAGTGTACCCTCTCACTGCGCCGCCGTCGAGGGCAGTGAAGGCGGAAGTGGCTGCCGAAAGATCGCGAAAAGTCAAGGGAGACTTCCACGACTTCGACACCTCTTCATGCACTTCGGGAAGAAGGGCACTGGGGGCTGACGGGCGCCTTCGGCACGGGCCGCCCCCAGATACCAATCATCTAGCCGAGAGCGCTCTGGACATGGCGGAGGGCTCCACACAAGCCCAAGAGCCTCGGCCGCCCGGGAAAGCATGGCTGTGAACTCTGGATCAGACTCGGGCAATGCTGGAACTCCCGAAGGAGGCAACACAGCCGAATCGTCATCTCCGGAGGAATCCAGCCCACCTTGTGATGCGGCGATCGACATAGTATCCTCCGCCGGTGCGCCAAATGAAACGCAGGGCCCAGGACGGGAAACACCTGCGCCCTCATCTGGCAACACCACAGGTTGCAGTGTGCTAGAAGGGGGTGTGGCCCGAGGAGGATTCGTCGGGTTGGCACACACCGTCACCCTCAAGTCACCCTGACCACCAGCCAAAGTATTCCCACTCGTGGAGGGAATAGATTGGGGTGTGGTAGAGGGGACCCTCCCTCCAGTACGGAGATCATGGAGTCTTGACCGCAACACTGCGATGGCCATGTTCCCACAGTGGGAACATGACTCATCCATGAACGTGCGCTCGGCGTGCACGAGGCCCAAGCACGCCAAACAGCGATCATGCCCGTCAAACGGAGGAACCAGCTGACCGCACCCAGAAACGGAGCACAGGTGAGACATCTTGAAAAAGACGTGCCGTGTGCAGCCCTTTTAGAGAGGAGTTTTTGCTCTGCAGAAATGCTGAAGCGCCCAGGGAGAACACACACGCTGAGCTAGATCACTGCACAGATCAGACAGGAATGCAGAACTCACTGGAACGCGCCATAACACCAGCACTCTGGAGAGACACTCGTCTTGAAGAGAGAAAATGCTCAGGCAGTAACACTCGGCTCTGAAGCAGAAACATAATGCGAGATTGCCATGCAACGCCCTTTATACCCACGCGGCGGGGCGGGGTTGCGTTATGCAAATTCCGCAGACCCATGGCATCTTCATGCCATTGGCTCGTTTTGTAAAGCTCAAAGGCGATTGGCTTCTAAGCGAAACCCCATTTCGTCAGTAACTGACGTAACTCGTAGTGTACTGACTGAAAGGGAACTATATTCTTTGGCTTTACTCATTGTGATGAATGATTAAGGGAATTTGGCCTTTGTGTTTCCTCATATTTATACTCCTGTGGATCATAGCTGGACAATTTCATGTTCCTAGTCACCCTGGTGTGCTAAAAAATGTAAATATTAATGGGAATATACTTCAGAGATATTTTACTCATAAAAAATTCTAGGGGTGCCAATAATTGTGGCCAACGTGTTTTGGGAAAAAAGCATTTATTTCATAATGTGAAATTACCCCCCACTTTCAATTCTTTTACTTCAATGAAAGTTTAGATTTTTGTGAATTTTTTGAATAAAAGATCAAAAGGATAAACAATGCAGATTTATTTTGTACAGCCATATTTGATCATATTTACCAGGGGTGCCAATAATTCTGACCACCACTGTATATATATATATATATATATTTGGTTGCCATTCCTCCTCAGATGTAGGATTTATATTTAGTTTAGAGGCATAGATTCTTTAATGCTATTTTCCATAAGTTACATTTTTTTCATTAGGATTCTGTTTTTCTGTCCCTACTTCTGTATGTTTTAAAGGGCTCTTTGCACTACTTATGTCCTAAGACGCTGTAAGACCACCACTTGGCCAGCTCTATTACAAATACAATGCACAGAAGTGGCGCAATTGGTTATTAAATTTGCCCCAGTATTCTGACTTACTCATTTGACACTATATTTTGCATCCTGCAGTGACAACTCTGGAATAAAAGCAGCAGAACAAATCTAATGTAGTATGAAAATGAAGATAAAACGGTAAGTTGGGTTTTGAGAGAACTAGACCACCCACAACAACGCTTTCTCTACCCATTACTGGCATTTGCTTAAGGTTCATTCCTATTCCAGTAGTAATTGCACTGTGCCACTTTACAGGGCAGCTGCAGGTGCAAGGGCTTGATAATGAAGCACTCTGCAGTGTGGGTGGCAGCTGTGCTTGACTCTAGAGAGGAGAGAGCCATATCCCCTAAACACACATACATCCAATTGACTCAGCACTTTGAGAAACCTGTGTGGTGAGACTTTAGTTACTTCCCCAGCTGGCTACTTGCTTTTCTCCCCAGCTCTTCTTACACACATATATTACAGGTGCACTCTACTTTCAATTAGACTCTCTCCCCTCATTAATAAGAGTGAATGACCTGCGCTCCGTCTGGTTCTGTGTGGACCCGGCTGCAAGGGCCAGGTGCTCATCCAACCATACAGAGAAAACAGGTTACTGCCTCCCTGTGGTCTCTGTAAATGGCCGAAAGATGATGTGAGATGGTCTAAATATAACCAAAATTCTTTCTGAATCACAAAACTTATATGCATTACACAACACAATATATCCGCATAATGATAAACATTAAATATGCATAGGGAAGGATGAATCGTATATATATATATATATATATATATATATATATATTGAAACTGGTTGTTTTCAGAATATGACCAGTCTTGGTACACATGATTGGCTATGAAACATATGATACATACATCAAAGAAAATTACATATCAATAAAATAAAATGTTTGACACGTTCATGTTGTGTTTTGTTTCATTGTCATGTTCTGTTTAGTTTCTTGGTCATGGTTTTCTTTGTCACTGTTTTACCTGAGTTCTAGTTCGTAGTTTGTTTCCATGGTTTCTAATTATGGCTCGTTTCCACTGAGCAGTACGGTTCAGTACAGTTCAGTACGGTACACAATTTTTGCCATTTCGTTTGTTAGAAGTTGTGAATGGTACCCTAATTCCGAACCGTACCACTTTTTTGGCACCCTTCCTTCGGGGTACCTAGCACAGTAGTCTGGTACTAAAGGGTGGGGCTAGACTCACTGCAGAACGTTGATTGGTTGACAGAGAATCGTCACTTGCACATGCTTTTTCGGCTGTGTTTTTCCTTGCAGCCTGCAGCCTTGGCTCAAACAAAGCGTGTTTTCTTCTTGTGACAACTGCCACATGCCGAGAAGCAAGAACAAGATCTGCTGTATGTCGTCCATTGTTGTTTACTGTGTCACTTTCTTCTTTGCGCGCGAATGACGTTGATCGTTACACCACTGTTGTCGGTGTAAACGCAAGCTGAATCAGGGTTTACGGTCCCGAATCGTACTGTACTGTACTGAACCATAACACACTGCTCGGTGGAAATGAGCCATTAGTGCACACCTGTTCCCTGTCACTTTGACTGCCATCCTCCTGTTTATATACAGTGGGGAGAACAAGTATTTGATACACTGCCGATTTTGCAGGTTTTCCTACTTACAAAGCATGTAGAGGTCTGTAATTTTTATCATAGGTACACTTCAACTGTGAGAGAAAATCAAGAAAATCACATTGTATGATTTTTAAATAATTAATTTACATTTTATTGCATGACATAAGTATTTGACCACCTACCAACCAGTAAGAATTCCGGCTCTCACAGACCTGTTAGTTTTTCTTTAAGAAGCCCTCCTGTTCTCCACTCATTACCTGTATTAACTGCACCTGTTTGAACTTGTTACCTGTATAAAACCTGTTTGAACTTGTTACCTGGACACCTGTCCACACACTCAATCAAACAGACTCCAACCTCTCCACAATGGCCAAGACCAGAGAGCTGTGTAAGGACATCAGGGATAAAATTGTAGACCTGCACAAGGCGGGGATGGGCTACAGGACAATAGGCAAGCAGCTTGGTGAGAAGGCAACAACTGTTGGCGCAATTATTAGAAAATGGAAGAAGTTCAAGATGACGGTCAATCTCCCTCGGTCTGGGGCACCATGCAAGATCTCACCCCATGAGGCATCAATGATCATGAGGAAGGTGAGGGATCAGCCCAGAACTACACGGCAGGACCTGGTCAATGACCTGAAGAGAGCTGGGACCACAGTCTCAAAGAAAACCATTAGTAACACACTACGCCGTCATGGATTAAAATCCTGCAGCGCACGCAAGGTCCCCCTGCTCAAGCCAGCGCATGTCCAGGCCCGTCTGAAGTTTGCCAATGACCATCTGGATGATCCAGAGGAGGAATGGGAGAAGGTCATGTGGTCTCATGAGACAAAAATAGAGCTTTTTGGTCTAAACTCCACTCGCCGTGTTTGGAGGAAGAAGAAGGATGAGTACAACCCCAAGAACACCATCCCAACCATGAAGCATGGAGGTGGAAACATCATTCTTTGGGGATGCTTTTCTGCAAAGGGGACAGGACGACTGCACCGTATTGAGGGGAGGATGGATGGGGCCATGTATCGCGAGATCTTGGCCAACAACCTCCTTCCCTCAGTAAAAGCATTGAAGATGGGTCGTGGCTGGGTCTTCCAGCATGACAACGAGCCGAAACACACAGCCAGGGCAACTAAGGAGTGGCTCCATAAGAAGCATCTCAAGGTCCTGGAGTGGCCTAGCCAATCTCCAGACCTGAACCCAATAGAAAATCTTTGGAGGGAGCTGAAAGTCCGTATTGCCCAGCGACAGCCCCGAAACCTGAAGGATCTGGAGAAGGTCTGTATGGAGGAGTGGGCCAAAATCCCTGCTGCAGTGTGTGCAAACCTGGTCAAGAACTACAGGAAACGTATGATGTCTGTAATTGCAAACAAAGGTTTCTGTAGTTGGTCGTCCACGATGGATCGTCTGAACTCAAACATCGAAATGCTGGTGCAGCATATTATGGGTTCAGTGAACCATGGACACCCCTCATCAAAACCAGTATTCCTATGCACACACACCCACAAGAAGACCACTTGGTATACAATCCACCTGCACATAGCCAGCACAGCACCTCATTTTCACTGTATGGTGACTACATGCGTTTGTAGCCTAAAGTACAAAAAAAAAAAAAAAAAAAAAAAAAAAAAAAAAAAAAAAAAAAAATTGTAATGTTGGTTCCCTTTGTGTTACTTATATTTACATTTTTGTATTTATATTTTCACATCTGTGGGATCTGTTTGTGTGGTCATACTTAATGTATATTTACAAAATTAATGTGTCTAAATATTTTGTGTTTGTATGTATGCTAATTTGATTAAAACATTGTTTATAATGTTTGTGTTGTGATACTTAATGTGTTTACAATTGATATTTACCTTGATATTTTTGTTTGAGTATGCTAATTTGTTTTTACTTTCTAAACATCTTGTCATGTTTTCTTTTCTTTATAAATATGGATAATCGAGGCTAACATGTATGCTAGCGTGTATTTAATCAAACTCAATGCAAATTCAAATACATCATGGCTGAAACAGATGCATAGGTCACATAAGTAGTCATACACTCATGATGTAATAAAACAATATGGGATATGCTTTTTTTTAAATGTAGGCTGCTCAAATGGCTTATTGGACAAGAAATCTTGTCAACGCGCGTCTCACTCGTTTCCCCTCGGTTTCGTTGTCCGCTCTCTTATCTACTCTTGTGGGTGGCTGAAAGTCCCTTTTGTACTAGAGAGCAGCATTTATGCATTGTTCGATTATAGGTTCATGGAACCAAAACAAGCATAAATAACAAAATTAAGGTTCTTCATGTTTATGTCCATGGCCCTCCTCAGAGCCGCAAACCGTGCCTTCAAATGTCCAAATGCACACTTGATCACCATACGTGCCTTGCGAAGTGATAGCTCAGAGTACTGCTCCTGTGGGGTAAATCATGCATATTCTTTCATGAGATATGCCATCAGGGGATAAGCTGGATCACCAGTTGTTTAGGGCAGGAGGGAATAGTCCCATCTTTTAGGTCGCCACTCAGTTGTGAATTAGCAAATATGCCCGTGTCATGTACACTGCCCGGCCATTTAACAACATTGTCCATTAAAACAGTACAACTCTTGTACATTCAAAGAATATTTTCCCTTTCTGTTAATTAAGTCTGTGGAATTAGACAAAGGGTTTTTTTTTTTACCTCAATTTTTGTGCAGTCAATTGCCCCCAAGCACTGCGGCATACCATGTATCTGATAGAAAGTTCATTAACTTCAGGCTCTGTTTTCAGTGTCTTGATGTAGTCTGGACCCAGAACGATGCTAATGGCCTTACACACTTGTTGTATAAAGACCAAAACTGTTTGTCTGTATAGTCCAAATGCATTCACAGTTTTTCTGAGCCTTCCTTTGTCACTCAGGTAGTACAAGGTACACGCTAACCTTGTGAGTACATTCACAGGCGCCCTCATTCTTATCGTCTCACCTTCCACAAACGAACATAGTATTTTGCTGAGGTGGATCAGGGCCAATCTGGACAACCGAAAGTTCTGTTGCCATTCTTCAGGAACAACTTCATTGACAAACATGTCCCACCAGGCACAGGTTCTTCCTGGTCTAACCCAAAACCAGCGTTCCATGTAGGGCATATGCCGCTTGAAATGAGATTTGTTGCCGATTGCTCTAATAATAGCTTGCCTCTTGCACATGTAGGCAGCTCCAGTATTTTAAATTCAGAGTTTAACTGCAAATGGCTGCTAAAATAGACAACAAACTCAGCAAAAGCTTACAGTTCCATCTCCATGTTATTGTTTACACGGTTGTCGAGGCTGGTCTGTTATTGTCGTCTTCCGGTAGCTTAATGGTCATATGATAGGGGCTTGACAAATCAGGGAAGGATACACAATGATCCAGAAGACCAAATCGGGGAGCAAATGTGGGCAGCCATGCCTTAGTTTTATAAAGTCTCAGTTTTGGTCCGTCTACACTGAAACGCAACCCCAGAGTTTTCAAACTAAAACGGGGTCTGCAACATTTCCAAAACTCTGCAGTAGCGTGGATGCCAGGAGTAACTGTAGCAAAAGTTATGCGTTTTAAAACAAAAATAAACTAGTGTAGGGGAGAGCGGGGCACAACCTAACGCGGGGTTAGTTGTAACACACATAGTTTAACACTTTCCACACATGCCAGGATGACGAAACTTAGTGTATTTACTAGTTGCCATATCAACACTATATATAGAAAAAATTGCGTCAAAATTAAAAAATCTTTGGAAGATATCACTGAACATTTATTTCACCATAGCAAAAGTACATTTCTTAAGTTAATTTTTCATCTCTGTTTTTTGTGTTTATTTAAAATAAGAAAATCTGATATTATTTTAATCTTATATCTGTTATTTAACAGTTGAGGTCATTCTTTAATTCTGATCTAACCAGCAGAAGACACGAGCTGGGTTTAAATCCCAGTTGCGCAGGTGGGGCATGTTGTAACAGTGCGTTACAATGATCCCCTATTAGAACTATGCTATTCTATTCTATACTTTTATGAATTCTATTGAGAAACCATGAGAAAAAGGTGAATAAAGACTGAGAGTCAATGTTCAGAAATGCTTAATTATTATTATTATTTTTTTTAACTATGCTGCATAACTGTGTTTTGAGGTGTGTTTGTTGTCAAACTCAATTTTTTTTTTTTTAATTATTAAAAAATGCCATTATTTTATTTGGAAAAAGTTAATAATTGTATTTTATTGACAAAATATTTTAGTTTGTCTTGAATATTTTTTTGATTATATCAGATAACATTTTAAGCTGTCATTTGGTCATGTTACAATGTACCCCTAACATGTTACAATGTACCCCACCTATGGGGCATGTTGTCACATTTCACTTCCATTCTTTCAGGGTAAATCAAGAAAAAAAGTATACACTGTATTAATGAAACAAAACCACATAATTGTACTAGACGTGTGCAATTAATGTGGGAAAAAATAAATACTCTGAACTGAGAAAGTCAAAAAGCGTTAGGTTGTGCCCCGCTCTCCCCTAAACAGGACCTCAGGCTAGAAAAGCCAATGCGCATGTGCAGTCATAAGCGTGCATCTCAGAATACTGACTGTTTCTATAGCAACCGGAGCTTCTAATGGCAGCTGCAGTGACGCAATGACGTTACCAATCAGCGATTGGCTTTTTTCTTTAGAAGGTGGGACTTATTCCGCATTACACTTTCTCCTATTCACAAGTAATATGAGTGCACCATCTTTGATTATCTAAAGTCTTTGCTATAAGTAATGTTGCACCTACATGTCTAACTTTTATTACAGTATTAGCTGAGTATTAGTAGACTGTTAGGGGTAGGGTTTGTAGAATAAGGGGTTAGGGTTAGTAGAATACGTTGACATACTTGCAAAGTTACTTATAGTCAGTAGAATGTCTGTTGGGTATGGAAGCTTGTTTACGCCACAGAATAAAGACTTTTTATCTTACAATTCTGACTTTTTCTCACAATTGCGAGTTATAATGTCAGAATTGCGAGATATAAACTATACATTTACATTTACCTTTACATTTACATTTATTCAGTTAGCAGACGCTTTTATCCAAAGCGACTTACAACTGAGGAATACAGGAAGCGATCCGTCATGAAGAGGCGAATAATCACAAAAAGTGCCTGAAATACTATAGTTTATATCTCGCAATTCTGACTTAATTCTGAGGGTAAAAAAGACTGACTTTTTTTCTCGGAATTGCTAGTTTATATATTACAATTCTGATTTTATAACTTGCAATTGCGACTTTATATCACGCAATTCTGACTTTATAACTTGCAATTGCGACTTTATATCACGCAATTCTGACTTTATAACTTGCAATTGCGACTTTATATCACGCAATTCTGACTTTATAACTTGCAATTGCGACTTTGTATCTCGCAATTCTGACTTTATAACTTGCAGTTGCGACTTTATATCACGCAATTCTGACTTTATAACTCGCTATTGCGACTTTATCTTGCAATTCTGACTGTAACTTGCAATTGCGACTTTCTATCTCGCAATTCTGACTTTATAACTCGCTATTGCGACTTTATATCACGCAATTCTGACTTTACAACTCGCAACTGCGACTTTCTATCTCGCAATTCTGACTTTATAACATTCGTTTCCACAACAACCCATTGTGTTCACCTATGTAACATTATTGCTTTCAAAAACTTGCTTTGAATCCCCTTTTCAAATGAAAAGTTTGCATTTCCAGGCCCCCAAAATGCTGTTGCCGTGTAAATGAAAGGCCAAAACGCATAAAGCTTTCCGTTTTTAGTTGAAAACTGTGTTGTGTCCCTTAGTGTCAGTGTGAAAATATCTTTGAAGAGCAATTTTTCTTCATGCTATAAGTTTGGCAAATTTCTGTAATTTTCTAAACATATTTATTTATGGAACTTTAAGGTTTAAGAGTCTGAGTCTTGTAGCCATAACAGTCAATTTAGACACCATCACCATCTCATCCTGACCAAACCTTCTAGCTGAGGCCTGTAATCTCTGGACAAATCTGACCACTTGTGCATTGTGGAATTGGCAGCTGTACTCTATAATTGTCCATAATGGCTGCTGCTCTAGCTCAAGGCTTGCTAGGGGCCTAGAAAAAGGCAGCTTACATGCATTAAGCTTCTGTATTATACGCCAAGTTGATCTGCTCAGGCCACGTCAGAAAACATGTGCTCTCTAATTAGACCTCTCGTCAGCACCTTCATTGTGTCCTATAACCACTTCTCTCTGTTCTATCACCTCTCGAAGGGTGCGCTGCAGTAATTGCCTTTTAGGGGTTAGAAATACGCTGTATCTGCCTCGACAATCACTGCACTGTAGAGTCCCTGTGACAGGATGGGTTGCTGCAAATTACATGCTGCCACTGCTGTTACCTGGGACACATCTACTCCCCCAAAAGCCTAGAAGACCAGCAGAAGTGTCTATGGGCTAAATTAGCAATGTGCTCCGTTAAGAGCAGAGGTAATTAAAATGAAAATAAAGCAAGTGTTCCCTGCAAAATGAATCCAAAGTGCTTAAAGGAATAGCACGCCAAAAATGATTTACTCATCTTTGTATTATTCCAGAATGCATGAGGTTATTTTTTTATGTGCAACACAAAAGGGGGATTTTGAAGACTCTTCACACATACATGATATTTCAGCAGACAAAAATAGCACACTGTGATGATAATTGTATGGTGATTTTATGGTGTTTTTGTCCTTTTTGGAGCTTGATGGATGTTGTCCACATGAACTGTTGTCATATGGAAAAGAGCTGCATAAATATTTTTCAGAAATTGTCCTTTAGTGTTAATCAGAAAATAAAAATAAAAAACATACGGGTTTGGAGCAACATGATAGATAGTGAATAATTAAGACAGAATTTCAGTTTTGTTTGGCAATCTCTTTAAAAATGGGAACATTAGCTCATTGGACAAATGTGCCTCTACCTACAATTCTGGTTAACTTGCCTCTACCTGAAACTTCCAGCTGAAATGGCCAACAACTTTTATTCCTTTCCACAAAAATTATGATTACAGGGGCAGACTGTCTATTAATAATGTTATGACCTCAAAACATTTTTACCATAGTGCATGATTTGTATACTAATCAAATTGACATTTGCATCACATTACCAGCATATGTATGCCTTTTCTAACACAGTAAATCTGTTAAAGCTCACCTGGTACAGCATTTCACAGCATAGCACACAAAGTTCAAAGAGTTAGATAAGAAAACTAAAATGGCATGGTTGCTTCAGCAAATGCATTTCCAATGCAAAAACGTGTTCCATGTGAATGGCACCTAACGGGCATCAAACTACAATAAGAATTCACTTCAGCAGACTTGGGATGCATGCAGCGTAGTGTTATTAAATCATTAAATGGTTCTTTTATGGTAGGTTTTTTCCCCCTTTGTGGAGCTTGACAGTATGAATCACCATCCATTTGCATTGAGCAACTTTAACAATGTTCTTTTGTATTCTACAGAAGACAGACATACAGGTTAAGAAAGTCACAATGATGAGTAAATAATGAAAAAACTTTTTTTTTTTTTGTGAACTAATCCTTTCACTCATTTGTATTTCTAACATTACAGTGTAAATTAACTTTCTTTGTTACATTGTTTGGTTACCATGTGTAGCTCATATTCATAAAGTTTAGGTTCTTGATTCCTGGGATGCTTTCCTGGATGCAGTTGTGAGACTTCTTGCAACTTCCCTTAATTCTCTCCGGATCCATTACATTACCCCTGTACCTGTCACTGCAACAGCTCTTTAAACACTGCCTAACATGTACTGCGGATAAATAAACAGGATGGCTAAGAACGTTTCTGTCATATTCCCAGTGCTTAGATTAGTCACTATGAACAGCATGTGTGGTGGTGAGCTGTAGCCAGATCCTCTCTACAGGCATGTGACCCACCAATCAGCTGGCCAGATGCTGAGGGAGTGTTTTGGAAGCAATGCTGCTGTCAATCACAAGGCTCTTCTGGGATTGAACCTGTCAGCAGCCTCTACCCTTCCTCCTGCTATCTCTCAGATGACTGGCTAACTGCTTTGACCCATATCTGTCTCGCCTGGACGTGGCCCAACATTGTTCCAATCGCTCTAATTATGCCCATGAATTACAGTTGTCTGTTGCAAAGGGGACGCATTTGGCATCTCTGAGCAAAGAGTGTATGTTGGTAGTGCATCATTGAGGAAAAGAGTGTCTAAATAAGCTTTATGTGCACATTGTAGAAATACAGAGATCAACAACAGCTGTTTTCCTGCACTTTGGTTTTCTTAAAATATTATCATACTATACTTAAAATTTCAACAATATGTATGCTGTGCATAGTGTATGCCACAATACTGTACTTCACAAAGCAATGCACTCAACTTCATCTTTCCATCTTCCTTTAAACATGTCCATCTGATGAATAATCCAGAAGTAATATCTGCTGTGGTATCCAAGAGTTAAGACATTTTGGATTAAAATATGCTTAATAATGACTAATGAATATGTATATGACATAATAACTGCAGCATTAAATGTCTATGTAATGACATTTAAGGACAGATGTAATAAATTTTTGTCACAACCTTTGCAAAAAAAAAAAAAAAAAAAAAAAAAACTAACATACTTTAAAAAAAAAGAGTACTTACTACATACATAATATAAATTACAATTTAATTGCATGTTGTTTACAATTAAATGAAAATGTATGGTTGCACTTTATTTTACAGTACATGTATTTACAGTGTACTTACCCAAGAAAGTACTGGTAATATAAGGTAACTACATGGGTTAAGGTTAGGTTTAAGGGTAGGTTCAGGGTTAGTACCAAGTTATAACCCAGTTATTGTAATTACTATAATAAGTATATTGTATGTACATGCGGAACAGGACTGTAAAATAAAGTGCTACCAAATGTATTATAGTTTATATTTTAAATGTAATAGAATAACACTCTAATTAAAATTATAATTTGTAATTTACATGTGCTTTAGTATGTTGGTCAACACATCAAAATAAGTGTATTGAAGCATGACAAAAGATTATTAAAACATAATGATTTACTTTCAACTTTTAATTTGATGTTATTACAAAGTGCATGTTTTAAAAGTGTATGTAGCAACTCATAATGTAATAACTGCACATAATGTAAAAACTGCACATAATGTAAAAAGTATTACATTACTATTATAATAAAATGTTCATAACGTAATAATTTCCTCAAAACGTAATAAAATCTTGAGCTCATAATGTAATAACAATTTTTACATTATGAAAAATGTATTACATTATAAGCTCACCAAAAACATGTCATATTTTCATTATTGTAATAGCTTTTAAAACATAAAAAAAAATTGTATTCCCTTAGTCAATTTTTAAAAATCTAAATCAAGTCTTAAACTTTTAGTAGTAGTAGTAGTAGTAGTTTAAAGGTGTAAAAGTTATTTATCTTTCTTTTTTTCTTTTTTGCAAAAATAAAAAATCACAAAACCCAACAGTTTTAGCAGGGGTGTGTTGTACACACACACACACACACACACACACACACACATTTTAACAGTGTTGGTATTTAAAACTGTTTGTCATTTAACAGTAAGTATACCATATGTATACTAGAAGTAGAAGTAGAAATAGTAGCAGTAGTAGTAGTAGTAGCAGTAGTAGGAGTAGTAAGAGTAGTAGTAGTAGTAGTAGTAGTAGTAGCAGCAGCAGCAGCAGCAGCAGTAGTAGTAGTAGAAGAAGTAGTAGTAGGAGTAGTAGTAGTAGAAGTAATAGTAGCAGTAGTAGTAGTAGCAGCAGCAGTAGTAGTAGGAGGAGGAGGAGGAGGAGTAGTAGAAGTACAGTGGGGAGAACAAGTATTTGATACACTGCCGATTTTGCAGGTTTTCCTACTTACAAAGCATGTAGAGGTCTGTAATTTTTATCATAGGTACACTTCAACTGTGAGAGACTGAATCTAAAACAAAAATCCAGAAAATCACATTGTATGATTTTTAAATAATTCATTTGCATTTTATTGCATGACATAAGTATTTGATCACCTACCAACCAGTAAGAATTCCGGCTCTCACAGACCTGTTAGTTTTTCTTTAAGAAGCCCTCCTGTTCTCCACTCATTACCTGTATTAACTGCACCTGTTTGAACTCGTTACCTGTATAAAAGACACCTGTCCAAACACTCAATCAAACAGACTCCAACCTCTTGTTGCCTTCTCACCAAGCAGCTTGGTGAGAAGGCAACAACTGTTGGCGCAATTATTAGAAAATGGAAGAAGTTCAAGATGACGGTCAATCTCCCTCGGTCTGGGGCACCATGCAAGATCTCACCCCATGAGGCATCAATGATCATGAGGAAGGTGAGGGATCAGCCCAGAACTACACGGCAGGACCTGGTCAATGACCTGAAGAGAGCTGGGACCACAGTCTCAAAGAAAACCATTAGTAACACACTACGCCGTCATGGATTAAAATCCTGCAGCGCACGCAAGGTCCCCCTGCTCAAGCCAGCGCATGTCCAGGCCCGTCTGAAGTTTGCCAATGACCATCTGGATGATCCAGAGGAGGAATGGGAGAAGGTCATGTGGTCTCATGAGACAAAAATAGAGCTTTTTGGTCTAAACTCCACTCGCCGTGTTTGGAGGAAGAAGAAGGATGAGTACAACCCCAAGAACACCATCCCAACCATGAAGCATGGAGGTGGAAACATCATTCTTTGGGGATGCTTTTCTGCAAAGGGGACAGGACGACTGCAACGTATTAAGGGGAGGATGGATGGGGCCATGTATCGCGAGATCTTGGCCAACAACCTCCTTCCCTCAGTAAGAGCATTGAAGATGGGTCGTGGCTGGGTCTTCCAGCATGACAACGACCCGAAACACACAGCCAGGGCAACTAAGGAAGAAGCATCTCAAGGTCCTGGAGTGCCCTAGCCAGTCTCCAGACCTGAACCCAATAGAAAATCTTTGGAGGGAGCTGAAAGTCCGTATTGCCCAGTGACAGTAACCTGAAGGATCTGGAGAAGGTCTGTATGGAGGAGTGGGCCAAAATCCCTGCTGCAGTGTGTGCAAACCTGGTCAAGAACTACAGGAAACGTATGATCTCTGTAATTGCAAACAAAGGTTTCTGTACCAAATATTAAGTTCTGCTTTTCTGATGTATCAAATACTTATGTCATGCAATAAAATGCAAATTAATTACTTAAAAATCATACAATGTGATTTTCTGGATTTTTGTTTTAGATTCCGTCTCTCACAGTTGAAGTGTACCTATGATAAAAATGACAGACTTCTACATGCTTTGTAAGTGGGCAAACCTGCAAAATCGGCAGTGTATCAAATACTTGTTCTCCCCACTGTAGTAGTAGTAGTAGTAGCAGCAGTAGTAGTAGTATAAGTAAGAGTAGTAATATACGTAGTAGGAGTAGTAGCAGCAGCAGTAGTAGTAGTACTACTAGTAGTAGGAGGAGGAGTAGCAGCAGCAGTAGTAGTAGTAGTAGTAGTAGCAGCAGGAGCAGCAGTAGTATTAGGAGGAGTAATAGAAGTAGTTGTAATAGTAGTAGTAGTATAAGTAGTATAAGTAGTAGGAGTAGTAGTAGTAGAAGTAGGAGTAGTAGGAGTAGTAGTAATAGAAGTAGTAGTAGTAGCAGTAGTAATAGTATTATAAGTATGAGTAATAGTATAAGTAGTAGTAGTAGTAGTAGTAGCAGTAGCAGCAGTAGTAGTAGTAGTAGTAGTAGTAGTAGGAGTAGTAGCAGCAGCAGCGGCAGTAGTAGTAGTAGTAGGAGCTGTAGCAGCAGCAGCAGTAGTAGTAGTAGTAGGAGGAGGAGTAGTATAAGTAGTTGTAGTAGTAGTAGTAGTGGTGGTAGTAGTAGTAGTATAAGTAGTAGTAGGAGTAGTAGTAGAAGTAGTAGTAGTAGTAGTAGTAGTAATAATAATAATAATAGCAGTATCAGTAATCTGGTGGATTTTGTAGGCAGATAATCTAGATTTAGATTTAGATTTTTAAAATGTACTCTAAAGGAATACCAATGCTTTATGTTTAATAAACATATAATAATAATAATAATAATAATAATAATAATAATAATAATAATAATAATAATTGAATGAATATTTAAATGCTGAATTTCACAGGTAGTTTAAGACTGGTTTTTAGATTTTTAAAAATGCACTGTAAGGGAATACTAATATTTTTATGTTTTAAAAGTTATTACAATAATGAAAATATGACATGTTTTTGGTGAGTTGATAATGTAATAATTCTCTCATAATGTAAAAATTGTTATTACATTATGAGCTCAAGATTTTATTACATTTTGAGAAAATTATTACATTATGTGCAGTTATTTCTGTGGTATTATATTATCAGTTTTTATAAAAATGTACTTTTAAAATCTAAAGAACACTACAAGTGTACATTCAGTAAGCTACTTTTGCATTCCAAACACAGCTTTGGCTTTTCTGCAACTCCTGTATACCCCTCGTTTAATCAAGAATAGGTGAACCTTACATAAATCATTTGAAACCCATGTCGCCCCCCGTACATTAATGAGATAATAATCTTTTAAACAATTAACTACCTCTGTAGGCGGACACCACATTTTCATCTCCTCCTGCCAGCACTCCTTGTTATTATAAGGTATGAATGGGGAATGATTGAGGGGTCAATCAGTAGAAGGGATTTATTATGTGGGAGGTAGGAGGGTGGAGCTGTTGGCAGGAGAAGGAGTGAAGGGAGCAACCGGAGATTGGGTCACATGGCACCATTCATGCATGGGCCTCCCTGGAGCGCAATCAATCCTTTTTATCTTCTCTGGATTTGTTATGTCACCATTTTTGCTTCAGTAATAACCCTATGTCACCTCCAATGTAAAAATAGGGGGACACATGGCAACCTTTATATAATAGTTTTATGTAATACCCACTGATCTATATAATGACTGGATTGCTCATGAAGTTCTAAACTGTCATCAGGCGGTGAAGCCACCGGAAGTGTTCGAGCAGCCATCTTACTATTCCCTACAGACAGAGGGCATCATTGAATTACAGCCAGAACATTGACCTAAAAATCACACGATTTGCAGCGTCTCAGTCTCACAGGATTAGTTTTATGACATATGTATGTAAATTAATAGTTACTTCAGATGTTATATGTAATGTTTATGGTCTTTTCGGAGAGGATGAGTCATATATTGAAATCGTTAATGTGGGTGTGTCTACTGCACACTGCCGACACAGGTAACGTAATTGAACTAACACAAAATATGTATGTATTTATGTATGTAATTATGGAAAAAATATTGAACATTAACACATATCTGTGTTTAGCTGCAGAAATTGTTTCGAATATCTTATATAATAAATATTAACACAAGCCTCTATTACTATATTGCACTCTATTACAATAAATAAAGCATAAATAAAGAAATCTCGGAAATAAAGCAGTCAGCGTTATTTGTCTGAATAAGTTATGATGCGTGTATTTTATTTCCTGATTGAGCAACATCTATTTCAGACTCTTAAAGACAGTGCAAATTTATGGCGTTTACGGTTTCCATATGAGTAAAGTGTTATGTATGCCATGTTGTTGAATTAATTATTAATTTAACCATCGTTTAAATCATTAACTGCTTCTAAATGCATAACGAAATCATTGTTGAAACATTTGCAGTTAGCCTACTGTATGAATAAAAACAATACTACAGCCCAACATAAACACATAAACACAACAGTAGCTACAAGGCGATTTCAGGTTACAAGGGGAATACCAATATGGCGGTGCGGCGGCTTCACTTTTTATGACTTCATGAGCAATCCAGTTCTCTATATAGATCAGTGGTAATACCTTGTTCTCTTGGCCATCTTTTTTTCTTTCTTTATTTTTCAAAGTTGTCACCTGTGTAAAGAGTAGTAGATGGAAAAAGATGCTTTGTGCTAATCAAAAGTGAAGCTGTTGGCTAAAGCAGTATCAGTGTGAAGGGTTTTGATCTACCAGTTATGAGGTAATTTCCTTTTTCCTGCTTTCCAGAGTGCAAGATGTGTGGCAATGCCGCTGATTTTTCTTTTCTTTTCATATTTTAAGCTTTCTTTCCCAGAAGCACAAGAGAATAATATCTGATTCATGGACATGTAACTAATCACATTTCTCTTCCTGCAAGGTTTCGTGCGCAGTAAAACATTCAGGCTTCTTTTAAATTATTAATCTATGGTATGATTTTGAGTCAAAGCCAGAGTTTATTTGGCAGGGCCAAACAATGATGAAAGATCAAAGGAGGGATGTGGGAGCATTTTACGGCTGTGCCAGTCATGTCTAGAGCACCCTGTGGATCTCTAGGAAAGGAATATGCTGAAACATGCATGCCCTGGTAGACAGTTGAGTAAAGGTCATTTTACATAACATCCCCAAATGCACTGAACTATCTATATATTTAAACATTAAGTTACCATATTGGGTGTCTTTAACTACTATGTACTTACATAAAAAAATAAGAATTGTTTGGTACGATGTGTCACAGGATCTGCCACACCATCCTCAACACCAGATCATCCAGCTCCACCCATCCGATCCCAGTCACCGGAATACTAACACAGCGCACCTGCACTGGCTCATTATCTCACCCTTCATAAGCAGTCGCCCTCCACATCACATTTGTCTGGTCTTGTTGTTGTATATGTTACCGGCAATGTGTGAAATCCGGTATTGTATAGAATGCCTAGGGAATATATAGAATGCCTGAAGTTTGCAGGCAAAGTATGAAATGGTTTATATTTCACACATTTCACATTTGGCAATCTATACAATGCCAAAGGGCCAGCCGGCAGAGTATAGAATACTCATGCTACTCACGCTTGGGTCTTTGTTCGGCGGTGGCGTGCCAGTAGCGAAACACGTGAGCTTCCACTCCCGCCACAGAGGCTCACCTCTATTGTTCCCGGACGATTGCTGTGTCACGATGTCGGAACAGGAAGAACGTGTATTTGAACGCCATTCAAAATGCCATTCTAGCCTTCCTTGATGCAACAAGTAGCTCAACGCCACTTCTGCTTTCGTGTTTTTCTGGTAAGAACGTCCTTTACTTTATGTCGTAGCTCTTCGTTCATTTTCAAAAACATGTTCAATGCAAAATAAAGGCGTGTTTTGATACTTTGCCTAGAGTGTACTTGTCATTCTGTATAATACCTAGGTAATGTATAGAATGCCTAGGAAAAGTATACAACATAATCACAAAAACCAGACATTTCATACTTTGCCTACAAACTTCACACATTCTATATACTCCCTAGGCATTCTATACAATATCTGCTTTTCACGCATTGCCGGTAACATATGTTTACATGTTTCAACTTACCCGGCTATCAACCTGTACTACTTACCTGAAATTGCTACTGGGTCTTCAGTCATCTGTCTCCCACATCCAGTGATTCTCATGATCGTCTCCTCCTGCAAACATAAAACAGAACAGTTACTGTACAGCTAAGTCTTTTCAAACTATCTGACTGCTCCATTACTCGCCTGATATCCTCGCCTGCTGCTTTAATCCAATCCTGCAAATAAACTTACCTGTGTGCTTCAAATATACCCGTGTTGTCGTCTTCTGTTGATAACGCAATGCAGTTGTGTTCATGTTGTATTGCAAAACACTTTTGCTACTGTTGAGGTGGGATACAGGTAAGGTTATAAGGACAGGTTTGGTGGTATGGGTAGGTTTAAGGGTGGGTTAAGAATCCACATTGTTATGATCAGATGCTTTGTTAACTACTTTTTTTTACTCACTGCTATTTTTTTTTTTTTTTTTTTTTTTTCTTTTTTTTTTTTTCATTTGTCTGGTTTCACACACTTGATTCTTTTGAAACCCTGTGTATTTGCATTAATTTTACAGAAAACTGAACTCAGGTCAATATACTGTATTTTTTATTAATTTGGCGCTATTATACACAGCAGAGTTAACAACATTTGCATCTACTGTATGTGTGTTGCATGAAGGCTTTCTGGTGCTTACAAACAGACTCTTTTGAGGAAACCGCTGATTGCGAGCCATTCATTTGCCGCTCTCTGCATGCTTACGTTGTGTTTAAGTTATTTTTTTTTTTTTTTTTAATGCCCTTCCCTCACTAACTTTCCTCTCTTGTTCACTCAGATGTACGTCATTGCTTACGTTGCACACTACTGGCAGAACCCTTGCAATGTGTTTAAAAGGAACACCCTAATCCCTTGATCACTTGGAATCTGCTATGGAGCTGATTTATTATTTACAGTGTATGGAGGCGAGTATCCGTCCCCTCAACAAGCCCTCCAGCTCCACCGCCTCGATTGTCCTTGCCGGCAGATTCTGCTCAATCCAAATCGATGCCACCGCGACTTCCCCACAGCGCCGAGAGCTCTATGACAGCGCGTCCCTCCTTCCTCCTGGGTTTCGGCACCAGTGTTACAATGTTTGTATAGTAGTTCAGGGAAGGAGGCGGGTACCGGCGAACGTTCAATGAAACTTTAATCATAAAATAAACATACAACAAAACCAAATTATAAACATAATAGAACATAAAACACAACATAAATAGTCCAGGCCTGGTCCTCTCTCGTCTTGCACTGTGTTGGAATTGTGGACGCATCAGACACAAATGAATCTCCCAGATGATTCGTTCAAACATAATTCCACACAAAAAGAACAATTCAACACTCCAGACCCCCAAAATCAACCGTCCATCACCAGAAAGACGTAGGCTCCAGTCTGTCTGGAGAAGATACCAGCTAAGTACTTTATTGCCCTGCAAACTTTGGTAACTCTGAGCAACCCCAAAGATAACAACAGAGTTTGTTTGATCTACACGACAAAGAAACAAACCAGATCTTCGTTTTTTCAATGACCTTTAAATGAACTCTGAAGTGACACGGTTAGAATCCACAGGAAAAACCCACAGAAATTGTTTGTTGCATATAAACTGCATCAAATCGTTCAAAGGATTGTTCGTCGGACTTGCAGTCAAACAGCCTTCAACTGCATAATTCTATATCATGTCTATAAACAATACACGTGACCATTATATATATATATATATATATAACACTCACAATTCCTGTAATTGTATAAGTAGTGAACGAGTGGTCGAAAGTGTACCTTTCTTGGTATCTTTTTGTTTGTTTGTTTATATTTCAAAAGATGGTTTGATTGAATTTTTAGAATGTATCATGTTCTTATAAAAAGAAATCAGGTCTAAATTTAGTCTCTGCTTAGAGCAGGAAAGTAAGAGACCAGAGATAACATAATTTATGGGTTGGGGGTGGAGAGACAGTCACCTCTGAACCAAAGATGATTCCCAATTGGTCAATCCATCCAGGAGGATGGGCAAACAAATTTGAGTTTAATCTCAGAACACGAACAAAGAAATCAGTACAGTTGAGTTGCAGTTGAAATCAGTTCAAGAAGTTCTAGAATGTTCAAGTCAGACAAAAGACAGACAACATGACGAATAGATAATCGGACGAAGACGGTCAGAGGCAGACCAAGATCTGAAAATGGGTTAACGATTTCATTCAAGCCATCTAAAACTCTCCTCTCACTTTCCTTTCTTTTACTTAAGTTTATTTTCTTTCCGTTGAGTCTCGTGTTCTAAGTTATGTTTCGCCGCAAAGTTTCTCTCGACGAACCTACAGCAGAGCGCGCTTGAACTTCAAAACACCCACAAGACTTTTCATCCAGCCGCCAACACGCCACGTGATTGGCTTCCCAAGACTTCCATCAAAGACAGGCAAGACCGTCAGCGAATAACCAAACCGGGGAAACCTCTCTCCAGCCAGGACCGAAAAGGGAATTCCCCATTCAAAGATGATACGAGTTACAAATGCAAGTAAACTCCAGATTCTAACTGAACTGGTGCATTGATATCAAATTGAATAACCCCACCTAAGCAACGATAGGAGGGTTAAATTAATGATTGGTGGTTCATTCAAGTCATGTTTCAAATGCATATATTGCTAGAAACTTTTCTCTCTTAAAACTCATTCTTTCCTCACTTCCTTTCTGCAACGCGTGTGAATGTGTGTGTGCGTGTGTTTGTGTTAGATATTAGTTTTACGTGTTAGAGTAATCAATAAAGTTTTGTTTGTATTTAAAGATAAGTGTTCTTGTGTTATTCACGTGAATCACGCCACCATTCCAGTGCAACCAAACTCAGACCACCTCCTACAGGTAGTCTCGGGTTCAGTACCCCGGTGCGCTTCCCGGGTCCGCATGACAGCTTTCACATTACCAACTTTTCATGCGAACCGTGCTCTGTTTCTAACTAAACTGCCAGTGTGAAAGACCCTTGGGACTTAATATTGCCCCTAGTGCTGCAACATTTTGGGCTTGGGTTCCATTCCATATTTGGATGGAAATTCTTCATGTGCATTACATTTCAAGTCTGTACTAGTCCTCCAACCAGTGATCAGCTTCTGATAACCATTTTATAATTTATGGCCATTTAAATAAAATTTTTTTTTAAAAATTGCAGTAAGCCAGAAATCAGTTAATTTTGTCAGTAGAACTACTCTATTACATAGCAGTGTAACCTGCTGGTGCATACAATTTTGCTTTGCATACATTTGCAAACTCTGATGAGTGAAGCATGCATAGTTGCACCCTAAAAATATTAAGGCTTAACATAATACCATTTCACTTATTACAAGTATGTTTGAGAATGAAAATATCAAATCATGTTCATCCTTAGGGATCATCAAAGTGAATTAAATGACAAACTTTTACAAACTCTGTCAGCACATTACATTATTCTGTGTGCATGATTGAATTAAAGCTCTGAATGTGCTAGGAGTTCCACCTTCAAGCAGCGCTTCACAGATGATGGTTCTCAACAATAGTGTGCAATGTCAGCTCTCTGTCGCCTGTCATATTTGTCAAAGAGGATCCTTTCTGCAGCCCAATACTGCTGTCTCTTTGAACCCTGTGACTGGGTGCTTTAGGGACTCTTGGAGAAATATCTTACATCCAATAAACAGCAGAGCAACAGGTCACCAGTTTCAAACTCTATTCTTTAATTACAAATGATGTTCTGTCACAGAAAATCTTTTTCACAAGTCTGCAGGCCCGAGTTTTAGCCTTCCACTGTAAAGGATTATGGGTCAGTGTGCGAAAGAAATATCTGTTTGGTATATCTGAGTTATATTACCCTTAAAGGAATAAAATGAAAGTTCTGTCATTATTAATTGACCCTTATGGCATAAATCCAGTAAACTTAGTAAAACTTAACTTTTTTTACTCTGTCCTCTGTGCTTCGACTGTGTCGCTTTGACTGTTGGGTAGAAGTATTCTGAGGAGCTTGCTTCAGTGCAGGCTCGGCAAATCGAGGGCACATCGAGGGTGCATATCGGCCTCAAATGGGGGCGCTCGAGAGCACCCTTCTGAAACCTAAAATGACAAATGGGACACCCTACGTTCTTGACAACTTAACGGACGCACACACAGCAGCCATTAGTCCACAAGACTGCAAGTGCATATGAAGCATGCCATGTGGGACAGGGCCATAGTGGTGTTACTTCGCAAAAGTGTGAACTCGTAAGAAGCCCGCGAGTGTTTAGGGTGCCATTTGAGACAGGGCCATTGTTTCTCACATAAAGCCATGGTTACTATGAACTGCTGTTGAATGGTAAAGTGTGTGAAGATTTATATGCAAATAATGACAGAATTTTCATTTCTGGGTGAACTATTGATTTAATACATCTTTCTAGGTGAAGTTATTCCTTATTTCCAGCAGTGCTCTTCACTTTCTTGCACTGAGAGTTCAAAATTCTTTTGAGGAAATAAATCTGTGTAATGCTCAAAATGAGGATTTCGTTGTGTTGTCACTCCAGCCTTTGTGTTTGGTTTCCGCAGATGTGTTCAAGAGCTCTCCAGGCATCAATAGACACAAACAGATTATATACAGTAAATGTCTCTCTCTGGGTTATTCGTGTCTCTCTTCATTGGCCTCAATGTATTGTGGAACAGCTGCTCTCCATACAGAGAAACATTGACTCATCTGTTTTCACTTTTGCTGTCAGGAAGTGACACAGCAAATGCTGGTCATGCATGGTTTGAAGTATGATTATAATATTATCATGGTTGCTAAGAATAGTTGAAAAAACTGATTTTAGTGGAAGGTACTTGAAGTCAGGCTATTTAGTAATGTTTCAGATTTTGACAAACAATAGATGTCGTGGTAATAGAGATATATGACAACACAATACTTGTAATAAAGTTTTGTTCTATTGTATTTCTCATGAACACTGACATCATAATTGCAGTAGAACAATAGAGCGGAGATATAAATAAAGCTGTGGTCTACTGTAATTGTAATAGACCTGTGACAATAGTTATAGTTGTGTAATAGCTGTAATGGAGCTATGACTACAATGGTCTATTTCGCTGTTATTGTAAGTGTTCATTTATTTATAGGCTTTTAAGCGTTTAAAGAGAGACAGTAAAATAATAGCAGAGACAGCGTGGAATAGCGTCAGGAATTGACACAGGCTCGGATGCATACAGTATGTGCTACCACTGCACCATTTTTTTCACTGACATTCCTAACCTATTGTTTGTTTTAGTGTTAAACCTCTTTCAAAAACTAATATCTAGTTGTAAATCAACATAACTTATTTGGTTTTAATTTAACGAATATAAAACTTAAGGAAATCAGGATTGTTATTGTTAACTAAAACTAAAACCATTTAAAACCTGTTTGTAAATTTAAATAAAACAAATTACATACAATATGAATTCTGTAAGGGATTTCTGAGTTTGTGTTTGCTTTTGTCATGTGTATCTTGATTGTGTTCATGTGTTCTAGTTCTGTTTTCATTTGTTACCACAAATGGATTTAGTGACAGTTCGAATCCTCCTCACTCAGGGGGAAAGCTCCCTTGAGAGACACACGCAGGATTTCCTGGACTTGTACCATCTGGTCCACTATGATGACGAAAACCTGTGAGTGTTTTACGGTCCTCAAGGGAGCTTCAAGGAGTAAATGGAATGGGTCTTGTATCACTGCGGATCCTCCTTTACCATTGGCAAGATGGAGGAGGATCTCCACACCACGCACTTTGTGCCACCTGCCGCCACCAACCCAACATACAGAAAGCCAGAGCCCACTGCAGACAATGAGCCCCTGCTGCAATGCCAGAGCCAGAGCTGACACCTGAGCCATTTATCGCCCTGGAGCCCAAGCCTAGTACGTCTGACCAGGTGCATGAGCCAGCAACATCGTCTGTGCCAGTGGATATTTTGGTGGAATATGAGAGGATGGTGTGGAGCCCTATCCCATCAGCAAAGGTGGATGTGCTGTACTCTGAGTTCCTGATTTTGAGGATAATGAGGATAACACCCTGCTTGTTCAGTCGCCCAGCACTGAACTATTGAGGTCCGACTCCGCCTTGGTCATTCGTCACTCTGCCATTGCCATGAACTTAAGGGCCTTCGTCTGTCATCCCTCCACCCCTTTGGCTCCATTAGACTCCGCCAT
Source organism: Coreius guichenoti (assembly GCA_039654105.1). Classification (NCBI taxonomy): domain Eukaryota; kingdom Metazoa; phylum Chordata; class Actinopteri; order Cypriniformes; family Gobionidae; genus Coreius; species Coreius guichenoti. Next base: position 24,210,279 of record CM077182.1, on the reverse strand, counting down.
CCCTCCGGCTCCACCGGCGCACCGGCTCCGCATCAGTCCTCTGGCAGCCTGGCTTCACCTCGGTCGCTCTTTCCTGCAGCTCCGTCTTGGTCTCCTAGACTCGTGTCGTCGGCTCTTCGGCTCTGCCTGGGTCTCCATCGCCATAAGCCTCGTCTCGGTTTGTCGTCCCCCTGGTTCTCTCTGCCAAGTCTCCACCATGGCTCCCTCAACTCTGCCGTGGGCTTACATCAAGGGATTCCGGGTGGTGATTCCTGGCTTCTACCTCCATCATCTCCTCCCTGGATTTTCCCACTGTTTATGCCGCCCTGGTTCCTGTGGTCTTCCCTCATACCTGCCCTGCCCTGGTTCCTGCTTTTTTCATTGTTGATTTGTAAGGAATTTCTGAGTCTCTGTTTGCTTTCGCCACATGTATCTTGTCTGTGTTCGTTTTGTATTGGTTTTGCATTTCGTTTCTATGGTTTCTCGATAATTTCATTATAATGCGCACCTGTTGTTCATTTCATTAATTGGTTTGTTTGTATTTAAGCTCTGTGTTTCTTTAAGTTGATTGTCTGATCTCGTCAGGTTAACATGGTTGTTCTGTTCCTGTTTTAAAGTATAGTGTTTTAGTTTTGAGTCTTTCTTAATAAAATCTGCTACAAATAGATCCTAACTCCTCATCTCCTTGTCTTGATTGCAACCATGCTGACACTATCTTTATCCAGTTAGATTAATTAATATGAATATATTTAATATTAATAACATTTTAAATGCACAAGTTAAGCATAATTAAGTATTGGAGGATAATGTTGTGTATTTTTTAAATATGTATATGATGAACACAGGTGTACCAAAACCAGAACATCCAAACATATTAAACACAAGCAGAAGGGAATCAATACACAGGGTAATAATGAGTTAAATAAGGCACAGGTGATGAACTAATGAGTAACTATGGTGACAAACATAAACACAGGAAACACAGTGGCTGCATCCGAAAAATGCTGCCTTTGGATGATGCATTCCAGGGCTGTGTTTAAGTCCAATTTTTTTATGCCCTTTCCTCGCTAAAATGAAGTCTCATTCACTCGGATATATGTCATTGCTTACATTGCACAAGTACCCACTACTGCCTGAACCCTTGAAGTGTGTTTAAATGGAACGCCTTAAGCCCTTGATCACTTGGAATATGTTATAGAGCTGATTTATTATTTACAGGTTTTTTCCTTATGAATTTGTTTTGTGCACCATGATATAGGCCTGTATGTATGCTTGGGCTGTTAAGTATGAATATATTAAAATATTTATATTAAATATAAAATATAAAAAATACACAAAAAAATACAGCAACTGTGGCGACGGGACGTACGTCTCCGTTCCCTCCTTTAGGGAACGAGGGTTACATACGTAACCGAGACGTTCCCTTTCAGTCGGTCACGTTCGACGTACGTCGGATTGGGATCCCTATGGAAAACGCCACAGTTACTACCACTTCCAGCGCCCAGCGAAAGCCCCTCAGACCCCCGTCTGTTCGGGGCGGGGAACTCACGCAGGGAGAGTCACTGCTGCTGTTCCGCAAGACCCACTCAGCAGAGTATTGGATAACGCTGGGAAAGCGTGCCCGGGGGGGCCGCTGTGGAAGCCACATCCTACCCGTAGGGAGGTATCATGTGGAATATAGACGTATGGACTGGCCGTGGGCAGTACAACATACGGAAGTCCCAGGGGTGGCCCCGGCCAATGCTGGCGGGAGACTACACCGCACAGAGACGGCAGAGCGAGCTCTGCCAAGGGAAAGACACAGGCTCGCCGTAGGGAGCCATACCGTGGAAGAATACACATATGGGACCGCCGTAGGGGTCACAACATATGGAACCCCAGCCTAACACAAGTTCCACCAATGCATACGAGTGTTAGACCTGGCGTCGGACGCTCCGCCACGTCTGACTGCCGCGGGTTGCCAGCGCCCAGGAAGAGGCCACACTCCTAGTGGAGTGGGCCTTCAACCCGAGCGGGCAAGGCACGCCTTGGGTTTCATACGCCAAGGCGATGGCATCCACTATCCAGTGAGCCATCCTCTGCTTGGAGACAGCCTTTCCCTTCTGCTGGCCTCCGTAACAGATGAAGAGCTGTTCTGAGGTCCTGAAGCTTTGCGTTCTGTCCACGTAAGTCCGCAGAGCGCGAACGGGACAGAGAAAAGCCAGGGCTGGGTCTGCCTCCTCCGAAGCCAGCGCTTGCAGGTTCACCACCTGGTCTCGAAAGGGAGTGGTGGGAACCTTGGGCACATATCCGGGCCGGGGTCTCAGGATTACATGAGAGTTACCCACCCCGAATTCCAGGCACATTCGTCGACTGAAAATGCCTGCAGGTCCCCTACCCTCTTGATGGAAGCCAATGCAGTCAGGAGTACTGTCTTCCAAGACAGGATTTTTAACTCCGCTGACTGCAGAGTTTCAAAGGGAGCCCTCTGCAGTGCGGTTAGCACCAGAGATAAATCCCAAGAGGGTATAAATGAGGGCAAGGCGGATTTAATCTCCTCTCACCCCTCAGGAACCTGACGACCAGATCGTGCTTCCCTAAGGACTTACCATCAACCGTGTCGTAATTTGCGGCGATAGCGGCAACATACACTTTGAGGGTGGAGGGAGACAGCCTTCGCTCCAACCCTTCTTGCAGGAAGGAAAGCACAGAACTGATCAAACATCTTCGGGGGTCTTCTCGTCGAGAAGAACACCACTCGACGAACAGGTTCCAGTTCAACGCATAGAGGCGCCTTGTAGAGGGGGCTCTGGCGGAAGTGATGGTGTCCACCACAGTCTGTGGTAGGCCACCTAGAACCTCCGCGTCCCGTCCAGGGACCAGACATGGAGTTTCCAGAGGTCCGGACGCGGGTGCCATAGGGTGCCCTGTCTCTGAGTCAGGAGGTCCTTCCTCAGAGGAATGGGCCAAGGGAGGTGCTGTCGCGAGGAGCACTAGTTCCGGGAACCAGGTCCGGTTGGGCCAGTACGGTGCAACTAACAAGACCTGCTCCTCCTCCTCCCTGACCTTGCACAGTGTCTGCGCAAGAAGGCTCACTGGGGGAAACGCATATTTGCGTAGGCCCCGGGGCCAGCTGTGTGCCAGCGCATCTGATCCGAGGGTCCCCCTGGTCAGGGAATAGAACAACTGGCAGTGAGACGTGTCCGGGGTCCCGAAGTGACTCCAGATCAGCTGGACAACCTGGGGATGGAGTCTCCACTCTCCCGGGAGCACTTGCTGTCGTGAGAGCTCGTCGGCTGCACGATTGAGCAGGCCCGGAATGTGAGTGGCACAAAGCGACCTCAGATGCTTCTGACTCCAGAGGAGGAGATGGCGGGCGAGTTGTGACATGCGGCGGGAGCATAGACCACCCTGTTTGTTGATGTACGCAACGGCCACAGTGTTGTCCGTACGGACCAGAACGTGCTTGCCTCGTAGCGGCCCTTTGAACCTCCTCTGTGAGTTGCGCTGTCAGATTGACCGAGTCCAGCTCCATGCCGAGAAAAGAGATCCTCTGCACAGGGCAGAGTTTGCTCTTTTCCCAGTTGACCCGAAACCCCAACAGGCTGAGGTGACTGAGCACCATGTCCCTGTGTTCGCACAACTGTGCCCGCGACTGAGTCAGGATCAGCCAGTCGTCGAGGTAGTTGAGGATGCGAACACCACGCTCTCTCATGGGAGCAATGGCCGCCTCCGCGACTTTCGTGAAGACACGGGGCGACAGGGACAGCCCGAAGGGTAGGACTCTGTACTGATATGCCCGTCCCTCGAACGCAAAGCGTAGGAACAGTCTGTGTCGAGGGAGAATCGAGACATGAAAGTACGCGTCCTTCAGGTCGATCGCTGCAAACCGATCTTGGGGACGGATGCACCTGAAGATGCGTTTCTGCGTTAGCATTCTGAACGGCAGCCTGTGAAGGGACCGATTCAAGAACCGCAGGTCCAAGATTGGCCGTAACCCGCCGCCTTTCTTGGGTACACTGAAGTACGGGCTGTAGAAGCCTGTCTTCATATCGACTGGAGGGACCAGCTCTATCGCGTCCTTCGCCAGTAGGACTGCGATCTCCGCCCGGAGCACGGGGGCGTTCTCTTTCGACACGGAGGTGAAGTGAATGCCCCTGAACTTGGGGGGACGCCGGGCGAACTGAATCGCATAGCCGAGTCTGATAGTACGGATGAGCCAGCGCGACGGGCTAACCAGGCTCCCAGCGACCGTGCAAGTGGGACTAACGGCACCACAGACGTACCCACAGCAGGGCAGCGCAGTGGCGTGCAGGGACCCGACTCGGACGGCATAGCGGCCCGAAGTGGGGTCTGAGTGTGCAGTGTAACACTTACCTGCTTCCGCTGAGGGGGCGCCCGGGTGTGAGGAGGCCTCTCGTGTGCGTCCTGAGCACAGCCAGCACACCCTGCTGGCGACTGGAGAGGCGCCGGAGGGTGACAAGGCATCGGAGCGTCGTACACTGCCAAGCGTGCTCTCTTGGCACCCAGAGATTTTGGAAACTGCTCTTTTGGTGAAAATTTGCGTACCACTGGTACGAAGGTCCAAGGATTCTCTTCCGGCCCTCCTCCGGGAGAAGGAGTGGTGCTGCTACCACCTCCTGAAGAGCAGTTCCCTCCATCTCTGGGCGGCCGTCTCAGGGTCTCTTACGACGGCGCTTGCCACCTGGCTTGGCAGCGACCTGAGCGGGCTGGACGTCCTTCCCACGGCCGGCTCCACGCGGGCGGACGCCCTTGGCGACGAGCAGGCAGAGGCGCTGCGACCGGCGGCTGGGTGGAGGCAGCAGATGACCGCCGGGGCAGGATGTGCTTGATGGCCTCCGTCTGCTTCTGGGCGGCCGAGAACTGCTGGGCAAAGTTCTCGACCTCGTCGCCGAACAACCCGGCCGAGGAGATGGGGGAGTCCAGGAACCGATATTTATCGGTCTCCCTCATGTCGGCCAGGTTGAGCCAGAGGTGTCGCTCCTGGACCACGAGAGTGGACATCGCCTGACCGATGGAACGGGCGGTGACTTTCGTCGCCCGGAGGAGCTCTGGGTCAGGCCTACCCTCGTGCATGTCCATGAGTGCCTGGGCCTGGTGCACCTGGAGCAACGCCATGGCATGCAGAGCGGATGCAGCCTGCCCACAGGCCTTGTAAGCCTTTCCAGTCAGACTGGAAGAGAACTTACAGGCCTTGGAGGGCTGAGAACCAGCGCGACCCGCCCCGAGAAACCAGTCATCCAACCTAGAAGGCTCGGGACACGGTGGAGGGTTCCACACGAGCCCGACCTTTTCGGCAGCCCGGGAAAGCATAGCCGGCAACTCAGGGTTCGACTCGGCCGCCGCGACTCTCCCAGAGGGAGGCAGCGCAGCCGAGTCTTCATCCTCCGAGGACTGGAACTCCCCCTCCGATGCAGCGATCGACATCTGTTCGTCTGCTGGAGCCCCGAATGTCACCACTGGACGCCCATGGGAGGGGCCAGCGGTTTCCTCCGGAAGCTCTACCGGCTGCGGCACTTCAGAGGGAATAGGGGCCCGCGCAGGCTGGCTCGGCGGGTTTGCCCTAAACGTGATCCTCAGGTCACCCTGGCTATTCGTCGAAGTAGGTCTACACAGGAATAGCACTAGATCGAGGCATAGGTAAGGGGACTCCACCCTCCTGAAGGTAGGCGAGTCTCGACCTAAGCGCCGAGATAGTCATGTTCCCGCAGTGGGAACATGAACTATCCCACTCTGTTTGTCCTTCTGACTGCTGTGCTCGCGTGTGCTCTGCTTGCTTTTGAATCTTTATTTGATATCATTCCCTGTTGTTTAAACTGCTAAATATAATTTACCCATCACCATATATTGTCTAATATTGCCTACCATATTAAATCTGACACCGCTAGCTTTTAATCTAAATCACTATCACGCGTTAGCATTTCGCTAGCCTGTTAGCTTGCCATCTCTGCACTCGAGTTCATTAAACAACTGTGGTGAGTTGGATTAGTAAATAGACTCCATCAAACAACTGTGGTAAATTGGATTAATCAACAAATACGGTAAGCCATATCTTCTTCTCCTGTCATTGTCACTTGCACTGCATGTTTCATGTTTAGTATATCTTTCTCCGTCGGCGAACAGGGCTTCACATGTGATAAATGTAAGGAGATAGTCAGGCTGACGGAGAAGATTTCAGAATTAGAGACACGCATCCAGACTTTATTTGAAAGTAGTGAGAATGTAACAGCTTTAGACACTGCTTTGGATGCGAATAGCTTAGTGAACTCTGTACATTGTTCGGTTCCGGCTGTAGAGCCCGTGCAGCAGGGCAACTGGGTGACGGTGAGACGGCATAGTCGCGGATCAAAAAACCACTCTTCCGTTCTGATTAGAACATCAAACAGGTTCTCCCCACTCAGTGATGCACCCACTGAGAATCCTGTTGAAAGTGCCCTAGTTATTGGCGATTCTATTACACGGAACATGAAAATAGAGACACCAGCCACCATAGTCACATGTTTACCGGGAGCCAGAGCGTCTGACATCAAAGCAAATTTAAAAGTGCTGGCTAATGCTAATCGTAAATTCTCTAAGATTATTATTCACGTCGGCACAAATGATGTTCGACTTCGCCAGTTGGAGATCACCAAAATTAACATTAAAGAGGTATGTAAACTCGCAAGTACGATAGCAGATGACGTTTTTTGCTCTGGTCCCCTCCCCGTTAAAAGGAGTGATGAGATACTCAGCAGACTATCATCACTCAATGGCTGGTTGTCTAAGTGGTGTCCGCAAAATAACATAGGGTTCATAGACAATTGGAAAAACTTTTGGGGCAGACCTGACCTGTTGAAAAAAGATGGTATTCATCCTTCCTGGGATGGTGCCGCTCTTCTCTCTAGTAATTTGGCACATAGTCTTAGAGCTAAACCTTGACTAACTGGGGCCCAGGTCAGGAAGCAGACGGACTGGCTTACCCGACCGCCTGCTAGCTGTCTCACGTCACAGAAGTCAGATAAATCCCAGCACATAGAGACTCTTTCACCTAGATATTATCACATAGAGACTGTGTCTGTTCCACGAATTAGTAAATACAAAAAACCATCAAAACCATTCAATGGTAAAAATTTAATTGATGTCCAACAAATAAACAACAGATATAATACAGATGATCAAATGATAAAGCTCGGGCTGCTGAATATTCGATCCCTTTCCTCAAAAGCGCTTATTGTTAATGATATGATTACAGATCATAACCTAGATGTGCTGTGTTTGACAGAAACCTGGCTAAAACCTGACGATTACATTACTTTAAATGAGTCCACCCCCCAAGATTATTGTTATAAACACGAGCCACGTCTGAAAAGTAAAGGGGGAGGTGTTGCTGTAATTTATAATAATATCTTCGGTATTACTCACAAGTCTAGTTTCAAATATAATTCCTTTGAAGTTTTGGTGCTTTATGTAATGTTATGTAGTGAAATTGATAAATCCCGTTTGACATTTGTGCTGGCTACTGTATATAGGCCACCAGGGCACCATACAGACTTTACCAGAGAATTTGCTGATTTTCTATCAGAGTTAGTACTGGCTGCAGATAAAGTCCTAATTGTTGGTGATTTTAATATCCATGTAGACAATGAAAAAGACGCATTGGGATTGGCATTTAGAGACATTCTAAACTCTATTGGAGTAAGGCAACACGTGTCAGGACCCACTCATCGCCGTAATCATACGTTAGACCTAATACTGTCACATGGAATAAATGTTGATACCATTGAAATTCTGCAGCAGAGCGATGACATCTCAGATCATTACCTAGTATCATGTACACTTAATTTAGCAAAGGCTGCAAAGCCGTCCCCTCGCTTTAAATATGGCAGGACTATCACTGCTGCGACTAAAGATTTCTTTGTAAATAATCTTCCTCATCAGTTTCATCTCCTCAGCATCCCAGATAGCCTAGAGGAACTCGATGTTGCAACAGAAACTATTGACTCTCTCTTTTCCAGCACTTTAGACACAGTTGCTCCCCGGCGCTTAAAGAAGATTAAAGAAAATAGTCCAACGCCGTGGTACAACGAGCACACCCGGGCCCTTAAAACAGCAGCCAGAAAAATGGAGCGCAGCTGGAAGAAAACAAAACTAGAAGTTTTTCGCATTTCGTGGAAAGAGAGCATGATTGCATACAGAAAGGCCCTAAAAACTGCTAGATCTGCTTATTTCTCGACTCTCTTAGAAGAAAACAAACACAACCCTAGGTATTTATTCGATACAGTGGCTAAATTAACCAAAGATAAAGCTTCACCTTCTGATGTTTGTAAACAGCACAGCAGTAATGACTTTATGAACTTCTTTACTTGTAAGATTGATAATATTAGGAAAAAAATTATAACCATGCAGCCGTCTACTACAGTATCACATCAGACAGTGCATTGTAGTGTCACTGAGGAAAAATTACATTCATTCACTGCTATAGGAGAAGAAGAATTGGCTAAACTCGTTAAATCATCAAAATCAACAACATGTATGCTCGACCCCATACCGACTAAACTACTAAAAGAGATGCTTCCAGAGGTCATAGATCCTCTTCTTAATATCATTAATTCATCCTTGACATTAGGATATGTACCGAAAACTTTTAAGTTGGCTATTATTAAACCACTTATTAAAAAACCGCAACTTGATCCTACAAAATTAGTCAATTACAGGCCAATCTCAAATCTACCCTTTCTGTCAAAAATACTAGAAAAGGCAGTGTCCTCACAATTATGCTCCTTTTTAGAAAGAAATGGTATCTGTGAGGATTTCCAGTCAGGATTTAGACCGTATCATAGTACTGAGACTGCTCTCATTAGAGTTACAAATGATTTACTCTTATCATCCGACCGTGGTTGTATATCTCTATTAGTGTTACTCGATCTTAGCGCTGCATTCGATACTATCGACCACAACATTCTTTTGAATAGACTCGAAAATTATGTTGGCATTAGTGGAACTTCATTGGCATGGTTTAAATCATACTTATCTGACCGTTATCAGTTTGTAGCAGTAAATGAAGAGATGTCACACCGAACACAAGTTCAGTATGGAGTACCGCAGGGCTCAGTGCTAGGACCGTTGCTTTTCACCCTGTACATGCTACCACTGGGAGATATTATTAGGAAGCATGGCGTTAATTTTCATTGTTATGCTGACGATACTCAGCTCTATATTTCTTCACGCCCTGACGAAACTTACCAATTCACAAGATTAACAGGATGCATAGCTGATATAAAAAATTGGATGACTAGTAATTTCCTGCAACTTAATTCAGAAAAAACTGAATTTTTAATCATTGGACAAAAAAACTCCACAAGTAGTAACCTAGAATACTGTCTAACACTCGATGGCTGCTCTGTCAAGTCCTCGTCATCAGTTAGGAACCTGGGTGTGCTCTTTGATACCAATCTCTCATTTGAAAGCCACGTTTCTAGCATCTGTAAAACTGCATTCTACCATCTTAAAAATATATCTAAATTACGGCACATGCTTTCAATGCAAAATACTGAACAGTTAGTTCATGCGTTCATGACCTCAAGGCTAGATTATTGTAATGCTCTACTGGGTGGTTGCCCTGCTCGCTTAATAAATAAACTGCAGCTGGTCCAAAACGCAGCAGCTAGAGTTCTTACTAGAACCAGGAAGTATGACCATATTAGCCCGGTTCTGGCAACACTGCATTGGCTCCCTATTAAACATTGTATACATTTTAAAATCTTGCTGATTACTTACAAAGCACTAAATGGTTTAGCGCCCCAGTACTTGAGTGAGCTCTTAACGCATTATAATCCATCACGTCTATTGCGGTCTCAAAATTCTGGCCAGTTGATAATACCTAGAATATCAAAATCAACTGCAGGCGGTCGGTCCTTTTCCTATTTAGCACCTAAACTCTGGAACATTCTTCCTAGTATTGTTCGGGAAGCAGACACACTCTGTCAGTTTAAATCTAGACTAAAAACACATCTCATTACTATGGCATACACATAAAACATTTTTAATTTCTATTATTCAAATCAGTTAAATGATTGTTTTAGGCTGCATTAACTAGGTCAGCCGGAACCGAGAACACTTCCAATAACACCTGATGTACTCGTTACATCATAAGAAGAATGGCATCTACGCTAATGTTAGTCTCTCTGTTTATCCCGAGGTTTACTGCAGTCGGCCGGATCCGGGCCGTATCCAGACCAGATGGTGGACCTTAGCCTGGACATGACGACCATATCCCTGAAGTGTCTGTAGAGACAATAGTGTCAATTAAACTCCCCCCGTAAATGCCGCATCGACACGACATCCTCATTATACCCGTCCCCGGCGTGACAACTCCAATCTTTCGAATAATCCTACGAATATCTATTTATCTAATATGACTTCTGACCTGTAATGTTGCCAGAATCATAATCATACACTATTTGTTCGTCGGCCAGAAGAGAACTGCCACCCCGACTGAGCCTGGTTTCTCCCAAGGTTTTTTTCTCCATTCTGGCCCTGAAGGAGTTTTGGTTCCTTGCCACCGTCGCCTTTGGCTTTTGGCTTGCTCAGTTGGGGACACCTAAATTTCAACTATATTACTGATCTGCCCGCATTGACACTATATGATAATTGAAATGAGCTGGATGACATCACCGTTTTCACCAGAGCGGCTGTACAGCCGAATCAAATTCCGTTGCATTATTTTCCTGTTACCACTGTGAAGCTGCTTTGAAACAATTGCCGTTGTAAAAGCGCTATATAAATAAAGGTGATTTGATTTTGATTTGATTTGATTTGAACTATCCACAAAAGCTGCCTCAGCGTGCTGAATGCCCAGGCACATGAGACAATACTCTCCATACTCTCACTGTATGGAACGCCCTCACCGAACCAACAGGAAATGCTGTGGAAACAGCAGTTTTTTTTTCCAAACCAGGAAGTGAGCACGCGGTCGCGCTGCAGTGTGCCTTTTCACCAGCACCTTCGATCGATCTCTCTCTCTCTTTCGTTCTCTTTCTCTCTCTCTGCTTGATAGGCAGGAACAGTCTATCTTCCTCAACGCCGTTCGGCTCCGAAGTGAATGACAAATGTGCGCGGCATCCGCTTCCGCTTTATACCCGCAATGCGGGGCGGAGCGCGAGATGCAAATCTCGCACGCCAATGGCCATTGGCCCGTTCTCTATACACTCGAAGCTGATAGGGGCTCCCAGAAGTGATCCCAATTCGTCGGTGACATTCGACGTACGTCGAACATGACCGACTGAAAGGGAACAGTCAGCTTAAGGTAGCTACAATAAGTATTAAATGCGGTTAAATGTCAAAATAACGCCAATATAATACCTTAGAGTTGTGTGGAGTGGGGGTAAATTAAGCGTGATCTGCTGTGATGTCACAGTCATGGTGCATTGTGGTCTGTGGATCTGCCTGAAGTGTACATGTTGAGTAGACTCGCTCCCTCTGTCAAAATCGAGGGGTCGAGGGTCTGTCCAAATAAACTTCCCCTCGTCCACTTGACGAAGTTAAACGCACTTCAAAATGGTGGTGGGGATTCCCCCTGAGGAGAAGTGCTTTGGGAAGTTCACGGGTGTATGTCTAAAAGTGGACTTAAAAGCAGTCCAAGGTAAAAAGGCATCAATGCACATCCAAATCCTATTTTAGCTTCTCTTCCTGTCTCCTGAGATACCTTCATCTAACCGATTTTGAAAGGCAGCAGATGTAGCCTATCCTTCTGCCTATGATAACCCACAATCCTGTGCATTCCATTCCGTGACAGCTGAGCTAAAAAAAAAAAAAAAAAAAAAAGATACAGTATGTCTGCCTCCGCATGAATAATGGACAAGATCGCCAATTAAATATTGAAATGAAATCAGAGGAATGAGATGAATTTAAAGGAAATGGGGGCATGTCAAACAACTGCTCCTTATGTGCCTTTTCAGGATGAAACCTCTCTACGCTTGATATTTTGACTCCAAATAGTTGCGTGGGAATGGAAGAAGTTTTGGCTCATCAGAGTATGTGTTAGCTAGTGTCCGGCACAAGTCTTAGGGTGCCTACACACTAAAGTTTATAGTTTATGCTGCAAATCTATTTATTTTAAAGGGATGGTGAATAAACATTAACAAAAAAGTTGTCACATTTTGTGAATGATCTCATAATAGGACTTTTATGAGTTTCAGATGGAATTTATTTTGAAAATTCAGCCAAAATTAAGAGATTAAAGTAAGAGATTAAATTATATTATAAAACTAAAGTTGAACACTGTTTGTTCGTTGGCCAGAGGAGAACTGGCACCCCAACTGAGCCTGGTTTCTCCCAAGGTTTTTTTCTCCATTCTGTCATCTGATGGAGTTTTGGTTCCTTGCCACCGTCGCCTTTGGCTTTTGGCTTGCTCAGTTGGGGACACTAAATATTCAACTATATTACTGATCTGCCCGCATTGACACTATATGATAATTGAAATGAGCTGGATGACATCACTGTTTTCACCAGAGCGGCTGTACAGCCGAATTAAATTCTGTTGCATTACTTTTCTGTTAACACTGTGAAGCTGCTTTGAAACAATCAGCATTGTAAAAAGCGCTATATAAATAAAGGTGACTTGACTTGACTTGACTTAATATGAAAGTTGCGTCAAAGTGAAGTGGAATCGAACACTGAACACCATTTTCACAGATTGCACCAAGGCAATTTCATAAATGTCCATGGTTCTTTTTCCTAAATAAATTCATTCCTTCCTAACTTCCTATAACTGCTGCAGATCAAGGGTTTCTTTGTCACCCTATAGTGTATAAAAGTGTGTATAATATGAGTATTTGCAAATTAAATGTATTAAAAACTATACTGAAATTATTTTCATTTGAATTCTACTTTAAATTGAAATTCAAATTACAAGTCTGCATTCTGTTTGTCGGACCAAATCACATACAGTAAGTGAACAGGAAATTAAAAGGCATTCTTAGTTCAATTCTGAATGAATTGAACAACCCTGTTTTCCAGAACAGATCAAACCAGATCTTATGCATTCCTTTCCATCGGTTGCTCCAACATTATATGCACACACCTTTCAACTGAGCCATGGTCGAATGCTAATATTAGGGAAAAAAAGGGGTTTTGATAACTTCAGCTCACGGAAAGCAATAATTTGTCACAAATATCTTCTTAGTGGTGATTGCCACTGTGAGCTTGGGTTTCACTGGCGTTCTTCATCCTCTTTATATCCCATGGGAAATATGCACAGGTCAGTTCTCCAAGGAGGGGTTACATACCCATAATTTTCTCATATTGGTAAGCGATACATTACCAATATGAGAAATATTGATGAGATACATAAACACAGGATACATTCAGATGTCAGCTGTTGTATGCTGTTTTAACACAGTGGTCATGCAAAAAATTTGATTTTGAATGGCTTTCCCAACTCCAGTGAGACGCTTTCTAAGATATATTGTTTTGTCAAAATTCTAAAGTAGCATCATTTACTGTATATATTGTTCTTGTCTTTGACAACAATCTCATAATGCACTGTGCAATGAGCTCATTGCAAAAAATAAATTCAAGATGGCTGAGGAGTCAGGAGAAATGTTATTACTGTATTCATTTAAAACTATCAATAAAATAACTTAAATCTAATAAAAAAAAAAACGAGTGTGTGTGCATTCTTTGTGATTTTCAGTATTATATTGCATTTCAAGTCGCTTAGCAACATGCAAACATCAGACTCAGCTGAAATCAATTGCAAGTAGGGTATATATAGCGCATTTTGTGTAACTGACTATAGAGTGTTCCAAAATGGTCACTTATGATGTTCCATAACGGTTAGGAATAGGATCCTGCCTTAGCAAGGCTAGCAGCTCACTAGGTTTTTGAACAGAGGCTTTGTTTGAAACTGGCCTCAAGAATGTGAAGAGGTTCCCTTTGATAAAAACTGTGAGAACTATGAATATACAGTATGTACAATTTATGTAAAAAGTGCTTTTTGATCTCCAGGGTAAAAAGGAGCGCAAGTGAACATAAAAGCAGGCTTTGTTCTTAAAATGATGCCTAATGTTAATGTTTCAGGAGCACATGCAAAGACACAACTTCATGCCATGTACATATAGTAAATTTCCATTGCAGTTCAAATATGTGCTAGATTTTGTATAATACGGCCTATTTCATTGTGATCATTTCAGAATAACCCAATAACTGAAATATTAATGCCAATACAGCTATTATAAATAGATGAAATATAGAAAATGAATTATACAATTTGTCATGGCATTTACTGTAAAGTGGCCCCACAAAGTATTTGGACACACTTAAAAATTGTATGAAAATGTCACTGTAACAAAATATCAAACCTATAGTGATATTTGAAACAAAAAAAAAGGAAACAATAAATACTGGAATATTTTCATAGTTAATGTGAAGAACAACTGAGCTCTTTTTTGTTTATTGACTAAATGGCACACGTTTGTTCAGAGAAAAGCTCTAGCATCATTTCTTTGCAGATGCTACTATGATATTTTGTATTCTAATGCAATAACATTCCGACATTTTTAAACAGCTTATAACTGTTTCTTACAGAGCCTTAAAGGACATGGTGATGGAAAAAAAAATATGGGATGGGAGAAAAAAATCTTTTTCATAGCTTTCGCAAATATTTTGTGAAAACTTTGTGTTCACTCACAAAATTCTTGCGTTCCCCCAAGAAAAATGTTTTGCAAGCAAATGCAGTTTCTCTGGGAATGCTAAACTTTTGCAAAGAGAATGCAAAAGCATTGAAATATTGGTAACACTTTAACATTAGGTAATGTATTAGCTACCATGACCTAACAATGAGCAAATCATTTGTTACAGTATTTATTAAACATTGTTAATGTTAGTTAATAAAAATACAGTTGTTCATTGTTTGTTCATGTCAGTTCACAGTGCATTAACTCATATTAACATATACAACTTTAGATTTTAATAATGTATTAGATGGTGAAATTAATATTAACTAAGATTAATAAATGCAGTAGAAGTATTGTTCATTCGTAGTTCATGTTAACTAATGTAGTTAATTAATGTTAACTAATTAAACCTTATTGTAAAGTGTTGGCAAAATATATTCTCATATTTCAGCATCTCCTTTTAGGGTCTCTGTAGTTTCTATATTTTGGTGAGTGGTAGACATTTCTGAGAAAAATACTGAAAAGAGTATTCCTGGAAATACGGTCAAGTGATTTGGCTTAAAAAAAAAAAAACTAAAAAAACAACAAAAAAAACAACAACAACAACATGTCAGCATGCTGCGGGAAGTGACCTTGAAGTAAAAGTTGAAAATTGTTAAAATGTTGAAAGGTTGAAAAAGCAATATTTTGAAGAAAAATGCATGTTGTATGGACTAATTTATAATGTTTTAATGGTTATTTTTTGTCATTTTTGAGCCCCATTCACTTTCAATATATGGTGGACAAGATATTCTTCAAAAATTCACATTTTGTGTTCTACAGAAGAAAGAAAGTGGATTTTGTAACAATATGAGGATGAATACATAATGACAGAATTGTAATGAACAATTTTTTTAAACTATGTCTTCATGGTATTATCTTTTTATTTTCATACAGAGCTTGTAAGTCACTCCTTCACATTCACAAATCATCTTCATAAGGCTTGTTATTATTCAAGGTTGTGTATAAAGTGCATCAGCGAAGTGAAGAGGCTTTCAGAATAGTGTGTGACATTGCCGGACCCTCAATCTATGAAAGACTGACAAAGCCCAATATCTAAAAATGAAAGCTGAGCTGTTTGTGACAACTCACCGAATGAGCATGGGCAAACTTATCAATTTTATGACAGCTCTAAATCAGGTTGTTACAGAGAAATTTATCATCCCATTCTTGCGCTGCTCAAAAGCGTTACAGGGGTTAGACAAAAGCGTGGCGAAATAATCATCTCAATAAGCCATGGAACATGACCTGTAAAATGATTAGGAAGGGAATGACAGAAATATTCCAAGAGCCGCCGGAGCGTCGTGAATTTACAGCTTTATTAGATTGTCTGTCTGGCCATCTCTACAGGCGCTTACCGATGATTTGAGGTGAATGGAGGGTAATGGGAAAACTTCAAATCTATTGGTCATATTTACTAAGGCTTCCAAAAGAGCAGAAAATAGTACAAGTGGTGTGTGTCCTTTAAATGAGTTTGGATTAATTCTACCATCTTGACATGATCACAGAAAAGAACAATTTCAGAAGAGGCGAGAGGGAGTATAAAGGCAATGATTGAAATGTACGCAAAAATTTGCGGGATCTTTTCGGGAGAACAAATGCTACCTCTATAGACACACAAGGTTTAGCTTCCAACTACGTATGATTTCAACTGCGTTTATGACTAAATAGGTCATCAGACAGTGGCAAAAAAGCCCAGAACATTTACATGAAAGACTGTGCTTGGTCAAGACAGACAGCATGATGGGACAAATAGTTATTTTGGTAACACAAGGGTCCTGCCTAAGGACAAATGAATCACATGGTGATTCAAGAGTCTGATCAGGGACTCTACTGCAGATGACCCACAAAGATGGAACATTCTCATGACAGAACAATCACGCAACAACAAGATAAGCAAAATACGTTATTTTAGCAGCAATCAAATTCAACAACTTAGTTACATCATTAACATGTAACACTGAGCTTCAAAAATGACAAAAACAGAGCGATACACATACATTATAATGCCAAAAGTATTGGGACACCCCTCCAAATCATTGAATTCAGGTGTTCCAATCACTTCCATGGACACAGGTGTATAAAAATCAAGCACCTAGGCATGCAGACTGCTTCTACAAACAAAAAGTGAATTCAAGCATGGTACCATGATAGGTTGCCACCTGTGCAATTAAGTCTATTCGTGAAATTTCCTCAGTGCTAAATATTCTACGGTCAACTGTTAGTGGTATTATAACAAAGTGGAAGCAATTGGGAACAACAGCAACTCAGCCACGAAGTGGTAGGCCATGTAAAATCACAGAGCGGGGTCAGCGCATGCTGAGGCGTACAGTGCACAGAAGTCGCCATCTTTCTGCAGAGTCAATAGCTACAGACCTCCAAACTTTGTGTGGCCTTCAGATTAGCACAAGAACAGTGCGTAGAGAGCTTCATGGAATGGGGTTCAATGGCCGAGCAGCTGCATCCAAGCCTTACATCACCAAGTGCAATGCAAAGCATCGGATGCATTGGTGTAAAGCATGCCGCCACTGGACTCTAGAGCAGTGGAGACGTGTTCTGACGTGCCAGGAGAACAGTACTTGCCTGACTGCATTGTGCCACGTGTAAAGTTTGGTGGAGGGGAGATTATGGTGTGGGGTTGTTTTTCAGGGGTTGTTTTTCAGGGGTTGGGCTTGGCCCTTTAGTTCCAGTAAAAGGAACTCTTAATGCTTCAGCATACCGAGACATTTTGGACAATTTCATGCTCCCAACTTTGTGGGAACAGTTTGGGGATGGCCCCTTCCTGTTCCAACATGACTGCGCACCAGTGCACAAAGCAAGGTCCATAAAGACATGGATGAGCGAGTTTGGTGTGGAGGAACTTGACTGGCCTGCACAGAGTCCTGACCTCAACCGATAGAACACCCTTGGGATGAATTAGAGCGGAGACTGCGAGCCAGGCCTTCTCGTCCAACATCAGTGCCTGACTTCACAAATGCGCTTCTAGAGGAATGGTCAAAAATTCCCATAAACACACTCCTAAACCTTGTGGAAAGCCTTCCCAGAAGAGTTGAAGCTGTTATAGCTGCAAAGGGTGGGCCAACTCCATATTAAACCCTACGGATTAAGAATGAGATGTCATTAAAGTTCATGTGCATGTAAAGGCAGGTGTCCCAAAATGTTTGGCAATATAGTGTATCAAAAAAGTAGTGCACTTTTTTCCAAGTCTTCTTTAGCCACACAATAGTGTTGTAAGGACTCTGTATAAGGGAAACAGGTCTATTTAGCTCAAATGAAATTATTAATTAATTCATAGGGAATTTTGAGAGAGTCTGATTTTACGGCCGAGCAAATGACTCGTCCAGCGTTCATTTGAACGGTCCGTAACTATCAACTCTGCAGCGGATATTAATATCCGAACAATAGTGAAACACTATTAAATAGGCAGGTAACATAGATCAGCAGTTTAAGACATTAAATTCGTAAGCACATAACACAAGAATACTTATCTTTAAATACAAACAAAACTTTATTGATTACTCTAACACGTAAAACTAATATCTAACACAAACACACACACACACACACACACATTCACACGAGTTGCAGAAAGGAGGAAAGTGAGGAAAGAATGACTTTTAAGAGAGTGAAATGATGCAATCCCATGTTTCTAGCAATATATGCATTTATAACACATGACCTGAACGAACCATCAATCATTAATTTAATCCTCCTATCGTTTCTTAGGCGGGGTTATTAAATTTGATATCAATGCACCAGTTCAGTTAGAATCTGGAGGTTACTTGCGTTTGTGTCTCGTATCGTCTTTGAATGGGGATTCCCTTTTCGGTCCTGGCTGGAGGGGTTTCCCAGGTTCTTTGATTCGCTGACGGTCTTGTCGTGTCTTTGATCGACGTCTTTGGAAGCCAATCACGTGGCGTGTTGGCGGATGGCTGGAAAGTCTCGTGGATGTTGTTTGAAGTTGAAGCGCGCTTTGTTGTAGAATCGTTGATTTAACCCTTTGGACCCTAAGGATATTTTGTGGCCCTGAAGAAGTTTGACATGCTCTGACATTTGTGTTTTTTTCAGTTGCTTTAAATCACATTAATGACTAAAGTCTGATTACACTGTATTCAGCACAAACAGGGCTACAGTAATATGTGAGCAACATGTACATAAAAGTTTGTAGTTTTGAGAAAATAATGTTTATGCGTAGTTTTTGAAAAAACTAAAATGTTAAATCACTGAAATAAGGCCATATAACACACTTTAAACATTTGTTCACAAGGCTTTTCAGAACTGGATGTTGTTGCCTAGAGTTTTTTCTTCAAAACAAAAATGTCCACTCATTCATACAAAACAACATAGTCATTTAACTTTTGTAAGACACTGATTGTCAGAATGGCTGTATGTGGGGAGGGTGTGGACCATCATGAATAATGCTGAGATTCACACCTGAGGCGTCAACGACTCCTACCCTGAATATCAATGAGGAATGTGACAGAGGGAACTATAGAGAATGCATGTGAGGAGACTTAATGATTGAATGTATTGTTTGTAGCTTATTCACGTTTAATTTAAAATAAGTAATCTGACTATATATTTTCTTTACATAAAGACTTTAGACCTACAGTACCATTCAAAAGTTTTAGATCTGTATGTTTTTTTTTTGTTTTTTTAAATAAGTCTCTTCTGCTCACCAAGGCTGGATTTATTTGATCCAAAATAGTAAAAACAGTAATATTGTGAAATATTTTAAGAAAATTTAAAATAAATGTTTTCTATGTGAATACATGGTAAAGTGTAATTTATTCCTGTGATGTCAAAGCTGAATTTCATCATCATCACTCCAGTCTTCAGTGTCAAATGATCCTTCAGAAATCATTCTAATATGATGATTTGATATATATGCTCAACAAACATTTCTTATTATTATGAATGTTGAAAACAGTTGTGTAATTTTTTTCAGGATTCTTTGATTAACGGAAAGTTCAAAAGAATAACATTTATCTAAAATAAAAAGATTTTGTAACATTATAAATGTCTTTGTGTTTTTTGATCAATATAAGGCATCTTTGTGAATAAAAGTATTAAAAAAAAATAAAACAGCAACAAAAAAACTAAACTCTTACTCAGCCCAAACTTTTGAATGGTAGTGTATAATGTTACAATATATTTCTATTTCAGATAAATGCTGTTGTTTTGAACTTTCTATTTATCAAAGAATCCTGAAATAAATTCTACACAACTGTTTTCAACATTCATAATAATAAGAAATGTTTCTTGAGCAGCAAATCAGCATATTACAATGATTTCTGAAGGATCTTGTGACACTGAAGACCGGAATAAATTGTATTTTAAAATTATATCCAAATAGAAAACAGCTATTTTAAATTATAAAAATACTTCGCAATATTACTGTTTTTGCTGTATTTTGGATCAAATAAATGCAGCCTTGTTAAGCAGAAGAATTTTTTTTGAAAACATTAGAAAATCTAAAACTTTTGAACGGTAGTGTATACTTGGATTTACACATGAAAACAACACATAGAGCAGTGGTAAAAAAATACAGTGCAAAAGAGACATTCAGGGCAAAAGTGCAAACAGGGGCAGTGCAAGATGAACGAAAACTAATTAGTTTCTATTTGAGCACGCTTGTCGCGCATCTACATTTAAAATAACGAACTTGAGCGCGCAAAAGACGCAACAGATGTGAACGGCCCATTAGTCAGTGGTTACATCAGCGTAGCAGTTAATAAACGGGACAGTCATGTACGGGACATTTATGCCCAATAAACGGGACGTCCCGGCTAATACGGGACAGTTGGCAACCCTACTTTTAATCATGCTGTGTCGTACGTGTATCTTTATTTAGCATTGAAAGGTTGCCTACCTATTTCATATTTCTACATGTTTCCGTTGATTTCACACATTTTAGTCTGGCAATAGTTCAACTAGTAGCCTGCAATGTGAAGTTCATGCAGCAATAACGCTAATATAAGTGAGAAGAAATGTTTTACCTTAAAAATTCTCATAAATCTCGTTCTGTTTCTTCTGAGGTAAATCCAAGGTAAACTCACAGCGTGTCTTCCAAACTCGATCGAAATCAGAAGAATGATGAAGACGAGTCTTTGTTTTGAGGTGATGGGGGTGTTTACAGGTTCGCGTTCCTTCCTCGTGGACGATTTGCATGTGAATCGCTTTGCGCGCACGTGGGTGTGGTCACATTAAAGTTAATGAGGCGCCGCTGGAGGAACTGTACCTCTCGCTGTTTTTATACGGATTACATAAACAGAGAATATTTGTTTTTTATATAAACTTCATTTAAAAGTAGACATTCCAAGCTTTATAAAGATATATCTGTCGTGTCTGTGTGACAAGTATTCTCTGAGTTCTGAGTTTATTTTCAGACGCATTTCAGAGTAGACATCACAGGGAGACAGACGGGAGAACGCGCATCCTGTTTGTTTTCTTTATTTAGCGAAAAGCATAACATTTAGTTTTTGAGTGTAAATAAAAAAAAAGTAGACACTTTAAGCTTTGTAAAGACATATCGTTCATGTCTGTGAGGCCAAAAATGACGGAGTATTTTAAGTTGTTTTACACTGTCATGAGGAAAAAATCCAGCAAAACGTGCGGGCGCGTTCTTCGGGTTCAGGGGGTTAAACTTGGCAGAAAAACTTAACTTAGAACACGAGACTCAACGGAAAGAAAAGAAACTAAGTAAAAGAAAGGAAAGTGAGATGAGAGTATTTAAATGGCTTGAATTAAATGATTAACCCATTTTCTCTGATCTTGGTCTGCCTCTGACCGGTCTCGGTCTCTGTCTTGGTCTTTTTCTTAACTCTGTCCAATTCTTTGTTCGTGTTCTGAGATTTTAAACTCAAATGTCTGCCCATCCTCCAGGATGGGTTCTGACCAATTAGGTATCATATTTAGTTCAGGGATGACTGTCCCCACCCCTCACCATAAATTACCTGTTATCTGTGGTCTCTTAACTTCCCTCTCTAAGCAGGGTACAGTTAGACATGATTTCTTATTATAAGAACACAATACATTCTACACATATTTCAATCAAGCCATCTTCTGAATTATAAGCATACAATCATACTGATACCAAGCAAGGTACACTTTCAGTCAATCATTCAATAGTTATCACAATTACGTGAATTGTGAGTGATATATATGCATAATGGTCATGTGTATTGGTTATAGACATGATATAGAATTATGCAGTAGAAGGCTTTTTGAATGTAAGTCCGGCTATCATTCTTTTGAATGATTTGATGCAGTTTATATGTAACAACAGTCCCTGTGGGTTTTCCTGTGGATTTTCATTCATTTAAAGGTCGTTGAGAAGGGGGAATCTGCTTTGGCTCTTGTCTTGGGTTCAAACCACCTCTGCTGTTATCTTGGGGTGCCCAAAGTTTTTCAGGCCAGAAAGTAATAAGCTGGGGGGTTTGTCAGGTTGGGGCAGACAGATTGGCTCCCACTTCTTCTTAAGGCCATAAATTGTTGATTTGTTGAGTTGAGTTTTGTGTGGAATTATGTTTGAACGAATCATCTGGAAGATTCATTTGTGTCTGGTGCGCCCTCAAACCTTACAGTGTGATGTGAGAAACAAACCAGAGAAAGTTGTTTATTGAAAACAGTCTCCTCACACTTCTGCCACATCACAGTTGGTCATGTGACACATAAGCATCAATGCTTTGCTGTCAGTGACATCAAGGGCATGTACCAATACCCACACTTGCAGTCTTTGCACTTAACAACTTGACTTCTTACTTGATGTATTTCCTTACTTGGCCTAGGTTCAAGTGGGCATGAAGACTTTTCAATCTTTGGTTGACTGATGGGACACACTTACCACACAGTGTTGAAAAATGCAAGTAAAATTTGTACAGAGCTTTATTTACACATTTTCAATACTTTGAACTTTAAAATAAACGTCTTCATTCAGTAGTCCCTATGTAACAGATGACACAATTTAATTGTGGTGTGACAAAATACACAAATTTATCTCTGCACCAATAAAATGTGTAACACTTTAGTTTTGATACCAAATTATATGTAATATCTAAATAATTAGATACACTGGAAAGTTTAATGAGCTAATAAAATATTTTAACTCAAATCAATACTTTGTGGCTAATTATTTACTTATGTGGCAAGTAGCCATGTAATAAGTGGGATAATGTACATCCTGCCGGTTTTTATCACAAAATCGAGATACCCGGATGAGCGGTTATTTTACAGCATTGCGATTGGCGATGATTGCGACTGACCAATCAGATTCAAGCATTTCAGAGAGCCGTGTAATAAGGGCACTGAACTCAGGCATTTATCAGTCTTGTGCCCTTACTTTCTGTTGCGTGCTTGTGCTCTCAAGGTGCCAAGATCGCAAGTATGGACATTGAGACAGCCCCCAAACCTGGTGTGAAGCACCTAAAGGCAGCATTTTTGAAATACAGACAAGTCCAAATAGGATTTGAGAGTGTCGGCAGAGGAGAATTTTCCACTGATTAACAAAATTAACCATCTCACAACACTTATGTCAGAACACTTCTTTTGTGGATAGAGCCATGTTATCATATGGACATCATACTTTTATGATGCTTTTTGTATGTTTCTGGAGCTTGGCATTAATAAATCAACTTTTTGCTATAAAAAAAAATATTCCATAGACTGTAAAAAAAGATAGACGGTGCACCTTTACTCTCTTCCATTGTAGTAAGTGAAGCCGCCAGTGTCCAAATATGGCGCTGACATTTTGGGTCTCGAGTCTGCGCAGTAGTGAGCACAAAGTGGAGCCGCGATATCAAGGTCCCGCCCACACTCCCACCTGATTAATCACACGCCTCTGAACTTTTTGTGAAATAAACTGTTATGGAAATGTAGAAATTAAAGTTAAAGCTCCAATCTCCTCCCGAAGTTCCCGAAAAAAGTCTGTTGGTGCCTCAGTGACTACTTCGCTCAGAGAAGCTGTCAGTTTCAGCTGTCAATCATGACATCACACCCCCGTTTTTATAGCATCAAATAACTAACTAAAACCAAACTTATTTAAAAAACGAACACTTGACCTAACATCAGCGTGATAAAAATGCCTAAAATGACAGAAACCATCTTTGGAAAAAATGTATTTGAAGAGTAATTTGATTGTTTAGTTTGTCTATGTCCCATTACATTACATGGAGAGGGCAGGGTTTATGACCTATACTGCATCCAGCCACCTGGGGACGATCGAGACACTTTGGCTTCACTTTTCAGGACTCATGTGGCACGCTTGGAATATTCTGGGTGGGTAATCATGATGGAATTTTCATTTTGGTGAATAAAGGGCCTTGAACTCTGACTGCAATTTGCACCATTAAAGTATCATTCAAAGAGAGTTGGCAGTTTTAGAGACATGAGTGACTGTTGGCAATTCAAAAGAGGTGAGTAGACAAAGTTCAACAGCGACTGTGCAGCATCAACCAAAGAGCTCATATAGTCTGCCACTATACAGAACACAATGGACAAGTAGCGACCAACAGCAAATAGGTGTCCTTCAACAATGAGTGAGAGGTTCAGAGGTATGAGAATTTTGTGAGACTAATTTTCACACAAGACTACAAAGAAGAGAAAGTGATGATTTGATTAGTCGTGAGAAAATTAACAGGGATGTTACTGATTCATATGACGGGTTCAAATCATGTGTTTTGTGCGGCTGCAATTGTCTCATTCTGACTTCAGTAACAACCATATTAAAGGATGTCATGGGCTCAAGGGTGTAAATTTGGCACAAATGCTTTACAGCCACACATGAATAATTAAGAAGCAATAAATCAAGACTGGATTGGCATAATGAGCACACAGCTTTGAAAAGGCATGTCATCTGAGTCTCAAGAACGAAATAATTCTTACACAGCGGGTTTCAAAAGTGCATTTTAGGATTCAAATATTGTCAGAACATGTAATTATTGTTTTTTTCCAAGTTATTCTTGTAACTTGTACGCAAAAGTTTGAAAATATAGCCCTCTTAGTTCTCAACCCCCTACCCTAGAGAGAGCACTTTTAAAAGAAAGTTTTATCCTTTTATCCTTGTTGAACAACTTGGTGTACAGATGGAGAGAGCAAAAAAACTCCAAAAATTAAGTTTTATTACTGCTTTAACGGTCAAATCAGCATATTATAATTATTTCTGGAGGATCATGTGACACACCGAAGACTTGAGTAATGGCTTACATTTTAAAATATACACTATATTGCCAAAAGTTTTGGGACGCCTGTCTTTACATGCAGATTAACTTTAATGACATACCATTCTTAATCCGTAGGGTTTAATATGGAGTTGGCCCACCCTTTGCAACTATAACAGCTTCAACCCTTCTGGGAAGGCTTTCCACAAGGTTTAGGAGTGTGTTTATGGGAATTTTTGACCATTCTTCTAGAAGTGCATTTGTGAGGTCAGGCACTGATGTTGGACAAGAATGCCTGGCTCGCAGTCTCCGCTCTAATTCATCCCAAAGGTGTTCTATCGGGTTAAGGTCAGGACTCTGTGCAGGCCAGTCAAGTTCCTCCACACCAAACTCGCTCATCCATGTCTTTATGGACCTTGCTTTGTGCACTGGTGCGCAGTCATGTTGGAACAAGAAGGGGCCATCCCCAAACTGTTCCCACAAATTTGGAAGCATGAAATTGTCCAAAATGTCTTGGTATGCTGAAGCATTGAGAGTTCCTTTTACTGAAACTAAGAGGCCAAGCCCAACCCTTGACAAACAACCCCACACCATAATCTCCCCTCCACCAAACATTACACTTGGCGCAATGCAGTCAGGCAAGTACCGTTCTCCTGGCAACCGCCAAACCCAGATTCGTCCATCAGATAGCCAGACAGAGAAGCATGATTTGTCACTCCAGAGAACACGTCTCCACTGCTCTAGAGTCCAGTGGCGGCATGCTTTACACCACTGCATCTGACACACTTAGTGATGTAAGGCTTGGATGCAGATGCTCGGCCATGGAAACCCATTCCATTAAGCTCTCTACGCACTGTTCTTGAGCTAATCTGAAGGCCACACAAAGTTTGGAGTTGACGACTTCTGCGCACTGTGCACTGTGCGAGTCAGCATGCGCTGAATGCGCTGAATTAAATGATTTTACGTGGCCTACCACTTCATGGCTGAGTTGCTGTTGTTCCCAATTGCTTCCACTTTGTTATAATACAGCTAACAGTTGACCGTGGAATATTTATTAGTGAGTAAATTTCACGAATGGACTTATTGCACAGGTGGCAACCTATCACGGCACCACGCTTGATTTCACTGACGTGACCCATTCTTTCATAAATGTTGTAGAAGCAGTCTGCATGCCTAGGTGCTTGATTTTATACACCTGTGACCATGGAAGTGATTGGAACACCTTAATTCAATAATTTGGAGGGGTCTCCCAATACTTTTGGAAATATAGTGTATATAAAAAAAGTTAATATTTTACAATATTACTGTTTCTACTGTACTTTTGATCAAATAAATGCACCCTTTAAGAGCATAAAAACTGGTAATTAGGCAATATTAATCAAACAACATTGACAAAAAAATAATTCATACTACGAACTAAGTTGACACCCCTTATCAAAAGTTTCTAGACAAAAACTATGACTCAGAAGGTTATTCTACCCAAATGAATAAAACAAATGCATTTATGAGAGGGTCTAAAGGTGAATCCAAGGTAGACTGCAAACTCAAATCTCAATTTTAAAAGATGTATATATAAATATATTTTATTTATAAAACGAACTAACTTCAGAACCCGATTTTACGATTATGGCTAACTGTTTCCCCAGGTACGTAATAAATGGCATTCTACAGATACAATTACATTTCTCTAATGAGAAAAAAAACCTGAATGTTGTTAAAAAGCAGCCTCAGATGTGTTAGCAGAACAAGCTCCACATCTGAGCATGGATGTCCTCCACTCATAGACTTTATTAACCTTTCCATGCGTGTCAGAGTAATATGTGCGGCACGGACGACACGTTGGCATTTGTATTGGCCGTATAGCGACGCCTCCTCTAAATGCCACAGCTAATGAAGCCTCCAACCGATGGCAGTGAGGTTCACAGATAATAACCCACAAGCCCACTGAGGGTAAAAACCTGTGTGTGTGCATTTATATGTGTGTGTGTGTTCGTTCTTGTAGAGGTTACTAGGTTGCACTTCTGTTACAAGATGAATGCTAAGGAGGTAGCCTATTTTTGCATTTCTTTCCCATACATTTCCTGACCTAATGACAGAGGTCTCACTGAGAGCTTTACAGGGTCATCTCACAATTGCTGAAGATTTATATGACCCTGTAAGTCATTACCTACATCTTATCAAAACAAACTCAGAGTATTTTATAGATCAGTGGAAACTATTTCCTCAGGATGTAGATGTGTGATTATATAAAAAATCAAAAATCAGTGATGTATATTGTGACTAATCAATAAATATATCAATATGTTAATAAATAGTTACATTGTTTGGGAACTGACAACATTTTTTTGGAGAATGACCAAACTGCATGTAGGCTAGTGTTTCAGAATAAGCAGCCCACATTTAGAGAACCACTATTTCAGAGATCATTTCAATATCAGAGAGTTACAATTTGAAATGCTCAGCATGCACTAGCTTTAGCATGAAATGATTATGGATACAGGCTCTCTTTTGGAAAGGATCGATCAAATTCACAGCACCTACAGTCTTTCAGAGTACCTATCAGACTGTCATTTCATATCTCTATGACATATTGATTGTAGCCAGAAGGAGTGGAGGTGTATTTGAAGATGCGATTCAGAATAAAGTGTTCAATAGTTGGAACCTTTAGCCCCATGCAAATAAGTGCTGAAACATCTGGTTATCTTGATATTAAAGAACTATTTTACACAAAAATGTAAATTCTGTCATTATTTACGCACCCTCATATTGTTTCAAACCTTTCATGGATGGAACACAAAAGGAGATGTTTAGCAGAATGTCTAAGCTGCTCTTCTACATTCACAAAGTAATATGTGACTGGGGTTGTTGTAGGCCATCTAAAAAAAAAAAGGCATAAAATCATAAAAGTAGTCCCTTGCTAAACACATACTGTATTTTGGACACATGCTGTATTTTATCTTTTGAATCAATACTTTATATATATATATAATTTATTTTTCTTTTAAAAATGTTAATTATTCACTTAACATCTTCGTTAACACTTTATTCGATGGACCACTTTAGACATTCTACTAACTATAAGTAACTTTGCAACTACATGTCAACTAACTCTTATTAGAGTATTTAGACTGTCTGCTTAATATCTGCTAGCACTTTACTTTAATGCTTCCCCTAACAGACATTCTACTGCAGGTTTAGTATTTTTATCTAAAGCCAAACATGCTTCATTCAGGCCCTTTCTGTTCTCTCCTGCTAAAGACGCCAAAGCGCCACATTAAGAGCTGCAGATAACGCGGTTATTTTAACAACAGTAGCAACAACACAGTGAACAGCAAAATAGATTCATACTTTCACTAAAACACTGAATGCAGCAAATACAATTACTTTTATCTGTCATACATATATGGCTCTGTAACAAATTAGCTCAAAGGGGAAATATTAATAATTAATTATAACTCGTTACAATTAATTATGAATATTTGGATCAGTTAACCGAATTAACTTAATGTAACTGAATTAATATTACAATCAAATAATCTGTTCGTCCAGCGAACACTCAGTACTGATTGTCTATCAACTCTTCAGAAAGGATATTTTCTGTGGCCACAGAAAAATAACTCTTTCTTAGCTCGTAGCTATGATCGATTCGTTAAAGTGACAGTTTATTTATAAGCAGACCAGAATCAACTCATACGAATGTGCACAAAGTTTATTTAACTAAAACACAAACACATAACAAATCTACACAAACATACACACGAGCACACATACATGGGTAGGATGGAAAGTGGAAGTATTTGGAAAACCGGATCAGAACAGAGGAATGAAGCTATGAAAAGAGTCAAAGACCTGGGAGAACCATCAGTTAAGACAACAAGCTCCATTGTTTGAACAAAGGGGTTTACAGCTTTAACTAACTACTCAGCGATTTTGTATATCGTATGTTACTTGCATTTGCCTGAGCTTTTGAAGAGCGTCCGCATACAGTCGCAGGAGTATGTCTTGATATTTCGGTCCAATGGTGTTGCAGTTGCAATCGATTCCTTCCGTGTTGAGCGAAGAAACGACGGTGAACTTGCGGAGACTCTGTTATGGTTGAAGAAGGTCCACATGGCTTGATGTGTGTGTGGCTGGCCGGCTCAACTGCGCCGTCGACGCCGGATGAGGTCTCACGCGAACAGTGTTTGGGAATGGAATGCCAGCGAGTACTACGTCTAACAACGCGAAGGGAATTTTGTGTTGGCTTTTTAAGTTCCACGGAGGTCACGCCTTTGAGGTTTGGCTTGCCCAATGACAAAGGTGCGTTCTCAGGCAGGAGAGTTCCTTTGTTTGAACAAAGGGCTGACTCATTCGCATGATTGGAGTGAGCTGAGAATTTGTGTTCATTTGTATTCTGATAAATATAACGAACACACTGCATTCTATAAGAAAGTGATGTTCACCAAAGTGTTTGTCATCAAAGGAGGAATATTTTGATAGGAGACACCAGCTAGATGGGCTAACGTTAACTAGTAATTCTATCATCAAGCATGCATAACACTATACAATATAAAAAGACAATATACAAACAGTAATGATACACAAAATGTACTGGGGAAATGCATGTTCCTTCATTAAACAGATTGTCAATGAATTAGTGGATAGAATTCCATTTTTATAGGGGATTGAGTGTCTGTTGGTTGTACGGTTCTCTCATTTGAGAACAAACGGTCCAAGTGTCTTTGAAATGTATGAATTAGCACCAGGTTTTTGTATGTTTCACCACTGTAACGGGTGCTAATTCACAGTGGGGAAACTAGACATCACAGAGCCTGTCTGGGTCCTTAAGGAGATTAAATTGTAAAGATTGTGTGTTTGATCGGTCCAGTCGCTACAGCTCCGACCATTCAAATAAACAAGATTTTACATTTAGCATTATTAATCAGCATGTTAAGAGCATTTCATAATAAACAATGTTATAATTGGTAAAATTATTTGTATATGGCAAGTAAAGACAACTAAAACTTTGATATAACTAGTTTTTAGAGACCGGACCTCTTGTAACTTTAATTGAATACCCCTGTTCTCCTGACTATAAATAACTTTGCAACTACATTTAACTTATTCTTCTAACCTGAACCCTAACACCTAACCCTTACTTAACAGTCTACTAATACTCTAATGAGAGTTAGTTGACATAGAGTTGCAAAGTTATTAATAGTTAGTAGAATGTCTAAAGTGGACCATCAAAATGAAGTGTAACCAAATCTTAAATCTCATTCACAGTTTTGTTTATTCTAATTAGTTTTGCGAAGACATGTCACAGCAGACTTGACATCAGTCACACTTAAATGATGATGATGATGATGATATTGAAGTTTAAATACCTACTGTATCTGTTAGATTTTAGCTGCATCGTGGCGGGGAAGAATTTCAGTGATATTTTCAGTGAATTTATGGTCCGTTTGAGGTATTAGTACTATGGTATTTTATATGATGATTTTTTAAAAATGTTTTTAAAGCTTGACAGCCACTAAGGCTGTGTCCACCAAAGCATTTTTTCACTCGGCTGGCTGGCATATCCAATTGTTTTCAATGGGAGCGCCGCGTTTTTAGAACACCATGAGTGTAACGAGGCGCTGAGCGTATATATTAACCGTTTTTTACTGGTCTCCGAGAGTTGAAGAATGTTCAACTTTGAGTAAAACACAGCGCTCATCACTGTCACTTTTCACCCAGCCGTCCAATCACAGTGGAGGAGGGGGTGGACAAATACAACACCGACCAACCGCCACATTCTGCTTGTACAACGTCAACAGATGACAATAACAAGCATAATAATGGAAGAAAAATAATTAAAAATAACTTGTCGATTGTACTTTGAAACATTGCAAAGTATTTGCTCTGACACAATCAATACATAAACAAACATCTGTGAAATGAGATGCTAGTAACACTTCTGCGGATATTCCATATTATATCAAGCAAAGAGTCTCAACTGAAAAAAACGCTGCACTGCCAAAATCCTCTCAAGCGCCCACAGCAAGGCGTTTTTAGCAGAGCACCTAGCATTTTCAGCTGGCTAAAAACGCTTTGGTGGACACTCGGCCTAAGCATGATCTACTTTTATTGATAAAGATAAATTTGAACATGCTACTAAACTTATGTTTTATGACAGAAATGATCGATATTATAGATTCAACTGCACTGACACTGTCAGATGAGGACAAAATTTGAGCTGAATTGTCCTGGATAATGACTTAGACTTTGAATTAACTTTGTAACATCGACACTTTTATTGAATTGAATCAACATTGAACTGAATTGAGCTGAATAATAACACTATTGCCTTCTGTATATCTACTTAATTTAACTAATTTTATAACTGATGAACTTTGCAACACTGACACTGTTATTAAACTGAACTGAACCAACACTGAACTGACTTGAGCTGAATGATGGCACTATTGTATTCTGTAGAGCTGCTTTACAGCTGAAATTGAATGTTTCATAATTGAATATTCATAATTTAGCAACATTAACACTGTTATTTTCCTGTTATGAAGCTGCTTTGACGCAGCCTATATTATAAAGAGCTATATAAATAAATGACTTGACACCATTTTGGAGACTTTTTAATGTTAGTTCAATAGCATTCTCTACATATTCTAGTAATTAACTATAGTGGACTAAAATTATGCTTTTTTTGTTTGAAAACTGAAAAAGTAACGACTAGACAGCTGGCTAAAGCTTTGGGTCAATATTTCAGCGAATCAAACTCTCAGACTAGCCACCAGCTCAGTTACTGAGTTATGCTACAAATGTTATGCCCTAGAGCATAGCTGGATAAACCTTCTAATAGGGGTTTGCCCCTGCAGTAGTTCTACTGTGAGTAACTTTAAAAAAGTGCCTTGCTAAAAATAAATAACCAAAAGGAAAAAAAATGCCCTGAATCAACACAATGTAAGTGCAGCTGAGGTTTGGGCCTATTTTTATAGTCAGTTGTAGATGCTAGGAATTGTTTATTTAATAGCATGCTAGCCTCATTCCCTAAAGAAGAAGAATCTGACTTGTTCCATTGCATGTAAAATATCATATCTTTATAGTCCTACTAGTTTTGTCTCCTCAAACAAGTGCTATGTGAAGGAGGCCCTGGAACGCTCTTTGAATTAATGTTCAGTGTAGGGGAACAATCATTTCATTCTATAGCAAAAATGTGCTGTGATGAGGCATTTCTGGAGGCAGTGCAATATTTTATTTATTTATTATGTGATTTTTAAGGCCTGTTAACACCAAGAACGTCTGCTGCTTTAAATGCTCGAGCACTTTAAAGTCAGGTTGATTCTGATTGGTGTTTTTTATTGTACATCAGCAGGAAAAATTGTTCTGAAAGTAATTACTGCTGTGGTGTGGACTTTGCTATTCTTATAGAATTAGAACATTTTCTTTTTCATTGTTACAGTTATCGTCCTTGTTGTGAACAGGCATTTTAGTGGTTTCCTTTCCAGCATACGTAGAGCTGTCTGAACGCTGTATCAATATGGAGCACATGGCCATGTTTTCATTGACTCCACAGGGGAATGACTGTCTTAAATATTTTCATTTATCCTCATGTTGTCCCAAATACTTCTAGCTTAGCCAGCCTGTTCGTATTCGTGTCAATGAATTTTCAGACATTGCAATGTAATGCAGCTTCACAAAGAGACGGTTATTAAAGGATGGAGCAGCATAAACTACATCAGACCAGACATCAAACGTGCAATCTATAAGTAAGAAAAAAACATACTTTTTAATCATAAGGGTCAGACAGAGGGAGGAATATGAAGTTTAGCTGTTTGATGGCGCAAATCATATCTTGACTACTGAAAAGTTTGGGGTTAGTAAGATTTTCAAAAGCCACGTTTCCACAGCAGGAACTTTCCCCAGGAACTAGGGACTTTGAGGCGGTACTCGGTGTGTTTTGACCGCAGGGACCAGGGTCTAAATGAAGTTCCAGGTAAAAATTTCCCCCTCAAAAAGTCCCTGCTCACGAACTTTTGGGGGTGGGACTTGGGCGCTGAACATGCTGATGGTTGAGTTGATGGTGGTTGAGTTCACGCAGCATTTTGATTGGTTGACTCCACGCAGCATTTAATTTCAACCACCATTTTTAAAAGTCTGTTGCGGTGCATGCAGAACGTCTCGGTTATGTATGTAACTCTCGTTCCCTGAAGGAGGGAACTGTAGGATTGAAAATAATCAAAGATATTTGATATTTGAATTTGAACAAAGACATTTGCTTCACTGTTTTCAACCCCCATCTTTCTTATCAGAAGGACCATTTGGAATTCCTAAAGACAAAGAGATGCTGAAGGCCTGTAGACCGAATGTGTGTCACACCTTTAGTACAGTGGGGGAAGTTTGGTCTGATTGGTCAGTTTGAATGTCTCACATTAGGGTTTCAGTCACATGGTCAAGGAACAGATAAAAAGAAGATGTAACTGTTGCTCTGGCTCTTTTTTTAATTCTCTGGCTCTCTTTTATTCTCTGTCTCTCTTGATTCTCTGATTCTCTTGATTCTCTTCTTGGGGGCCTTCTCTTTGGCTCTTCTTTGCTCTCTTCTTCTCTTTCTCTCTTTCTCTCTCTCTCCCTCTCTCTCCCTTTCTATCCCTCAGGTAGCATTCATGCTGGGTACGATTAATGGTACAAGTTTTTATCATCTCATACATCTATTTTGTAACTATTTTAAGTGTAACCATAACCAGAAATTGTCATTAAATCCTTTCTATTACAAATGATGTGCTAACTAGTTTTGATTTGGTATTGACTTTGAAGTGCTACCTATTGCAATACAATATAGTCACATTCTAGCAACACTCTCCCACATATTTTGCTATTGTAACTGCGCTTATTTCCGTCGTTGGTATAAGTTGCAGTGGGTGGTAAAGATGAGAAATGTACAGTTTTCTATCTTCTTGCTGATAACGTTTCTTTAGTCATTCGGCAACCCTGCAGCCTGAACCACTGTAGGCGACCCACCCTTACAGAACGGAGACGTCACGTCGGAGACCGACGAATAGAAATCTCGTTCGCGAGAGCCAATCTACTTCGAGTGTAACTAAACGAGCCAATGGACATTGGCATGCAATTATTGCACCAGCTGCTCATGCCACGCAGCACGGGTATAAATGAGGCACAGGTGCTTGCATCAAATCAGTTTTTTGCTGAGGAGCCGAGTAGGTGAACTGGCACCTCAGCAGGGTACAGAGGACATGGCGACGGGACGTGGCGTCTCCGTTCCCTCCTTCAGGGAACGAGGGTTACATACATAACTGAGACGTTCCCATTCAGTCGGTCACTTCCAACGCCACGTCGGAGACCGGTGAATAGGAATCCCTACCAAAGCGCCATGGCCTCTGCCCCCTTCCAGTGCCCTGTGTGAGCCTCCTGAGCTCTCTTACCTGATGAGACGGGGCTCACACAGAGAAGTCCATCACTGCTGTTTAACATGACCCGCTCAGTGACTTACTGGATAACACTGGGAAGCATGCCCTCTAGTAGGAGGGGACGCTGCGGAACCCACATCGTACCCCGAAGGAGTTATGTGGAGTACACCGCTGAGCCATAGCCCGCAACCAAGAGGGGGCTCCAGCCCCACTGAAGGGGGGGGAAAGACACAGGCTTCCGTTTAGGAGCAACCGTGGAAAAATATATGGGATCCCCGTAGGGTCACTCATATAACCCCAGCCCAGTACCGGTTCTCAAGGATCCGGAGATGGAGGACACTGCTCTTTTATTGAGATTTTGGGCGGATTTTGGGGGGGAAGGAGTGGTACGGTCACCATCTCCTGAAGAGCAGTCCTCCCCATCTCAGGGTCGCCCCGTCTCAGCGCCGATTGCCTTGGCTTTGCCGCCCCTCTTGGCGGGGGCCTGGACGTGCGGGGCGGCCTGCTTACGCCCGGCTCCTCAACGGCGCTTAGGTGGAGGCTGCTGCTGCGGTGCGGGCAGTCTGAAGCGCTGCCGGCGGCGGGGTGGAGGCAGGAGCTGACTGCCGGGGATGAGCGCTTCAGTCTCAGTCTCAGTGTGCGGCCGAGAACTGCTGGGCGAAGTTCTGGACTGCACCGCCGAAAAGGCCGGTCTGGGACACGGGGGAATTAAGAAACCTGACTTTGTCGGTTTCCCTCATGTCGGCCAGACACAGCCAGAGATGCCGTTCCTGGACCACCATAGTGGACATCGCATGACCCACCGACCTTCATTGCACAAAGCGCGAGATCCGTCGTGGTCCTCAGTTCATGCAGAACTGCAGGATCGTGACCACCCTCGTGCAAGCTCTTCAGTGCCTGGGCCTGATGAACCTGCAACAACGCCATTGCGTGTAAGGCGGAGGCTGCATCCCCACAAGCCTGGTAGGCCTTTCCAATCAGATCGGACGAGTACTTACAGGCCCGGAAGGGAGACACGGGTTCCCCCTAGAGGTGGAGTTAGGGTACAGTTGCATAACAATGGCCCGTTTCACGGGAGGAACCTGCATGTAACCCTTTGCAGCTCCACCATCGAGGATGGTGAAGGAGGAGCCACCAGGTCGGTTTCTGGCAGTAAAAGGTGCCGCCCATGACCTAGTGACTCCTCGTGCACCTCCGGAAAGAAAGGAACTGGGGTGGTGCGCTGAGAATCAGCACGGGTCACCCCAAGAAACCAATCGTCCAGCCTCGAGGGTTCGGGAAACGGTGGAGAGTTCCACACGAGCCCAACTCTCTCAGCGGCCCGGGAAAGCATGGCCATCATCTCCGGATCCGTATCGGGCACAGTGGATCTTCCCGAAGGAGCCCCCTGCGCCGACACGTCATCTCCAGAGACTTCTGACCCTCCCTCCGATGCAGCGATGGACATCTGGTTGTTGAGAGGAGCCCCGAAGGATACAGATGGTGCACACCTCGTGGGTGGCCCACCGCGTTCCGACGGCAGCTCTACTGGCTGCAAAGTGCGGGAGGAGTGAGGGTTCCCCAGGGGTTGGTTCCCTGGGGGAAGCGCGCTCACCGTAATCCTCAAATCACCCGTGCTACTGCCAGAAGTAACTCTCTGTGGAGGGTTAGATCTAGGCAGAGGCGTAGGGACTCCACCCCTTGCAAGATGGAGTCTCGACCGCAACTCCGAGATAGTCATGTTCCCGCAGTGAGAAAGCCCTGAATGTGCTGAACGCCCAAACACGAGATACAGCGCTGGTGACCATCCCTCGGTGACAGATAACCACCGCATCCAGAAACACACAGATAGAATGTCATCTTGAAAAGAAGCAAGCTCTATCTGTGTAGCTCTTTTTAGAAGGACGTGGCATGAGCAGCTGGTGCAATCATTGCATGCCAATGTCCATCAGCTCATTTAGTTACACTCGAAGTAGATTGGCTCTCGCAAGCGAGATTCCTATTCGTCGATCTCTGACGTGGCGTCGGAAATAACCGTCTGAATGGGAAAGAGTTGTTTGCTATTCGAATCAACAATGTAATTTAAAAAACACGGCCCATGGACCAACGACGAGGTTCAGGCTTTATTAAGCTTATATACGGAGGACGAAATCCAGCGGGAACTAGAAAGTCGCGCGCAGTCCTACATCACTGGACTAATCTTCACGGTACTTTAGACCACGATGCAAATGCAGACAGCAACAGGTCTGGGGAGAAAAAAGTTTGTGGGACAAATTGTTCTGGGTAATTTTGGTGGAAACAGGGTAATTAATCTCTTATGTCTCACCAAGTCTGCTTTTATTTAAAAAATAAAGTAATATTGTGAAATATTTCAACCTGTTTTCTATTTTAATGTATTTTAAAATGTAATGCGTTCCTGTGATGGCAAAGCAGAATTTTCAGCAGCCATTTATTTATTGCATCCTTGCTAAATAAAACATATTAATTTATATATAAAGCTATTAATTTCCTTTAAAAAAAATCCCAAACTTTTGACAGGTAGTGTATGTGGCTCAGTGGTGTATTATGTGGAGTACAGTATAAAAGTATATATATATATATATATATGAATGAATTTGGCCATAGAATTTATGTAATATCTAGACCCAAACAGTTCATTTTCAGATAAGAGTTGTAGTTGTATGCTTTGTAGACAATGGCTATGAATGGCTTCAATGGCTTGAAGACACACATGCATATACAACATGATTAAATGTGTATGCACATATGTAGAAACACACGTGTGTATGCACTAAGAGTGTGAAGAAAGTCTTGTGATGTCACACATCACATACAGTCAAACACAATGCAAAGAGAAGGAAACAGCATTCTGCAATTAGACTTGTTCTCACAGTATTACTAGAGGGAGAGAGACCTAAAGATACTGACAGTATAGTGAATGCTGTGCGCTTGACATTTGATTGTGTCTGTGTGTGAAAGAGCTGCAGTCAGACCACGGCGGCAGCTCAAAGCAACTGGAGTGGATCGGAACTCCCACTGGATCCACTTGACCAACATAAATACAAATGTCTGTGTCCTACAAAAAAAAACTTTGTGATTCTTACTATTTTTGAAAGAAGAAAACTTTGTCATTATGATATTTCAGCATGAAAAACTTCCACTACCTTGGGTGAAAACCTCTATATTTCCACAAATCAGTAAGGAAAATAAGTGCTGACTCTTAGATCGCATGCTATTTGTATGTACTACAAACAGTATAATCAGTGCATCCTAACTCATACTACGTATGTCAAGAAAGCATTAATGGTTTACTACTTCTGGTGGATCTTCAAAGTATGCTTCCATGCATGCTTTTTCGGCTAATTTTAACACAATATCCCTTGCATTGCACAAGAAGATTTGTATGTGATTGACTTTTAATTTTATGAGACTGTAGTAGGTTTAGCACTGCTGTAGATTCGTTCAAACTAGTTTACCAGTGCTAATACCTACAGAGCAGGGTTGCACATTGCCGATTCAATGGCAACATATATTTGCAAACTTAGTTTAAAGTACCCCATTATGCTATTAAACATTCCTAATTTTGTTTTGCAGGTGCTCTACAATAGGTTTACATTCATTAAAAAAAAAAAACACTTTAATTATAAATAAAGGATTCAGTCTCTTTAAACCCCTCCTTTCCTCTGCTCTGATTGGCCAGATGGCCCAGTCTGTTGTGATTGGTCGCTTACAGTGTGTGTTGGAAACTAAACGTCCATTACCATATCTGAATTTCATCTCTGGAGGCTTCCTTAGCACTTATACACAGTCGCTCCATACGAAATCGAATACTTCCCTACTATATATTGTAGAAAAAGAGTACGCCAACAAAGTAGTATGTCCGAATACATAGGGTACGTCTTAATGAGGTCCCTAGTTCAGTAGTCAGTTCAGTCGGCCATTTTAAGGGTAGTTTCAATCGCAAAATCCTTCCAGTGCACAGAAATTTTTGCTTCCTAAAAAGTTGCACAATGCACCGTGAAAACCAGGAAGCATCAATGCTCACTATGTTTCCTTAACGGAAGTTCTGAAGTGAGAAACATAAATCACACGAGCCAACTCACCACACATAATGACACGCGATAGATGTTTTGATAAAACTAACCATTATTTAATTATATTTCAGCATAAACATGCATTGCTAGACACATACTGAACATAATCTAGCTAGCATTTATAATTTTTTTACAGCTGAAATGCTGCAGGTAGCCTATATGTGACAATCAAAGTATTTATAATAATGTACTTTAAATAACAGAAAAAAAAAATATCCATTCTGCTGTTCATAAATACCAGTGGTGATGATGTAAAATGACGATGTTGTCATGTCACCTTCAGTGTCCCAATGTGAGCCAGGGTCCTTACTGTCCTGTCCTTACCAGTGCCCGAATTTGTGTACACGATATACTGAGTCTATAGGTAGCTGATTGAGACGCACCAATCATATCCGAAAAACAGTAGGCGAAACGTACCCAGATGACCTACTTGAGTGCTTCTCAATCGGAAGGCTACATCCTAGTAAGGGTGTATATCTCGGCTGCCACGCCATCAAACTCCATCAAAGGACATCTCAATTTAAAAGATCCTTGGAGGGCAGCCTTCATTTCGTGTCCTTCATTCAGCTTATTTTAAAGGATTCATCAAGTGTATCCTTCTCGTCCTTCAGTCAGTCACGTTGGTTTGGGATTTGTTTGTTTTCATGTCTTTTAGTTTGAAATTCTCATAATCATGTTTCCTGGTTTCTTGTCATGTGACTTCCTTGCCCTCATGTGATCATTTCTTGTGCTTCCCTTGTCTTATGTGTCATGTTCTGATTGGTTAATTGTCTTGATTGTTCACAGGTGTTTCTTGTTAGTCATTAGTCTTGTTGTATAAATAGACCTCATGTTTCAATTGTATCTTGTCTAGCTTTGTCTGTGTAACTGCTGTTGTTCATGTTCATGTTCATGTTCATGTTCATGTTCATGTTCATGTTCATGTTCATGTTCATGTTCCAAGTCAAGTCTTTGTTTAGTTTGTATTCAGTCAATAAACTGCACATAGGTTCTCACTGCAACTCATCTCAGTGGACTTTACAAGCATCTCATTCAAGCCTACAAGCCTCCGAAAGACTGAGCTAAGAAGAACACAGCCTCAATAGGATGCAGCCTTTCCATTTGAAAAGCACCCCACATTCAATGGACACTTTACTATCCCATGCAGCCACAGGATTTATGAATGGCAGTGAAGTGATGCAACTGACGCTGGTAGGTCACGTGACAGTATGTAGACAACATCGCGGATGTAGTACATCTAAATTTTATTCATACGATATAGAACATACTTTTTTAACTGTCATGAAGTAAGTTCAAATTCAAATGTAGTACCTACTCAGGCACTGATGTGATTTCAGACGCACCAAGTGATACGAACAGTAACAATGGCGCCGATTTTACCACATCAATTCCAGCGTGAGTCCTCATCCTTTGGAAGTGCATGCAAAGTGGATTCTCTGCGCTGAAAACAGCATCTCCTCGACATGTCGACAACACAACATGTAGCTACAACATGTTGCTTCTCAGCTACAACTACAGTGTTTGAAGGCGGGTCAAAGTAATAGACATCCAATGCGGGCAGTCAATGAAGACCATAGGCTGGCATTGCAAATGTATACATACCTACATAGATATGTTTCGGATACGGAAGTGAGACTGGACATACTGACGGCTCGTTTCAGCAGTTCACAATTAATTCTTTCTTTTAGGAGACAATAACTGTATGAAAGGTAATATTCGAAAAAGCTCTTTAAATTCCTGCACCACTTTTCAGCTCTATTGTGCCTATTCATCTATTCTGCCACATCATTTTACAAAAATAAATAAATAAAAAATAATAAAATTCAGTTTTAATTCTGCCAATCATAACAAATTATTTATAACACATATTTTAAGGCTTTACATTGTAGGAAATGTCAATTTAGCCTGCTTAATGCTTAAGTATAAGTATGCAAAATAGGATTCTGATTTTGATGCATTAAATTGATCAAAAGTAACAGTAAAGGCATTTACAATGTTACAAAAGATTTATATTTCAAATAAATGCTGCTCATAATTTTCTGCTCATCAAAGAGTCCTGAAAGAATAATGTATCACAGTTTCCACAATAATATCAAGCAGCACAATATATTTTTTTATCATTTTGTATTATAACTGATACTGTTACTTGATTGATTA
Source organism: Coreius guichenoti (assembly GCA_039654105.1). Taxonomy (NCBI): domain Eukaryota; kingdom Metazoa; phylum Chordata; class Actinopteri; order Cypriniformes; family Gobionidae; genus Coreius; species Coreius guichenoti. The sequence continues at coordinate 24,169,816 of CM077182.1, read as the reverse complement.
GAATTATTTCTGATTGATCATGGAATAAGGGATAAATTACATTTTAAAATATTAAAATAGAAAGCAATTATTTGAAATTGTAATCATATTCTGTAATATTACCGTTTTTAATATTTTACTTTTTGATCAAATAAGCACAGCCTTAGTGAGCATAAGATAATTCGGTAACACTTTAGAATACTCTTCCATCATTAATGAATAACTACACAGGAACAAATGAGTAACGCACTATTAACATTCTAGTAACTACTATTAACTAACAAGAAACTCTGAATAACGAATTAGTAAGTAATAGCTGCAGTTGAATATGGTAGTTCACTATTAGCTATCAATAACTACTATTTTTTCATAACTCCCAGAGGACTACTAAGAACTACTATATACAGGTTCATAATTAACATGAATAATGCATAATATATAATAAATTCTAAAGTGAAGGTAATGGTAACCCACTAGTAATGACTCAAATGTTCTAAAGGATCCTTCTAAAGGAATTACTAATTATTTGGATCAGTATTCTAAAGTGAAAAACATAATAACTCTGTAGTAATTACTGAAATCATTGTAAGCTTTTAAGGTTTTAGATAGCGCTTAAGTAATTACTAGTGGGTTATCATGATCTTCACTTTAGAATACTGATCAAAATAACTAGTAATTCTATAGAAGTATGTAGTAACACTTGAGTCATTACTAGTAAGTTACCATGATCTTCACTTTAGAATTAATTATACATTATGCATTATTCACATTAATTATGAACCTGTATATAGTAGTTCTTGGTAGTCCTCTGTGAAGTATGAAAAAAATACTAGTTACTGATTAGCTAATCTCAGCCTCAGACGTCACGCCCACGGACCGTTGGCTGACCGTCTGATACGTATGGCACACTTATCAGGAAACACTTCAGGAGTTTTGAAGTCATCATCTGATTGGTTGAATTCTACAGGATGTCCGCGAGACAAGTGTGTTGCGTTCTTTACCGGTCCACCTAGAAACAAATGCTGTGACGCCAAACTCCCTCGTTGAAGAAGAACGCCGGTCTGTTATTGCAGGGACATCGACTTTACATTTTCACGCCCCTAAACATGACGCAGAACAAAACGAACTGTGATTGGTTGCGTTACATGTCAGCCAAATGTCCTCTTGGGCGGTCCTTGACCAATGAAAGCTGCGACAGAGTCCAGACCTTCTGCCGTCAGTCTGAAGGTGTAGCTATGCGAGACTACTGATTAGCTAATAGTGAACTACCACATTCGTCTAAGCACTATTACTTACTAATTTATTAATCAGAATTTCTTGTTAGTTAATAGTAGTAACTAGAGTGTTAATACTTCATTACTCACTTGTTCCTGTGTAGTTATTCATTAATGACGGAAAAGTATTACCAATAATTCTTTCAAAAGCAAACAAAAAAACTTTTGAACGCTAGTATAATATGAAATATATAATATGACTGTAATACGAAAGTAAATCAATTACAAGATTTTGACTAACTCAGACTAATTACATCAGTATATCAGTTTGAAATAAATTATTCATTGGTGTGATGTTGAGGCGCTTACCTGCATGGTGCCAATTAGAGGCAACGTTCGTGGTTCACGCTCACCTGTCTTCATTATACTGTTAGACTATATTGAGATGCTACAGATGTCTCAACAAGTTGTCTCAAAGGTCAACACCCCATGATCTGCAAAAAAACAAACATTATGTTGCCGTGGCAATAAGAGTTGAAGTGTGTGTGTGTGTGTGTGTGTGTGTGTGTGTGTGTGTGTGTGTGTGTGTGTGTGTGTGTGTGTGTGTGTGTGTGTGTGTGTGTGTGTGTGTGTGTGTGTGTGTGTGAGAGAACAGAGTGGCGGAGTGGCCTGATACCAGGACCCCATCACCACCTACAACTTTTTAAACCAGCTCTTTTATATTTCACAGCTTCATGCAAGACTGCGTTTAGACAGGATGCTGCTGTCGGCTTTTCATGCATCTTTGTGCACAGTTGCTGGAGCTTTCATGGACGCCTTTTCTGGCAGTGAGAGACACCCTGTAAAGTGTCATGTGTGGATCTGACAGCTGAACCTGCCATCGTACCAGCCGAATGTCAGCACAGCCCAAACATCAGTTCAATACAGTATATGCTTCTTTGTTTTTGTGTAGGATCCATATGGCCTCAAACAGATGTTTTCCCTCGGGATACAAAATGTCTATAATGTGTTGAAAAGTTCTTGCACCGTCAGTTTTAGTTTTTCAAGGACTGTTTCTCAAGGAATACAAGCATAAATGTGTGTGATCTTCAACTCTCATAAGCAACACATCTGTCACATCAATTAAAAGACTACACTTTATATTTATGTAAAGAGGAAACTGGAATGTTTAAGGCTCTGGTGGGAATAGAATCTAAATGGAAAATGAAAGTCTGCCACCTTTTGCTCTATCAGAAACCCCCAGAATCCTATTATTTAAACTTCCAATCTCTATTTAATTAGCATCTTGATACATAACTTTGTAGGACTCTGTATAAGGGAAACAGGTCTATTTAGCTCAAATGAAATTATAAAATAATTCATAGGGAATTTTGAGAGAGTGATTTCAGTTAGACATGATTTCTTATTATAAGAACACGATACATTCTACACAGATTTCAATCAAGCCATCTTCTGAATTATGAACATACAATCATACTGATACCAAGCAAGGCACACTTTCAGTTAATCATTCAATAGTTATACAATTACATGAATTGTGAGTGATATATATGCATAATGGTCATGTGTATTGGTTATAGACATGATATAGAATTATGCAGTAGAAGGCTGTTTGAATGTAAGTCCGGCTATCATTCTTTTGAATGATTTGATGCAGTTTAAATGTAACAACAGTCCCTGTGGGTTTTCCTGTGGATTTTAACCGTGTCACTCAGAGTTCATTTAAAGGTCGTTGAGAAGGGGGAATCTGCTTTGGCTCTTTGTCTTAGGGGTCAACCAACCTCTGCCGTTATCTTGGTGTTGCTCGAAGTTCGCAAGGCCGTAAAGTACTTAGCTGGGGGTTTTGTTAGCCTGGTGCAGGCTGATCGGCGCCCACTTCAATTAAGGCCATAAATTGTTGATTTGTTGAGTTGAGTTTTGTGTGGAATTATGTTTGAACGAATCATCTGGAAGATTCATTTGTGTCTGGTGCGCCCTTAAACCTTACATATCTCCCCTTTGTTAGGCGATGTGTTGGGATGAAGACATCGGCTTCATCCCTGAAGAAACATAGCTGGAGAAACACAGGCAGAAGAAGCAGACATATACACAGCAAACAACAAGACAACAAATCAAATCAAATCAAATCACCTTTATTTATATAGTGCTTTTTACAATGGCAATTGTTTCAAAGCAGCTTCCCAGTGGTAACAGGAAAATAATGCAACGGAATTTGATTCGGCTGTACAGCCGCTCTGGTGAAAACAGTGATGTCATCCAGCTCATTTCAATTATCATATAGTGTCAATGCGGGCAGATCAGTAATATAGTTGAAATTTAGGTGTCCCCAACTGAGCAAGCCAAAAGCCAAAGGCGACGGTGGCAAGGAACCAAAACTCCTTCAGGGTCAGAATGGAGAAAAAAAACCTTGGGAGAAACCAAGCTCAGTCGGGGTGCCAGTTCTCCTCTGGCCGACGAACAAATAGTGTATGATTATGATTCTGGCAACATTACAGGTCAGAAGTCATATTAGATCAATAGATATTCGTAGGATTATTCGAAAGACTGGAGTTGTCACGCCGGGGACGGGTTTAATGAGGATGTCGTGTCGATGCAGCATTTACAGGGGGGAGTTTAATTGACACTATTGTCTCTACAGACATTTCAGGGATATGGTCGTCATGTCCAGGCTAAGGTCCACCATCTGGTCTGGATACGGCCCGGATCCGGCAGACTGCAGTAAACCTCGGGATAAACAGAGAGACTAACATTAGCGTAGATGCCATTCTTCTTATGATGTAACGAGTACATCAGGTGTTATTGGAAGTGTTCCCGGTTCCGGCTGACCTAGTTAATGCAGCCTAAAACAATCATTTAACTGATTTGAATAATAGAAATTACAAATGTTTTATGTGTATGCCATAGTAAAGAGATGTGTTTTTAGTCTAGATTTAAACTGACAGAGTGTGTCTGCTTCCCGAACAATGCTAGGAAGACTGTTCCAGAGCTTAGGTGCTAAATAGGAAAAGGATCGACCGCCTGCAGTTGATTTTGATATTCTAGGTATTATCAACTGGCCAGAATTTTGAGACCGCAATAGACGTGATGGAGTATAATGCGTTAAGAGCTCGCTCAAGTACTGGGGCGCTAAACCATTTAGTGCTTTGTAAGTAATCAGCAAGATTTTAAAATGTATACGATGTTTAATAGGGAGCCAATGCAGTGTTGCCAGAACCGGGCTAATATGGTCATACTTCCTGGTTCTAGTAAGAACTCTAGCTGCTGCGTTTTGGACCAGCTGCAGTTTATTTATTAAGCGAGCAGGGCAACCACCCAGTAGAGCATTACAATAATCTAGCCTTGAGGTCATGAACGCATGAACTAACTGTTCAGCATTTTGCATTGAAAGCATGTGCCGTAATTTAGATATATTTTTAAGATGGTAGAATGCAGTTTTACAGATGCTAGAAACGTGGCTTTCAATTGAGAGATTGGTATCAAAGAGCATGCCCAGGTTCCTAACTGACGACGAGGACTTGACAGAGCAGCCATCGACTGTTAGACAGTATTCTAGGTTACTACTTGTGGAGTTTTTTTGTCCAATGATTAAAAATTCAGTTTTTTCTGAATTAAGTTGCAGGAAATTACTAGTCATCCAGTTTTTTATATCAGCTATGCATTCTGTTAATCTTGTGAATTGGTAAGTTTCGTCAGGGCGTGAAGAAATATAGAGCTGAGTATCGTCAGCATAACAATGAAAATTAATGCCACGCTTCCTAATAATATCTCCCAGTGGTAGCATGTACAGGGTGAAAAGCAACGGTCCTAGCACTGAGCCCTGCGGTACTCCATACTGAACTTGTGTTCAATGTGACATCTCTTCATTTACTGCTACAAACTGATAACGGTCAGATAAGTATGATTTAAACCATGCCAATGAAGTTCCACTAATGCCAACATAATTTTCGAGTCTATTCAAAAGAATGTTGTGGTCGATAGTATCGAATGCAGCGCTAAGATCGAGTAACACTAATAGAGATATACAACCACGATCGGCTGATAAGAGTAAATCATTTGTAACTCTAATGAGAGCAGTCTCAGTACTATGATACGGTCTAAATCCTGACTGGAAATCCTCACAAACACCATTTCTTTCTAAAAAGGAGCATAATTGTGAGGACACTGCCTTTTCTAGTATTTTTGACAGACACCTCCATGACTGGCCACTGTACTGGTGGAGGGCATTAGATTATCTGAGCACTAGCAGCTTAAGTTCGTTTTCTCACTATAGTTTATTACGTTGACGTAGTGTAGTTCAATTTTGGAATAGTTATTCTAATTTAGTTCGGTACGGTGACTCTTTGACCAAATTCTGTGATTAAATTAGTTTTCTTTGTTTTCTTTTCTTCTAAATTGTACTAGGTTGAGACCGTTTTACCTTTCATCATGATCTGGTGACATCATTTGTGGTAAAGATGATGTGACCCATCAATCATAGAGCTCTCTAGCTCACATTTGTTTTAAGGTGGCTTACAGATATTAGGCGTGGTGCGTCAATCCTGATATCATGACCTTGACCCTTATGGGGTAGACAGGCATATTACCTAATAAAAGAAGAAGGAAAGGAAAGGAAGAGGTGAAACAAAACAAAGCAGTTGAGTGTTTCTAGGTCTGGCCTACAGCTATTGTTGCGCAGCTAAGGTGTCATGTACCATAACTTAATGAGAGGTGTTCTACTTGTTGGGTAGATTGTGACATGTTTCCTATGATGAGTGTAGCCAGGTCAATGTTAAGCTAGTTTCTGAAGCTAGTTTTTACCTGTGGGAAGAACATGTTTGTTGAATGGTTTCCATGGCAGATGTGGTTAACTTCTGTATGTTAGCACGTATGTAAGTGGTGTAGTGTACTGTAGTGTAAGTATGGTCAGATCTGTTTCAGTCTGTTTTGCTCCCCCCTTTTCTTGAAGGCTTGCCTGTGTGTTTCTTGGCATAGCTTTGATGGGCTTAGATGAAGATTGGCTTGTTGCATCTTTGCCTTGGACAAGGGATCGTCTGTGATCTGATGGGAGTCAGTCCAGTAAGACAGGAAGTCCTTTGGCAGACGGTGGGAGGTAGTTTGTCATGGCTGTGTAGAGCTGTAGTGCAAAACTTTGTTTCCTACGTTGCATTTCTTTTGTGATGCCTTCCGGTCGTGACAGACTTTCTGACCTTCCGTGCTTACTATGTTTGATGTTGCACAAACATGGTTCTTGAGTTTGGAGCTTTTTGGGTGGTTTCTTGGTGAGTGATGGCAACCAGGATGGTGTTTTCTGGTACCTCTGGGTTTTCGGCTTTAGTTATCTGTGAGAGACCCCTTTGTTCTGTGTTGTTGTAGAACAGGTGGTCCTCATCATTGTGAAGGTGTACCAGATGATCATTGGCCTTCCCTTCCATCGCTAGTCATAGCGAGCATGACTCATCTCTGTGGTCATCCATGTTTACCTGGTTTTCCATGAACAGTTTCATTTGCCTCATTAGTTGCTCCATGACTTCTGAGGGTAAACTGTCTTGTTCTTGGGTGTACTCAGTGCTGTGCTTAACTGAGTGGTGCCGAGGTGAGTTTTGTCGTCGATTACCCACGTTAGATGCTCTTGAATTTGTTGGATGATGGCCTTTGGATGTCCAGTTAGGTTCCCAGTTGTTTCTATCTTTTGGGTTTCTTGAGAAGCGTGGCTGGTCCCATGGCTTTTCCCAGCGGTTGGCGTGGTAGCTGTCATCGGCATGGGAGTCATGTTCTCTGTGAAGGACTGCAGTGTTATCATGCCACTGGGTCTCTTCCAGTGCAAGGCTTGGGTCTTGGCTGATGGAGTTTGAAACTGTGGATGTTTTCAAACCTTTCTTTGAGGCCATCTTTTGTTTGATGTAGGCCTTGTGCATCAGGTCATGTAGCTGTTGGATTGTCATCGTGTCTGGGCAGGCCATGATGCCTAGATGGTGACTCAATCCCGGGTGCAGGTTTCTTAGGAAGAGGGTTTTAAAGTTCACATGCTCTTCAAGGTCAGGTTCGTTATGTGCACCAAAGTAGGCTTGTCGAAAACGGCTGTAGTAGGCTTGGGGAGTCTCATGTCGACTTTGTTTGGTTTCCTCCGTGTTCAGACTCTGGGCCTGTAAATTCTTTGATCAGTGTCTCACGTAGTAGCTGGTAGTTGTGCTTTATGTAAACAGGTTGCCGGTCTAGAAAGCTTCGTACCTCGTGACTAGATGTGGATCTGAGGAGGTATAACCTGTCTCGGTCAGTCACATGAGGTCTCACCTCTAGGTGGAAGTCAGTATCTTGGACGTAGGCCTGGATGTTGTGGCCCTCCGTGGAGTTTGGGTTGAACTGGGTGATGTTCTTAGCCAGCTTGTCGAGGTCTTTAAAGGTCATCTTCTGTGCAGCTCCAGAGTCTGCATGGATGAGCTCTCTTTTGTTGTCAGGGAAGAGTTCTGTGGTGAAGGCCGGTGGCGTTTTGGATTGTGGCCATTCACTTCCGTTGTATGGCAGTTCTTGGAAGGGGGACTTTGTTCTACTCAGCAGTAGTGATGCTGAGGGAGTTCTCTCCCTTCTTGGCTCTGGTTTCTGTTTGAAAGCATGCTTGAGTTCATCTCTGACCGCGTAGAGCTCGTCGTTGGCGTCGTCTCGCTGTCGGGTCAGATGGTCCATCTCAGTACTGTACCTTTCAAGGTGGTCTTCCAGAGCATTGATTTTAGAGTTCTTGTCTTCAATGTCAGCTTTGGCTTTCTCTAGCAGATGTTCGGCAGACTGGAGTTGGTTTACCAGGTGTTTCTGGGCAGTCTTTAATTCTTGTTTGTATTCCCCTCACTCTATACCCTCTTGGGACTTATCTCTGGTGCTAACCGCATTGCAGAGGGCTCCCTTTGAACCTTTGCAGTCAGTAGAGTTAAAAATCCTGTCTTGGAAGACAGTACCCCTGACTGCATTGGCTTCCATCAAGAGGGTAGGGGACCTGCAGGCATTTTCGGTCGACAAATCGTGCCTGGAATTCGGGGCGGGTAACTCTCATGTAATCCTGAGACCCCGGCCCGGATATGTGCCCAAGGTTCCCACCACTCCCTTTCGGGACCAGGTGGTGAACCTGCAAGCGCTGCCTTCGGAGGATGCAGACCCAGCCCTGGCTTTTCTCTGTCCCGTTCGCGCTCTGCGGACTTACGTGGACAGAACGCAAAGCTTCAGGACCTCAGAACAGCTCTTCATCTGTTACGGAGGCCAGCAGAAGGGAAAGGCTGTCTCCAAGCAGAGGATGGCTCACTGGATAGTGGATGCCATCGCCTTGGCGTATGAAACCCAAGGCGTGCCCTGCCCGCTTGGGTTGAGGGCCCACTCCACCAGGAGTGTGGCCTCTTCCTGGGCGCTGGCGCATGGCGCCTCGCTGACAGATATATGTAGAGCTGCGGGCTGGGCGACACCTAACACGTTTGCTAGATTCTATAGCCTCCGTGTAGAGCCGGTTTCTTCCCGTGTGCTCGCTTCAAATAGCCAGTAACACCGAAGGGCCCATTCTAGTGTCGGCTTGCTGCGCCATTCCCCTCCTCATTGACCGGATACGTGCGCTGATATGCTCCAGTTCCCCAGAACGGCGAACCCTGTTGAGTCCCTGTTGAGTCAGGTCTAACACTCGTATGCATTGGTGGAACTTGTGTTAGGCTGGGTATCCATATGTTGTGACCCCTACGGCGGTCCCATATGTGTATTTTCCACGGTACGGCTCCCTACGGCGAGCCCGTGTCTTTCCCTTGGCAGAGCTCGCTCTGCCATCTCTGTGCGGTGTAGTCTCCCGCCTGCATTGGCCGGGGCCACCCCTGGGACTTCCGTATGTTGTACTGCCCACGGCCAGTCCATACGTCTATATTCCACATGATACCTCCCTACGGGTAGGATGTGGCTTCCGCAGCCCCTCGGGGCATGCTTTCCCAGCGTTATCCAATACTCTGCTGAGTGGGTCTTGCGGAACAGCAGCAGTGACTCTCCCTGCGTAAGTTCCCCGCCCCAAACAGACGGGGGTCTGAGGGGCTTTCGCTGGGCGCTGGAAGTGGTAGTAACTGTGGCGTTTTCCATAGGGATCCCAATTCGTCGGTGACGTCCGACGTACGTCGAAAGTGACCGACTGAAAGGGAACGTCTCGGTTATGTATGTAACCCTCGTTCCCTGAAGGAGGGAACGGAGACGTACGTCCCGTCGCCACAGTTGCTGTACCATCACTGCAGTGGCCGAGTCACTAGTTCGGCTCCTCAGTGAAAAACAAATGTGCGCGGCATCCGCTTCCGCTTTATACCCGCGATGCGGGGCGGAGCGCGAGATGCAAATCTCGCACGCCAATGGCCATTGGCCCGTTCTCTATACACTCGAAGCTGATAGGGGCTCCCAGAAGTGATCCCGATTTGTCGGTGACATCCGACGTACTTCTCCGTTCCCTCCTTCAGGGAACGAGGATTACATACGTAACCAAGACGTTTCTTAGTCTGACAGGATTGACACCACACGCCTTACGGGCGGACCGCTTACCGCAGGGATGCTTTGAAGGCGACGGTTGCTCAACACTTGTCTCTGTTAAGTGAACTTGGATACGATGTCAAAATTTTGAATTGCGTTTGCAAATGCAGGGAGAGTGTGGAGAACAAAGGAGGGTTTGATTACAAATCAAATGCCTAATGATTTGTTTCTTTGGGAAGGATTATCTTTCTCTTTCTTTTAGAAACAATTGATGGTTCTTCCAGGCTTGTTCCCTACAAATGTGAAGAATGAGATGGAATAAAGCAGAACAGAACAGGAAAGACATGAGGAGAAGGAAGGAAAGGAAGGAGATCGGGTCCACAAATGGCTCTGAAGCCTTTATGTCTAACTACGAGTATATAATTGATAGTTGATGGCCAACTAATCACACAAAAATAAAATTTTGTAAAAGAGGCTTGTCTCTGATGTATTTGAAACTCGTAGTAAGATAGCAATGTCTCCTATTGAGGCTCAGGTGTGTTGCTCCCAATCTAGGCTACAAGGAGGAAAAGAAAAGTTAAGAAAATAATAATGGATAAAATGAGAAAAAGGGAATTTAAATAAAGAGATAAATGAATAAATAAAATAGAGTGGCTAGGTGTATAACCACAACAGGAAGAAAGGAGCAAAGGATGATACAACGCAATAAAATAATGAGTAACTGTGAGTCTAAAAATATTTTGGTAATGATACAATTTTGATGGTTTACTTAAACTTTCAAAGTTCAAGACTTATTCATACCTAAAGTGATTAGATCTAAATGAGAAATTTAGAAATTCAGAAAATTAGGAAATTTCGACATAATGAAAATAAATTTAAAAATCATTTGAAATGACTTGAGAAATAAAATTTCAAATCAATGTTTTTTTTTTGCCATTAAATTCAAACTTGACAATTAATAATTGCAAACCAGTATTTTCCTTTTCAAGTAAAACGCAGGTAATGTAATTAATAATTGTGAACCAATATTTTCCCTTTCAAGAAAAATATAAAGTAGTATATAAGAAAGATACAAAGTAAGTGAAAAGAAAGAAATAAGAAAGACCAACAGGTGTACGTAAAGTTGAGGTGTTTAGATGGTTAAATCACTTTAACGTTGCTCAAACAGACACTGTATTCAACCACTTATATGGAAGTATGACCATATTAGCCCGGTTCTGGCAACACTGCATTGGCTCCCTTTTAAACATTGTATACATTTTAAAATCTTGCTGATTACTTACAAAGCACTAAATGGTTTAGCTCCCCAGTACTTGAGCGAGCTCTTAACGCATTATACTCCATCACGTCTATTGCGGTCTCAAAATTCTGGCCAGTTGATAATACCTAGAATATCAAAATCAACTGCAGGCGGTCAATCCTTTTCCTATTTAGCACCTAAACTCTGGAACAGTCTTCCTAGCATTGTTCGGGAAGCAGACACACTCTGTCAGTTTAAATCTACACTAAAAACACATCTCTTTACTATGGCATACACATAAAACATTTGTAATTTCTATTATTCAAATCAGTTAAATGATTGTTTTAGGCTGCATTAACTAGGTCAGCCGCAACCGGGAACACTTCCAATAACACCTGATGTACTCGTTACATCATAAGAAGAATGGCATCTACGCTAATGTTAGTCTCTCTGTTTATCCCGAGGTTTACTGCAGTCGGCAGAGGAGAACTGGCACCCCGACTGAGCCTGGTTTCTCCCAAGGTTTTTTTCTCCATTCTGGCCCTGAAGGAGTTTTGGTTCCTTGCCACCGTCGCCTTTGGCTTTTGGCTCAGTTGGGGACACTTAAATTTCAACTATATTACTGATCTGCCCGCATTGACACTATATGATAATTGAAATGAGCTGGATGACATCACCGTTTTCACCAGAGCGGCTGTACAGCCAAATCAAATTCTGTTGCATTATTTTCCTGTTACCACTGTGAAGCTGCTTTGAAACAATTGGCATTGTAAAAAGCGCTATATAAATAAAGGTGATTTGATTTGACTTATGTGATAACCGTAGCTAATGCTAAAGGCTTTATCATATAGGCTTCAATGTAAACAACTGCTTCGATTAGCTTACCCACGTAAGGTTTGTTTACAATATGGCTCCGATGCACTGTGCATGCGCAGTTCAGAGTTCACCCGGAAGCTGTTTAAGACTTCCGTGCCACAGTCGTAACTATGGCGTGAAACGTGAATTGCAAACAGTTTGTATACAGTTAAGAATGTTACATGAAATGTCAGCGCACTTCAACACTGAAAATAAAAATATGAGACACCACTCGTAGCTGGTTTTACGACGTGGGGCTTAACACTCAGGTTGTTAAGAGTGAGATTAAACTTAAAGCAAGCTACAGCTTTGCGCTGTGATAGATGGAACAACAATAGCGATCTCGGCGGATCGTCTCTCTGTGCAAGTTTATCTGGACATGTAAAACAACAGTATTTCTTTTACTGTTGATTCTTTTAATGTCAAGCTTTACTTGATTTTAACTCTCCCCTTTAAATCACACAAGGACACGCAGTGTTTCACGAGCCGTGTTTACAAACAGGCAAGCGTTTAGCCGTTTAACACAGGGAGGATATAGCTCTAAATTGCAGTGGAACACACACTCAATTAATAGCTATAAATAAGTATAAGACCTTTAGAAATAGAATAGAGGAACACGCTCAATCTAATCGCGCTGTGAGGAGATTATTCGTCCTTGCAGGGTATTTTAGTTTAATTTCGTTCAGCTGTCTGACTGAGTGCTATACGTATAGCTATTAAATGGCACTGGAACACGCAATGGCATCAATTCGGCTATAAACAAGGCATTCTAGAAATTGAGGAACACGCTCAATTCTTACCTTATCGTATAGTGTGAGATCTCAGATCTTAAATTATTTGCTGCAGTTTTAGAATAGTGAGGCAGACTCGGGTTACAGCTTTTTTTGCATTCATTCAGTGGCACTCATTCAAACAAGCCGCTCAGCGCTCGCTGCATACGTCACATACACAGGCGCATCTAGCAGTTCTGATCTCTCATATGCACAATTAAAAGATAAATAACTTGGTACAAAGTATATGCTTACAATTTAGTTTAAACTGCCCGCATTCTCCACCAATAATATGTAAGGACTCTGTATAAGGGAAACAGGTCTTTTTAGCTCAAATTAATTTATTAATTAATTCATAGGGAATTTTGAAAGAGTCAATTATTTTACGGCCGAGCAAATGACTCAGCGTTCATTTGAACGGCCCGTAACTATCAACTCTGCAGTGGATATAAATATCCAAACAATAGTGAAACACTATTTAATAGCCAGGTAACATAGATCAGCAGTTTAAGACATTAAATTCGTAAGCACATAACACAAGAACACTTATCTTTAAATACAAACGAAACTTTATTGTTACTCTAACACATAAAACTAATATCTAACACAAACACACGCACACACACATTCACACGAGTTGCAGAAAGAAGGAACGTGAGGAAAGAATGAGTTTTAAGAGAGTGAAATGATGAAATCCCAAGTTTCTAGCAATATATGTATTTATAACACATGACCTGAACGAACCATCAATCATTAATTTAACCCTCCTATCGTTTCTTAGGCGGGGTTATTAAATTTGATATCAATGCACCAGTTCAGATAGAATCTGGAGGTATTAATTGCGTTGGTAGCTCGTATCGTCTTTGAATGGGGATTCCCTTTCGGTCCTGGCTTGAGAGGGGTTTCCCAGGTTCTTTGATTCGCTGACGGTCTTTGATCGACATCTTGGGAAGCCAATCTTGTGGCATGTTGGCGGATGGCAGGAAAGTCTCATGGAGGTTTGAAGTTAAAGCGGCTTTGTTGTAAAATCGGTGACCGAGACTTTGCGGCAAAACTTAACTTAGAACACGAGACTCAACGGAAAGAAAAGAAACTAAGTAAAAGAAAGAAAAGTGAGACGAGAGTATTTAAATGGCTTGAATGAAATTAACCCATTTTCTCTGATCTTGGTCTGCCTCAATCGTCTTCGTGCGATCATCTATTTGTCATGTCATTGTCTAAACTCTGTCCAAACTCTGTCTAATTCTTTGTTCGTGTTCTGAGATTTTAAACTCAAATGTCTGCCTATCCCCCAGGATGGGTTCTGACCAATTAGGTATCATATTTAGTTCAGGGGTGACTGTGTCCCCACCCCTCACCATAAATTACCTGTTATCTGTCGTCTCTTAACTTCCCTCTCTAAGCAGGGTACAGTTAGACATGATTTCTTATTATAAGAACACGATACATTCTACACAGATTTCAATCAATACAATCATACTGATACCAAGCAAGGTACACTTTCAAACAATCATTCAGTAGTTATACAATTACATTAATTGTGAGTAATATATATGCATAATGGTCGCACGCCCTGATTCTGCTGAGTTAGACGTGTTCCTGGGTCAACAAGGGAGGTGCTTAAGGTAAAATTGATCAACCAATCAGATTACTCACGTGACATCTGCCAGCTTGCGTGCCACTTTTTGAGTTTACCCCTTTGACGTCTCCTTCATTTCAAAGAGGTAAGTCCATTTTATTTACTCAGCATAATGTATTATTTTCAATTTAACGATGGATTCATGTGCAACACAAACATTAGCTAAATTGCTCCTATCGGACAGGAAGGCGCCCGCGATCATTTCGCCCGTGTTTCCCCCGTGATCGTGTCGTCGGATCTTTTCCGATGATTTATACCACTTTTTTAATGTATTCGTTTAGCAGACCTTATACTAATCCTTTTGTAAAAGAGAAGCTAAACACTTTCGCGGATGGATTGGGACCAATAATGCGGGATTTGCCGTCCATCAACAACAAGGAAATATATTGTGTTGACCTGGAGACATCATTAGCTCATCCAATATAAGACACATTAATCAATCACTGTATTTAAATAATAATAATAATTAAATATCTTATGTTGACACATTTATTAAAGCTCATATAACACAAGACAAACAATAATCTATCACTGTATTTAAATAATGATAATAATAATGCAATATCTAATTTAAAACAAACAGTAATCAGTCACTTTATTTAAATAATAATAATATAATATCTAATATACAAACGGTAATTATCACTATATTGTAATAATATAATAATAATGAAATATATTGTGTTGACCCAGGGACATCATATTCTTATGCTGATCCAGGGACTTCATTCCTTATAGCTCATCTAATATAAGACAAACAGTAATTAATCACTGCATTAAATAATAATAATAATAATAATAATAATAATAATAATGAAATATATTGTGTTGACCCAGGGACATCATATTCTTATGTTGATCCAGGGACTTCATTCCTTATAGCTCATCTAATATAAGACAAACAGTAATTAATCACTGTATTTAAATAATAATAATAATAATAATAATAATAATAATAATAATAATAATAATAATAATAATAATAATGAAATATACTGTGTTGACCCAGGGACATCATATTCTTATGTTGATCCAGGGACTTCATTCCTTATAGCTCATCTAATATAAGACAAACAGTAATTAATCACTGTATTTAAATAATAATAATAATAATAATAATAATAATGAAATATATTGTGTTGATCCAGGGACATCATATTCTTATGTTGATCCAGGGACTTCATTCCTTATAGCTCATCTAATATAAGACAAACAGTAAGTAATCACTGTATTTAAATAATAATAATAATAATAATAATAATAATAATATAATAATGATAATAATGAAATATATTGTTTCAATCAAGCCATCTTCTGAATTATGAAGATACAATCATACTGATACCAAGCAAGGCACACTTTCAGTTAATCATTCAATGGTTATACAATTACATGAATTGTGAGTGATATATATGCATAATGGTCACGTGTATTGGTTATAGACATGATATAGAATTATGCAGTAGAAGGCTGTTTGAATGTAAGTCCGACTATCATCCCTTTTTGAATGATTTGATGCAGTTTATATGTAACCACAGTCTCTGTGGATTTTCCTGTGGATTTTAACCGTGTCACTCAGAGTTCATTTAAAGGTCGTCGAGAAGAAGGGATCTGTTTTAGCTCTTGTCCTGGGGGGGGGGTCAAACAATCTCTGTTATCTTGGTGTTGCTCGAAGTTTGCAAGGGCGTAAAGTACTTAGCTGGGGGTTTTGTCAGCCTGGTGCAGACTGACCGCCGCCCACTTTAATTAAGGCCATAAATTGTTGATTTGTTGAGTTGAGTTTTGTGTGGAATTATGTTTGAACGAATCATCTGGAAGATTCATTTGTGTCTGGTGCGCCCTCAAACCTTACAACTTGCCTTATGTAATGTAGCTTGAGGGGAGGGGGGGTGAAATAAGGCAAATGAGTGGTGTCTTGCCCCTTAAAATTCACATTATTTATGCTGTGGTTGGTTACCAAGGTGTTGCTATGCTAGGGTGACCATACTTTGATTACCGAAAACCAGGACACTCGGCCCGGCAATGAGATACTCAGATGATACTCGAAGTTTACTCAAAGATTCCTTATTAATTTCAATACATTTAAAGTATGCCCCCTCTGTATGGATAGAAAATTGTTATATTAGGGCCAGGACAGGACTTGAAAACAGGACATGTCCTGGGAAAACAGGACGTTTGGTCAGCCTATGCTATGCGGTTACGTACTGACCAAGCCGAGTCAAAAGAGTCCAGAGTCTTTATGATATTCTGGGCCCGTATTTATCAAGCTTCTCAAAGTGCCATTTTTGTCAAAAGAGTCCACCTCCAAGTCTTTATGATATTCTAATCTCTAGTTGTAGAGAAAACTATTGGAAGATTAATAATATTAAGAAGAAGATTACTGGAGTATAGTAAAACAAGAAAATACCATTTCACTCTTTCTACGTAAAAATTTCACATTTAATTCAATGTTACATGCTGTTTATTTGTAATTATTTGTGAAATTTAATAGCAATTTCAGTGTACAATCAGGGATGCAACAACAATTAAAATAATTATAATGTAATAAAGTTTAAAGCTTTTACGGAATGTATACTCGGAACACAAAGAGGAATGGTTAATGTAAGTTTATTCAAAACAGCATGAAGTAGGAAGCAGTTTCAACAGGTGAGTAAACAAACAGTAGAGACTTGTAGTTCGTTGGATATGAGAATGAGCAGATGGAAACCAGCTTGGATGCACACACCTCCCCACAGACAGCTGTACATGGAACATGAAGGTAAGGCTTGGAGATAGACATGGAGTACAAGACGCTGGAGGAATGGGTAAGTGTCCGTATGTATCAACGAGACCGGACAACTGACAGAGGTGAGGTGTGTGCTTATGTAGCCAGCTAATGAGGGTGCAGATGAGGTGCAGGTGTGTGTGATTAGTACTCCGGTGACTGGGTGCGCTGTGATTGAGTGGTGGCAGAGCCTGGCAGATCTGTCACAAAAGCATTCAAATGGTTATTTTTATTAATGTATCCGTGACAACTATACCCGTCATCTTCCTATGCCCCTGCAGAAAGTTAACATACTGCATATAAGCAAATAACATAAGTAAATAACTTTTCTTAGAATAATCAAATTACTTAGAATGCTAATGCTACACAACTGACTTTGTACAGGAAGGCTCTTGTATAATGTATAAACTTTTGAACAGGATGAAGATTCTTCATGCAAATGTTTCTTATTTTGTTTAAATATCCTTTTTTTTTTTCATGTAGTATTGCCCTTCAGAAGCAACAGAAGATACTTGCCTGTTTCCTGGAAGACAAATTAAGTACAATTTACCTTGATCTTCAAATTCAAAAAGTTTTCACCCCTTGGCTCTTAATGCATCGTGTTTCCTTCTGGAGCATCAGTGAGAAGAGAAAAGATGAAACACAACAACTACAACTGACTTACAGCCACACAGCCTTAGATAAAATCAACTGCAAATAAAATCGATATCTCACCAGAAGATGATTAAACAACTCCAAAAACAGCATTACCATATTCACTTATTAAAAACCTGTTTGGATTTATTTATTTCATATGGTACATGTACAAAGGTTGTTGAAGCCCTTTAGTTGGGCACTTGGCCATTGACTTTGGATTAATTCTCTTTCCGCAGTTGTTGAAAGTGCATGCTATCACTATTGTCGTCAATATTTCATGCTCCGGACTGCAATGACATATTAAGGAGCCCCTAAAGGGACATGGTGAAGGGACAAAAATTGTGGGATGGGAGGAAAAAAATATTTGGCAATGCTTTTGCGTTCTCTAGCAAATGTTTTGCATTCCCCCGAGAAATGCAAAGTTATTGAACAAACTGCTTATGATTATACTTTTATTAGGCAGTTTTCTTGGTTTTCATATCTCTAAATGTTTTTGTTTTGCAATGTACACAAGCTCTTTTTAACTGATTTTAACTGATTTGTGTATAGATCTTTTGAAACAGGAGATAATTCCTTTGCTTTGAAACATTTTACCAGTGACATTGATTAATAATGTTACATAACTAAAACAATTAAGATTTTCAGTTCTACTATCAGCAGAGCAAAAGAAATTACTGTTATAATCATATAATTCAATAGATATATATGTTTTAACCTTATATTGTTTTTTCTTTACATCATTAATGTATTAAATATAGAAATATGCAAGCTAAAACAATGCTTGACCACAAACACTGCTTGCATACAGGCAGCTGGCCTACTTCACCATCTCCGGTTTGCTTGAGAACAGCATAAACATGCTGGTCGACCAGCTAGACCAGCACTATACCAGCATAAACCAGCCTGGACCAGCACTACACCAGCATAAACCAGCCTGGACCAGCACTACACCAGCCTAAACCAGCTAGACCAGCACTATACCAGCATAAACCAGCCTGGAACAGCACTATACCAGCATAAACCAGCCTGGACCAGCACTACACCAGCATAAACCAGCCTGGACCAGCACTATACCAGCCTAAACCAGCCTGGACCAGCACTATACCAGCATAAACCAGCCTGGACAAGCACTATACCAGTCTAAACCACCCTGGACCAGCACTATACCAGCATAAACCAGCCTGGACCAGCACTATACCAGCCTAAACCAGCCTGGACCAGCAGTATACCAGCATAAACCAGCCTGGACCAGCACTATACCAGCCTAAACCAGTCTAGACCAGCACTATACCAGCATAAACCAGCCTGGACCAGCACTATACCAGCCTAAACCAGCCTGGACCAGCACTATACCAGCCTAAACCAGCCTGGACCAGCACTATACCAGCCTAAACCAGCCTGGACCAGCACTATACCAGCCTAAACCAGCCTGGACCAGCACTATACCAGCATAAATCAGCCTGGACCAGCATTATACCAGCCTAAACCAGCCTAGACCAGCACTATACCAGCATAAACCAGCCTGGACCAGCACTATACCAGCCTAAACCAGCCTGGACCAGCACTATACCAGTCTAAACCAGTCTGGACAAGCACTATACCATCATAAACCAGCCTGGACCAGCAGTATACCAGCATAAACCAGCCTGGACCAGCACTATACCAGTCTAAACCAGCCTGGACAAGCACTATACCAGCATAAACCAGCCTGGCCCAGCACTATACCAGCCTAAACCAGCCTGGACCAGCACTATACCAGCATAAATCAGCCTGGACCAGCATTATACCAGCCTAAACCAGCCTAGACCAGCACTATACCAGCATAAACCAGCCTGGACCAGCACTATACCAGCCTAAACCAGCCTGGACCAGCACTATACCAGTCTAAACCAGCCTGGACAAGCACTATACCATCATAAACCAGCCTGGACCAGCAGTATACCAGCATAAACCAGCCTGGACCAGCACTATACCAGCATAAACCAGCCTGGACAAGCACTATACCAGTCTAAACCAGCCTGGACAAGCACTATACCAGCATAAACCAGCCTGGCCCAGCACTATACAAGCATAAACCAGCCTGGACCAGCACTATACCAGCATAAACCAGCCTGGACCAGCACTATACCAGCATAAACCAGCCTGGACCAGCACTATACCAGCCTAAACCAGCCTGGACCAGTACTATACCAGCATAAACCAGCCTGGACCAGCACTATACCAGCCTGGACCAGCATGGAATCCATACTGGTTTATGGTGGATTTTTCAGCAGGGTTAAATTGCACATTTTTCACTGAAGACACACACACACAAGTGCAGTCTCTAACACACCTGTGACGCAAGCTCCATTAGTTCCGTTGGTAATGAGCTGGATCGGCATCCCAGCCCGTCAGGGTTGGTTTGTGATCACAGCCGCTGCAAGCTCTGGCAAAAAGCAGTGCTGGAAGTGAGACAGAGAGAACTGTGCTGCTATACTGCTTTAAAGCCCAGGCCTGAGTCGAGTGACGTCCCCCGCTGTGCCCGCACACCAGGGCCACTATTAGCTTTTCAACTGACTGATCCCCCCTCAGCAGCAGGTATTACAGAGCAAATATCATCAGTCCTTCCTCTCAGCTGTGTCTTTCTGTCGCTCTCTTGTGTTATTTCAACTGCCGTCTGTTGTCCGGGTTTTGTAGAGAGATGGTATAGGTAATTCCTGACATGCAGCACCTTCTCTCTAACTGTAACTTAAAAGACTTTCAGAAATATGCTCTAGATAGACTTCTGCGTGGTATATTTGAAGAAATACATAAATAACATGGAAAAATAAGTCTTACTGAATCCAGAGGTGGTTGAAAGTGAAACTATCAATACATAGGTATTGTAAACATTTATGACAACAATTGTTAGCTGAAATATGTGGAAAAGCTACAGTCATGCAAATATTTGTCAGGTGTAACACTCAGGGCCCTATTTTAACGATCTAAGCGCATGGTCTGAAGCGCATGGCACAGGTGCACTTAGGGCGTGTCCGAATCCACTTTTGCTAGTTTAACGACGGAAAAAAGCGGTCTGCGCGCCAGACGCATGGTCCAAAAGGGTTGTACCTAGTCTCTTAATGAGTCATGGGTGTGTTTTGGGCATAAGGTGCAATAAAACAATCAGAGTCTCATCTCTCATTCCCTTTAAAAGCCAGTTGAAATTGCACCATGGCGGATTCGCTATTTGCATGCCGGAATTTGCGAGCGGAAAGACTGAATGCATCCCCAAAGAGGAATCCTATTATTTTTAATATTTAAAAATGTTTGTACTAACGTGCTCTTTAAATAACACAAAAAATACTGCGACCAGATTTTTGTTGGTCAATGGCGCAGACATTTTCAGTTGCCTCAAAATAGCAACGTGCCAACAATGCGCCTGAACACACCTCGTTTTCAGACCAACTAGCAAAAAACACTTGCGTCGCGCCTGGCGTCGGGTGTATGATAGGGCCTTCAGTGTTTGATAGAGGAATGATTTTAAGTGCCCTTTATAGTAATTGAATTCATCCATGCTTGGATGAGTGTATGAATAGATGGGTGAGGTTTGTTTGTTTGAGATGCTTGATGGATGGATGGATGGATGGATGGATGGATGGATGGATGGATGGATGGATGGATGGATGGATGGATGGATGGATGGATGGATGGATGGATGGATGGATGGATGGATGGATGGATGGATGGATGCCTGGGGTGGTGGTTTAAATAAATGGATGGGTGGGTAGACAAATAAATGAAACCTGACTGGATCAAAGCTGTAATGTATATAGATGTATACAGGTGGTGTGGTGCTGGTAGAAACTCATGGGATTAAAGTATCCTCCTCTATATCAAACCCTCACTCCCTTCTGCTGAATTCTGCTCTAGTCTGGCCAGCTCTCAGCCATTTCCTTGGTGAGAGACTTTGAAGTTGCGAGGCACTAATTTATTTTGCCCTGAGCTCAGCCAGACAGAGCTTTCTTTAGGTGCCTCCTAGCTTTCAGAGGAAGAAGTCAATTCAGCAAAGATGTGTTTTACCAAGACAAGGACACGCACAAAGTCATCCTTTTGTCTCTAAGAGAAGCACATGCGTGCATCCAGACATGTGCACTGTGTCATACAATCACACATGAACCCATTTACTCAAGGTGGGCATGTCTGAAACAAGGAGAGAGGCATTATGAGGTGTTTTGAACAGACTGTGATGATGGCAGGATAACTGAATGATGTCCAATGAAATGGATGAATGTGTATTTACATGTGAATCAGATTTGAGAGCTGTGGCAGAGGAGAAGATATTAAGAACTCTTCAGAAGACTGGAAATATAATGTAGTATGGCAGGGGTGTCCAATCCTGTTCCCAATACCCCGACAATAAAAAAAAATAAATAAAAAAGAAAGACTTCATGTTCCCCGAAATTGTAAGATGCAAGTGTAAGTTGAATTAATTCGATATTACATTTAATTTGGTAGGAAATTGTAAAGTGTTGCACATTTTATTGCTGCAGAGATAAGTACATGTATTTTGTAAAATGTTTGCAACCAGGGCTTTAAAATAGGAGAATCAATCGCTTCACTCCAAGCAGAATCAGTATTTTAATGTTTCTGTTGATGCGTTCATTCTGTAACATTACCATTCTGAAAATGGTTTAATTAGAACAAATACCAGTTATTTATTTTGCCTATACTTTATACAAGAGCTATAATCTAATAGAAGGGCTTAAATAGAACTTTATACTAAGAGCTTGTGACTAAACCTTGTAACTCCAGCAGATCCTCAAATTGCACAAAACCTTATACAGTAGCTCCACCCGCCTCAATCGCAAATGAAGTGCTGCACACATTTTGGACCGTCTCTGCTTCTTTGCAGTGCAAGGGTAAATAAAGAACTGGTTCTTTGAATAAGTGCTGCATTTTTTTTACTCAAACTCAATGTTTGTAAAGGCTAATGTTTGTGTTGTAGAGTGACTGATATTTGCTGTCTAGTCAGTACATCCTGTGTAATCATTCATATTTAAAATTCTAAAAAATATATAGGTAACACTTTACTAAAGCCTTTATGTATAATGCATCATATAAGTATTTTAATGCAGTAATTATGCCTTGAAATGCACATAATGCATTATATGGTCTCATGAATAATTGTAACCTCAGTTATAATGCATTATAATACTTATCTATTAATTGAACACACCTTTAGAAAGTATAATGCATTAAATACATGAAAAACAACCAATTTCATAAAATATTATGCATTTTAACATTGGTTACAATTACTTATGAAAAGATTGCTTTATAATGTACATTATGAATACCTTTATAATGCATTATGCATAAGGGCTTTAAGTAAAGTATAAAATATAATAAATATAATGTATAAAATATTTTCTTCATATTTTGATTGTTTAATTGAACTCTTAGGGTCATTAAAAACAAATATTCCCTCCGGACATCACTTTTGGCCACTACGACCAGTTACTTATAGATAGTAGAACATCTAAAGTGAACGAAATATAATGTTACCCAATTAATAAAGTATGTTATCTGTTACAAAGGAACTATGTGGATGGACGTGGACATGGTGATAGTAAACAAAAAGATGAGACGAGACGAGACGAGACTGAGACTGAGACGAGACGAGACGAGACGAGACGAGACGAGATGATGAAGACATGAGATGAGATGATGATGATGACATGAGATGAGATGAGATAATGATGATGAAGACATGAGATGAGATGATGATGATGATGAAGATGACATGAGATGAGATGAGATGATGATGAAGATGACATGAGATGAGATGAGATGATGATGAAGATGACATGAGATGAGATGAGATGAGATGATGATGATGAAGACATGAGATGAGATGATGATGATGATGAAGACATGAGATGAGATGATGATGAAGATCACATGAGATGAGATGAGATGAGATGAGATGATGATGATGATGAAGACATGAGATGAGATGAAATGATGATGAAGATGACATGAGATGAGATGAGATGAGATATGATGATGATGATGATGATGATGATGATGATGAAGATGACATGAGATGAGATGAGATGAGATGAGATGAGATGAGATGTTCCCCCGGGAAACTTGAGTTTGCTCCCAAAACTTCTTTGATGGAAATAATAAGAGGTGGGAGGAAAAAGTCTTTTTTCCATCATTATGTCCTACTAGGAACTCCATAAAAATCAACCAAAAAGTGTAAATAAAGTTATGTAAAAACTTTTCTTATATTTTTAAAACAACTTTTATTCTTTAGAGCTACTTGAGCACTTTGTCGAAATACCAGAAATACGTCATGCAAGTAGGAGTGGATATTGGGATAGGCCCACTATCCTCCAATCCTAATTAAACACACCTGAACCAGATAATCAATGTCTTCAAAAGGGTTTATTTTTAATGGGTTTATTTTGCAATAATAACCAGCTGGATATACATTATCCCGCCATTATATGACTACTTGCCACATAAGTGAATAATAATCAGATATTGATTTGAGTTTAAATGTTTTATTAGCTCATTAAACCCAAAGCTTCCGTGAAGAAAAACAGTTCTTAGTTCAAGTTCAAACAAGATTTAAGGGATAATGTACAGTCATATCACTTATTACACAGCTTTTTACAACACAAATAATGACAAGGGAATTAATTATTGATTTGAGAATATTGATTTTAAAATCTTACCTCCTCATTATATTGTAATCCATTACAGTGTACTAAACAATCGTTCTAGCAACAAGATGAACACTTCAACAATATTACTGTATATAGGCCTACTATTAATACTGAGGTCCTCTGGTTTCATTTTATAGTAAATACAGCCGATAACTGAGGCGCAAGATGGCATCAGGTGCGTTTGAAGGAAATGAGAGAGAGAGAGAGAGAGAGAGAGAGAGAGAGAGAGAGAGAGAGAGAGAGAGAGAGAGAGAGAGAGAGAGAGAGAGAGAGAGAGAGAGAGCTTCCGCAGTGTGATACGAAAGACATGAAAGCAGGACCGGCCTCAAATACCCGGATGAGCGGTCATTATACACCATTGACGACAATCATTACCAGGGAAAAACTGACCCCAGAATGTCACAACTGACCAATCAGTATGAAGCATTTCAGAGAGCTGTGTAATAATTAATAATACTTTTATGATGCTTTTCACGTTTGTACACATATCTCAATTACAAGTCACGCAATACCATTGGTATCATTAATGTAAAAAAAAAAAAGTGAATATATGCAAACACAAATTAAATTTGAAAGGTAGGCCTACAACAAGAAGTCAAGATTGTCAGTAAATAATTACTAATAATGAAAATATGGTATGTTCTTCATACAAAGCTATTGTATGATTATGGCACTGTAGGTTTAGCATGATGAGTACTGTTGGGAATCACATAACGGAGAGTAATTAAATGTTGTTGCGCCTCTGTTGACAGATTTTGCGGCAGTACATTCTGACATATAATTACAAAAGAACTTTGTTCTTAACAAAGCTGTTGCCACATTGTCAAAGTCACATGTTCAGTGTATAGAAGTGTTATCAGCTTGGATATGTGGGAGGAAAGCTTATATGCTCATGTGGTTTCACAACCGCAAAGCCGAGGTGACAATTGTATGTAATGCCTATGTGCGTAAAGAACTGCAAAGTTTCACAGTTGCGAACTTTGCGTTTCTTCTGCAGTTATTATAAAGTATGAGCAATTCTACAAATCAAGCTTCATTTGTTTACTTCAATGTATGCTTCCATATGTGACTTGACTTCTACTATGTTGGCATTTATATGTACATTTTTCAAAACAAATTAACAACAAAAAAAAAAAATTTTGTCTGTTCATTTTTTTAAGCATGATTAAAACAAATGGATATAAAAATACTGAATAAAAACTAAAATTTGTGTCTCCAGATTGTTTCAGCCTCATCATATTTCCCTTTTCAAAATAATGAACTATTGCATAAATGAAAGAAAAAAAAAACTCTTTCTTAAAGGGGTCATGAATTGAGAAATCACATTTTACTTGAGCTTTTGACATATAAGAGGTCATCATACTTTAAGAATATATAAGAATAAGAATATATAAGTTTTAGAACTGAAAACATCCTTGTTAGTACAAAAACAGCTTTTATTGTAACCAAGCCCAGAGAACGATTCATTGTGGAATGTGCCTATCTATGTAATAGATAGATGAAAGACTGCATCTGCAGAAGAAAATCAACACCTACTTCATCATTGCAACGTTGGCCCCGCCCACTGGCGTGTTAGTGAGATGACGAGGAGAGAAGAGCAATACAGGATGGACTACAAATAACATTACCTTCCAAAGGATCCTAATGCTAGGAATGTGGTTATTTATTTTCAACAATGTGAATGTCTCAGTTGAGAATTATTTATTTGTATTCGGTACATTTCACTGTGGATTCTTTGGTAAATCAGTCACAATTTTGGCTCTGGCTTTGCAAACAGACTTTGGCGATATGGACTCGACAGTAATGCGACATGTAAGTAACACTGTTAATTCTAATGCCTGATCTGTGAACAGTGATTTCTGATATGTAATGATTCATGTACAGTCAAATGTTCTTTGTCTATGTGTCAGTAATCAAACCAGTGACTAAACGGTCAACTTCACATTGTTTCTGAAAATAATCTGTTATTTAAACTGTGATTAAATTATATATGGAAAGCGATCAAAGAATGCTCCCTTTGCAATCACTAGAGCGGTCAATCAAACAGCACGAGTTTATCAGTGACTGAGTTCTGAACTTGTGCCAAAACTCCTGTAATAAATCAACAAATCTCTTATTTACATTGTGTTTGCACTGTTAGTTATGATGAAAGCATTCCTGAGAGTGCAGAAATCAAGTTGCAATGACGAGATCACTGCATTCATGCGTTCAACATGTCTGTGATCGGCTACAATGATCATCACTGCAACCTTTCATGCCACGATCTAAATATAATGCTATAGATCTAAATATAATGCTCTAATCAACACTTTTCATGATTAGTTAACCTTGAGAGCTGTAAAAGTAAAAATGTGGCAAAAGTTTTCGAGAGAGTTAAACGTAATCCTTAGCTATTTCATATGAAAAAGATGTTAGCCAATCACATCAGTGGGCGTTTACACTGAAGTCTCACAGCAGACACGCCCCTTCAAACACAGCGTTCAAATCAGAGGGTTACAATCAGGGTAGAAAAAATGCCTTTTATTTTTTAATTATAAAAACCATACTAACATTATAAGTGCACCACAGGAAACATTATAAAACTATAAAACAATGCAGTTCATGACTCCTTTAAAAGACAAGGTAAAATGACATCCATTCGATCACTTTCTATTTTGATTTGTGTGTCATTATGGGAAAAGCGTCTGAATGTGCACAGAATGTGCCTGATACCAATTTTTTAGGTAAACAACTGATAACTAATGGGGATGTTTGTAGAATTATCAGCATCAAATTATCTGATAAGCACCTTTCTTTGCAATATTCTTTGCCATGATTCATTTATTCTAGCAAGCAAAAGTGTCCAATAATGTGAATAGTATGTGTTGTCATGTGATTTCACGCTGCTCCATGTAAAACCTATATGAATGGAGTGTACATAATTTTAAGCATTATTCACAAGTACATTCTAACTTTTTAATGAGGGAAAATCCACTGAGAGCACCTTTAAAAATTACCTTTTTATAATGGAACGACTCTGTTTCATAGAACGACCCATCTGCGGTGAGGGCACTTTTAGGGATTTCATGTTGAAACACTTTTCTACAGAAATGAACTTTCATTAAATACATTGATATTCTTTTCTAATTAATAAATGTTTTATACCACGTCTAGAAGTGGGTAAGTTCATGTTGAGCAGTATTTTGTTGTGTCTGCTACTGCTCTCTGGGAACAATTAGTGGATTTCTGAAAGCCCAGTTAATTAAGTCTGTTAGTGGGCAGACCGTTGTAGAACTGTGTTTTCAGGTTCAATGAGGACTCAGAGCTTCATCAGGCACACAACCTTTGACCTCCTGCAGTCAAATGCACTTGTTTGTTCCAGAGTTTGACTCCGACTGTAGTTTAGCTTGCATCAGAAATTGAAATGAGGCTTTAAACCATATCCAGTCAGACCCTGTTCCTAAAATAGCTTCCCTATCTCTCTCAATAAACCACACCTACTTCCTTTTCTCCCCCTCCCCTCAATCTCACTGGATATTAATGTGTTTCAGGGACATGTCTGAAACAAAAAAATTTCATCTCTTCTGTCTTTTAAGGTCTATTTGTCAGTAAATTGTGATCAACACATATGCAGGCCAGTAGACTTCACACTGAGAGTCAGCATCTGTTGCCATGGCGATTACATCACACAGCTGTAATGCCCTGCATGAGTTATACAGCAAATACATCGGCACCCCAGGAGCATCTCTCCGTAATATAGAATATTATGAACATCATGTGCACCATTGTACCTTTGAGGGAGAATCTCGTGAAACCTGTCAAGAAATATTATATTTCGACTCAGTATCAGAGAAATAAGAAACTATATTGTAATTGCTTACAGAAAATCAAGTTTATTTTTCGAACTATAGGATTTCCATTACTATGACACAAAAAAACAACAAAAACAACAATAATAATAAAAAATAAATAAATCTTGTTGTCATTACTGTAATATGGATTTTAAAAAACAGTGCATATTATTTCAATTTAAAAATATTCATACATTATGGTAATATTCGTTGTACTTACTATAGTAAAAACAGTAAATTATGCATAATTACATTCAGCTAACCTTAAACCAAACCCTAATCCTAACTCTATAGTAAATGCATGCTGTTAATTAATATCACTCAGTACTTAAATGTGTAATTACACTGTAATTACACTTACAATAAAACATACCTATAATTATTTATGTACTGTAAATACATTGTATAAATGCACCTAATATAAAGCTAATTACTCTCATTACTCTATATAATAATGAGAATCAGAGCAGATTTATATTAGGTGCATGGACCCACTTTATATTAGGTGTTCTTAACTACTACGTACTAACATTTTAATTAATCATTTGATACAATGCACTTATTGTGTACATACGTTTTTACATTGTACTTACATTTTTAAAATTACCTGCATGTAATTACATCTGTAATTAATTTCTGTAGTTACATTTATAATTACACTGCTGACACTTCCCTTACACCTAACCCTACCCTTAAACTTACCCATACCACCACACCTGTCCCTAACTTTACTCGTATCCCACCTCAATATCAGCAAAACTGTTTTGCATTACAATATAAACACAATAAGTACATTGTACTTATTTTTTGATGTAAGTACACAGTAGTTAAGGCCACCTAATATAAAGTGGGGCCAGGTGCATTTATACAATGTATTTAAAGTACATAAATAATTATAGGTTGTGATTAATATATTACATGTAACATGTAACAAGCACCCAGTAAAATAAAGTGTTACTCAATTGTATAATACATAATGATTATGTATTATTATTAGTGCTGTCAAATCGATTAATCGCATCCAAAATAAAAGTTTGTGTTTACATAATATATGTGTGTGTACAGTGTACAATTATTATGTATATATAAATACACACTCATTCATGTATATATGTAAGAAATATTTGCATGTACAGTGGGGAGAACAAGTATTTGATACACTGCCGATTTTGCAGGTTTGCCCACTTACAAAGCATGTAGAAGTCTGTAATTTTTATCATAGGTACTCTTCAACTGTGAGAGACGGAATCTAAAACAAAAATTCAGAAAATCACATTGTATGATTTTTAAGTAATTAATTTGCATTTTATTGCATGACATAAGTATTTGATACATCAGAAAAGCAGAACTTAATATTTGGTACAGAAACCTTTGTTTGCAATTACAGAGATCATACGTTTCCTGTAGTTCTTGACCAGGTTTGCACACACTGCAGAAGGAATTTTGGCCCACTCCTCCATACAGACCTTCTCAAGATCCTTCAGGTTTCGGGGCTGTTGCTGGGCAATACAGACTTTC
Source organism: Coreius guichenoti (assembly GCA_039654105.1). Lineage (NCBI taxonomy): Eukaryota > Metazoa > Chordata > Actinopteri > Cypriniformes > Gobionidae > Coreius > Coreius guichenoti. Next base: position 24,140,228 of record CM077182.1, on the reverse strand, counting down.
AGCTCCCTCCAAAGATTTTCTATTGGGTTCAGGTCTGGAGACTGGCTAGGCCACTCCAGGACCTTGAGATGCTTCTTACGGAGCCACTCCTTAGTTGCCCTGGCTGTGTGTTTCGGCTCGTTGTCATGCTGGAAGACCCAGCCACGACCCATCTTCAATGCTCTTACTGAGGGAAGGAGGTTGTTGGCCAAGATCTCGCGATACATGGCCCCATCCATCCTCCCCTCAATACGGTGCAATGTCCTGTCCCCTTTGCAGAAAAGCATCCCCAAAGAATGATGTTTCCACCTCCATGCTTCACGGTTGGGATGGTGTTCTTGGGGTTGTACTCATCCTTCTTCTTCCTCCAAACACGGCAAGTGGAGTTTAGACCAAAAAGCTCTATTTTTGTCTCATCAGACCACATGACCTTCTCCCATTCCTCCTCTGGATCATCCAGATGGCCATTGGCAAACTTCAGACGGGCCTGGACATGCGCTGGCTTGAGCAGGGGGACCTTGTGTGCGCTGCAGGATTTTAATCCATGACGGCGTAGTGTGTTACTAATGGTTTTCTTTGAGACTGTGGTCCCAGCTCTCTTCATTGACCAGGTCCTGCCGTGTAGTTCTGGGCTGATCCCTCACCTTCCTCATGATCATTGATGCCCCACGAGGTGAGATCTTGCATGGTGCCCCAGACTGAGGGAGATTGGCCGTCATCTTGAACTTCTTCCATTTTCTAATAATTGCGTCAACAGTTGTTGCCTTCTCACCAAGCTGCTTGCCTATTGTCCTGTAGCCCATCCCAGCCTTGTGCAGGTCTACAATTTTATCCCTGATGTCCTTACACAGCTCTCTGGTCTTGGCCATTGTGGAGAGGTTGGAGTCTGTTTGATTGAGTGTGTGGACAGGTGTCTTTTATACAGGTAACGAGTTCAAACAGGTGCAGTTAATACAGGTAATGAGTGGAGAACAGGAGGGCTTCTTAAAGAAAAACTAACAGGTCTGTGAGAGCCGGAATTCTTACTGGTTGGTAGGTGATCAAATACTTATGTCATGCAATAAAATGCAAATTAATTATTTAAAAATCATACAATGTGATTTTCTGGATTTTTGTTTTAGATTCCGTCTCTCACAGTTGAAGTGTACCTATGATAAAAATTACAGACCTCTACATGCTTTGTAAGTAGGAAAACCTGCAAAATCGGCAGTGTATCAAATACTTGTTCTCCCCACTGTATATACTGTATATATATATATATATATATATATATATATATAATTTATATTATATATAAATGTAAATATTTTATATACAAATATAACACATTTTTCTTAAATATATACATGCATGTGTGTGTATTTATATTTACATAATAATTGTACACAGTACACACACATATATTATGTAAACACAAACTTTTATTTTGGATGCGATTAATCACAATTTATCGATTTGACAGCACTAATTATTATATAATCATACTTAAATATATGTGTGCAATTACACTGTTGCCCATACCTCAACCCTGAACCTACCCTTAAACCGTAATTTAATTTCAACTTTAATTTAAACAAAAACCTTAACATTTTATAAGTGCATAGTAGTTAAATACCTAATATAAGTAACCTGTGACTCTAATAAAAATATCCACTGAGAATAAAGAGAATTATAAAATAAAAAGCTAATCTGGATGCATGATGGCAATGATAATTTGATGGGAAAATGTACTTAGTGTTAATGGAAATAATGCAATGTTACATAATAATAAAACAGTCAGAAAAGTGTTTTTGTTCTTCAAACAATTTCTTATTTCTTTCTTTTGATTATGGTGCGAAATGAGACCCGGACATGTTTCACCCCTCAGAATAGCAGAAATGAACAATTCAGTTCATTCAGAAGTGCTTAGTTATGTATCTGGAGCAGAGACGGTTTGCTATGGGGGCTTGTAATCGCGTAAGCACACGAAAGCAAACAATTCATCTCTCATCTCTAATGACAGAGCTCTCTCAGAAACCGTCAGCCATGTATAGGAAGTCTCTGGACAGTAATGCATCCTTTTGGATTAGAACGCTGACTGATTTCAGCCCTGAGCATCATACAGGCAGAAGGACACGATTGTGCTGTAGTGCATGTCACCCAGAGGTGCTTGGAGCGCCTGATATGTCTCTAATGATGCTGTCAGACATTGCATGGGCTGCACTTGTTATGTCACATATTAAACCCTAGCGTGAGACCTACAACTCAAGACTAGGCTGTTGCATTTTAAGCCCAAGTGACCCAAAAGCAACATTGACTCATTTCAATGATTTTATAGGTCATGTATAGGGTCGATGTTTGCTGTCATCTTGCAACAGATTAAGATTTCCATGTACTGCCGCCCATGTTGACGTTGGAGGAGATGGTTCCTAAATAACATGCGGGGAATGAAGCACAGTGGCGGTTTGAGCGGCCACTGTCTCTCTACATTCAGCAGATGGTTAGATCCACTTCTGTCGGATTTGGATGAGGGACCGCAGGGCTGGTGCTGCTCTGGGACTGATCCATGAATACGAGCGTTTGGCTCTGTTGGCTGGGACATCTATAGCTGTCGTCACGCATAGACACACACGGTCGACACATGTTGCCAACCATCTGCTTACAGTAGCAATGAGCGAGTGCCACCTACAGAAATGCTCATTAAGGCCAATTGTTGTTTTTTTCACTGTGAATTTATTTTCATGATAATTAAGCTAATTTACCTGTCGAATTCTATACTTTATACAATTTATTTATTTGGTTAGTTATTTTCCATAAAACAGATAGTTCCTGTCCTCGCATCTGATTGGTCAATACAATGTTCCAAACCTGCTAAAATTCATGAATGGTTATGTTACTGCACAGCTTCCACAGTAGACTGACGTTTTTGTTTCATATCAATACTCTGTAATGCCACTGACTAACTTCTAGTGGTGTGAAATTTGACCTGTTTTTGTGAGATTCACTCATTTCAATTTGAAGATATTAAAGCTAATAAAATCCTGCAATGCTACACCGGTTAAACTAAAAAAGCATAACATATCAAATTACTTATGAAACAGCATGAAAATGTATGCTATTAAAAGGATGATTCACCTAAAAAAAATTAAGATTCTGTCATCATTTACTCACCCTTAAGTTGTTCAAAACCTGTATGACACAAAAGAAGATATATTTTGAATGTTGGTAACCAAACAGTTGATGGACCGCATTGACTTCCATAGTATTCTTTTTTTGGAAGTCAATGGGGTCCATCAACTGTCTGGATACCCATATTCTTTAAAATATCTTCTTGTGTTCAGCAGAAGAAAGAAACTCATACAGGTTTGGAACAACTTGAGGGTAAGTAAATTATGACAGTAAATTTTTCGTAACATATCTCTTTAATATTCTTTTCCTAACATATATAGTAACTGTTTTGTACAAGCAATAAAATAAAAAAGGCCATACATTGTGTATCGTCCACTGCCACTGTGCCTAACAACATCCTTTACCTGTGACTATATTCAATATAAAATATATCATGGCCTCTTGTACCTCTTTGATGAAATGTTAAATAGCCTAATATTGTCATAGTGAACATATTACTATTAATAATATGCCCGTGTGTAATTATTAGTAGTTCCTGTAATCTGTGTGGATGACACTCAGCCCTCTTTACTCGTCTTAGCCATAACCATAGACGTAATGGTTTTTATACTGAACAAACTGTATATTCTGTCCCCTTACACTAAGCCTACCTCTAAACCTGCCCATCACACAAAACTTTCAGTATTTTTACATTTTCAAAAAGCTTATTTCCTCATGGGGACCTCAGTTTAGGTCCCCACGGTGACACGAGTCCCCATAAATCAGTGTTCATTTAGGTTCATAAGTCCCCAGCGGGATAGAAAGATATGTATTCATCAAACTGCAACAGAATGCATGGTAAATGCAAATTTTGGTTACAATTTATTTTAAGGTGTCCTTGTTACAGTGTAATTATAGATTTAAGTACTGAGTAATATTAAATAACTCCCCACCATTGACGAAAATTTTCAGCTTTCTGTGTTTTCACTGTTATACGGTAGGGGGTGCTATGACACATCTTCTGAAAGAGTACTGAATCTCCTGATCAAAACACAGGTGAAGAAGAAGCAGAAATAAGTGATAGCACATGTAAGCAGATGCATATGTAAAATAACCCGATCATCAACATTAAACATCATATAAATCAAAACTGCCTAATGTTACCGAATGAAATGTCAAACCAGGATGAGCTATAGGACTGTGCAAGCTTTGGGGGTGTTGATAGACTCGATCTACTCCATCTATGTTTTGATCATCGTTCTGAATCCGATCTGGATGTAGTGTTTGTTAAAAACGCAAAAAGAAAAATTCTGCTTTTTGCTCAAAATGTTGCTTTATTTTTTAAACTTACACACATTCAAGCTAGAATAAAAGCCAGAATAAAACACTGTTTTTTGTTTTGTTTTTTTCTTTCTTTTGATATATTGCACGTTCAGATAGTCATCGTTCTGGGGGGCATGAAAATTGTGTGAAAATGATCAAAAATGTTTTCACTGACTGGCAACTTTTTAAAAACACTCTGGTGGGGAAAGAGTTAAGTACACATAGGGTTAGGGTTAAGGTTAGGGTTAGGTTTACAGTTAGTTGCGTGTAATTATGCAGAATTCACTGTTATTAATAAAGTAACTACATGTAGCAAGGACACTGTAAAATCCCCCAAATCTTCAATAACAACAGGCAAGAACAGCTTTACCCAGAAACCTTTCGCATTAACATATTTATGAATAATATGGCACACACACAGGCCTAAATGTGTATGTAAATGCACTGTAGCTTGAGCTGGATAAAGGCATCTGCTAACAGCATATGACAAGGCTCCAAAAAAGACAAAAAACTCAATAAAACTACAAATCCGATTCCAAAAACGTTGGGACACTGTACAAATTGTGAATAAAAACAGAATGCAATGATGTGGAAGTTTCAAATTTCAATATTTTATTCAGAATACAACATAGATGAAATGTTTAAACTGAGAAAATGTATCATTTTAAGGGAAAAATAAGTTGATTTTAAATTTCATGGCATCAACACATCTCAAAAAAGTTGGGACAAGGCCATGTTTACCACTGTGTGGCATCCCCTCTTCTTTTTATAACAGTCTGCAAACGTCTGGGGACTGAGGAGACAAGTTGCTCAAGTTTAGGAATAGGATTGTTGTCCCATTCTTGTCTAATACAGGCTTCTAGTTGCTCAACTGTCTTAGGTCTTCTTTGTCGCATCTTCCTCTTTATGATGCACCAAATGTTTTCTATGGGTGAAAGATCTGGACTGCAGGCTGGCCATTTCAGTACCCGGATCCTTCTTCTACGCAGCCATGATGTTGTAACTGATGCAGTATGTGGTCTGGCATTGTCATGTTGGAAAATGCAAGGTCTTCCCTGAAAGAGATGACATCTGGATGGGAGCATATGTTGTTCTAGAACTTGGATATACCTTTCAGCATTGATGGTGCCTTTCCAGATGTGTAAGCTGCCCATGCCACACACACTCATGCAACCCCATACCATCAGAGATGCAGGCTTCTGAACTGAGCGCTGATAACAACTTGGGTTGTCCTTGTCCTCTTTAGTCCGGATGACATGGCGTCCCAGTTTTCCAAAAAGAACTTCAAATTTTGATTCGTCTGACCACAGAACAGTTTTTCACTTTGCCACAGTCCATTTTAAATGAGCCTTGGCCCAGAGAAAACGCCTGCGCTTCTGGATCATGTTTAGATATGGCTTCTTTTTTGACCTATAGAGTTTTAGCCGGCAACGGCGAATGGCACGGTGGATTGTGTTCACCGACAATGTTTTCTGGAAGTATTCCTGAGCCCATGTTGTGATTTCCATTACAGTAGCATTCCTGTATGTGATGCAGTGCCGTCTAAGGGCCCGAAGATCACGGGCATCCAGTATGGTTTTCCGGCCTTGACCCTTACACACAGAGATTGTTCCAGATTCTCTGAATCTTTGGATGATATTATGCACTGTAGATGATGATAATTTCTTTGCAATTTTTCTCTGAGAAACTCCTTTCTGATATTGCTCCACTATTTTTCGCCGCAGCATTGGGGGAATTGGTGATCCTCTGCCCATCTTGACTTCTGAGAGACACTGCCATTCTGAGAGGCTCTTTTTATACCCAGTCATGTTGCCAGTTGACCTAATAAGTTGCAAATTGGTCCTCCAGCTGTTCCTTATATGTACATTTAACTTTTCCGGCCTCTTATTGCTACCTGTCCCAACTTTTTTGGAATGTGTAGCTCTCATGAAATCCAAAATGAGCCAATATTTGGCATGACATTTCAAAATGTCTCACTTTCAACATTTGATATGTTATCTATATTCTATTGTGAATAAAATATAAGTTTATGAGATTTGTAAATTATTGCATTCCTTTTTTATTCACAATTTATACAATGTCCCAACTTTTTTGGAATCGGGTTTATATGATAAAATGTCATGAAATATATACTTGCACTATATTTATGTTGTATTACCCTTGACCGTGACACCCAAAACTCATTTATGTCTCCTTATATTTGTGACCTCAGGTTTTGACAACATCGTCTCAAAACCAATTTTGAAAGAGTTTGAACATAAGGAAGCATAAATAATGACTTTATCATAGGTTTGTTAATCATTGTACAGCTTCAGAGAACGTGGAATATAGCATATGAGTCATGCTTTTAGGCCCTTTTTGCTTTAAAGCCTCATTAACCGTTCACTGTTATTGTATGGAAAAGAATGACGTGAGAAGACAGGAAATCTTTAGACATGTCTATTATGACTGACAATCAGCAGGCTAATAAGATTCTTTATTGCTCTAGATGAGTGTATAAGGCATGAATCATTAAAAAAAAAAAAAAGTACTTAATTCTGCAAAATTAGCATGAAATGTGCAAAACAATAAAGTTCAAAGAAATGACTCGTTTCCACAAAGATCACAGCTGAATCCATGGGGTATAACAAGGTCCCATTAGTTCAGTTATGTCTTTTTTAGGCAGGTGGGGAGGGTTAAAAAGTAAAAAAAAATATTTTAGCAAAATCAATCAAGTTAAACCCAGTTGTACAAATCAGAGATTTTGGAGACCCATACTTTACTGAACATAGATAGAATGAATAACTGTCTTCCATAAATATCACTAAAAGGGTCTTACATTATCTATAAGTACATTAACTCTGGCTCCATCCATTGCCCCATTAGAGCTGCTTTTTCACGCATCGTCATATCATGAAGTCGGCATATCACGCAGACCGCTGAGAAATGCAAATCTGAAATCTAACGAGCTCTATTAGTATTCGTGGCCTGTAGAGGTGCCTCAATCTAAAGCTCAAACATAAGGGATCATATTAAACAGATGAGATGTTCGAAATGAAACCATGTGAGATGATATTCACTTTCCCTTCATAATTGGCGTTATTGAATCATAATGAACATCTTGTCGCATTGAAATGCAAATGTATAATGAGATTTAAACCGAAACAAAGAAAAACGTTGCATTTATTCAGACCTTTGCGACAACAAATGAACATGTCTGTTCAGCACAGGACAAAGTAAGGGCAAAAGTAACTCTATAGCCTTGACACACGTCCCGTTTTAAGTGGCGTCTCAGAGGGGCATTCATTACCCAGAAAATCTGTCCCAGCTGCTTAACTACTGCTGGCTATTTGTGCTATAACAATTTTCTGCCGTTTCCTGTAAAGGTCACAAACAACATCTGCCATGAAAACAACTTCCGTCTAGACTGAAATGCCACCGGAGACTTAGCAAAGAAATAAATCGCTGTGATTAACTCTGGATGAGTTTAAAAGAGTGCTTAGTGAATAAAGTCAACATAATCTTTAGCTTTGAAGTAAATAATATGTAACATTACGGGAGAGCAGAGTAAGTGTTAATGGGTTAGCTGTGTCACCTCTCACGTCCTGATTTAGACGCGTTCCTGGGTCAACATATTTCGTTGATCATGGAACAACATTCCTGTCCGTACCAACCATATCCTTACCCCTAAACATAACCTGCAAGATAACTAATAAGTTATCCCTAAAATGATAGGTGGATAACACTGAAGTAGAGGCACCTACAGTGGGGAGAACAAGTATTTGATACACTGCCGATTTTGCAGGTTTGCCCACTTACAAAGTATGTAGAAGTAATTTTGATCATAGGTACTCTTCAACTGTGAGAGACGGAATCTAAAACAAAAATCCAGAAAATCACATTGTATGATTTTTAAGTAATTAATTTGCATTTTAATGCATGACATAAGTATTTGATACATCAGAAAAGCAGAACTTAATATTTGGTACAGAAACCTTTGTTTGCAATTACAGAGATCATACGTTTCCTGTAGTTCTTGACCAGGTTTGCACACACTGCAGCAGGGATTTTGGCCCACTCCTCCATACAGACCTTCTCCAGATCCTTCAGGTTTCGGGGCTGTCGCTGGGCAATACAGACTTTCAGCTCCCTCCAAAGATTTTCTATTGGGTTCAGGTCTGGAGACTGGCTAGGCCACTCCAGGACCTTGAGATGCTTCTTACGGAGCCACTCCTTAGTTGCCCTGGCTGTGTGTTTCGGCTCGTTGTCATGCTGGAAGACCCAGCAACGACCCATCTTCAATGCTCTTACTGAGGGAAGGAGGCTGTTGGCCAAGATCTCGCGATACATGGCCACATCCATCCTCCCCTCAATACGGTGCAGTCGTCCTGTCCCCTTTGCAGAAAAGCATCCCCAAAGAATGATGTTTCCACCTCCATGCTTCACGGTTGGGATGGTATTCTTGGGGTTGTACTCATCCTTCTTCTTCCTCCAAACACGGCGAGTGGAGTTTAGACCAAAAAGCTCTATTTTTGTCTCATCAGACCACATGACCTTCTCCCATTCCTCCTCTGGATCATCCAGATGGTCATTGGCAAACTTCAGACGGGCCTGGACATGCGCTGGCTTGAGCAGGGGGACCTTGCGTGCACTGCAGGATTTTAATCCATGACGGCGTAGTGTGTTACTAATGGTTTTCTTTGAGACTGTGGTCCCAGCTCTCTTCAGGTCATTGACCAGGTCCTGCCGTGTAGTTCTGGGCTGATCCCTCACCTTCCTCAGGATCATTGATGCCCCACGAGGTGAGATCTTGCATGGTGCCCCAGACCGAGGGAGATTGACCGTCATCTTGAACTTCTTTCATTTTCTAATAATTGCGCCAACAGTTGTTGCCTTCTCACCAAGCTGCTTGCCTATTGTCCTGTAGCCCATCCCAGCCTTGTGCAGGTTGTGCAGGTCTTGTGCAGGTCTACAATCCCTGATGTCCTTACACAGCTCTCTGGTCTTGGCTATTGTGGAGAGGTTGTAGTCTGTTTGATTGAGTGTGTGGACAGGTGTCTTTTATACAGGTAACGAGTTCAAACAGGTGCAGTTAATACAGGTAATGAGTGGAGAACAGGAGGGCTTCTTAAAGAAAAACTAACAGGTCTGTGAGAGCCAGAATTCTTACTGGTTGGTAGGTGATCAAATACTTATGTCATGCAATAAAATGCAAATTAATTATTTAAAAATCATACAATGTGATTTTCTGGATTTTTGTTTTAGATTCCGTCTCTCACAGTTGAAGTGTATCTATGATAAAAAAAATTACAGTCCTCTACATGCTTTGTAAGTAGGAAAACCTGCAAAATCGGCAGTGTATCAAATACTTGTTCTCCCCACTGTAAGCCTAAACTTGACATAAACTGTAAACTTGTCCCTCAAATCTGATTTGTTGATTGGAATGTTGTGGAATGAGTAATATTAATGGCCAACATGCACTTCCTATAGGGTTAATATTTGCTTTATGGTTAGTGTAAGTACATGTAACTATGTCACCTAAGAATGATAAAAGTGTTACCACATGTATTAATCTTAGTTAATGTTAATCTCAACATTTACTAATAACTGTGAACTAACATGAATATTTTCCAACATTAACAAAGGTTATTAAATGTTGTAAAACTGTACTGGTCATTGTTAGTCATTTTGTGTTTAAAATTCGGGTTTTACAAAATTGGCAGAGTTCTCTTTAGTGAGAACAGGAGGAGGACCTGGAAGATTCTGTTTCCTTTTCTGCACAGGATGTCTGGGTCACACATCATCACACGTCAGCGTCTGCTCAGTGTCCATTAATCACTGCAGTTTGACTTGTGTGAGCGCTGTTAGCTTAGCCACATTAAACACAGATTAAAAAAAAAATGTCCCTTGGGACGACTTAAATGAAAACCTGCTGACAAAAGGACATTTTTACAGGGTAACTAAATGATTCTAAAAATCCATAATGAGCTTATCAATACTTTCTGACATTTATTGCAGGCGGGACCAAATGGCACTCTTTTAGATGAGAACATCCATATTCATTTTCAATTATATATCGACAGCCAGCAATGACGACATGTTTTAACATAACAAGAGATCTGCTTCTTTCAAATGCACATAAAGTTACAGGCGATAGAGTTACCTTTCCACTTGTTGAATTACACTGTAAAAGTCCTCTTACTAACAGTGTGTCAGGAAATACTTGGTATGACGACATCAATATGATGAGAGTAACAGGTTTATTTTGCAGTGTAGCAGAAATGGGACAGGCAGGAAAGCAAACTTGATATACCAGATGAAAATGAGAACAGAATGCAGCTTACTGGCAGAGAAGAGGATTGTTGGGGAATCAGAGACTAGGAGCTCGTTGGAGAATAGCATTCAGGTTTGTAGTCCTTGTCATAGACCAGACGATGATGGAGTGAGAAGTGTGTAGTCTTATAATGTTCTTGATGGCTGGTGATCGGTGTCAGGTGCGGGTGATGGCAGGTTAGAACCAGGAGGGATGCTGGGAAATGTAGTCTTAGGTGTGAGGGAGTGCAGCAGTGAGGGAGGACCAGTGTACTTGTGACACAGGGCCCTATTTTAACGATCTGAGCGAATGGTCTGAAGCGCATGGCACAGGTGCACTTAGGGCGTGTCCGAATTCACTTTTGCTAGTTTAATGACGGAAAAAACGGTCTGCGCACCAGGCGCATGGTCCAAAAGGGTTGTACCTAGTCTCTTAATGAGTCATGGGTGTGTTTTGGGCGTAACGTGCAATAAACCAATCAGAATCTCATCTCCCATTCCCTTTAAAAGCCAGTTGCGCTTGCACCATGGCGGATTCACTATTTACATGGCGGAATATAGACACCATCAGGTGTTCAGGCACATTGTTGGCGTGTTGCTATTTTGAGGCAACTGAAAACAACTGCGCCATTGACCAACAAAAACCTGGTCTAAAGTCAATAGCGCAGTTGTTTTCAGTTGCCTCAAAATAGCAACACGCCAACAATGTGCCTGAACACACCTCGTTTTCAGACCAGCACGCCCATGGGCTAACAGATGGGCGCAAGTGCATTTGCTATTTAAACAATGTAGCAAAAAACACTTGCGCCACGCCTGGCATCGCATTGCACCGGGTGTATGATAGGGCCCATAGTGTCTGGTGTCTAGGCCATGATTTTACCAAATGGGACATGTTCCTGGATCAGCCACTTGGTTGGTTCTAAAACAACCTTTTAATAATAAGGTCCTATAGGAGCGTAGTGTTTCTTTACAAAGTGACATCGCCAAATGGCCTGACATGAATAATACAGCGTTTATAGTCATTTTCATGGATCTGTGTGAACGGGGATCATTTTGACAACATTTTTAGTACATCGTTGTCGTGTAGACATACCCTTAGTCAAAATGTCATTTGAAATTGGAGTCAGATGAAATACAGAGCTAGAGTCAAATTGAAACGAAATTATTACAAAATAAGTGAACAAATAAAAGATCTGCACACATTATACATTCACCCACACCATTGGATTCCGTCATTGAGCCAATGTGTGCTCCTCACATATATTTGATACTGAAGGATTTTCTGTCTAATTGTTAATAGGGGGATTGCACAGATTGACACAATTAGATTTGCACAATAAAGAAAACTGCTTTTATGGGGATAGATGACAAACTTTTAAGCTTTGCAATATTGACCTATGGCAACTAAATCATCATCTTGTACATGCTAAACTCTTCTCCGTAAGAGCTAACATGATTAACATGATTTTTATGACTCCATTTGTTCAACATTATCAAATATTGTATGCATGTCATCTATGTGTGAATATCACATGCTAAGAGAACTCAATTTGGTTCATCAAACTGAAAAATATCCATACTAAGCACTTGATTCAGGTCACCGGTTAACAAGCTTCAATTTTAGAGACATTTCTAGAATAGATGTTAAACCGTGTACTTGAAAGGTGTATTAACCTCAGGACATTAACCTTCTGAGCTGTTGCCCTTTTACTGGAATAGCTGCCAACTTCTGCGGTTCTACCAGATCTACATCATTGAGTGCAACTCTGTTAATGATGCAGTTCATAATCCAAAACATAATCCCTCAGGTGACCATCATGGAAAATGCATAGATCCATCACAGGCAGGCATAGAACCAGCTGCACATCTTGACGATGGATTATTTGTGCGTTATATCTTTGGGTTCTCCCTAGACGCTATCCTCAACCCACATGCTTTCCGCTTAAAATGCAGCAATGCTCCTCACTAAAACAGGATTAATATTAATCATTTCTGCTAACGAGGCAGGGCGAATAATGAAGGCCAAAAAGCGTTGAGATTCACCGCAAGGTTTTTTGCGAGCAGTACCCAGCTCAGCCTGATGAGGAAGGGGAAGTCACAGCAGTGTCACACAGATGTCATAGCGGGCAAAACAGGGCAATCTGATGAAACATGGAGGAAACAGCCAGACAGAGCTAACAGACCTAACCAAATGTTTCAGGCGAACAACAAATAGCAGATGCAGGGAAGCTTTGATAGTTATTGCACCATGTCGCTTACTGTTTTTGGAAGCAGGAGGCTGGAATGGAATACACTGCCGGAGCAAAAATAAACCAAACTTTTTACATTTTCTTTATATACTTATATACTTATACTTTACTTTATTTGTCCCTTTAAGGGAAAATTGTTTTGGGCAATAGAGGTAAACTGCATAACAAGATACCCACACCAATACATAATCACACAGTGATTGTCCTTTGAACTAGAGTCCTGTGAAAGAGAGAGTGGTGTTGCCCAGTAACATTTGCTACATGTGTGATATATTCTCCAGTCTCCAGAGAGCACTGCTATGTGGTTGCTCAGGTTTTCTTTGGTTGTAACTAAGGGCCGGATCACACAGAACACGTTTTTGCTGTTGAAAACACAAGATGCAGGTCAGTGTAACAAAAAAAAAGTGCAAATTCTAGAGACTTTAACTTGAGTGCGCATTTTTAGAATGGCTTATCATGCACAATACGCTGCAAAAGATGTGAGACGCAAGCACAACGATCAAACACATCCATCTAGTGCGTTTACATTGAAAAACAATGGAAAAGTAGCGCAGTAATTTGGTTTCACCATTTGATTTTAAAGCAGAACTTAGCTAGCAGGTTGTAATCAGCTCTGTGTAAGTTAATGTGTAGTGACATAATAATATAATAAAAAGCAGCCTTCAAATAGTTGACAGAAGTTATGTTGAGAAGCCGTGCATTTCGGTTTTCACTTCATATTAAAGGGATAGTTCACTCAAAAATGAAAATTACCCCATGATTTACTCACCCTCAAGCCATCCTAGGTGTATATGACATTCTTCTTTCAGCCAAACACAATCGGAGTTATGCTAAAAAATATCCTGGCTCTTCCAAGCTTTATAATGGCAGTGAATGTCAGTCCTGATTTCAAGGTCCAAAAAAGTGCATCCATCCATCATAAAAGAAAACCATAATAAAGTTAATAAAGGCCTTCTGAAGCGAAGCGATGCGTTTGTGTAAGAAAAATATCCATATTTAAAACTTTATAAACTAAAATAACTAGCTTTCGACAGACGGCCGAAAGCATCAATTTACGGCGAAAGAGTAACCCTTGACCTGACACATGGCGTATTGCTGAACGCGGAAGCGCAAAGGGGTTTTAGAGCAAAACAAAACACCGGTCATGAATTAGAAGTCTAAAACGAGAATTTTTAAAGAGAAACGTCAGAGGATTTCAATATAAGAGAAGAGCAGCTTGAGTTTGTTGCCCAACCCTATTTGTTTGAACTGCGAGAGGCGTCAAAGCTTACGCTAACTCCTACATACGTCATACATCGCGTTAGGGTTACACTTTTGGCGTAAGTCGACTTGCGTAGGCCGTCTGCCGGAAGCTAGTTTTTTTATTTTATAAAGTTTTAAATATGGATATTTTTCTTACAAAAATGCATCGGTTTGCTTCAGAAGGCCTTTATTAACACCCTGGAGCCGTATGGGTCAATTTTATGATGGATGTATGTACTTTTTTGGGCTTCAAAATCAGGACGGCCATTCACTACCATTAAAAAAGCAATGCTATTTTTTAATATAACTATATAAAAGATAAAAGAAAAATGTCATATACACCTAGGATGGCTTGAGGGTGAGTAAATCATGGGATCATTTTCATTTTTTTCCTTAAACTATCCCTTTAAGGTTGATGTTCCTAACTTCTTGTGCATGTCAATGGTAAAATTTCGGTAATTTCCATTAAAATACATATTCATGAAATACCACTAATTGGAATTGTTAATATGCAAATAATATCCAAGGATCTGAAATTAATAAGGGACAATAAATACACTCACCTAAAGGATTATTAGGAACACCATACTAATACTGTGTTTGACCCCCTTTCGCCTTCAGAACTGCCTTAATTCTACGTGGCATTGATTCAACAAGGTGCTGAAAGCATTCTTTAGAAATGTTGGCCCATATTGATAGGATAGCATCTTGCAGTTGATGGAGATTTGTGGGATGCACATCCAGGGCACGAAGCTCCCGTTCCACCACATCCCAAAGATGCTCTATTGGGTTGAGATCTGGTGACTGTGGGGGCCATTTTAGTACAGTGAACTCATTGTCATGTTCAAGAAACCAATTTGAAATGATTCGAGCTTTGCGACATGGTGCATTATCCTGCTGGAAGTAGCCATCAGAGGATGGGTACATGGTGGTCATAAAGGGATGGACATGGTCAGAAACAATGCTCAGGTAGGCCGTGGCATTTAAACGATGCCCAATTGGCACTAAGGGGCCTAAAGTGTGCCAAGAAAACATCCCCCACACCATTACACCACCACCACCAGCCTGCACAGTGGTAACAAGGCATGATGGATCCATGTTCTCATTCTGTTTACGCCAAATTCTGACTCTACCATCTGAATGTCTCAACAGAAATCGAGACTCATCAGACCAGGCAACATTTTTCCAGTCTTCAACTGTCCAATTTTGGTGAGCTCGTGCAAATTGTAGCCTCTTTTTCCTATTTGTAGTGGAGATGAGTGGTACCCGGTGGGGTCTTCTGCTGTTGTAGCCCATCCGCCTCAAGGTTGTGCATGTTGTGGCTTCACAAATGCTTTGCTGCATACCTCGGTTGTAACGAGTGGTTATTTCAGTCAAAGTTGCTCTTCTATCAGCTTGAATCAGTCGGCCCATTCTCCTCTGACCTCTAGCATCAACAAGGCATTTTCGCCCACAGGACTGCCGCATACTGGATGTTTTTCCCTTTTCACACCATTCTTTGTAAACTCTAGAAATGGTTGTGCGTGAAAATCCCAGTAACTGAGCAGATTGTGAAATACTCAGACCGGCCCGTCTGGCACCAACAACCATGCCACGCTCAAAATTGCTTAAATCACCTTTCTTTCCCATTCTGACATTCAGTTTGGAGTTCAGGAGATTGTCTTGACCAGGACCACACCCCTAAATGCATTGAAGCAACTGCCATGTGATTGGTTGATTAGATAATTGCATTAATGAGAAATTGAACAGGTGTTCCTAATAATCCTTTAGGTGAGTGTATAAGCTCATACAAAAAACTTAGTTATGCCAAAAATGTAGTGCAAATAAACCAAGTGCATATAACAACTCGCTGTTTCACGTCACATTCGAAGTGAAAAGTCCAGGGAGTGGCGAAAAAAAGTTTAGATTTAGCTGAAACAGATGGCAACGTTTTATGGTTGTTGTACATATTGCGGCAGTTCAGAAATGAAATGTCTAGTGAGTGGCACTAAAGGGTTAATGCTCCAAAAGTAATTGTATCTATTTATTTTTGTAGACAACATCATATATGTCCATAAGCATGAAGTCTTGCACTGTGTAAATTTTAGCGGCATCTAGTGGTGAGGTTGTGAATTGCAACCGCCCACCGCTCACCCCTCCCTTTCAAAGCACATAGAGAAGCTACGGAGGTCGACACAGGACAAAGATGTCGTTGTCTGAGACAGCAGAGAGTAGCTGGCACTCTGTAGAGCAGTTTGTCCGTTTAGGGCTACTGTAGAAACATGGTGGCGCAAAATGGCGATTTCACTGTAAGGGGACCTGCGGTGTATGTAGATAGAAATGGTTCATTCCAAGGTAATAAAAGCATAACGGTTCATTATGTAAGGACTTTATACACCACTGAAAACATAGTTATGTATATTATATTGCATTTCTGTCAGTAGAGCCTCATAAATATTACACACTGCACCTTTAAGTAAAACATGAACTTATTGATGTTATAAAAATTGTTATATGATCAAAGCCATGTCAAGTTATAATCCAATTATGTAGTACTAGTGGTGCAGGACGAGTAATCCATCAAATTTAAATAGTGTTAGGAGTTTGTACAACTCCCTAACCCTAACTATGAGCAATAATAATAGTGATGCCATTAGTAGGACTGTACATTCTCTTCAGGCCTTAAGGGTGCACATACAAAAGGCAATTATGTTCTGACGTGACCTGCACTAATGTTCCTGTGTCTCAATCACAGAACACGTCAGCGCTCAGATGATTCTGCCGCAGTCTGCTGAGTAACAGATATATGACCAGCGCTGATAGAGGACATATAGTCCAAGGACAGATGAGTAGGGCCTTTTGAAATTGATTCAGAGCTGGATCAGCATTTGTCTCTGTGAGTCTATCCTGCTCAATCATTTCTGTGAAAACAACCTTCAGAGGCTATATATGTATTTGATCTTGCAGAGTCAAGAGCAATGGCCATTAGAAACCGTAATCTGATGCTCTTGGTCTGGGCATGATGGAAGGTCAGAATCAGAAGCTAAATGAGTTTATGCTATGAACTAATAAGGTCTTGCTCACAACTCATAATTCAGATGCATTCGTCAGATGCAGTCAAACTCACATAGGCTTTAAAGCAATAGCTCACTGAGAAAATGACAATTCTGTTATCTTGTACTCACCCTCATGTAAT
The DNA here is from genome assembly GCA_039654105.1 of Coreius guichenoti. Classification (NCBI taxonomy): domain Eukaryota; kingdom Metazoa; phylum Chordata; class Actinopteri; order Cypriniformes; family Gobionidae; genus Coreius; species Coreius guichenoti. The sequence goes on along the minus strand of CM077182.1, from coordinate 24,122,882 downwards.
TCTAAACCAGTACTTCTGTTGAACTTGCAGAAGGTCGAAGCTACTTTTTTTCATACAATGAAAGTAAAATGGGAAAGATCCTGACAAGCTTCAAAACAATAGAAAAAAATATTTTAAAAGTGTTATATTTCAACTGAAAATGGACCAAATTATTCATTTTTATTTTTTTTATTTTATTTTTTTTTACTATATTTACTTTTATTTATATAAAAGTAATTATTTGCTTATAATCTTCCCATCTGTTAAAGCGGTAACACTTTCTATGAAGCCTGTATTTATAATGCATTATAAGGGTATTCTGAATGCATTATAATACATGCATAATGCCTTACAAACAACCTTGTACTATGTTGTATCATCTGATAAATAATCATAACAGTTACGATACATTATAATACTTACCTATTTGTGGTTATAACTTTTAAGAGTACAATGCATTATAACACCAGATGAAGCCTGTATTTATAATGCATTATAATGGTATTCTTAGTGTATTATAATGCAAGCATAATGCCTTATAAACAACCTTATACACAACATACACAATACAACATTTAGAGCGTGCATGGAAGATGTGCAATATATGGCACCACCGTGGGAACAGGACAACTAAACTTCTGAAAGAGCACCTCAGGTCATTGAATGGGAATACCCTCACACATTCTTGGCTGCCTTATACATTAGAAAATACAACTTACATACTTTTGTGCACCTCAAACTGTTTATATTGTATATTTAAATGTATCTTTGCTTATCATTTTCAGGACAAGAACAAAAATAACTAATAAGCTGGACATAAATAAAAATAACAGTTACCTGCACATACACTCGTTATAACACTTCTAAATATCAATTGAAAATGTTTGTTAAAATGGTATTTACCTTCTGATTTCTAGTTTCTTTTTGTATATATAAATATTAAGTTACCTATTAAATCTACATGCTTTCCCCCCCTATATTACTACATAGGTATTAGATTTGGTAAAACCTTTAACTTTTGGTAATTTTACAGTTTTTATGAATAACGCACGATTTGCTTTGTGAATGTATTGTTCCTTTGTACTTTTCCACACAACTTGGATTTTACCTTAAGGGAAATGTCTTATAACCACTTATATATGATATATTATGGCTGTTTAAAAGAAGACTTAACCTTTGTTACTTTACTTAAAGCAGACTAAGACAATGTCAAGATATGAGACTTGGAAAAGTAAAAGATATGAAAATATGGGATATATAATCCATTATAACTTAAATGGATAAAATTATGTTCATTGCGTGTTATAAATCATCCTGGTCTTAATAGGTACGTATTATTACTGTTGTTACGATTATTCATGAGATGATACAACATATTATAAGGCTGTTTATAAGGCATTATGCATGTATTATAAGGCATTAAGAATTCCCTTATAATGCATTAGGCTTCATAGAAACGGTTACCATCAGTGTCTACACTGGATTTCAGCAAATTTGCATGACCGAACATAACCTGTTGCAAAAACTGCATGGGGAAATCTGCACCATGATGCAAAATTCCAGATGGATTCCTATGGAAATGACTGCCCAAGAAGAAGAAAAAAGAAGAAAAAAAAAAGAAAAAAAAAAAAATCGCTGACAAGAATGATCAGCAGGCTTTTTTCACTCATTTTTTTTCCATTCTTCTTTGACTTTACACCTTAATTTGTTTCACTGCAATTTAAATGTAATTTGGCCTTATTCACTGATGATTTCTTTCGTATTGATTTTTTACAGGTGTTTTTTTAATTATGCATTGCATTGTGTTGTGTTCGGTTACAATACATTTACGTTAACCTAACAGATAATGTCGTGGCAGAAAATTAATAGTACCTTTTCCGTTTTTCTGCTGATTTTTTTTCTTACACTGCAAGAATCCTTATGCCACCTTGTAAGACTGAATAATCAATATAGTGCTACCTACAAAACTAAAAGTGTTAAATTCATCAGAACTGAAAAAGACGATGTGAATTAGATGTTGAATCAAAGCATATGGGTAATTTGTTATCCTTTTCATTTCTAGAGCTGTAATATGTACAGTATTGTAGATGGCTTTTACATGGCTGTCACTGGGTGGTAAGAAATCATCAGTAATCACATTAGCTGGTGTAGTTTGTGTTTTTCCCTGGGCATTCGCGCTCCATAGCTTTTAGAAACCAGCTAGAATATGAGAAAAATGTTGAACAAAATGACCTTAACCAGTATATCAGTACTTGAAAGGGAACAGAAGCTACACAGTGTTGAAATCGTAGTAAGAAGTACATGAATTATATCTCTGCACTTATTGAATAAGTAAAACCCTGAAACTGTAAAACCATTACTGAGTAAAATTGAGTGTTTTAGCTTATATAATTCTTTCAAGCTTCTCTCAAAAAAGTTTAATTCAATTGAAATGTCATGCTATGACATGACTACTTTTTATTTTTAATTTTACATTTTAAATGTACACCGCTGCTGTTTTTTTTAGGTCAGAAATGCAAATAAATATATAAGTAAACGAAAGCAAAAAAATATGGTGTATTAAAACATTTAGATTTTTTTTTAAATTTGGTGGAATTTCAAATATTCAGTCACTTATGGAACAGATATAATGTATATAATATAATAAATAAAGATGTAATGTTCCAAAACAGACAACTATATTGATACTGTTATTCATATAAATTATATTTTCAACCTTTAAATCTTTATTTATTATAGTATATATTACTTTCATTATATCTGTTCCATGTTCCACAAGTGACTAAGTACTTAAAAATTGTAACAAATTTAAAAAAAAATTCTAAATGTCTAAATCTTTTAATACACCATTTCTGCATTTATGTTCTTATTCAATTCTTACTTGAACTACACCGATCAGGCATAACATTATGACCACTGACAGTTGAAGTGAATAACACTGATCATCTCTTCATCACGGCACCTGTTAGTGCTGGCTATATTAGGCAGCAAGTGAACATTTTGTCCTCAAAGTTGATGTGTTAGAAGCAGGACAAATAGGCAAGCGTAAGGATTTGAGCGAGTTTGACATGGGCCAAATTGTGATGGCTAGATGACTGGGTCAGGTCATCTCCAAAACTGCAGCTCTTGTGGGGTGTTCCCGGTCTGCAGTGGTCAGTATCTATCAAAAGTGGTCCAAGGAAGGAACAGTGGTGAACCGGCGACAGAGTCATTGATGCACGTGGGGAGCGAATTAAGGCTGGCCTGTGTGGTCCGATCAAACAGACAAGCTACTGTAGCTCAAATTGCTCAAGAAGTTAATCCTGGTTCTGATAGAAAGGTGTCAGAATACACAGGGCATCGCAGTTTGTTGCGTATGGGGCTGCATAGCTGCAGACCAGTCAGGGTGCCCATGCTGACCCCTGTCCACCGCCGAAAGCGCCAACAGTGGGCACGTGAGCAACAGAACTGGACCACGGAGCAATGGAAGAAGGTGGCCTGGTCTGATGAATCACGTTTTCTTTTACATCACGTGGATGGCCGGGTGCGTGTGCGTCGCTTACCTGGGGAACACATGGCACCAGGATGCACTATGGGAAGAAGGCAAGCCAGCGGAGGCAATGTTCTGCTGGGAAACCTTGGGTCCTGCCATCCATGTGGACGTTACTTTGACAAGTACCACCTACCTAAGCATTGTTGCAGACCATGTACACCCTTTCATGGAAACAGTATTCCCTAGTAGCTGTGGCTTCTTTCAGCAGGATAATGCACCCTGCCAAAAGCAAAAATGTTTCAGGAATTGTTTGAGGAGCACAACAACAAGTTTGAGGTGTTGACTTGGCCTCCAAATTCCCCAGATCTCAATCCAATCGAGCATCTGTGGGATGTGCTGAACAAACAAGTCCGATCCATGGAGGTCCAACCTCGCAACGTACAGGACTTAAAGGATCTGCTACTAACATCTTGGTGCCAGATACCACAGCACACCTTCAGGGGTCTAGTGGAGTCCATGCCTCGACGGGTCAGGGCTGTTTTGGCACCAAAAGGGGGACCAACACAATTTTAGGAAAAATGTCCCATAATGTTATGCCTGATCGGTGTGTATAAGCTAATGCACTGAATTTTACTCAGTAATGGTTTTACAGTTTTAGGGTTTTACTTATTCCTCCTAAATTTGTGAGTGATAATCCAAAAAAAACAAAAAAACAAACAAACAAAAAAAAAACACTTACTAGAATCAGTTTTAAAAACAAGTCCAGGGACAATATGGAGCATTTTTGCATCTGGTGCACATTACTAGAACCTGCTCACTGTGAAATCTCATTAGCGCAAAAAACAAAACAAAAAAAACAAAACAAAAAACAGCTCCATATAAATTTACATTAAAAATCAAGGTAACACTTAGTTTAGTGTCATTCTCACTATGAACTAGTGGCTTATAAGCATGCATATTACTAGGATATTGACTGTTTATTAGTACTTATACTTAGTACTTATTGGGCAGTATTAAGGGATGTAGAATATGGTCATGCAGAATAAGGCATTAATAAGCACATATTAATGCCTTATTCTCCATGACCATATTCTACATCCCTTAAACCTACTCAATATGTAAACTTAAGAACTAACTACTAACTATTAATGAACTGTAATGAGGAGTTTATTGAGGCAAAAGTCATAGTTAATAGTTAGTTAATAGTGAGAATTGGACCCTAATCTAAAGTGTGACCAAAATCAAACATGTTCTGGTTAGCTGTGATTGTGTTACAGTAATTTTTTGTTCATTATAGACAAATTATTAGTTGCTAAACACTTCCCTTAGGACACAGTGCCACTTAACATATTATTTTTGCTTGTTTTTGCAAAGGGAGCGACAAATGATGAACAACACGTCATAGGTGCTGTCCATAGAGCTTAACTTACTGGACCCGGAAAATTACTTTAATAACGATAACGTCATGTAAATTCACAAATGCACGTGGATTCAGCTCGGCATTCATTCTGTGATAAACTCCATATCCCATCACTCTTGCAGGTTCTCATTTTATGGCACATCTCAGATGCAGGCGCCATGGTGATTTGAATGTGTTTTTAATTCATGTGAATGGCCTGGCAGAGCTGCTGCAGGCCGTTAATTACCTGCCACTGTGAACATCAGTCAGTCTAATGAGAGGAACTCCCGCCCTGCATGCAGCACGCATATTAAGACTCTAATCAGCAAACCTGCAGCATGCGGCCACAGGGACCTGACTACTTCCTACCCCATACAGTAAAAATTATGGTGACTTTGAAAACATGGGTTTGAAATGGCTTTAATGAGGGTACAGCATGGATCTGAGATTTTTAAGGGTGATACAGGGCAATGCAAGTCCGATCGAACTGTCTGATTAAAGTTAATTTTGTGAAATCGGCTGTATCCCTCCATACTCTCTTCTCACATAAACAAACAAACAAAAAAAATATCAATCAATAATGCATGTCTATGTATTTAATTTTTTGATTTGCTTAACACCAGGGTCCTGATCACCCCATCTATATTGTGCTTACAAATAAAAGTAGCAAAAATGGCAACAAAGGCAAATTTAAACACTCAGTGACTTTAACCTCAAGAAATGTTATTGTACTTGTGGTGCATGATTCTGTTGCAATTGAAAAAAAAACAACAAAAAAAAAAAACATCATTATTCCAATTTACATTATTAGTCAACAATGTTAAACAAACCAAATATTAAACAAATGATAATCATATTTATATATATATATATATATATATATATATATATATATATATATATATATAGCATTTATTTACACATTTTTCTATTTACATATCTTTGAAAAACATGATAATTCTGTACAAAGCTATTTAATTCAAGATCATTTCATTCACACCTCTTTTAAAATCCATTCTGACATATCTGTAGGTTGAAGAAACTAAGTCAAGAAGCTTGGTATACAGAAAATCTCCCAGCACCCCACGTAGCTTGAACTCCATGTTATCCAGGCACTGAATGTCAGTTACAGTAAACTATGGCCCATCAAACAGCCAAAGGATAAGAGCTGCTGAATTCACTGTTTATGCAGAAGTGAATGTTGTTAAGGCAAATGTTATGCTTTGCCACATCCTAAATGATCATGAATGTAAAATAAATATCTGTGATGTCATCAATCTCTAGAGTTAGGCACAACTTAACGGGCTCATGTAAACAGTATATAAAAAAAAAAAGAAGAAAGAATTAAAAAAAGCTGATTTACAGAATATATCTTGTACAAAAAGAATGAAAATAGACTTATCAAGTGCAGTTTCACTTCTATTTAGTTGTAAGAACTGGCACACAAATTTAAAAGCCTGATGACATGATTGAAGCAGCGCACAGTTCAAATACTGACAAAATGTCAAAAGTCAGAAGCTGATATCCCCAAACACATCTATTAATGACAGCATTGTACAATCAATACAGATTATTATAGCTTTATCAAAATGGGACGTCAAAATGACAGTACCATGAGCAACAGAGAAAGCAGAAATTGAATCAGTTCAGATTTCGTCTCCAGCTGCCCTTCTTGACTGAACCTGTGCCTCGCAAATCTCAAGCAGCCAAAATAAGGCAAATTTTATTGACTCCATTCCAAGGCCTCAAGGGCACTGTTCTAATATAGAGACAAAATTATCACCCTAAAAATTCTGGCTGCTTTCCTGAGGTAGACCATGGTTAAAATGAGTGTTCGTAGGCGCTGTTTAAACCAAACGATCTTACTGCAAATGTTTATAAACCATGTTTTCTCAGTAATTATTGCCATGAATCAATTGGGCCAGCATCCATCCTACTGTTCCATTCTAGTATTGCCAAATCCTGCTGTCTAAATGAACCTTTCCACAGATTCAGGGAATAAAAAAAAAATCTTGGAAATGGTTGAGATTAAATTTAAGAAAAAAGAAAAGAAACGAAGATTAAATTAGTGTATTTCAAGAGCGCATGATTCTGACATCCAGGTGATTCATGGCATTCGGAGTGCTGATATTAGTAGAAATGTGGAAAACTTCCAGGAAGAGTTCACTGTACACATTCCCACCCCCATAAAAATGTCACTGTTTCACTTCAGTATCATCACACAGACAGTGGCGCCTCCGAGGTCAGTAGGGGTCGAGATATTCAGTGATTGTACTGGGCGAAGCCTCATCTTTTGTAATGGTTAGGGGCATCAGCAAAGGCAAACTTCAGCCGGTAAGCTTCAGCTAGGAGAACGCTAACTTCCTCATTTCCCCAGTGCATTGTTGGTAGATTCTGGAGCAGAATCATTAGACCCTGTGGAGGATAAAGAGATTTTGTTAAAATGATTGCATGCACATACACATACATTTTTTAATTAACTAGTGGGTAGTCTGAACAGCTAAACAACTAATTGTCGTTGTTAAAGAAGCCAGTATGTTTCAACTATATATATATATATATATATATATATATATATATATATATATATATATATATATATATATATATATATATATATGGACACTTTGGGGTCATATACACCAATCATACGTGTTTCTTGGTTATATTTGGACACATTCAAATCATGTACACCAATCAGACGTGTTTCTTAGCAATTTATGGACGCTTTAGGGTCATCCCCACCTATCGGACATGTTTCTTGGTATGGTTTATAACAGGTGTGGGACACACTAGCTCTAGATGTCCACTGTCCTGCAGAATTTAGCTCCAACCCTGATTAAATTCAGCACAATCAGCTAACCAAGGTCTTGAGGATTGCTAGAAAATTACAGACAGGTGTGATTTATTAGGGCTGGAGCTAAACTCTATAGGACAGTGGACCTTCAGGGCCGCCCCTACTTTAGAATCTTTTTTTATCAGATGTATGACCGGTTTAAGGTCATGTAAACCAATTAGACACATTTCTTAATGAATTAGGTGCAATGTAGTTGCGTTAACAAAGTTGCAAAATATTTTTACTATGCAAATTAGCAGTTATGTGTTGTGGTGACAATGAACCAGTACAGCAACTTGCCAATGCCCAGTGATAAATTTGCTTACAACAAGGGGCTTAATCGGCTAATTGGCTACTGGAAGACATTTGAGCATCCTAATACACATACATCCCGGGAGGAAGTGTTGCATTGGCAAACCACAGCCTTAACTTTTGCTGGAAGGAGTTTTACTTGGCGTTTAGCAGACAAGGGAAGGCATCGCTGCACAGAGTTGTTTATTTCTTTTTCTTCAGCGGGGTCAAGCCATGCTATCACAAAGCACCACCGTACTCCTCTAAATTATTATAACTTTCAATCACAGATTCTTCGGCTGCTCAATCTTAAGTGTAGGGTGAAGAGAGCGAGCTGCCAGTCAAGCTGTGTGTTTCTCTTCTTGCTCGGTGCGGTCAGGACCTCGCCGGTGGAAGCCCATTTCTCTTAGGTATAGAAGGCCAAGTCTAATTCACTCAAGGCTGCGTCAGGCGGCTCCAGCAGGCCTCAGAGTCAATGACTGCATTAGAGCGGCTTAGAGCCTCAATCTCCCAGCCTAATTCACCTATCCTGCTGGCCCTGATGAAGGAGAATGAGAACGCTTAATACTCCATCACAGAGGTACAAGGGGGATGGGATGGAGGTGAGAGAGGTAGAAGAGAAGGATAAAAAAAGCGATAATGTATCTTGTAATAAAGAGAATGTCAACGTGCCTTAGACATTTGCTAGTTAATAAGCCAAATCCTCATTTATTCATTCAAGAACTAATGGAGTATCTCAAATGAATGTACTTAAAACCGCCATTCTCTCCAAGTTTGGGATGGGTGTAATGAAAACAAACAAGGATGAAATAACAATCAGACTCATCTGACATGAAGTGTATACTACACTTAAGAGCCGCAGCACCTCAGACTGTTCTGTTCAGACACAACGGTTCCAAGAATTCAAAGCGTGAAAAAGCTTGAGCGTGAAGACGAATGCTTTTGGCTACACAAGCTTGATTTCCCACGTCACTGCATACCGTAACATGACAGAACGCAAGTTGTAAGCCAGTGCAAATGATTGTTGCATTCTCAGTGTTGTCGCATGGGGCATTAGGTGAGAAATTAAGCTAAACCGTCTTATTTGGTGCTGTCTTGAGCACAAACAATTAGATTAAGATTAAAAAAAACAGAGTAAAAACAATATTGTTTGTATTACAAAAGTGTTCATTAGGCTTTTATTTACCCCTCCCATGTATAACTCAAAGACTATGTAAGTAAAAATTAATGTGGAATTCCCTGTGCAATTCCACAGGCACAAAATAAAGGCATTTTATTAAATGTTACGACACCACCAAAGGACAAAAGAGAAAAGAATCATCTTTATGATGTAAAAAGGAGATGCATGATGCTCTAATAAAGTATATGCTCTGATGCTTGAATATTCATTATGAGTATTAAAATGGACAGTTGTATGAGTATGAGTATCAATACATTCTTTTTAGTATTAGCCGACACCTGCATTTTTGGTAGACTAAGATGTTCTGTTTGCACAATAGCAGTTCTACAAAGGCAAGAATTCTCAGGTTTTTTTTTTGTTTTCTGATCATTTTAAAAAGTACTTGAGCACGGTGTCATATTCAATACTGATACCGATATCAGTAACTATAGTTGTCAACTATATTTCACATGAAATCATCCATGTAATAGTCAAATCAAGTACTAATCAACACAGCCATCTCAGTCTAGTGTTTTTTCTCAACAAATAACTTATATTAGAACACTAATTGCCTAGTAATGAGCCAAGTCACATAATTGGAAATAAATTAGTGATATAAAGGATCCACATAGCCAACCAACATGACTGGGCACTCTTCATTTTCATTGCATTTAGGGACTTCATCTCTGGAGTAAACAAATAGCATACTGTCAGAAGCATGGGATATTGTAAGTGCATTGCTAATCCCTTAAACTTTAATTGCTCCAAAGACAGGACAATTCCTAATTATAGAGTTTATGTACAGATCAGAAAGAATAACTGAATTCATTTTTATCACATTATTTTTCATAATTAATTGTACATTAACATAATTAACATTCTGAGGATTCTGTTACTTCAGCGTAAGAAGTCATGAAGATGATGTGCCAAAAATGTGATTCCAGAAGCAACGCTACAGGTTGATAGCCAAGTAGTGTTATTAAAGTTACACACTCAAGAATGTATTTAAAGAGTTTTGGAGTTGTCACAGTCTGAACATTTCCTTGCACAACCTCCACAATGCAGTATATATTGCACTCTAACAGGTAATGGCAGATTAAATCTTTCGCTAAATGTCAACAGACCCTTCATAGGCTAGGATTTGTCTCCAATCATTTTTGTGAAGTATCCATGTTCTCCTTGAATTCAAGTAGACTGTTTAATGAAGAAGAGTGAGAGTCTATAAAACTTTGATTGTGAATAATATCCCTGAAGATCATTATAAGATTGTGTAGGTGTTAGTCTAAGAGTTTTGGTCTTTAAAGAGTAATCTACCTTTTCCATAACTCTCGAGTATCTGAACACTAAAGCAAATGTATTTTTGAGAAACAGACCTAACTAAAGATGTCATCGGAAGATTGACAAATTAAAAAAATATATATAGTGCATACCTTACTAAATCACTGATGTGTATGCAAAACAGTTGTCAACTATACTTAAAACAAAACCATCTGTGCAATAGCCAATCAAGACGGTCAGCAAAGCCTAGTTTTCGACAAATAACTAGATTAGGACTCTAATTACTTGTAATGAGCCAAGCCGAATAATTGGATATAAATGAAGTATCTAATGATCTACACATCCAGCTAACATAATTGATGCAGTACTGTTAATTTTTGTTGCATTTAGGGACTTTCTCTCTGGAGCATGTCGACGGATGGCAAACTATTAGTTATGGGACACAATAACAATGTTGCCAATAGCCATTATTACAGTCAATATGAAATGACATTCACAGCACATTTTTTCTCCCCATGATGTGATACATTTCTGAATGCAACATGGCATTCAAGTTAAAACACTAAACGTAGGGCTGCACAATATACTGACAATCATACACCGATAAGGCATAACATTATGACAGGTGAAGTGAATAACACTGATTATCTCTTTATCACGGCACCTGTTAGTGGGTGGGATATATTAGGCAGCAAGTGTACATTTTGTCCTGAAAGTTGATGTGTTAGAAGCAGAAAAAAAGGGCAAGCGTAAGGATTTGAGAGAGTTTGACAAGGCCAAATTGTGATGGCTAGACGACTGAGTCAGAGCATCTCCAAAACTGCAGCTCTTGTGGGGTGTTCCCGGTCTGCAGTGGTCAGTATCTATCAAGAGTGGTCCAAGGAAGGAACAGTGGTAAACCAGCGACAGGGTCATGAGCCCAAGGCTCACTGATGCACGTGGGGAGCGAAGGCTGGCCCGTGTGGCCCAATCAAACAGATGAGCTACTTTAGCTCAAACTGCTCAAGAAGTTAATGCTGGTTCTGATAGAAAGGTGTCAGAATACACAGTGCATCAAAGTTTGTTGCGTATGGGGCTGCATAGCTGCAGACCAGTCAGGGTGCCCATGCTGACCCCTGTCCACCGCCGAAAGCGCCAACAGTGGGCACGTGAGCATCAGAACTGGACCACGGAGCAATGGAAGAAGGTGGCCTGGTCTGATGAATCATGTTTTGTTTTACATCACGTGGATGGCCTGGTGCGTGTGCGTCGCTTACCTGGGGAACACATGGCACCAGGATGCACTATGGGAAGAAGGCAAGCCGGCGGAGACAGTGTGATGCTTTGGGCAATGTTCTGCTGGGAAACCTTGGGTCCTGCCATCCATGTGGATGTTACTTTGACAAGTACCACCTACCTAAGCATTGTTGCAGACCATCGAAACGGTATTCCCTGGTGGCTGTGGGCTCTTTCAGGAGGAAAATGCGCCCTGCCACAAAGCAAAAATGTTTCAGGAATGGTTTGAAGAGCACAACAACGAGTTTGAGGTGTTGACTTGGCCTCCAAATTCCCCAGATCTCAATCCAATCGAGCATCTGTGGGATGTGCTGACCAAACAAGTCCGAATCATGGAGGCCCCACCTCGCAACTTACAGGACTTAAAGGATCTGCCGCTAACATCTGGGTGCCAGATACCACAGCACACCTTCAGGGTTCTAGTGGAGTCCATGCCTCGACGGGTCAGGGCTGTTTTGGCAGCAAAAGGGGGACCAACACAATATTGGGAATGTGATCATAACGTTATGCCTGATCGGTGTATATGCCCAATAAATTAATCGAAGAAAGAAAGAAAGAAAGAAAGAAAATAAAGAAAATAGCATGTTTACTGAGAGCCTGCACAAAAAAAAAGCTGATCAGGTAAGTTATCATTTCTGTGGAATGATTAATCAAGCACATAAATTCATATTGACTTGAGTTTTCCCTGCAGATGTTTTTAGATGTATGAAGAGTGTTCATAAAATCTATACTGTCAATATGTTTGCCACATGCATTAAGAATCTGGCATGGTGCCGTTACATTGCAAAACTGATCTGCATAGCATTTTGAGAATCACCCAAAATGGAACAGAATATTTATTTTGAAATAAACTGACGGTTAGTTAGTTAGATATGCAGCAGATGCAGTCCCTCTGGAGTGCTCCCGGGGCTTAGCGATAATGGCAGATCCTAGTAATTCACAAATCGTCCCTTTCTATTACTAGCCAAGCTCTTCCATTGCAAAGATAACACCAACACCGCCTATGACACCATTCCCAAGCTGTGTCATATGCATATATTACACTGCGGTTTGACAGCAATAAACTGGGACAGACTTAATCAAGTCACACTGTGCAACTGGACATCAATAATAAATACTGTACAGCACCAGAAGTGACAAACGTATGGCGTTTGCTCGTTTTAAAGGTTGGCCTAATTACGCACAAAAACATGGCTAAAAGCCCAGTTAAATTGGCAAGGTGAAGAAATGCAGAAAAGCAAACAAACACAACCTAAGATAATGGCTTTGACTTAAGGAGGATTTTCTTCAAGAGAGACATTTATCTTGACGCTCTCCGAGGCATTTTGATTGTTCTATTCTGTTGTGTCTTATCTTTGATGGTGATTGAATTGTGTTTGCTAACTGACATTAAGTATCTTGTATGATTGTTCTTTAACCTAACAGCATTCAAGCCAAACAGACAATCATAGATAGAGCTGCAATTGTGTGCATTTTGATGCAGACATTTGGACAGACAAACCAGTGCCATGACGACACCTCGCCAATGTCTGCTGTTGGCAAACAAATTTAGCATAGCAGAGTATTCACAATGCTGGTGAAGGAATGTTTGCCACCAAGGATTATGTTGAACGGAGACTTTTAGCCCCTCATCTTCTCGTTGAGCCCTCCTGAATTTGTAAGAATCGATCAGGGGCTCAAGAACAGCGGCGCAGTCACTCCATCAAACGGCAAAGTCGCAGCTCTGCAGATCCTGAGCGTTTGATCCCTGTGTTTTAAACACTTGTGAGACTAACCGGTAGAGAGGTGGTGATTGATTGCGAGGAACTTTATAAACAGCCTTGTTTATCAAGGCTTCTGCGAGATGGAGAAGCGATAGGTTGAGTCTCGGCATTTGGGTGCACGGGGATAGAGCAGAGCTGTAATTACTTCCAGGATATTAAGCCCTCCATGCTTTTCCATGTCTCTTTTCGGATAAATTGTCCCTGCCTCTCGTTGAGCGAGCTTCCTGCAACAACAGTGACACTCTATCATTAAACTGTATTAAAGCACATTTACAGGCAGGAGGGTTGCTCTTGATTTGGGACCTGCACGTATTCGATTAATCATTACCGGCGGGTCTCCTCCAGAAGCTCTAGTGTGGACAAAATTACAAGTTATCTGATGAATGTGCTAGGTTTTCGATTAATCAGGAAGAGTTCATTTCACCTAATCCTTCAATGCAACCGTCCTAATAGAGTCAACACTATAACTCAGTAACAAGATGGCAAGGAAAATATCTGCACTACTATAAATCTCCAGAGATGTTTTTTCTTTAAAAATTGGATGCAAATTCCCCTCTGACTAAATGTAATCTTACACTCCACAACACAAAAAACTAATAATGAACTTGCTGAGGCCCCCAAGAGAGAACAAAACATGACATTGTCACTTTGAATTCATTTCAAGTCAAACCAGGCAAAATGAACAAAATTAAACTTTCGATCCGCAAACAATTAGATAGTGATTCGCACTCAATTACAGCTTGCTGTGAACTGTTTATATCCAATATGCATGTAAAACGGGAAGTTAATTGAAAAAGAGCTTGACATTTGCACTGCCGAGATAAAGCAGCAGACGGACTATGTGGAAAGTAGGATTTTTCTTACTCTTTAAACTAACCCGCAAAACCCCACAACTGCTTACGATATGACCGCCCACATTTACATACAAGCACATATTCTGTGTTTAGAAACTGGCCCATTATCCAGAAAGAGATAATGAGGAGTTTGCCCATATTCAAGCTTTGCGCATTAAGATGTGTTACGCCAGGTATGAAGTCCCTAATAGCAAATTACAATGGTTCTTGTGTCTATTTCAAAAGAGTTTTCATGGGATTTACAACTTGGCCAAAGCAAATTTGATCTTAAAGATTCTTGATTTTTGTAGTTTATTTTTTGTGATATACATGTAATAGGTAGATCTGTAATAAAATTATAATCTTAAACTTTTATTTTATACATATTGAGACTAAATAGCCTACTGTTGCTATGGTTGCCTCGAATTTGTTTTCTGAAAACATATGCTCTGCCTGATATATCATTGGTTTTGGTTACTGAAATAACCATGCTGGTGAATTTATATGTAAAATTATGCTTTATAAGTTTTTATTTGATATACAGAATATAATCAGTTTAGTCTATGCAACCACCCACACTCAATCAATTGTTTTGACGTCCATGTAATTTGATACCTGCTTGTAATATAACACCTCATTCTGCACACGCACAATTTGAGAGGTCAGTCAATCATAATACGATATTTATATATAGAAGTCTTATACAGTCTCACCAGGATTTCACAATGTTTTTTTAGGCAATAGAACAAAGAAAATGCAGATATCTTGTTTATTTTGGTATCTTACCAAAAAAAGGCTAGTGAAGTGGTGTGCTATCTGGCTTTAATAACATGATCTTATATCAATGATCAAATTTTATAAGTAAACCACAGCAATAAGCAATTGCCTAATATACAGTATCTCACAAATGTGAGTACACCCCTCACATTTCAGCAACCATTTTAGTATATCTTCTCAAGGGACAATACTATAGAAATTAAACTTGGATATATTTTAGACTAGTCAATGTGCAGCTTGTATAGCAGTATAGATTTACTGTCCTCAAAAAACACTCAACATACAGCCATTACTGTCTAAATACAGTGGGGAGAACAAGTATTTGATACACTGCCGATTTTGCAGGTTTTCCTAATTACAAAGCATGTAGAGGTCTGTAATTTTTATCATAGGTAGACTTCAACTGTGAGAGACGGAATCTAAAACAAAAATCCAGAAAATCACATTGTATGATTTTTAAATAATTAATTTGCATTTTATTGCATGACATAAGTATTTGATCACCTACCAACCAGTAAGAATTCCGGCTCTCACAGACCGTTTTTCTTTAAGAAGCCCTCCTGTTCTCCACTCATTACCTGTATTAACTGCACCTGTTTGAACTCGTTACCTGTATAAAAGACACCTGTCCACACACTCAATCAAACAGACTCCAACCTCTCCACAATGGCCAAGACCAGAGAGCTGTGTAAGGACATCAGGGATAAAATTGTAGACCTGCACAAGGCTGGGATGGGCTACAGGACAATAGGCAAGCAGCTTGGTGAGAAGGCAACAACTGTTGGCGCAATTATTCGAAAATGGAAGAAGTTCAAGATGACGGTTAATCTCCCTCGGTCTGGGGCACCATGCAAGATCTCACCTCGTGAGGCATCAATGATCATGAGGAAGGTGAAGGATCAGCCCAGAACTACACGGCAGGACCTGGTCAATGACCTGAAGAGAGCTGGGACCACAGTCTCAAAGAAAACCATTAGTAACACACTACGCCGTCATGGATTAAAATCCTGCAGTGCACGCAAGGTCCCCCTGCTCAAGCCAGCGCATGTCCAGGCCCGTCTGAAGTTTGCCAATGACCATCTGGATGATCCAGAGGAGGAATGGGAGAAGGTCATGTGGTCTGATGAGACAAAAATAGAGCTTTTTGGTCTAAACTCCACTTGCCGTGTTTGGAGGAAGAAGGATGAGTACAACCCCAAGAACACCATCCCAACCGTGAAGCATGGAGGTGGAAACATCATTCTTTGGGGATGCTTTTCTGCAAAGGGGACAGGACGACTGCACCGTATTGAGGGGAGGATGGATGGGGCCATGTATCGCAACAACCTCCTTACCTCAGTAAGAGCATTGAAGTGGCTGGGTCTTCCAGCATGACAACGACCTGAAACACACAGCCAGGGCAACTAAGGAGTGGCTCCGTAAGAAGCATCTCAAGGTCCTGGAGTGGCCTAGCCAGTCTCCAGACCTGAACCCAATAGAAAATCTTTGGAGGGAGCTGAAAGTCTGTATTGCCCAGCGACAGCCCCGAAACCTGAAGGATCTGGAGAAGGTCTGTATGGAGGAGTGGGCCAAAATCCCTGCTGCAGTGTGTGCAAACGTGGTCAAGAACTACAGGAAACGTATGATCTCTGTAATTGCAAACAAAGGTTTCTGTACCAAATATTAAGTTCTGCTTTTCTGATGTATTAAATACTTATGTCATGCAATAAAATGCAAATTAATTACTTAAAAATCATACAATGTGATTTTCTGGATTTTTGTTTTAGATTCCGTCACTCACAGTTGAAGAGTACCTATGATAAAAATTACAGACTTCTACATGCTTTGTAAGTGGGCAAACCTGCAAAATCGGCAGTGTATCAAATACTTGTTCTCCCCACTGTAACTGGCAACAAAAGTGAGTACACCCTAAGTGAACATGTCAACTGTGTCCAAAGTGTCAATATTTTGTGTGAGCACCATTGTTATCTAGCACTGCCTTAATCATCCTGGGCATGGAATTCACCAGAGCTGCACAGGTTGTTGCTGGGATCCTCTTCCACTCCTCCATAATGACATCACAGAGCTGCTAGACACATGGTGCTTCTCCACCTTCCGCTTGAGGATGCCCCACAGGTGCTCAATAGGGTTCAGGTCTGGAGACACACTTGGCCACTCCATCACCTTCACCTTCAGCTTCCTCGGCAAGGCAGTTGTCATCTTGGCGGTGTGTTTGGGGTCGTTATTATGTTGGAAAACTGCTGTTCGGCCCAGTTTCTGAAGGGAGGCCATCATGTACTGCTTCACAATGTCTCAGTACATGTTGGAATCCATGTTTCCCTCAATGAAGCGCAGCTCCCCAGTACCAGCAGCACTCATGCAGCCCCAGACCATGATGCTACCACCACCATGCTTGACTGTAGGCAAGACACAATTTTCTTGGTACTCCTCACCAGCAGTGTTAATTTTGACAGCAAATTTTGATTTCGTTTTAGTCAGTCTTTTGACTAAAATGCCATTTAGTTTTAGTCATATTTTAGTCACCTGAATTGTTTTTAGTTTTAGTCGACTAAATATCGTAAGATTTTAGTTGACTAAATCTACAGTAGATTAAGTCGACTAAAATCTAATGAGTTTAGTTAAATTGTAATGCATTAATTGAGCATTTAAGCATTACATAACCGACTGTTACTTGAATACATGTCAAAAAATTGGTACGGTACTGTCAAGCAGACAAAAACATGAACATGATGAATAGGACATATGGCTTTGCATGGTTAAACGACGTACCGTTGTTATCGCTTAGGGTGTACTCACTTTTGTTGCCAGCTACTTTGACAATAATGGCTGTATGTTGAGTTTTTTTTTTTAGAGGACAGTAAATCTATACTGCTATACAAGCTGCACATTGACTACTCTAAAATATATCCAAGTTTTATTTCTATAGTATTGTCCCTTGAGAAGATATACTAAAATGGATGCTGAAATGTGAGGGGTGTACTCACTTTTGTGAGATACTGTAAGTAAAAAGTTCTCAAGTAATGAATTAATCAAGTAAACAGTCAGTAATAAAATAAGAACTTATAAACAAATGACAATAAGACAAATAAATACAACATAAAGATACAGATACAAACAGTGCTTTAAGTTTAAGTTCTGTTTTTCCCCCCTGTTGTTGTTATTTAACGACACAGACAAGAGCGGGTATATAATGTATTAGGTTGCTTTTACTTTAAGACCTACAGTAATGCACGGATCCAATACTGACACACATCCCAAACTTGTTCACTCAAGACATAACTGCCAAGATGGACATTTAGGCATAAATGTGTGTGTATTTGACCATTCAAGGGCAATAAGCCTAGAAATAGAACACATTTCGGTATACTCGCGTG
Source organism: Coreius guichenoti (assembly GCA_039654105.1). Lineage (NCBI taxonomy): Eukaryota > Metazoa > Chordata > Actinopteri > Cypriniformes > Gobionidae > Coreius > Coreius guichenoti. The sequence goes on along the minus strand of CM077182.1, from coordinate 24,104,446 downwards.
AGCGCTGAATCAGATATATCATACGTTTTATTTGGTCATTCATCCATCTTGCGTAATCGTTTCGCCCGGTCCTTGGCACTTACGCGAGATGGCAGGTGAGAAAGATTCGCTTTCACACTGACCACTGTGCATGCACAACGTCTGTATCCTCGTGAAAATAATGCATTACAGCTTTAAATAAATTAGGGACAATTCAATTAGATAATATTATTTATTTTTTTTAATAAAATACATTTTCTATCCCAAATTGTTGATAAGTCATTTGCAAGATGATTTTCTCGAGAGGTGTAAACACTGTGGGAAAACGGTTTTGAATAGTCATTGTTTTTGCAATTCCATTTGCCACTGGAAGTGGTGCAGATATTTCCCCCTTAAAGGTACAGTACCAAAAACAGCCTCTGATAACATACAAAAACTTGTATATAACTGGTACTTGGCTTGCATTACACTAACAAAATCATTGTAGTTTACTAAAACTAACTTGGCACAATGGGCAAAAATGTAGTGTTCTGTCACACTAGCACTTGATGGAATGAAGAATCTCAGTGATGTACACACTTGAGAACACGAGTTTAAAAGCTGTATTAGCCAGAGGTTCGAGCGGTAAGCCAATCAGCCATACGCCCCTAAGAGCCCGCACAACAAATTAAGAGTTTGTCTGTTCACAGTTATTCACACAGACAGCGAATCCATTTAGTTTCGGCTGTTTGAACCACCTGAGGTGGAACGAGACTAAACATTAGGAGCTGATAGTTGCTGCTTTTTAATTTAGCAGCATAATGAACGTAACAAGCGTGAACCACCCGGCTTCCCCTCTGAGTTCTTTGCCATTTCTTTTACTTTTATTTATTCAGTCATTTTTGAAAGACAAGAGGGGAGCAAGGGTGAAATATTCTTTGCATTTGTTCCATTCGTTATTGAATATATCCAAATGAAAGTATAAGAAGTGCTGCATACAGAACTAGCTTTTTTTTTTTTTCCATTTTCTGAGGAACCATGGTGCTTGTCCATGCCAAACTCACCAGCAATATATTAGGGTGTTTTGGATGGTTGCCAGGGTGTTGCGATGTGGTTGTTAAGGCATTATTTTAAGTGTGTTGCTATGTGGTTACAATTTGTTCTGGGTGGTTGCCAGGGCACTGTTAGTGTATAAAAGTAGACAAAATATATTACCGTTTCATTCTGACATGTCACAAGATATTTGGAAATGTTATTAATCAGTTATTTTATTTTTTTAAAGGTGTCCTATTTTTTCACTTTTTCAACTTTAGTTAGTGTGTAATGTTGCTGTTTGAGCATAAAAAAGGATCTACAAGGTTACAAAGCTCAAAGTCCACTCCAAAGGGAGATTTTATTTTTAACAGAATCCACTTTCCAAGAACTACAACAAACGACTCTTTTGGACTACAACGCGTTTTTTTTCTGGGTTTTGTGAAGTCACAATGTTACTCATTTAAATAATCCCCGCCCATGGAATACGCAAATAAGGGGGCGAGGCCTGATTGAGCTGCATTAGAGAAGTGTTGTCGCTATGTCAAAGAGACACTGTTTTTCCACTCCGTTTCTAAAACTCATTTGTTTGATCTTCCAAAGGCTGACGAACATAGAGTGGTTAAAATTTATTTTATGAATTTATTTATTTAACACTGTTCCTGAACATTATAACCCCAACATTTGTCTGTGTGCTGCACATTTTACGGAGAACAGCTTCCAGAACCTAAGATAGTACAATGCAGGGTAAGCACAAAAGCTTCTCCTGAAATGGAGCAGTTCCCACTTTGTCGGGACAATCTGTTGTTTGTGGATTACAACTTAAAAGTATGTCTTAATATTTGCGTTTTCTATTAACAGTTCCAATTTTATAAGTTTTATATTTTTGCTACGATGTAAACAAAGGGCAAAGCTTCGCCTCTGCTAGCATGCTAACTAACATTACAGAATTGACATGTATACAGTGTTTACTGTAGCTTTTGTAAGCTCTTGCTTTTGTAAGACTGTTCACCGCGCCTTAGGAAAATTAACCATGGTTTTATGAAGGTTTCCATTTCGTATTTCGGAAGGAGGGGCTTCATCGAAAACATGAAATATACAGCGCAGACTGGGGAAAGAGGTACTGTAATAATGTAAAATATATATGATATATATGAAAAATAATGTTTTTTTTTTTTTTTTTTTAACAATCAAGCATGAAAGCATATTCTAGTACACCCAAAAAACAAAATCAAGACTTATTAAAAGGGCATAATAGGACCCTTTTAACACTAAAATATAAGAACAAATCCATATATAATTATGTGAAAAGGGGACAATATTTGTTTATGAAAATCATTTATACATCTATGATTCATCTTGAAAGGACAGTTCACCCAAAACTGAAAATTCTGTCATCATTTACTCTCACTCATGCTGTGGAGCATAAAAGAAGATATTTTGAGAAATATCTCAGTGGAAGTTAAAGACAACACTATGAGGGTAAATGATGATTTTTGGGTGGTGAATTATCCTTAACAGTGAGTATAAAGGCATGTTGTCAACTTAAGCATGTTCCAAATAATATTTTAATCACCTCTTTTGGATTTAGTACAATGTAATTTAAAAAAAAAGCCAATTATTTAATTTAAATGGAAACATGTTGTCTTAACAGTATCATGCTAGATATTTTTTTTTTCCTGGCACTATAAATTGGTCTTTATAAATTAAATTAGATTTTAATCATCATATTGGGTGTCTGTGGCATTATAAAAGTTTGAATCCTCATTATTACATTATTAGTACATAGAACAGACTGGCCAAAGAGCTTGATGCAATTTTAAATTAGGTGTGAATAAAGCACAAAAATAACCAAAGGATCATGTCCAGCTAGTGCAGATTACAGGCTATTAATATGCACAACTAATGAAGCCAGTATGAAGGTGTTCATCATATAGAGGGAACAAGCTTATTTCATGGACAGTGTAATATATAGAACCCTTTTAATTAAGCCTCACATTTGCAGTATGGTGGACATAATAATTGCACATAACTCCATGTTTTCCGCTTCATGTGTTGTAGAGATAGCAGCGGTCTGCCCTGGGGTCTTGCACTAAGGCTTCGGCGGGTACTTGTGCAGTCAACACTCTTCCAAAGATAGCTGCCGTGCACACACACATATTAAAACGCTGCTTTGTGATTCAACAAGCTCCCGTTCTGCCGTAAACTCCATTTAAATCAACCCATTAAAACTCCAAAGTGGAAGATTGATTTCTCCGATTCCTCCTTCCATCCACGCATAAACGCGTTATCAGAGCTCACACCCGACTGCATCTCAGCGGTTGGAGAACTCTATGAACTGCCATGTTAGCTTTGAGACGTGCAAGTGAGACTGCAAAACTTAATAGCAATAGAGTGAGCTCATGTGATGAGTGTGTTTATTTAGAATTGAATGCAGTGAAGGTTATGACTGTCTATGTCCTGAAAACAGGAAGCATGAGTGAAAACAGGTTAGGATAACTGATGTGGATACAAAGTCCAGCCCCCACTGGAAGAAGAGCCAAGACTCCAAAACCCTGTGAGCTACCTAACTAAACAGCATTTTAAGGCATCATCCTCATTGCAAAGGCTGTTCCAAAAGGCAGACAGTAACATTACTAACATTCCTTTGGATAAAGTCTAAGGTTGAATCACACATATTCATTGTGGAGAAGGTAATCCCAGAATACTTTGCGGCAAGCAAAGTGAGAAAAAAAAAACCTCACTAGGGATTTGAAAAGAGCCATTGTCCCATGTAGCCTGACTTTTGTTTCGATTTACTATTGATTTCAATAGAGTTTGATCAATTAATTCCAATCCAGAGTTAGACACAAAAATGTGGTAAACTAGAGTCATAGGGTCTTATGAAATGTTTTAATGGTTTAATTAAACTTTAATAATAAAAAATGATCAACTGAACCCCAATCAAATAGTACTATATGATATGTGATATTGTCATTGTCTTTTGAACAGGGAGTGCTGAAATATTTATGTTATTTAGGAATAAAAAAAGCATATATTTTGGTATTCTAGAAGGCATTTGAGACAACGGGGCTCCAAAAAGCGAAACCAAATCCCATCGATAAAGAGTAAATTGGTAATCACAGACAAAAGAGGAAAGAGGTTCTCGGGCCGTTAGCTGCACCAAAGGCTTTCTCATTACGTGATAAACAAACCCCTAATGAGAGCTCATTTGCTGCATATTGCCCTTACTAAATGGCATCAGGGGTTGACATTTGGCTGTCTGTAACCTGCCGCGCCACTCTACGGGGAAGACGCAGGCAGCTCATAGCCAATATTCAACTGTACATGGCCTTGCCCTCTTTCTTTTATTCAGATCTTTACCAGCGTGATTTTCAGTACAAAAAAAAGTCATTAGTATTAGCAGTACAATGGAGTGAATATGAGGAGCTTAGAGCACATATAGCGGCAGCCATTATGGCTCCACACTCACTTACCCAAGCATTAGAGCTTCTCATCTAAACACTTGCACCAAATTTATTTTCTTTCATTGTTTATTTTTTGCCTTCAAAAAGAATCATCTCCTTGAGCGCAGAGTTGCTCTTGAAATGATGCAGTAGACATTGATACTTATGGAGGACACAATAAACCAAAGGGTGAAGGTTTGGCTAGTTAGTGTGGTCCTTTCTCCATAGTGTGCATTTTGATAAAATGCATTTTGTTACAGCAACAAATTTTTAAATATTTCATTGTATTAAAGTAGATGTTTTACCAGTGACTAATTTACTGGATGGCTTCGTATAAAATGGTCTTGTATATTTGACGCTCACAGATCCATTGAGGGGCTTCATCGTCAGCTGCTCAATTGTTGTCAGGGCGTCATTGACATTTACAGCTTAGATGACTGACTTAAAGAAACCTAGGTCTAAGTGTCCATAAGCAAAGATATACTTCCAGGGAGGCATACGCCAGCTAAGTAACTGCCCTTGAGATTTTTGGGAATGCAACTATAGCTTTCTCTAGGTATTATACATCTCCTTAATCCTTACCTTTTATGGTTTCACTTAAAAAAAAAAATCAAGTTCCTTAACACTTTTTTATTGCATTCACTTCCCTAACAACCCTGTTGTGAAATAAGAATTTAGAATTTCCTTAAAAATGTTAAATTGTATAGAATTTGTGAAAAAAAAAATAAAAACATGAATTCACATTTATAATGCCCTGCAGCTGCGATTTGTTGTCGTATTAGGTTTTCTAAACCTGTATTTTGTATTTAGTTACGCGAGGGATTTTGTGTGCGATGTCTGCAAAATAGAATTTATGTACCACAAAATAATACGTTTGAACAGATTTCCAATTGTAAGAAACATGCTTGAAAGTTGAACACACATATCCAATAGATGTGTTGATTGACATGACAACATATATTTATTCAAAACCTGTACCATTTCTCAATAAGAACGGTTCCTGTTTCCCAACACTACCCATAGGTGAGACAACAATATTTCATTACGTACATTATGAGGAGTGCAGAAAGGGTAAAAGCGGGTCAGATTGGTTCATACAGCAGGTTTTCATGAGGTCGCGGTGGTATAGTCCTTTTAACCTTTATTCTGTCCCAGTAAAGATTTTCTCCCTGCTTCAATACTCATTAATTGCCCTCCTGCCAAGAATAGAAGCCATTACGAACGCCTAGAAATACCAGGGGGTCAGACAAAAGTCACAGTGAAACACAAGACACACCTACTCTTCTGACACATTAATAAACCTGCATGGGTATCTACGTTATTTATACTGTTATGTCAAATTCTGGTCATTATTTACTCCCTGTTATTTCATTTCAAACTTGTATGACTGACTGAAACACTTCTGTGGAGTACAAATAAGTTTTGAAGCCTCTGAAGACTATGAATCACAGTAAACATCTCCTTTTGTGTTCCATACAAGAAAGTAAGTCACAGACAGAATTTTCATTGTTGGGTGAACAATTCCCTTCAATAAGCATTATTTAACGACAGCTACAATTTATTTTGGATTGTGCTTAATTAAGGATTTATACAATTTCTGATTTCCTCATTTTCAAGAGCCATTAACTGTTACGCTCATTAAGAAAGCTTCATTAGAAACCAACACTCAATCTCTCTTGAAATCCATTTCTATACAGTCTCACTGTCTGGAAGATATACTTGAAAAATCACAACAACAAAAAATTCCGCCCAGCAATCCATCTTTCTCCAGTTAGCATTCTCCTCAAGAACAGCATGTGTATAGCTCATGAGAAAATATGGGGCTTTAAGTATTTGTTGGAGGCCAGTCCTAATGAGAACAAATTCCAAAATAAAAAATATCCAAGATATATGATATGAAGGGCTTAACTGAGTGAGAGAAAGAGAGAAAGAAGAAGCCAGGGGCCATCTTTAAGACTCATACTGCACTCCCTGCAATCTACTGCTATAAAAGACCTGAGTCCCAAAAGACAAGTCTAATTTTCACAGTTTGATATGCTGGGATAGAATTATAACTCACTCTTGTCTGAATGGAGACTTATTTAATTCTTCACATCAGGTCTTTCATTCAATCTAAATCTCCCGCTGAATCAAAATTATCTTCATAAGAAGATTCAAAGACATTTTCAAACTTAACCTACTGTGGAAGAGTTTTCAGAGAGTCTTCAAAAACAATTGTCTCGATTATATGTCAATGGGTTACGTACATGAATCTTTACTTAATGTGTGTTAAAGGTGTTTTTATGTTAACTGGTACTATTAACATATTTCTCTTAACATTAACATATTTCATTAACATATTGAATACAAATTAAAGGATGTAACCAAACCAAATCATTGCATTTGGACCGAATGGATTTTTTGGTCCTGAGATTTCCACAGAAGATATATGTACATGTTTTGATATTTAGACCACTTCTATTATTGATTGCTATCAGGATGTGAAGAGTGTACCAGTTTAAAAAAAAAAAAAAAAGTGACAGGTGACACTTTCTTCTTATTCGGCCAATCCTTGTCGAGCCATGAACAAGCTCAATGGAAAAAAGCCCTTCATGATGGTGGACAAGTTGAGAGATTTGCTGATAAATACAAACTATTTTACCCAGTATTTGTGTGTGCTATATATAATTGCTTCACCAATTTATTTATTTATTTTTTTACAGAGACACTGAAAGTGAAGTTTTTATTTAGTTTAGAAATCGAAAATTTATATTATTTAATAATCACATAACTAATCAAATTTCATCATCAAAACACTCAAATAAAACAAAAATGGCACAAAAGGCATCTATAACTATATCTATAATTATGTTTCAACTGCAATTCATTATTGAAATATAAACAGTGGCTGTAATATAAAACTTTCATGACAGATTTATTCAAACATACATTAAATTACAAATATATCACTAACGGGTTAAGTAACAGTATAATAAATTTGTAAAATTGTGCATATTTAACAAATGGCTCCTCTCTAGAGTAGTTTTTCTAGCTAACTAATGAGCTATGGCATCTACAGAAATCTGTCACGCCACAATAAAGAGTGTCAAACAACTTTGAAATTTGTAATCAAATTGACAGAGTTTGTTTTATATTAAAACACATTGTATTGCAATTTTTAGATGGGCTACAAATAATGATTTGTGAAGTTTTATCCATGCATAAACAGAAAACAGATGGGCTGAAAGATTGATCTTGGGATTTAAAACAAAAATCAATATCTGTTCATCAAAATGAACATCAAAATGAAGATTGTTTAAAGTCCAGAAATTGATATTGTCAACTCAGACATAGTGTCCAACCAGCTGACATGTTTACTTTTAACTCTCTGAAGTCGGCAAAGGCGCCGGCGCCTCCACCTCGTTTTTTTCTTAGTGTGAAAGAGACTCAAAATACTCTGTTGATTTTGGTCATACAGGCAAGTGTTATACATCATTATAATCTGTTAAGTTTCTACTTTTATTGTGTATACTCACAATAAAAACAAAATGTTGTGCTTTTTGCAAAATAAAGAAAACAAACATGATGCGCAATCTGCAGCCTCTATCTCAATGAAGTCTTTTCTGATACTCTTTAGAAATTGAACTGTAACTTAGTGAATACTTGTCACAAAAACATGAGACATATGTCTAAAGAAATGTTGAAATGTCAGGTTTTAAATGTAAATCAAATCGAAAACAAATATTCTGTGTTTATGTAATCTGTTTGAAAAGAGAGAGATGTCAGTCGTTCGCGAGCCTCTTCATTAGTGTTAATGCGGCCACGCCCACGGAGCGCGCGTTCTTTTGAAAGTCAAATAATGACGCGATCCATACGAACAGAGTCAACACCCACATCAACTCAAATAAACACATCAAGATTAGTGCATGTACTTTACATCGTTTTGAGACGCGGTGAGGAATAATCCTGGAATAATTTACCTCAGAAGAAAAGCTGTTTATTTCTAAGAGTAACTGATCCAGCCGAGGATTGTGAGGAAAGTTATTCTGTTAGTGTCTGTGAATATTAAACCGCAAAAGACCGTTTAAATGTGAATCCTGCTGCAACATAAAATGTCATAGACGTAAGACTGTTTAGACGAGATTTCTTTGGCCTGTTTTGGACAGATTATGAAGTGTTTATTGTAAAATAGCCTAGTGTCACATCAATAAAGTTTTTGTTCGCAAATTTCTGCTCAGATGCTATAAATATAGTACCAGTCAAACGTTTTGTGTTCAATAGGCTACTTCTTGTAGCCATTAAAACGTATTTTGTCAGAAAAAATCAATTTAAAATAATGGTTTTCTATTTTAATATACTGTAAAATATCATTTATTTCTGCGAGGCAAAGCTGAATTTTCATCAGCCATTACTTCATTTATTCACCCAAGAATCCTGAAAAAAGTATCACAGGTTATAAAATATATTAAGAAGCACAGCAGTTTCCAACATTGATAATAAATCAACATATAAGAATGATTTCTGAAGGATCATGTGACACTGAAGACTGGAGTAATGGCTGATGAAAATTCAGTTTTACATCACCAATATAGATTTAGATTTAATATAGATTTTAAAGTATATTAAAACAGAAAACCATTATTTTTGTTACCATTATTTCACAATATTAATGTTTTTTTCTGTATTTTTGATCAAATAAATGCAGGCTTGATGACTATGAGACTTCTTTCAAAAACATTAAAAATAGTAACGTGTCCAATCGTTTGACCGGTACTGTATGCTGTGCAATATCAGCAATCATGTTTTCTGTTACGAGTGGACATTATATTAAGGTTAATACAATAGTTGATCCTGTTATCAGTATCCTCACAGATTATCTTTTTTTTTTTTCCTTTTATCTCACAGATTTGAGAATCATAGTGACCTGATACTGGCCCACATAGGACATTGTGCCTTTGGCTCTCACTTTATTTTGTTGACTATATTCTAAATAAACTACAAAAAAAAAAAAAAAAAATTCCTTTGTCCTGTTCCTTAGCTCCCTCTCAGTCACATACCTGACTCAAAAGCTCATTCATTATGTGGCTCATTATGCGTTCTTTTGTTCTCACAGGTGTGAATCACAGCATTATTCATGATCGTTCACGCCTCCTCGCATATGGCCTTTGTAAAGAAAAAGTGTCTTACAAAATTTAAATCAATATATTGTTTTATGTGAATGAGTAGGCACAATGATTCTCACATCAGTTTGAAGCAAAAACTCTAGGCAACAACACCCATTAGTCAAAAGTCTTTTGGACACATATCTATTGTGGTTCTGTGGCCTTAATTCAGTGACTTACACTTACATAAACGTTATTCTCTCAAAAATACAAGCATGTACATACATGTTGCTAACATATTATGGTAGCTCAGTTTGTGCTGAATACAGTGTAATGACACTTTTGCCATTAATGTGTTTATAAGCAACTGGAAAAAGCACAAATGTCAGAGCATGTCAAAACTTCTAAAGGGCCCCAAAACTGTGCAGACCTGTAAGAGTTAATTTATCCATGTTGTGTGCATGAAATAGACGTTGACACCGCCAAAACATGCCATTAAGCAATAATTAGTCATTGCTGTTTCGGTCTATGATTTCAGCTCTCTAAAAGCTGATTGCGGTTGAAACTGAAAATGGGTGATTGATGAATGGCACATGGGTGATTTTTTTTTCGGACAAATATTTTCAGTTGCTGAAATTGAGGCATCAATTTTATCTTTATTCTTAATAGACTATAGTGTTGTTAGCTTAGCAACATGCTAACATCAATCACCCATGTGCCGTGAGTAGCTTTCTAAATCAGTTACTTGCGAGATTTTGTTTTATTTCCTCACAAGGTATCTGCCTATGTAGACAGAAAGGCAACTCACTAGTCTGGAAAACAGCTAGCCAATTATTTTAAGACCCACAGGAACACTTGCTAGAACACAAAAAGGAAGAATCAGCAAGGAATTGTAGGAGAACTGTTTGTCTAGGGCAGCTTGACCTGAGCAGATTGCCCTAAAGGAGGTGAAACCATAGGTAGGTTAGGGAGCACCAAAGTCAACTTCTTTGCCACAGATCTCCCATAACACCACTATACCTCTAACTGGTCTATGTCAGAACAGTCTTGCAGAGCACGATAGGCTATTGCTTATCAACGGTCATGTTTGTAAAAACAAACCAGCAAAAAGGGAAGGAATATACAGTGAAACAAAAGGATAAGGAGAAAGAATAGGAGAAATAATCTCACTGCTGACACATGGCACAGGCGGGTAAAGACGGAGGCCCGGGGCTGTTGTCTGAATGCCAAACAGCAGCCGTGTGCTGCAGAGCTGGTGCAGGGGATAATTCTGAATCACTGGGCACTGTAAACACAATAAATCAACCGCCCCACAACACACTGCTGATACACACCACTGACTCCCTGCATATTCAACAACACACACACTCACACACTGAGCAGTCTATTCACCCCACAGAGATGCAAGTTTAAAGCGAAGGCAAAGATTTAGAAGGAAAAAAAGTAGTATTTTGATTCATTTGGATTTCTGGATTGTGAATGCTATTCAGACCCATTTTATTTTGTAACATGATGCAATTCTGACTGAAACAGAATATCTGAAAAGTAGGACGGGGCTTGATTATTAGGAAATTGATAAGGAACTGATTCATTGGTGGAAGTGGGTGTTCCATAACTGAATGCAAGTTTGTAAAGTTTGAGAATCAACCAGCTCATTTAAAGGGGTCATGAACTGGCTTTTTAAATTTTTTTAAACTGTTGTCTGAGGTCAACTTATGACATTTGCATGGTTTTTACATTCAAAAACATCATAATGAATAAGTATTAGGCTATTTTTTGAGCCTAGCTCCTGAAATGCTTGGTTATTACGGGCCGTATTGAAGACTTGGAAGTAAACGCACACTGCTATGACTGGATAACAGTGTTGCATATTATAATGAGTTTCGACTCCCCCGCCAGTACAAGTGGGGAATTGTTTTGAAAACTTCCAATGTGGAAAAACGGCAACCGGAATGATTAGCCCATACATGTTCGACCCAGAGTCTGATCCCGAATTGGAGGACAATGAACCAACAACACCTCAAATACAAAAGATACTCCAGCCTGTGACAGTGTGGTAAGATATTGTTAATTATGTTTAGTTAGACACGTACACATAATCAGTAGATATCAAACGATCTGTAACAATGCAATACTATCACATATAAAAAAAAAAAAAATAACTCACATAAGTGTGTTGCACCATTCCTGTCGGATCCAATATAGAAGGCACAGCATCGTTTTTGAATCTCATTCTGTCTGCAAATCCTGTCTTGTTTATAAAAGAATCCGCGTTGAAATGAAGCGAACAAATGTGCAATGTCTTACCCACGTGAGCTGGAACTTCATTAAAAATAAAGTTCAACCGCATTCCTAATATTGGAATCCGAAGGAAGCTTATGCAGTGACTGTGTTCTTCCACAACCAGGCACTGCACTCTTCAACGGCATGTTTATTGCTTGGTAGCTCGATCAGGTTTAGCACCACGTAGGCCTATGTTATTTACCTATTACATGCCATGTGCGAATCGGTGGGCGGGGCTACAGAATTAGGCGTTGGTCTTCTGTTGAGGCTGCGTTTCGCTGCTCTCTGACGTCACAGGGACATAAATTCGCAGATCCCTCGTTTGATGAGCTAGCTGTCAATAAAAGCTTTTATTTGACTAACAAGGAAGTTTTCAGCTCCGAAACTTACGAATATTCTTGTATTACGATGACCTTTTATATATCAAAAGCTCAAGGAAAATTTGATTTCTCAATTCATGACCCCTTGTCCCCTTGATAAATGACAACCAGTTTCTGATTCAATCGTAGTGTTTTTTGATTTGATTTATTTTTTCTTCAAAAATTCCCCCTTTGTGTTCCACAGAAAAAAAAAAAAAATCAATCATATACGTTTGGAATGACATATGTCTGAGTTAACCCCCTGAACCCGAAGAACGCGCCCGCGCGTTCTGCTGGATTTTTCCTCATGACAGTGTAAAACAACTTAAAAGGCCTCACAGACATGAACGATATGTTTTTACAAAGCTTAAAGTGTCTACTTTTTTTTATGTGCACTCAAAATAAAAACTAAATGTTGTGCTTTTCGCTAAATAAAGAAAGCAAACAGGATGCGCGTTCTCCCGTCTGTCTCCCGTGATGTCTACTCTGAAATGCGTCTGAAAATAAACTCAGAACTCAGAGAATATTTGCCACACAGACACGACAGATATCTCTTTTATAATGCTTGGAATGACTACTTTTAAATTAAGTAATTTATATAAAAAAACAGATATTCTGTTTATGTAATCCGTATGAAAACAGCGAGAGGTACAGTTCCTCCAGAGGAGACTCATTATCTGTAATGTGACCACAACCACACGCGCGCAAAGCGATTCACATGCAAATTGTCCACGAGGAAGGAACGCGAACCTGTAAACGCCCCCCATCACCTCAAAACAAAGACTCGTCTTCATCATTCTTCTGATTTCATCGAGTTCAGAAGACACGCTGTGAGTTTGCTTTGGATTTACATTAGAAGAAGAACGCGATTTTTTTAAGGTAAAACATTTCTTCTCACTTATATTAGCGTTATTGCTGCATAAACTTCACATTGTAGGCTACTAGTTGAATTATTGCCAGACTAAAATGTGTGAAATCAACGGAAACATGTTGAAATATGAAATAGGTAGGCAACCTTTCAATGCTAAATAAAGATACACCTATGAGGATATTTTTATGCTCTACAATATTAAATGCAGCATGATATAAAAGTAGGGTTGCCAACTGTCCCGTATTAGCCGAGACGTCCCGTTTATTGGGCCTAAATGTCCCGTACATGACTGTCCCGTTTATTGACTGCTACGCTGATGTAACTACTGACTATAGGGCCGTTCACATATGTTGTGTCTTTTGCGCGCTCAAGTTCGTTATTTTAAATGTAGATGCGTGACAAGTGTGCTCAAATAGAGAGACTAATTAGTTTTCGTTCATCTTGCACTGTCCCTGTTTACATTTTTGCCCTGAATGTCTCTTTTGCACTGTATTTTTTTACCACTGCTCTATGTGTTGTTTTCATGTGTAAATCCAAGTATACACTACCGTTCAAAAGTTTTAGATTTTCTAATGTTTTCAAAAAACTTTCTTCTGCTTAACAAGGCTGCATTTATTTGATCCAAAATACCAAAAAAGTATTTTTATAATTTAAAATAATTGTTTTCTATTTGGATATATTTCTAAAATGCAATTTATTCCGGTCTTCAGTGTCACATGATCCTTCAGAAATCATTGTAATATGCTGATTTGCTGCTCAAGAAACATTTCTTATTATTATGAATGTTGAAAACAGTTGTGTAATTTCAGGATTCTTTGATAAATAGAAAGTTCAAAACAACAGCATTTATCTGAAATAGAAATATATTGTAACATTATACACTACCATTCAAAAGTTTGGGCTGAGTAAGAGTTTAGTTTTTTTGTTGCTGTTTTATTTTTTGAAAGAAATTAATACTTTTATTCACAAAGATGACTTATATTGATAAAAAAACAAAGACATTTATAATGTTACAAAATCTTTTTATTTCAGATAAATGTTATTCTTTTGAACTTTCCGTTAAATCAAAGATTCCTGAAAAAAAAAATCAAAAAACTGTTTTCAACATTCATAATAATAAATGTTTGTTGAGCATATATATCAAATCATCATATTAGAATGATTTCTGAAGGATCATGTGACACTGAAGACTGGAGTAATGATGATAAATTCAGCTTTGATCACAGGAATAAATTACACTTTATCATGTATTCACATAGAATACATTTATTTTAAATTGTAAAAATATTTCAAAATATTACTGTTTTTACTATTTTGGATCAAATAAATCCAGCCTTGGTGAGCAGAAGAGACTTTTTTTTTTTTTTTTTTTAAACATACAGATCTAAAACTTTTGAACAACACTGTAGGCCTTAAGTCTTTATGTAAAGAAAATGTATAGTCAAATTACTTCTTTTAAATGAAACGTGATTTTGTGAATAAGCTACAAACAATACATTCAATCATTAAGTCTCCTCACATGCATTCTCTATTGTTCCCTCTGTCACATTCCTCATTGATATTCAGGGTAGGAGTCGTTGACGCCTCAGGTGTGAATCTCAGCATTATTCATGATGGTCCACACCCTCCCTGCATACAGCCATTCTGACAATAAGTGTCTTACAAAAGTCAAATGACTATATTGTTTTGTATGAATGAGTGATCAAAATGGTTTTCACATTGTTTTGAAAAAAAAAACCTCTAGGCAACAACATCTAGTTCTGAAAAGCCTTGTGAACAAATGTTTAAAGTGTGTTATATGGCCTTATTTCAGTGATTTAACATTTTAGTTTTCTCAAAAACTATGCATAAAAATTATTTTCTCAAAACTACAAACTTTTATGTACATGTTGCTCACATATTACTGTAGCCCTGTTTGTGCTGAATACAGTGTAATCAGACTTTAGCCATTAATATGCTTTAAAGCAACTGGAAAAAACACAAATGTCAGAGCACGTCAAACTTCTTCAGGGCCACAAAATAGCCTTAGGGTCCAGAGGGTTAATGATGACAGAATTAAAATTTTTGGGTAAGTTGTGCAGGGTAGGATTTGAGGGCGCACCAGACACAAATGAATCTTCCAGATGATTCGTTCAAACATAACTCCACACAAAACTCAACTCAACACTCCAGACCCCAAATCAACAATCTATGACCATGAAAGAAGTGGGCTCCATTCAGTCTGCACCAAGTTAACAAAACCCCCAATCTAAGTACTTTACGGCCTTGCAAGCTTTGGGCCACACCAAGATAACGGCACAGGTTGTTTGATTCCCAAGACAAAGAGCCAAAACAGATCCCCTTCTTCTCAACGACCTTTAAATGAACTCTGAGTGACACAGGGTTGAAATCCACAAGGAAACCCACAGAGACTGTTTTTACATATAAACAGCATCAAATCGTTCAAAAAAGATGATAGCCGGACTTACATTCAAATCCTTCTACTGCATAATTCTATATCATGTCTATAACCAATACACGTGACCATTATGCTTAAACTCACTCACAATTCATGTAATTGTTATAACTATTGAATGGTTGATTGAAAGTGTGTGTTGCTTAGTACCAGTATGATTGTATGCTCATAATTCAGAAGATGGCTTGATTGAAATCTGTGTAGAATGCATCATATTCTCATTTCTTATATAATTAGTCATCATGTCTAAACTGTACTCACTGCTTAGAATGGGAAGTTAAGAGACCACAGATAACAGGTAATTTATGGGGAGAGGTGGAGAAACAAACACCTCTGAACCAAAGATGATACCTAATTGGTCAGAACCCATCCAGGAGGATGGGCAGACATTTGAGTTTAACATCTCAGAACACAATCAAATAAGACGACGACGAGTAGCCCAGACAGAGTTAGAGACAATGACGAGATAGATGATCGTGGCAGACAAAGATCAGAGAAAATGGGTTAACAGTTCATTCAAGCCATCTACACTCTCGTCTCACTCACTTTCCTTTCTTTTACTTAAGTCTTTTCTTTCCGTTGAGTCTCGCGTTTTAAGTTAAGTTTTGCCGCTAAGTTTCGGACAAACGATTCTACAGCCTTCAACTGCCAAAAAACTTCAAGCTTCAGCAACGAGAAGACTCCACTTCCATCCATCTGCCAACACACCACGTGATTGGCTTCCCAAGATGTCGATCAAAGACACGACAAGACCGTCAGCGAATCAAAGAACCTGGGAAACCCCTCCAGCCAGGACCAAGAAGAAGATGGAATCCCCAGTCAAAGATACAAACTAAACGCAAGTAATACCCCCATGTTCTAACTGAACTGGTGCATTAAAATCAAATTTAATAACCCCGCCTAAGAAACGATAGAAGGGTTAAATTAATGATTGATGGTTCGTTCAGGTCACGTGTTATAAACACATATATTGCTAGAAACTTGGGATTTCATCATTCCACTCTCTTAAAACTCATTCTTTCCTCACTTTCCTTCTTCTGCAACTCGTATGAATGTGTGTGTGTGTGTGTGTGTGTTTGTGTTAGATATTAGTTTTAGGTGTTAGAATAGTCAATAAAGTCTCGTTTGTATTTAAAAATAAGTGTTCTTGTGTTATGTGCTTACGAATTTAATGTCTTAAACTGCTGATCTACTCATTCTTTCCTCACTTTCCTTCTATGTTACCTGGCTATTAAATAGTGTTTCACTGTTGTTTGGATATTTATATCCGCTGCTGAGTTGATAGTTGCGGCCCGTTCAAATGAACGCTGGACGAGTCATTTGCTCGGTACGTGAAAAATAAGTGACTCTTTCAAAATTCCCTATGAATTAATTAATACCTTCATTTGAGCTAAACAGACCTGTTTCCCTTATACACGTCTTACAGCAGTAATGTCAGCTAGAAAAAGAATGTTTCGTTCAGAGATAGTTAATACACGTTTATACCACTTTTATTGCAAAGACATTTTTTTTTTGTTATGATATTCCTGGTAAAAAAAAGAAAATAAAACTTGTATTAATAAAGAAAATTTCATGCTGACTAATAACAATAATTAATAATGAATTGTACAAATATTATAAGTATATTCATCCTTACCCAGATACATACAGTACACACATGTAAAGCGATATATCTATGATATGGCAAATCTCAACTGCTTGATTGTTATATGTAGAAAAAGTTTAACTATATTATCGCCCATCAATATAATAAATACTGGATATATAGTCCATCCTACTTTACCTGTATATATACAGTATACTGACGTAAGGTGATATATACTATAAATAGAAAATCTCATCTGTGTGATTGTTTGCATCGTCGTAAAAAATGTAAACTCTATTATTGCACAGCTCTATATGTAAAGTTGGATATACTGTATATTATATCCAACTTTATCCACATAAAGACAGTATACTCAATTAGGGTGATACATACTGTATAGCATACTACTGTTTGAATGCTTGTACCACCACAAAATGTTAGCTATATTATCAACCAGTCCTAAACTGCTAAACAATGTGTATTGTGCAAAGTACTATAAAGGCATTGAGCTGTGACGGTTGAGTGATTGACAGGATGAGGAAAAAAAGACAAAAGAATCCAGTAACAGAAGTGGGAGTTCTGATTATATAAGCAAACTCCTATTGTACTTCTGGTGACACATCTGCCCTCTCCAAGCCTCCATGCCTAAACCCTTTACCTCTCAATCGCATGGAGCGAGTAAGTGAGTGTGTGAGGGGACAGGAAATAGAAGAGTCTCAAAGGGATGGTACAATGTCACCTTACAGCAGCTGCTGTTGTCATCACACTAATGCAGGCGCACTGACCCCTCGACCCTGCGAGTTAATGAGGGAGGATGGGGCCCACGCAAGGACGACACACACTGCGGCTCAGGGACCGCACAAAACGACACAAAAACTATCTTACCTGGAAATCTTTTTCATCTAGTATCTCTTTCCTCCATCGCACCAGGAAGGCAGCACACACGTACAAATGGAAATGAGAGAATCCTTCAGGCTCCGCCTATGAACACAAAGACGACAGTGAACAAGTCACAATTGAAGGGGGCATATCTATTTGAATTATGACATCACAATTATAAGCGCATTAACATATGATCACCCACATTTACCACAGCTTGGTTCAGTAAAAAAAAAAAAAACCCTAATACATTGCTATTAACGGCGCACCAAATAAATTAGTTAATAAGTTGATCAAGTTTATTTAATCATAAGGATTAATCATAAGGACAGACAACTGTGAACAAATGTGTTGTTAATTTATTTAAATATTAACTTAAAATCTCAGGGGCACTACAAGTAAATATTTTAGGTCAAAGGGGTTCGGTTGACAAAAAGCTTCGGGAATCCCTGTGATAACCAACTGGAGGACAGACAATTAGTGAGGTCGACTAGATTTCATTTTATTTTTTATTTTTTTTATAGTTTTTGTGCTTTAATTTGTAATTTTTGTTGTTATTTGGTGTTAAAGAGTGTTATTATTTTAGTATTATTGTGATAATATTATAGCTATTTACTCTTTCCCTGCCAGCGTTTTTTGAAAAAAGTCAGCTACAAAACTTTCATGGACCCCAGAATATTTTATTGTATGAATATCTGAACATGCAATACACCAAAAGAAAGAACAGACCCTCTGCTTTTAAAAAAACAACAAAAAAAAAAAACAAACAAAACTGTTTTATTCTAGCTTCATGCATTCCTTTTTTATCAGCACTTGAATGTGGGTAAGTTTCATAAAAAAGCAACATTTTGAGCAAAATGCTGAGAAAATCATGTTTTTGTCCAAGACTACATCCAGATTGGATTCAAAATAATGATTGTGATGAAAATGATTTTTAGTTATTTTAGTACACCGTTAAATTAATGAAAATGACAAAAGTAGCTAAGTCTTTTTTTAAATATACACTCACCTAAAGGATTATTAGGAACACCTGTTCAATTTCTCATTAATGCAATTATCTAATCAACCAATCACATGGCAGTTGCTTCAATGCATTTAGGGGTGTGGTCCTGGTCAAGACAATCTCCTGAACTCCAAACTGAATGTCAGAATGGGAAAGAAAGGTGATTTAAGCAATTTTGAGCGTGGCATGGTTGTTGGTGCCAGACGGGCCGGTCTGAGTATTTCACAATCTGCTCAATTACTGGGATTTTCACGCACAACCATTTCTAGAGTTTACAAAGAATGGTGTGAAAAGGGAAAAACATCCAGTATGCGGCAGTCCTGTGGGCGAAAATGCCTTGTTGATGCTAGAGGTCAGAGGAGAATGGGCCGACTGATTCAAGCTGATAGAAGAGCAACTTTGACTGAAATAACCACTCGTTACAACCGAGGTATGCAGCAAAGCATTTGTGAAGCCACAACACGCACAACCTTGAGGCGGATGGGCTACAACAGCAGAAGACCCCACCGGGTACCACTCATCTCCACTACAAATAGGAAAAAGAGGCTACAATTTGCACGAGCTCACCAAAATTGGACAGTTGAAGACTGGAAAAATGTTGCCTGGTCTGATGAGTCTCGATTTCTGTTGAGACATTCAGATGGTAGAGTCAGAATTTGGCGTAAACAGAATGAGAACATGGATCCATCATGCCTTGTTACCACTGTGCAGGCTGGTGGTGGTGGTGTAATGGTGTGGGGGATGTTTTCTTGGCACACTTTAGCCCCCTTAGTGCCAATTGGGCATCGTTTAAATGCCACGGCCTACCTGAGCATTGTTTCTGACCATGTCCATCCCTTTATGACCACCATGTACCCATCCTCTGATGGCTACTTCCAGCAGGATAATGCACCATGTCACAAAGCTCGAATCATTTCAAATTGGTTTCTTGAACATGACAATGAGTTCACTGTACTAAAATGGCCCCCACAGTCACCAGATCTCAACCCAATAGAGCATCTTTGGGATGTGGTGGAACGGGAGCTTCGTGCCCTGGATGTGCATCCCACAAATCTCCATCAACTGCAAGATGCTATCCTATCAATATGGGCCAACATTTCTAAAGAATGCTTTCAGCACCTTGTTGAATCAATGCCACGTAGAATTAAGGCAGTTCTGAAGGCGAAAGGGGGTCAAACACAGTATTAGTATGGTGTTCCTAATAATCCTTTAGGTGAGTGTATTTCAGTTAATATATTTTTTTATTTCAATCAATAAAAGTTTTTTTTTTTTATGTTTCTAGTTTTAGTTAACTATAATAAACCTGGTTAAAAAAATAATAACATTTTTAATTAATTTCCTTCCATTCCACTTTGGTCCATTAAGCAGCAAGAACACTATGATAAGTCCCCAAACAAGAGCGCCTGATCATGATTATGGTAACTCAAAAAGAAGCCTAAGTAAGTAATGATTAACTCCTTGATACCAATTAAATGGCTGATTAATACTGAAAAAAATGTAGTTTTGCACATCTCTAATACTAATGATTTTCCCCCCCATTATGGCTATTTGCTTATTGCGAAGAAAATATTTCCAGTAGGCCTTTACAATGGTTTGTCACAGTCTATCACTGTGCCAATAACACAGTAACTGTGCAAATACACTGGACGCATCAAAGTGAATGTTCCAAATTCATTTGTCCTGTTGTCGGAAGGTCAGAAACAGAATGAGGTACCTGCCCTGATGTTCAACACTGTGAACTATGCTAGTACACAGAGGTCACCCAATCAGAGCAGAGGTCATTTACATATAGAAGTCTTAGAGGTACGGTAGCAAAAACAGAAAATGGTCATGAAAACCAATTTAATTAAAAAACTTTTTTTGGTGTAAGAAACCTTTATTAATATTAAAAGTGGACTTCAGGGGAAATTGATGAAGTGCTTCAAAATTGTGTAATAAGACCCCTTTAGGAAAATAGAAGGAAGCCAGTGTATCTGAATATATGACAATTTTCATTATTAAGAGTTTGAGAAAAAATCCTCCATTTAGTTTGACCTTTAATGTTTCTCATTTTTATTTTTCTCACCACTTATTTAATATACTCATTTAGGTTTCTTGACACATTTTCTGACGGTGCAGGAAAAAAACCCCCAATGAAATTAAAGGGCAGGCTGAAACAAGATGAGCCTTTGTGTGAAGGGCTAGTGGGTATAATAATAGTAACCCTTTTAACAAGGCCTTGTGTCTGCTGAATGGGACACGGAATGGTGCACATTATCCTTCTCAAACACCTTGTACTGTGATAACCTATTCTTCATCTGAATATGAACATATCGTCATAGAAAAGAGCTGTGGTCAAAGCAGGGAGCATACGACAGTAAGTCATCTGTCAACACTTGAAAGCAAAACTGATGCAACAATCACAGCCAATCAGAACATAAGTGATGCTGAAACATATGCAATTGGACCAGTGAGGTTTCACTGTGGGCGGGATTACACAGTGTGGTGCCATATAAACTAAAACCGAGAAACTGACTAGACACAGTTGACAAGAAAACTGAGTTGGTTTATTTCCTAATAACACTTGTCGCTTCATCACATTGTGTAAAACTGATCATAAAGATTTAAAAATGCTACTGTAAAGCCTGTTTATTGGTTAACAGTAAATTTCCTTACAGTGAAAAAAAATATAATCTAACAGAACATTTCATAAATTCGGTTAAATTTTTAGTTTTTGGAAATGAAAAAGAACAAGTCATCTTATAATTCACAGTGGAAAAACGATGAATTGACTCCTGTGACAATTCACATTTGATGGAACTGTTTCTTCTTCATTTTTTTATTAGTTATGTACATTAGGGTTTGATGTCACAACTTATCTTGTTAAATTGATGCTTATTGAATTATTTTAGTTTTTTTGTATTTATGTATTACACAGTGTACCTTCGATATATCAGTATTTACCTCAGCTTGTGGTAAAGCTGCTTGTGATGAGCTTTGATTCTACATGTGACTCTTCTCTTCAAGCACAGCTTCTTCTCTTCTCACAGCTGTGGGTAGGACACGGTCTACAATTTAGGGCACAAACTATTCTTTGTCGTCCCATTTCAGATGTACCCACCACTAAATAAGAAAGCAAACTGTGGTTGGCTGCTTGACATATCAGTTAGATTGTCTTCCTCTACATGTTGCCGTTAGCCAAAAGTCTGTCTAACGTGAGATGCCACCTGAGGAGCCGACGTGGCGTAACCGCTCCAGCTGGAGGTGCAATGAGCTCCACACGCAGAGGAGGGAAGATTATCTGCAATGCCAGACACGGACAGAGGGTCCTAATGAAAATCAATGGAAGCGTTACTTCCAGCAATAAACAGGAAAGACAGGTCTCCCCTTCAAGGGTAAATGCGGGCAATGGAAATCTTCCCAACTGTACTTCGTGTTCGAGCACTCACACACAAACAGCGCAAAGGTGGCAGGAAGTGGTTTCGAGACTGCACACGTTACATCCAGTCCAATTACCCCCCAGTCATTCTCAGTCACCTCCTCGTCAAAGTGACCACACAAGCGTGAAATGCACTTAATTAGACACTCAATAGACAAGGCCGAGCTGCAAGGGCATCTGCATATGTTCAGCTGTGCGGGTTGAACTTCCGTGTCTATAATGCAGGGCTCTGGCTTTCTTCCACATATTTATAACGCTGTTGATGACATGCACCGCTAATTTGTTTTTGTTAAAAGACTTAATCCCTGGAAACAGTAGTTTAAATAAATAAAGAGATATAGGTGAATTAGTGTTAAGATGCCATTTTTCTTTTGAGCATTTTAAAATGTATAGTTCACTCAAAAAAAAGTTTAATTCTGTCATTATTTACTAATCCTCAACCTATATCATTTTCCTACAGTTGTTCAAAACCTAATGACTTTCATTTTCCCATGGATCACAAAATTGATGTTCAGCAGAAAGTCCAGCTGCTCTTTTCCATACAACGACCTAGAAGGTGACCAGAAGCTGTGAAAGCTCCATATAATTTGTCCATATGAAGCTTTGTAGTCTTATGTGGAAAATCATTAAATGTAAACTGTTATTCACTGAAAATATAAAGTTTTTATATTTCTATTTAGCTTTAATTTATTTGATTCCAGTTTTAGTAATTTTAGTACTTAAACTTATTTTATTGCAGTTAGTTTCCTTTCATTTCAGCTTGTTATGTTGCAGTTATCTAATATTTATATTTTATTTATTCTTTTTTCCAATTAAAGCAGCGCATAAGTTTTGCCTCTTTGTTGCCATCTCTGTTTGAAACCTGAAATTGCAGTTATTTGCGGAGTTATCTTCTTTACATGGGCTGTTGATAAAATGATGCCATAAAGAATCGCATGCGCAGGGTAAGATTTGTGAAAGAGTACACAAGATTGCAAGCGTAAATTAAATTTGCATGCGTAAAGCTTTGTAAAGGTGCAAATCGCCTTTCAAGTGTAAGAAAAAAATATTTGCAGCATTTTACTGTTATTCGTAAGCGTAATTCATGTATATTGAAACTGCAGCTTCATGCTAAACGCAAAATAAATATGATCTGTATTCTTCTGACTTCCATTTTTCCGCGGTTACACTTTTGACACGTTTCTTTCCCCAAAAGCATCGCAAGCCTGTGAACATCGATTTGCAAGCGAAAACAACAGAGTCAGGAACTGCAAAACAGATTGACCAAGTAAAACCAACCTTTGTGTAAAAAAATTAACTGATGTAAATGTCTAAATGACTTCTTGTTCCCGAAAATAACATCAGCACGGCTCCTCAGCGCGGATTAATCTAATGTTTTGAGGTGTATGTGCGGGTTGTCTGTCAACGCACCAGTGTGGATCTTCACTGTACATTTGAATTACAGTTACTGCGTCTTGGAAGTATGTCCAAAATAAGAAGTTTCACTGGAAAATGTCATCTAAACAATTAGGTAATATGTCTGCCACTTTTGCTCTGACCAACTGGAAAAAAAAGAAGAGTTTTGCAATAAATCACCTACCAATAGTGATTAAATTTAACGATCACAAAGTTAGCTCAGATCACATCAAACCATGCAAATTATTATTATTGTTATACTTTTGTACTCAAATTGTTAATGTTAACAGCATCAACATTGCATGACTACATGTATTAGCGTTATCTGTAGATTTCACTTTCTGTGCAGTCTAATCTCTAATTGTCATACCATTCGAATTTCATCTAAAGAAATGTTCTTTTGACCTCAAAAAGCAATTTAATATTCCTTAGAACTCGTCCTCTTTAAAATACAAAGCTTTTGTAAGTACAGTGTAATCCCACGCATCTGTAATCAGATGCACATTTAAAACTAGAATATAACCTAATTTCAGTTACTTACATGCTGCAAACGATCCGCCACCCGCAGCATCCATACACGCCTACTAGCCGGGACTCCTTCTTTATGTATACGGACTTGACATAATGACACAAAGACGAACGGCGGCAAACTCATATTTCCCACGGAAACCGACCTCACCACTCAAATTAGAAAACATGATTACAAGCTTACCGTTGTGAATTGGGCAAAGAGTAATATATAAGAAATAAGGTAAAGAGATAGTTTTGGACACTGATTGGTTATATACTTGCTCAATGATTGATTTTGGATAATTTTTAACCAAAAAAAGTTACGGATTGCAGCTTTCACCAAAATTATTTTTTTTAAATCTTAGTTTTAGTTAACAATAACAACACTGCACAAATATAATTTGCGCTTTCACATATTTAAATGTGTGGATTGCATTCAGTTACGAAACGCGAGAACTAATGCCGTTTTGTGTCACTGATGTCAAATCTAAAGCACAAATCTTTTCATTCTCAGTCATTGAATCTCTAACTCAGCCGATTCGTTAGAAACGCTGAATCATTCAGTAATGAAACACGGCTGAGTGTTGCTGTGAGATATATAACACAAATAACGTGATAAAATTAGGTTTGATCCTCACATAAAACTTATCTTATCTTATTTATACTATTGTCATAGTATTTTTGCAGCTTGACAGTCCCTGTTAACCATCTATGTTCATTGTATGGAAGAGAGCAGCTTGGTTAAATTCCTCCTTTGTGTTCCACAGAGGAATATATATGGGTTTGAAATAAAATAAAGGTGAATGTGATGACATGAAATTTTTGGGTGAGCTATTCCTCTACGATGCAAAATGTAATTTGTCTTGAGTAGAAGGTACTACTTATGTCCAAATGTAATCATTGTCTCATAAAGAAAAGCTGCTGTGGGTTCTGAGAAGGCGTATGCATTATTAGTGTGTTTTTTAAAGCCTGTGGTCTAGTTTAATGTGAGAGTGAAGGCTGGGTTCACCTTTAGATGGGCTGTAGTTTCTCTTCATTGATCATTTTAATTATTTTGTCTGTCTCTCCCTCGGGGGGCGAACAGTTGATGATGGTTCTTAATTAATGGGGCCAGTGGGGGAATAGACACAGTGGTCCATTCTGGAACGTTCTGACGCAAGACCTGGTGACACACTTCAGGTGGGATAAGTTTGAAACGAGGACAAACTCAACACACGTAGTCCACGTTTTCTGTACCAACATGTAAGGACACAGCTAAGAAATTATAATAAAATATCCATATACGCACATATCAAAGAATCTTTACGCTTCACACATAATGCAATGTGAATGGTCCTTGCCTGTGCAAATGTGGAGAGACTGTTTGAACTAAGCACATAACACTAGTGTTATCAAAGAGTTGCTTTGTAGTGGCTAGTAAGTTTTGCCTTTTGATGAAAATATCCTTTACATTTTGTCAGTGATTCATCATGACATATTCTTAGTCAATTAAGAATTTGACCATAATCGTTATTAGTCAATTTTACTCCGAGTAAAAATCCAGTTTTAGTTAATGGATACAACATTAGTTGACGAGAAAGTATGAAGTTAAATGTAAACATTTCATATATTAAATATATACAAACATTAAGAGAAAAATATCCTAGTGAAAGACCTTCTGAAATAAATTAATTCTTACTGTTTTAGTTATTTGTTGTCCATGTTATGTGCATATTAACAATACATTTTGGATATACTGTACATATTTTGATATGAATTTTAACTTGTTGCATGTTAATTTATGCAGTTACATCTGTTAATCTTACTGTTTTCAACGTTGTTAATAATAAGAAAAGTTGATGGAGCAGCAAAATCAGCATATCAGGAATAATGGCTGGTGAAAATTTAGCTTTGCATCACAGAAATAAATTACATTTTTAAATATATTAAAATAGAAAACAGTTATTTTAAATTGTAAGAATATTTCACAATATTAATATTTCAGCAGCGAAAACAGTTCCAAACAAAGATCACAGCAGAACCATAGCGCATCTCACAGCAACACTTCAGTCATTACTGAATGATTAAACAAACTGGTTAAGTCAAAGATTCAATGACCCATTCATAAACAACTGCCTCATTCTTGAATGAATCAGCTGTTTGAACTATTTGTTTGAATGAATGACTCAATGAGCCACTCATTAAGGCAGTCACTTGCCGCCACCTACTGGCGGTTTAGTTCCATCTATCTATCCATCCATCCATCTATATTTAGCCGCGTTTCAACCGCAGGAATTTTCCTCAGGAACTAGGGACTTTGGGGTGGTACTCTGTGTGTTTCGACCACAGGAACCAGGGTCTAAATGATGTTCCGGGTAAAAAGTTCCCCCTCAAAACATCCCTGCTTGCGAGGTAGTACTTTTTCAAAGTTCAGGAACTTTCGGGGGTGAGACTTGGGCGCTGAACATGCTGATTGGTTGAGTTCACAGAGCATTTTATTTCAACCTAAAAGTCTGTTGCGGTGCGTGCAGTAAGAGTTGTTTGCTATTCGAAATCAACAATTAAGTTTAAAAAATACGACCAATGGACCGACAACGAGGTTCAGGCTTTATTAAGCTTAAATACGGAGGCCGAAATCCAGTGGAAACTGGAAAGTTTAATCTGGATTAATCTTCACGGTACTTTAGACCGTGACGCAAACGCAGACAGCAGCAGGTCTGGGGGAAAAAATCCTGGGACAAATTGTTCTGGGTAATTTCAGTGGAAACGGGGCTTTTGTTAAACATTTTCAGAAGTAATTAAATTGATGAGGTGGATAACCACCAGGCCACCGTTATGCGTTTTCTACTCTGTTCTGGGTGACCATCTTCAAGATTTTTTTCGCTAGATATTTTTTGAGTCCCTCCTTCTATGGAATTTGTTCGGCCGTTTTCTAGCCCGAAAGTCTGATCGGGTAGAAAAACCTTTTATAAACAAGCTCCATGATTTGAGGTATCACTAATGTCCGTAGCACATGCGGGATGAGTTGTTAGGGTTCGTTCAAATCCTTAGCAAGCACCATTAATTACATTACGGGAGCAAATCCTTCTAAACCTCTCGACAAGCCTACTCAACGGTATTCGTTCAAAGCAGATTCTCGTAATGTTTTGACGGATTTTCATGTAAATACAAGTGTAAGCTTACAGCCATAACATAAAATCTTCTGGGGCACAGATCTGAGGTACACTGTCATGATAAACAGCAATGCAGCAGTCAGAGCGCTTTGGCAGTTGTATGATGGCAAGCATTGGAGATCATTGGTTAGCAAAATGCCTAAGGTCAGTTTATACTTCCATCTTCAAGATCCTTAGAGAGTCAATTATTTACAGTTCTAATATTAAGCGCGCTCCTCACACGAACACACCCTAGATTTCCCAACAAGTCTGTTGAGATGGAGTAGATCTGACATCGAACAGTTCACAACATTCATATCTACCCATCCTTCAGCCTCAAGCAAGAAAAGAGAGAGAGCGCACAGATGAAATGGAGTGGGTTGCTCTGAGTTATGTTCAGGGTGATGATTGCCTATTGGTGTAACCTACCGGCCTTAATCAGAGCAGCAGGGAAGATGACCGTCTGAGGGTATCAAGCTGTGACATGCTCTCTGCTACTGTGCTTTATTACTTTATTAAACCTCTCTCTACCTGCGAGATGTGAGACTCCTGCTGTCAGTGGGGGAAAAAAAAAAAAAAAAGATCACCCACTGTCTGGGAGCATGTGTGCAGTCAAATGTCAAAGGGGGACCTCCATAATTTGGGAGGATGTGTATATCTTTCGGTGGAACATCAAATAGCAACAAACATGACACTTATGACCCGGTGTTGATCTAAGAGTGCACGTTTAAGAATGGATGAGTGAAATATTTCAGACAGCAACTGCAGTGTATGTGATGGAGGAAAAGGTTGCAAAACTGTGAACGAGTGTATAAATGCCCATGTCTTCGCCAGTGTCATGTGAGATTCAAGCCCCTTTCAAAATATTGCCATCTTTGGACACCTTCGGGTAGCTGTTTATAATGTTGTGTTATCCTGTTGTAGTTGATCGTGTAAATACAGCCGTTATTAATGTACAATAATATGTGACCCATGCTGGCAAAATGAGTCAGAATGAGCACAGGCTAATTACGAGCTACAGGCAAAACAAGTGAAAAATGTCACTTTTGGTCGAATTTGAGGTTCACACAAAAATGTGTTAATTAAGCCCTTATCTAGCGATCCCAATGCTCCAAATAGCAATTAAACATCTAAAAGTATCTTTATTTGTACGTTTTCTGAGAGAAAATGTACATTGGCTAAAAAAAAAAAAAACATACGTTGGCTTAATGAACTAAAAATTAGTTCATTAAGCCCTCATCTAGTGACCCCAATGGTCCGAAAATGTACGTTGGCCAGAGGAGAACTGGCCCCCTGACTGAGCCTGGTTTCTCTCAAGGTTTTTTTTCTCCATTCTGCCATCTGATGAAGTTTTGGTTCCTTGCCACCATCGCCTCTGGCTTTTGGCTTGCTTAGTTGGGGACACTAAATATGCAACAATATTACTGATCTGCCTGCATTGACACCATTGTATGAGAATTGAACCGAGCTGGACGATGACATCACTGTTTTCTCCAGAGCGGCTGAACAGCCGAAGCAAATTTTGTTGCATTATTTTCCTGTTATCACTGTAAAGCTGCTTTGAAACAATCTGTATTGTAAAAAGCACTATAAAAAAATAGAGGTGACGACTTGAGAAACACCTTTTCTTTGTTCATGAAAAATGCTGTTTTTCTCTGCTCGCTTCTCGACGACTGATGCTTCCCCTCAGCACAAGTTTGGTAGGCCTATCGTTATAAAGTGCAGCATTCCAACTTTGTGAACATTTATAGCGAATTCTCGATGGCATGAGTCTGAACCAACGAAATGATGTAAACAAAATGATCTTACCTGCACTGACTGATAGATCCTAAGCGTGCATACAGATGCCTCTCAGACAGCGCGTGATCCCGATATACACAGAATTACAGAATATGAACAAAATATCTGTCTTGGCGAGTATTCACACAAACATTATCTGTTATGACTTAAATTAACGTTTGGTTAACTGTTGGGGAAAAACATCTGATATAAAACATCCGTGCGGTACAGTAGGTCTTAATATATAGGCTGTCTGTTTCATTAATGTTAATCAAACAATTGTGGTATCATGGGGAAAAAAAGTTAAGATATTTGATTTTGACATGGTGCGTGCCAAATTTGGTGTTATTACAAGGGATTTTAAGGTATGGTTGATAGGTGTAGCTCAGTCATTTTTTGTCTGACTCCAACAAATCGTACATCATACTGAATGTTTTTTTAATAATAACATAATAAAGAAAATAACTTTAAAAAAAATTTTTTTTTTTTTTTTTTGCTCATTGCGACTCATTTTGCCAGCATGGGTCACATATTTTAAACATACAAATTAAAAAGTTTAGGATCAATATTTTTTTTTTTTAAAGAAATTAATACTTTTATTCAGGGTACATTGGTCAAAAATGACAAAGACTCAAAGTTTATATTACAAAATATTTATATTTCAAACAATTATTGCTGTTATGAACTTTCTATTAAATCACAGATGTTTTTTTTGTCCACAAAAATATATAAGGCAGTACAATTGTTTTCAACATTGATGATAAGAAACGTTTCATATACAGGTTGCACTTTATTTTATGGTGTCATTGTTACAGTGTAATTATATATTATATATACAAACCCGATTCCAAAAAAGTTGGGACACTGTACAAATTGTGAATAAAAACAGAATGCAATGATGTGGAAGTTTCAAGTTTCAATATGTTATTCAGAATACAACATAGATGACATATCAAATGTTTAAACTGAGAAAATGTATCATTTTAAGGGAAAAATAAGTTGCATGGCATCAACACATCTCAAAAAAGTTGGGACAAGGCCATGTTTACCACTGTGTGGCATCCCCTCTTCTTTTTATAACAGTCTGCAAACGTCTGGGGACTGAGGAGACAAGTTGCTCAAGTTTAGGAATAGGAATGTTGTCCCATTCTTGTCTAATACAGGCTTCTAGTTGCTCAACTGTCTTAGGTCTTCTTTGTCGCATCTTCCTCTTTATGATGCGCCAAATGTTTTCTATAGGTGAAAGATCTGGACTGCAGGCTGGCCATTTCAGTACCCGGATCCTTCTTCTACGCAGCCATGATGTTGTAACTGATGCAGTATGTGGTCTGGCATTGTCATGTTGGAAAATGCAAGGTCTTCCCTGAAAGAGACGACGTCTGGATGGGAGCATATGTTGTTCTAGAACTTGGATATACCTTTCAGCATTGATGGTGCCTTTCCAGATGTGTAAGCTGCCCATGCCACACGCACTCATGCAACCACATACCATCAGAGATGCAGGCTTCTGAACTGAGCGCTGATAACAACTTGGGTTGTCCTTGTCCTCTTTAGTCCAGATGACATGTCCAAAAAGAACTTCAAATTTTGATTCGTCTGACCACAGAACAGTTTTTCACTTTGCCACAGTCCATTTTAAATGAGCCTTGGCCCAGAGAAAACGCCTGCGCTTCTGGATCATGTTTAGATATGACTTCTTTTTTGACCTATAGAGTTTTAGCCGGCAACGGCGAATGGCACGGTGGATTGTGTTCACCGACAATGTTTTCTGGAAGTATTCCTGAGCCCATGTTGTGATTTCCATTACAGTAGCATTCCTGTATGTGATGCAGTGCCGTCTAAGGGCCCGAAGATCACGGGCATCCAGTATGGTTTTCCGGCCTTGACCCTTACGCACAGAGATTGTTCCAGATTCTCTGAATCTTTGGATGATATTATGCACTGTAGATGATGATAACTTCAAACTATTTTGAATCTTTTGAAACTTCATCAAATTTTTCTCTGAGAAACTCCTTTCTGATATTGCTCCACTATTTTTCGCCGCAGCATTGGGGGAACTGGTGATCCTCTGCCCATCTTGACTTCTGAGAAACACTGCCACTCTGAGAGGCTCTTTTTATACCCAATCATGTTGCCAATTGACCTAATAAGCTGCAAATTGGTCCTCCAGCTGTTCCTTATATGTACATTTAACTTTTCCGGCCTCTTATTGCTACCTGTCCCAACTTTTTTGGAATGTGTAGCTCTCATGAAATCCAAAATGAGCCAATATTTGACATGACATTTCAAAATGTCTCACTTTCAACATTTGATATGTTATCTATATTCTATTGTGAATAAAATATAAGTTTATGAGATTTGTAAATTATTGGATTCCTTTTTTATTCACAATTTGTACAGTGTCCCAACTTTTTTGGAATCGGGTTTGTAATTACATTATATATAAGTACAGAGTAATATTGATTAACTACATGTACTTACTATAGGGTTAGGGTAGGATTAGGTTGAGGGTTAGTTGCATGTAATTATGCATAATTTACTGTTTTTACTATGGTAAGTACATGTAACATGTAACAAGGACACTGTAAAATAAAGTGTTACCCATATATATCCAGCAGACCAATGCAGTTCTTGGCTCTTTGCTTTTCATCAACTAAAATTGTCCTTCCAATTTCAGTTACACAGAGTTCTGGCCTTTGCTGTCGGGTGAACTTATTGCCAGTCCACGAGGACCCAAAAAGTTTGAACTATTTTTAACTTGACTTTTGACAACAAAAATGCGAAACCTAAGATGACAGGGCTTTCCATAGCCAGGAAGAGAGGGCAATGTACTTTGAATTACAGAGAGGGCGAAAGAGAGAGTGAACACAGACAAAGAACTTTATCTGAACATAGTTTTATATTTTTTCATGTAACTAGTCCCCATGGGAACTGAGGGTTTCAAACTTCAAAAAGGGAGCCAAAGCACCATAAAAGTAATATTAAAGTGTCATACGATTAAGTCTTCTGAAACCATGAGATAGTTTTGTGTGAGGAATAGAAATTTAAGTTGCTATTTACAGATAATCTTCCCTTTTCATTGAGTTGTTAACTGCTGCAACTGGATCGAGTCAGAGATCAACTCGACAACCTAATAAGTTTGATTCAAGATCAAGTCATCCAGTCTATTGTTGAGAATCAACCAATCTGATTCCAAATAATGATTCATTCGAGAATCAGAGATCTCTACTTCTTGCATGAACAGGTCAAAGAGAGTTAGGACGGATGTCAAGGTTTTTCAATGAATAATGACCTAAGAGCTATTCCACCCAAAATGAAGATTTTTATACAGAAATATTCAATCTCTGTGAATACATATAACACAAGTGTACGGGACCTCAACGCTGATGCTTCAAAAACCACACAAAGCAAACATGATTTCCCCATCCATCCATACAACCCCAACTGAATCAAATGAATCAATGCCTTTTGAAGTGAAATGATATGCGTGTAAAAAATTATATTTGAAATCTTGTATAGTATAAACCATCTCTTCCAGCCAACGGTCATATGCGGGTTCAGGAGTGCTTGATGTAAATTTCAGCACATTTGAGAAGGATGTTGTAAGTGTGTTATGACGCTTGCGTGAGAAGTGACACGAGGATAGGACCTTCACTTCTCACCCAAGTTTCATTTTCATTGGCCGGAAGTAATGAATAATAGTTAAAAAAAAAAAGTTTAACATTAGTATTTTTCTTACAAACATCGGTTCGCTTTAGAAGACTTTGATGAATATAGCACACAAGTCATATGAACCACTTTTAGGATACCTTAAATGTTTTTTACAGTCCTTTTTGAAGCTTGAAAGCATTCATGATAATGCTGTAATGAAAAAGAACAAATGGTACAACTATGTAACGTTCTCCTTTTGTGTTCCAACTTCTAAATTAATTGAGTAAATGATTACAGATTTTTTGTTTTAGTGAGAAATAATCCTAAAGGAATTAGGATTATAGGAATAGAAATTTCTCTGAAAGCAATATTTTGTCTGAGAGCCACTAAGTCCCATTCGATTATAGAGTGAATATGTCCACAGCCGTTCACTGAAGTCAGATTCAGCTCAAGAGGGGAGCAGCAGGGTTGACTTTTGCTAACATTTTTATCATAAATGATTGAGTGCAGGGCACCCGGTGAGCTGTTGCTCTATACGTGATTGAGCAGGAACTACGAAGGAGCTAGCAGTGGAGATTTAAAGTAAGAAGTGATGAAATATTGATGTTCAAGGGGCTGTGCCAGTGACCTGGACCTTGCCTTCTGGGTACTGCCTTTTCTGTGTCAGAAAACATAGGGCAATCATTAGGGGAACCCCATGGGACAGGTAAAGAGATTCAGGTCGCTGGTTCAAATCCCTGTTGGGAAGATTCTGTCCAATGTGCCTTATGGTGAGGTTTTAGATCAGGATTCGACACAGATGAGGAAAAAGAAGAATGGAACTACTGCTTGGTGCACAGATGTATACAATACGCCCATGCAAGGCCGAACATGTGAACAGCATGTGAAAGGAAAGGAAAGGAAAGTCCTTGCTAGATGTGAATTCTAGATAAGGGAAGACTTCATTGGTATTCAAGCCTTTAGGAATATGCAGAAGAGCGTAGTTGGAATTGGCTAAAGCTAGTGTTTCTTTCCTTTGGGATATACTGCAGATGAGCCTGTCCTAGCAGAAGCAATCTTCTAGCTCATTACGGAGGCAAAAGGCTTGAGCTGGGGGACTTTTGTTAAACTGTACAGGGCTAACAAGCACCCGCGAACAGCAGGAACGCATCAACCATTGCGTGTGTTTGAGCTGAATCTGCTAATTCGCGGCACGCCAACAAACCTTTGTGAAGTCCCCCTGGCTCTATAGCAGAGAGAAGTTCGCACCCGGCGGTGCAAGACCGCCAGTCTCTCGGCTCAATCACAAACCAGGGGAGCCAGGGACACCGTACTCTTTAGCACAGACGCTATCACGCTTCACACTTAACCGCACATGATAACTCCTATTTTTTTTTTTTTTTCAAACAGCCCTCTGACAGAAACGGATTAGCTGGGGCTTGAACAGAACTGAGAATGTAGACCAAGAAGACGAATCCCAGAGAAAAATCCCAGAGCTCCCCCTAAAGGAAGACCACGTAACAGGTTATGAGAGGTTTGTCAGCGATATCAAACGCTCATCCTGGGGGGCGTTTCGCCAAACTCTGTGCCTAGATGTGTGACGTGCAGTTATAGGTGTGAGCACACAACATTAAAAGAGACTCCTTGCTTGCCTTGGGCTTCTAATAAGTCTCCCTGCTGAGAAACCCAACAAACGCACCAGAGTACTGAGTATGTGATGTGGTTGTACAGTAAAGAGCATAAGACCTTGCTGTGGGCAATGTAGACAGACGCACACACATTTATTCTTTAGTCCACTGACTTCTATTGACTGTGATGGGTCACGAAACATCCCTGTTCACTTACAGTTGTGTGCGGTAGCTCAATAATTGAAGGCCATGCTATTGATGCATTTGGAGGGAAGGAAACTACAAAACCACCTGCTGGGTAACAAGCTGCATCATGACAGAGCAAGGTTTCATATGTTAAATCAGCACGTATACATACTGTTGCAAGTGTGGGGATGCTTTAGGATTCACTCGAGGGAGTTTAACCAGGAACTCAAAACACTCATAGAGGTATGTGTTAGTGTTATGAACATGTTTAGACCCACACTAAGGAATAATATATCGAAGACAAGGGTAATTGTAGCAAGGACGTCAACGAGCAAAATAGCTTTTGTAAGCCTCAGCTATAAACACACACATATACGGCAGATGGCTGTGATACACATTCAGTGCGTCAAAGGACCACAGAGGGACTATTACTGTTTTCAGGTTCAAGTAGACTAAGACATACTGAAAGTGTAATTGGACTGAGGGGAGGACACCCCACCCACCCATTGCAAATAATACATCTCTGCTTCAGTGAAAAGACAGTATCCAGTGCATTAGTAAAACTGCTTTCGCTTTATATGTTTTGCCAAGTTTACAGAGACTTGCTATCTCAAAACCTGGTAAGATAACCCAACAACACATCTTAATTCAGTCTGGCTATGTTGCAACCGCTGGCTATGTTTGTAAACAATAAATAATAGGGATGCACCGAAATTGTGCCACCGAAAATTATCAGCCGAAAATGGCATTTTTGGTTTTTGGCCGAAAGACAAAAAAGGCAGAAAATATGCTGCCCCGCCCCTACGTGTTCAACGATCAGGTTTCACTCTCGCGCAGCATGTTTTGTAACTTTGCAAGCAGCTCCGCTTCCGAAGATGCACAGCTTCGAAGCGACTGCTCAGTGTTCCGCTCCGTGTGTGCGCCATGCTCTCTGCTCAATGTTCCGCTCTGTGTGTGCGCTGCATGAGAGTGAAAAGCAAAGTCCGCTCAGATAACGTGCCGACATAAAATTTCCCTGGACTTGTTTCTGTTTGCAATAGCGCTACTGTGCTGTAACATGGTGTGATATAACATTAGCCGTGCTGGGCAACGCTGGTAAAATGATGCTACCCTCTCTGACCTGCTCCTCGCTATCTGCTCACATGCTCTGATAATAATAGTTTTCTAGGACTATACTTTATTTTGATAATTAGTCAAAAATTACATTTGTTAAATCTGATTCTCTTGCATAGAACTGAATGAAGAATATCAATATTGATATATTGATATTTAATATTATTTTAACATAGGCCTATTTTCTGTCCAAGTTTTGTTACTTTAAATAAAATTGTGGTTATTTTATTTTATTGGCTTGTATTTTTTAAATTCAGATTCAGTAAAATTATTGAATTAAATTTAAAAAAGTCTAATAATAATACAATTATACAAAAAACTAATTAAAAATAAGAAATTAATAATAATTTTCGGTTTCGGTTTTCGGCCAAGTGAATCCAGAATTTTCGGTTTCGGTACAGAATTTTCATTTCGGTGCATCCCTAAAAAATAAACAAATATGGAAACAAAAATAACTCTTAGCTCTGAATATTTAAATCCTTTCAGCAAATTCTGTCCCAATCTTACAACAGAATATATATTGATTATATTACTTATCCGATTCTGTCTGGGTCTGGAGTTTAGAGCAGAATACATAAGTAACACAAATAATACAATAAATAATTATATTATATTATATTATATTAATTATACTATATTAAATTTATTATATCATATTATACACTTTTCCTTAGGCTCTGTCTGGCATCTTGGATAAACAATTTTTAACTGAATTTGGAACAGCTCAATCTAGGATTGCCCTATCTATAAAAAGGTTGAATGCAATGTTCCCTAGAATTTGAGAAAATTACTATTAATTCCCAAATGTGCTCTCTAATGAGATAAGTTACTAGGTTTTGAGGTATGATCAGGGAATCTCATAAAATGTGAAATCTGGCAAGAAACCAGAAGCCTCTCTTGAACTTTATGCAAAGATAAGTGCTCTAAATTAGTTAAATTAAAGGTGCTGTAAGCAATTTTGGAAAAGCACACATAAATTTTCCCTACAACCTGACAGATATCACTAAAATAGGTGTCCTGAGAAATTATACCTGTCTCTATGACAACCCCAGGCTCTGTAAACAGCAGGAAGAGTCAGGGGAGCGGCCCACACTTCTTTTTTTTTAGCCAATCAGAAATGTTCTCTGCCTGTGAATAATGTCGTGCATTCTGAAAAAGCTTACTGTGTGCCTTAGTAGTTTTATAAACAAAAGTTGTTTATTAAATACTCAAAGGAAACTTCTGGGAAACGTACCATAAACATAATTGGGAAAACGCAGTTTTTGAGATTTTATATGCACAATGTAGTGCACACTGTTTTATTTACAACTTTGAAAAATCATTTCTACAAAGATTAATGGAGTATATTTTAAAAGAAAATACTATTTCAGTCTTTCTACTTCAAAAATTCACATTTAAGTCAATGTGTTACTTGCATGTTCTTTGCCATTATTTGTGAAACTTACTAGCAATTTTTGAGTGACAATCTTTCCAAGCTGTTTTTCCCCATCCGTGTAGTCTGACGCCCAAGCCTATGGGCATTCAAAGAGAATTACTGTAAAATTCCCGAACAAATGATATACAACACACTCAAAAGGTTTATAATATGCCACGAAGAATGAACCAACAATCCAGAGCATTATCTAAAGTTTTATATGTGGTTGGGGGCCGATTGAACGGAAACTGGGCAGTTGCAGAGACCATGAGCTTTGATGCACTGCTCACTGCACTACAGAGGATTTTTGTTTACTGTGTAGAGGTTTTCTTAGGGAGCTGTGCAGGGTAAGAGAAAAAAAAATGCTCTGAAGAACATGAGTCAGCGTGTAAAGCAGAAGTGTGATGACAAGCAGCACAGATCAAGAAAAACTCACAATGCACAGTGAATGGCACAGAAACCATCTCCCTGAGAGATACAAGGGAAGTCTCTTTCTGTTTTCAAAAGCCCATGAAATATTCATCATTCAGACTTGGCTAATTCAGGCCATCAAGATCTTTAAGGTGAGTTAGTATGACACAGATTGTCAGAGTCGGCGAGGGAGGGAGAGAGTTTGAGCAGTCATTTTCAGACTATTTGGTTATGCATTAAAAATGCATGGGATGAATTACATTCTATTTCTGGCCTCTGTTGAGGAATTCACACTAGGGTTCAAAATCGAGCACTTGGCAAAACAGAGAATAAGAATAACTTTAAATTTCCAATCTCTGAAACTTCACTTGAGCAGAAAAGAGCAGTAAAGTGTTCAATAAAATATGATTTTACTGAATATTTAAAATGAAGTATGAAGAAAGTGTATCAGTTACACTGCTTTAGAATTTTTGGACACATTATTTCAGAAAGGTAATTTTAACCCACTAGCAGCATCAAAAGGAATCACAAAGTTAAAAAAGGTAAAAAGGAAAAAGAAAAATTGTCTCATGAAATATAAGAATGAATTTGAGTAAATTGAGAAACTAGAGAGGAATTATACATTGACCTCCATGTATAATGCAACAATTTACCTCAGAATGGTTTTTACAAACGACTTGATCTGAAATTGGTTCTGCATGTTTTAATGAATAAGGCCTATTTCCAAACAGGTTTCCCAAACATTTCAACCATCCTGTCTGTCCTATCCCCATCTTCCATTGCTCAGGAGTCCTGCCCCCATTGGATGATGCCAGATGACTCAAATAACCACAGCAATGTTACTAAATCACCACAGAGGCACAGTATTTACAATGGATGGACAAATATTAAAATAATGGTGATAAGATCATTCAAGATTATGTCCGATAACCGATAAATGACCAAATTCTATTATGTCTAAATAAATAGAAAAAAAAAACCTCTCAAAACTAAAATCAAATCATCGTAAATGCCACAAGATAACATAAGAAATACAACTAGAGCCCGACTGATTTATCGGTCTGCCGATTTTATCGGCCGATATGAGCCTGTCGCAGATATATCGGCATCGGCGTATATGCCGCAGATATGCCGCAGATATGCCACCGATATAACGCGCGGCCAAGCGTCTCAGGGCATGCGAATATTCACACAAAAATTATATCAAAATGCCTGTCTTGTCGAGTATCATCGTAAACATAGTCGGTTATGTCGTAAGTGAACGCAAACATGAAATTTGCCAGTCATCGCCAGCGTTTTTGGTCATTTTCACAAGTTTCATGGCCCACAGAATATCTTGTTGTATGAATATCTGAACATGCAATACATCAAAAGAAAGAACAGACCCTCTGTTTTATTCTAGCTTCATGCATTCTTTTTTATCAACACTTGAATGTGGGTAAGTTTCATGAAAAAAAGCAACATTTTGAGAAAACAGCTGAGAAAAATCACGTTTTTGTCAAAGACTACATCCAGATGGGGTATATCGAGTCCATCAACACCCCTAAAGCTTCACAGTCCAATAGCTCGCCCTGGGTCGATATTTCATTCAATAACATTAGGCAGTTTTGATTTATATGCCATTTAAATGTTGATGATCGCGTTATTTTACATGCATATTATATGAGATTGCTCGTTTCTGCTTCTTCTTCTCCTCTGTTTTGATCAGGAGATTCTGTACTCATTTAGGAAATGCGTAATAGCGCCCCCCTACCATATAACAGTGAAAACATGGAAAGTCGGAAAATCTCGTCAAGGCAGGGAAGCGTTTTCTCATAATAGACGAGATAACAAAAGACAAAAAAAAAATATCACTCACTGCTCTTGACATAATAACTGTAAAGGGCACCTATTATGTCCCCTTTTACAAGATGTAATATAAGTCTCAGGTGTCCCCAGAGTGTGTCTGTGAAGTTTCAGATCAAAATTCCTAACAGATCATTTAATATAGGGTAAACATACCTATTAAGCTCACCAAAATCTACATTGAGACATTTTAGTGCACAGGGTATTGGTTTGAGTACAAGAAGTTATGTTAAAATAAAATATTAATCTCTCACACAATAATATTTAATTTTATTTTAAATGACAAAAGCGTTTAAATTAAGATATACATCATTAAATGCAAAAAGTCTGGCTGTGCTTAATGGGTACATGTTTGTACCCTTTAAGCACACCCCTGTTGCCATTAAGCTCACATCATGTTTTTTTGGGAAAATTCTTGTTTATTTTAAACAACATTTTTAAAGAATAATTTTATAAAGATTAACTTGAAGTGACAACCATCATTTAATATTTAAAGTCTGTTTATGAAGTATTTACATAGACGTTCAATGTGGATGAGCTTAAAGGGAGCACACTGAGCTTTATTGGAACAGCAAACCTTTTTTTAATTAATAAATATTACATTTATAAATTTAAAAGGACAATTTTGCTAAATAAATAATCTGGGTCATGTATTAAGTTCATACATATTTTAATATGAACAGCTATTATAGAAAATATCTATGAAATTATACTGTTTCTTATTGAAATCACACTGAAGCTGTGTGATTTTCATAGTTTTCATGATTTTCATTAAGCTCACCTTACAATAATATGAAATCTTTAAAAATAATAGAAGTGTAAAACAACAGAACATCAATAAACTGTAAATGTATAATATAACTGATTTAAAAGTACAAGCCAGTAATGCTTGTGAAGTAATATATTAGTGTAGCACACAATCTTATACAGCTAGTAAGCTAACAATGTTCTGCAGCATCTGCGCTATGTTGCTTAAACTATCTTTTGGATCTAACTGTAATTATTTCCCACATCCAGGTTCCAGGTTATAATACGCAAAAGTCTAAATATTAATCTCTTAATTTTGCAGTAAGAAGTTATACTTATCGAAAATAAAGGCTTAAACATCTAAAAAAAAATGCACATTTAAGGGGCTACTCTTTTGGTGAAAGTTTTCAGACAGCTTTCAAAATGGCCGCCAGACAGTGTGAACACATGAATACCCATAACTTTTATAATCTGAGCTCAAAGATAGTAGTGTGCTTAATAGGTACTTGAGCTTAATAGGTACGTTTACCCTACCATTTTGAAAATGCCAATTTTTGGGTTTGAGAAAAATGAGCTGTTTTGTGTGTGTCTCCTTTAAATGCAAATGAGCTGCTGCTCCCCACCGCAGAGGGTGGAGCCTTCACAGCTTGTGAACACCAGTGAACACGCGAATGAAAACTGAAACATCATACATCTGTTTGGCTTTGATTATCATCTCCAGAGCCGTTTGGCTCTGATCAACTCTATCGCAGACACGCTCACGTGACATTGCAGTTCTTCATCATCATGAAATATTATCATCTGCATGCGTTTTAAAGCCATATCACTCTCAACCTTACAGTCTATGCTCTCAACTTGAGCACACACACCCGACGCATGTGCACAAAGAGCTGGATGTCAGTGCGTCCGTGAGTAGACTATTAAACTAGACTAATTCTCTTTCATGTGTTGTTGCGTTATTAAACTGTCAAATGTCAGAAACACACAAAGTTCACATGAAAACAGTTGGTTATGTCTGTGCACGTATGCAGCAAGTACAGAAATCCCGTGTGTATATTAGATCTGTGTAATATACAGTATCTACTGCTATATCTGCTGTTAATATGAATCAAACAACAAAAGATAAAAAGAAAATCCCTCACTGCTCTTGACTGAATGAACTTTAGTAGCTTTATTAAGAACACATTTCTTACTTGAATGCTGTTGTTAAATGCTCTGGTGAGGAGATAAACATGTCTATGCTAATACGGCAGTGTCCATCAACACTCGTGGGCGGGGCCTGTGAAATGTGATGTCACTTTGCCAGGGATCTGCAAACGGCTTGTTCTGAGACACTGCTTATGATTTATGGGGATTCAAAAAAAAAAAAGAGTGGGTGGATTTTTACCATTATAAGGTGGTTGTGTACACACACTGCCAACACACATTTATGTTCAAACACCATGTAAAAGTGAATTTTGCATAATAGGTGCCCTTTAATAAGGGTTAATCTATATTTATACATTGAAGACTATGAAGTGATATTTCTATTTCTGTAGCCTACCTGAAAATCTAGTTTAGACCTACAAGAAAAACCTGAAAAGAACTGTTTTTCATTTGTATGTTTGTTCTGTTGCATTTATGTACAATGTATGTATATTACGTATATACTGTATTATATATACAGTACCAGTCAAAAGTTTGGACACACCAATGGGAAAGTGTGTCCAAGCTTTTGACTGGTACTGTACTACAATATACACAAAGAATATCGGACGATATATTGATATCAGACTTTTTTTACTCCCTAATATCGGTATCGCCCCCCAAAAACCCATATTGGTCAGGCTCTAAATACAACATTTTAATGTGCAGCATCAAAAGTGGATTTTCCTTTTGAGATATTGTGCATTCCTATTGTTTGCATTTCTTCATGAACTCAGCCTACCAATGGCTTATGTGCAATAAACTTGTATATGAAAGTATTTTTATTTCAAGTACATATATCATCTTTAAATTTTACTTTGACAAGAACTTTTTTAACAAGCTCAGAAAAAGTTTCCATGAGTACCCTCTGTCTGAAGTCAATTCACTACACAAAACACAACTTCCTGAAGTCCTCCATCCACGGCCCTCTCTGAGTTCAAAGACGACTGAGCTGGGTTCACTTCTCTCTGAGCAAGCACTTTCAAGCAAGCTCACGGCCCTGACAGCACGGCTTTCATAGCTTCTGGCCAAACATGAGTGAAATGGCCCAGTGATTTGATGGAAGCGTGAGAAAGGATTTTGGCCGAGTAACAGTAGGCTACGACGCCATGACCACAATAGCACTATCAGGTCAATGCACACAAGTTTACGCACTGGAAATGTCACATCTTGAAGTCTTCAGAAGGGCACACATCACCTTTCATTTCAAAGACAGAAGAGCTTGGTTCACTTCTCTTTGAATAACACTGATCGACCCCCTCAGTTTGAATATATAGGAAAGTTATCCAAAGGTTTTAAGTGAGACCTAAAAACTTGCAAAACTTTTGCATCAACTGCCAACGCTTCCGAAAGAGGAGGTTCTCTCTTGCTTTTGCCTACTCATGCTGCCCTGTTACACCAACACAGATCCAAAGCCCAATCT
This sequence comes from Coreius guichenoti, assembly GCA_039654105.1. Taxonomy (NCBI): domain Eukaryota; kingdom Metazoa; phylum Chordata; class Actinopteri; order Cypriniformes; family Gobionidae; genus Coreius; species Coreius guichenoti. The sequence continues at coordinate 24,061,679 of CM077182.1, read as the reverse complement.
CGCACCATTTTATGCATTTCCACCAAAGTAATTTTGGGCTGGCAAAAAATAAACATAAAAATAAATAATTCAGTAGATGGACCAGACGGTCTGATGTTTAACATGCTGCACAGCAACTCCAGACACTTTTTTCTCCCTTCTGTCTGAAATAAAATTATTTTTATTTCAAGTGTAAATTGATTGCTGACAATCCTCTAGGGTTTCCAATCCTACTAATTAGTAGAAGTTATTTTCCATCCTTATTTATAATAAAAAAAAAAAAAATCTGTTTTTGTTTTTCCCCACGTTTCAATTTGTGGACTAAAGTCTTGTAATTGTTAATGCTGCATTTTTTTTTGGATCAAAAATACAGTACATACAGTAATATTGTGAAATATTACAATTTACAAAATGTCTTCTCTGTTAAAACCTACTGATTCGAGACATTTAAAAAAAAGTTTTTTTAAAACAGTTGTTTTAAAATAATCATTAAGATTTGAACACTCACATGTATGCAATGTGTAAGGAAAACATGTTATTAATTTACACTTGTTTACAACACATTTTAGAGTCATTAAATTTACACTTTTCTTGAAATTGGTATGAAAGTTTTCTAAAACCATATGAAACATACAAAGTAGCACATTCGTTTTAAACTATATATTTTTTTATCTGATAAGAAATGAACTACAATGTAAAAAAAAAAATAAAAAAAAATAATGTGACTCAAAAGAGGATGTGATTGGATTACTGGACTAACCAGTGGACCAATTTCATTGCACAGCATCTGAAATGTTGGTTTGGTCATTCTGAAATGCCTGAAACAATGTCTGTCTATTAGGCTTTCTGCGATAGTTGGTGTTAACGGTATTACATGGTGTTCAGTCCTATGGAAGCTCAACTTTCATAGGAATTAATTGAAAACACTCGCTCTGCACCGCTATGAACGCCGTGCACATTTTAGCGATTAAAGGCGAGGTGCAAAAGAGGGAAAACTCAAACGTCCTCACCGTCACATCCCTGCTGTCTATCTAAATGGTTGGGTAGAACTACCTCTACGAAACTGTCTCACTCGATATGACAACGTTTATTCGTTTCGGCTACGCACTGAGGAGGAAGTCATTTATGACGTACAGAACAAGAGCCACACTGGCTTCCCTGATTGCAGCAACTTCCATTTTTATTACAGATATTTTGTGCCAATTTCCCAGGAAGAGACAACTTTGCTCTCTTGAAGACTTCTCTTGAAAATGTTGCTTTATTTGCGAATGTTTTATGCAATATTCAAATTCTGCGCAGAAGTTAAATTCGCAAATTTGGATGGAAACATAGCTACTGTCCATTCTATTACTTTGAGTGATGCATTATATTCTCAAAATTCTGAGTAATAGTTGTAAACAAAGACAGTGTGAAATGTTTATTTGTAGGCATGTTATGTAGTAACTCGGCTACATCACTGTTCGGCTCTCACGTCAGTGGAAAACTGGTGGCAAAAAAATTTGTAAAAGTGACCTCAAGCATCAATAAAGTGCTAAAATAATCATGGGTTGCTGCTGCAAATCCTGCCGCAGTTATCTCCTCTTGCCCTTGCTTTCACTGTTTGCTCAGCTGGCAAAATCAATATTGGAAAGCAACTTAGGGTGCCTGCAATCATAACCTGACCAAAACTGAGACATTCACCAAAGAAAATACGCCATCGATGGAAGTTAAACTTCCTAAAAAAAAAAACATTTTAATGTACTATATTTTCTCTGCAACATACCAGCCTCTCTACTGGAATAAACAATCAATAGTGCATGTTAAGCAATATCCTAGTCTTATTGACTTGTGACTGGCCTAACAAGAAAGTGTTTTTGTGGCGCCCTCCGCGCTAACGTACACATCAACATGCATCAATGACGAGGCTGGTGTTGTCGGAAAGAATCCAGTGACACTTCCCCAGTGAGTAACAGCTAGGCAAACAAACCATGTGAACTGTCTAACTGGTTACAATCTGTGTAAAATCCAAATCAGTCAAGTAGAATAAAGGGACAGTCAGCTGTTGAAAGCATTTCCTCGGTGCTGTAGAGATGGAAGGAAACTGACATTTAATACAGTAGGTGTCTGTTGTGTACAGGAAGCATAGGGCATAAAATTAAATTCTTATAATGGCTTATCACAATTACCAAGAAAGTAATTCGAAATTCTTTCAAAGAAAGAATTAAGCAAAATTTTGAGCTGAGTGCACGGAAATGCCAGGACCGTTGCATTCACTCAGGAATGGCAGCGTGAAAGTGTTGGGTTAGATGTCAGTAACACCTCTGAAGTTCCTGGCTGTGTTAAAGATTCTTCCTCTTTCATGCTCTAGGTCTTTTCATGGCTTGGTGCTAAAAATCTAGCCATCTACACCTACAGTGGGGAAAACAAGTATTTGATACACTGCCGATTTTGCAGGTTTTCCTACTTACAAAGCATGTAGAGGTCTGTAATTTTTATCATAGGTACACTTCAACTGTGAGAGACGGAATATAAAACAAAAATCCAGAAAATCACATTGTATGATTTTTAAATAATTAATTTGCATTTTATTGCATGACATAAGTATTTGATCACCTACCAACCAGTAAGAATTCCGACTCTCACAGACCTGTTAGTTTTTCTTTAAGAAGCCCTCCTGTTCTCCACTCATTACCTGTATTAACTGCACCTGTTTGAACTCGTTACCTGTATAAAAGACACCTGTCCACACACTCAATCAAACAGACTCCAACCTCTCCACAATGGCCAAGACCAGAGAGCTGTGTAAGGACATCAGGGATAAAATTGTAGACCTGCACAAGGCTGGGATGGGCTACAGGACAATAGGCAAGCAGCTTGGTGAGAAGGCAACAACTGTTGGCGCAATTATTAGAAAATGGAAGAAGTTCAAGATGACGGTCAATCTCCCTCGGTCTGGGGCACCATGCAAGATCTCACCTCGTGGGGCATCAATGACCATGAGGAAGGTGAGGGATCAGCCCAGAACTACACAGCAGGACCTGGTCAATGACCTGAAGAGAGCTGGGACCACAGTCTCAAAGAAAACCATTAGTAACACACTACGCCGTCATGGATTAAAATCCTGCAGCGCACGCAAGGTCCCACTGCTCAAGCCAGCGCATGTCCAGGCCCGTCTGAAGTTTGCCAATGACCATCTGGATGATCCAGAGGAGGAATGGGAGAAGGTCATGCGGTCTGAGGAGACAAAAAAAGAGCTTTTTGGTCTAAACTCCACTCGCCGTGTTTAGAGGAAGAAGAAGGATGAGTACAACCCCAAGAACACCATCCCAACCGTGAAGCATGGAGGTGGAAACATCATTCTTTGGGGATGCTTTTCTTCTCTAAAATCCCTGCTGCAGTGTGTGCAAACCTGGTCAAGAACTACAGGAAACGTATGATCTCTGTAATTGCAAACAAAGGTTTCTGTACCAAATATTAAGTTCTGCTTTTCTGATGTATCAAATACTTAAGTCATGCAATAAAATGCAAATTAATTACTTAAAAATCATACAATGTGATTTTCTGGATTTTTGTTTTAGATTCCGTCACTCACAGTTGAAGAGTACCTATGATCAAAATTACAGACTTCTACATGCTTTGTAAGTGGGCAAACCTGCAAAATCGGCAGTGTATCAAATACTTGTTCTCCCCACTGTAGGAAAACCTAAATGTGAAGCAACTGCCTTCAAAAATGTCAGCTTATATATAGAAGCTGATACATTTTCATGGTTGATTTCAGTAATGATACATAATAAGGTGGATGTATTAAAATTTTTCTTTAATTCTGACTGTCAAAGATTCTCTTGCTGTCATGGTGATTGTGATATATCATTATAAGAGTGCATTTGCGTCTTATATAAGACTAAATATGAAGAGTTCTGATTCAAAAAACCTCTAAGTCCGTCTGACATGTTTTCTTTTATCAGACTCCTATGTTAAGGTTCAGTAATTTCATTTTAATGGCAATGAAAAAGTTATTAGTCAGTTATTGAAATGCCTTATTTTCAAAAATGTCACTGTAGTAAATTCATTGGTATTTAACAAATGTAACTGTCTTTTGCTGCAAAACCAGCCAAGTCCATGTGTGTTTTTTTTTTTGTTGTTGCAAAAACCTCTAAGTCCACCTCTTTGGACAACAAGACTTAGTAAACAGTTGCAAAATCACTAAAGATGCAACTGGAAACATTGCAAATGATGAAAGCAAAATTCAAAATGTAACAATGAAGAAACTGATCCGCACAGTAGGTGGAGCTGTGATGTAAGTGGCTGCCACGTCCATCAGAGTTTTACAGAAGCACAAGGAATACAGTTGTGTTTACTTGCTAGTTGCTTCTCACGAAATCCTGTCATTGCAACTGTAGTCTCAGCCTCAGACGTCACGCCCACGGACCGTTGGCTGAACGTCTGATGCTTATGGCACACTTATCTGGAAACACTTCAGGAGTTTCGAAGTCGTCATCTGATAACGGTCCGCCTGGAAACAACAGCTGTTTATAGCTGTCGTGTTTACAGCTGTGACAATGAGCGCATACCAGGATCAACTAAACGCTGGATTTTCAAAAGTATGTGGAAATTGCGTTTCCATTGTTACAGTAAACTTGCACAACATTCTTGAATTAATAATTCATAGATGCACGCCGATCTGTTATTGCAGGGGATATTGACTTTATATTGCCCCTAAACATGACGTGGAACAAAACTAACTGTGATTGGTTGAGTTCCATGTCAGTCAGACGGCCTCTGGGCGGTCCTTGGCCAATGAAAGCTGCGATAGAGTTCTGACCTTCTGCCGTCTGAAGGTCTGGCTACGCGGGACTATTGCAACTGTAACGACGGACAAAACATGATAAAAACTTGCAGCGCGGCAATTGAAAGCCAGCTTATACGCACACCGTCATTCATCTTGAAATCATATGATTCGATTCATGTCTTCTGATTGGTTTCTGTGGACTTAGCGGTTTCTGCCAACGAATCAGTTTTTCTGAATGGGCTGGCATTTGTTAATAATACAGTCAAAATGGGGGAAATGTGAATAACTGCGTTGCAGGTTGATTTAAGGTGTGCCCCTAAATGTTCTGCTTGTGCTCCTAAACATTCTCAGTAATGGGCTACAGTGCTCCTAGTGAAAAAAGTTAGTCTGGAGCCCTGACAACCGACATAACAAATGGAATACTCAGAATCAGATATACAAATTATTACATTTTGATGTCACTACCGGGAAATAACCTGCTTTATTAACCCTTAAATGCATGAATCTTTCTCCAATCATTACATATTCGGGTCTTTAGCGACCCGGATATATATCTAACATGGATGGATCTGTACCTGTTGCGATAATATAAAACTTTCCTGATATTAGAGTAACAATTACAGAGGAATAAAATAAAGCATATTTTGTTACCTTTGGAAGCTTGGAAGGGTTCAGTTTGAGCAGATGTTTTATACCATCAATCACTGTCCTCGTCAGAGCTCATTTCCCAGTACATTCAGCATCTGGATCATATTCACGATCTCAAACATATTCTCAAAACTATCTTTTTCAACATCTTCAAAATCAATGTTTTGATCGCTGACAGCTTCTTCACCAGATCCATCAAGTGACAGACACTAATATTTGATTGCGTTCAATACTTTCATTTCAAGTTTTGCTGATGATACTTCCTATTCTTTTGTTTTCTGCCTGCGGTAGCTATGAGTGAAACGTCACTTCATCATTGTGTATCAGACATTGCCACCTTGTAGAATAAAGGTGAATTGCACTTATTTAGTCATCAAAAATTCAATAATTTTTGTGCAGAGAAAATATATACGTACACTGTTACACACCTCGGGTCATAAGCAACCCTATATAATTTTTACTTTTTGTTTTCTTGTTACATTGTTTATAATGAGTTCATTGAGGAATACTAAGAAGGTTAATGTCTAACTTTAAATAGAAATGAGCTAAATGATGATTACTTGCGTTGCCGGGTTATTTTGTTTGCATGCAAACCGGGGTTTATTCCAAAAAGCTGATTTTTGGGAGTTATCGCCGTATGAGTGTGCATGTAAACGTGCTCTGAGTT